>JBBDHG010000037.1:15057500-15662500 GCA_037951165.1 Lophius americanus | reverse complement strand
ACAACTTGCCACTTCAAGTAGGAGCTTTTTCACCCCAAATTTTTCAGGCCATAATTTGTCACCTGTTGGTCCGATTTACTCCAAATTTGGTGCATATGAATGGACTTCAGATCTATCGTAGTTTCCACAAATAGTTCATATTTTACTCGCAAGGGGGACCAACGTTTTGGGACATAACTTCCTAACTGTTGGTCCAATTTAGTTCAGATTTGATTTCAAACAGATGTATCTTGTATATGTTGTGTTTTACCCTGATAGTTCCTCTTTTACTCAGGGTGGGGCAAAAAGGCTGTATTTCGTATATAACTTCACATTTAACTCAAGGAGTTCAATCAGAGGGTTTGCTTGTACAACAAGGGGATTTTGGTGGACCGTAGGAAACTACAAGTCAAAGCTTAGAAATAAGATAAAGAATATTATACGTCCCAATTTGTAATAGCATTTTATTGCCTATGGTAGCAATCTGCTTTGTATACTGATACACTGTCTCTTATAGATATAAAGGGCTTGTTCTAAACTAACAAAAATCATTAAGGATTTTAGTTTTAGGTGATGGGGCGGCTATGGCCCACTGCCCGCTGCGATATTTGATGTTAATGAACGGATCCACAAAGTAATCTCAATACTCATACCTCTTCTGTCTAAAGATTCAATCATCTGCTCAAAAACTCTTGTAATTTCTCTGTCAAACCAACACGAAGAGACCGAATCGCAGCCTTTCAAACACAGAGTGGTGTGGGATGAAGTCCATTTAAAACCTCCTACACAGTTCCTATAATTCAAACTACAAAAGTGCACTAGGCTTTATAGCTTTGGTTTAATGGACTCACCCCTCCTCCTGTAATGCCAGAGGACTTTGAGACAGCTTGGAAAGGTTCTTGGCGTACTCTTCTTCAATCTTTATCCTGCAACACAATAGAATCAAGATTTGAGGCCCAGAATTATGTGGTTAAACATAGGTTCGCTTTGATGAAGTGAATAAAATGCTTAAACACAAATATCAGAGATGCACTGCATTGGGAGTGGCATAGCATTGGGCTAATTGTGCATCAAAGGTGCAAACCCAAAAGATCCTGAGCCTTGTGCTTAAAAATCCCACTCTCCTCGTCAAACATTGGTTCTTTATACTGCAACACATTTTTCTTGAGCTCGTTTCCATCTCTGGCGATGGAAATGAGACATGCTCATATTTGTCCTGAGGCCCGTTCATCCAAGGAAGCCATGTTTGTGCCATTTGCATGCTCTACTCTCGAAAGCGGTCCCTCATTTACCATCCACACCTGAGTAAATCTGTCACCCACAGAAGGTCACACCACCCGTTCTTCGACTTAATGGCCAGATACTTGCAGCAACCGAGTGAAACCAGACTGAAAGGTCATTGAGGGAAGAGATCTACTTGGAGGAGCGGGTTCAGAGAAGGATCCTCATTAACTTCCCACGATTCAAACCAGCATGTTTGTGAGCTTTTGTAGAATAAGCTGGAGTTAATTATATAGAAAGGCATGAGATCCGACATAAAAGCTTGAACGGGAGCCCTAATTATATATATATGTTGTTTTAGACTTCTTGTCTAAGATTCAGCAGGAGCTCAGGGATCTAGGAGTTCCCTGATTTGATTCTTTAAGATTTAAACCAACTTAATTACTGGGTGAAAGCTTTTGCTACAACCCCGAGCTGAAAGAGCAAAATCCCCCTCACCCTACAGACCCTATTATAATGGAGTTCTCCACGGAGAGATCCTGTTTTGGCCTGGCCTGTTAACAATTCATGCATTTTTGTAATCCAACATAAAACAAACCTTTTCATGACGCCACCTTTGAAAAGATTCCATTCAACCTAAACACACACACGATACTAAGACTTTGTGTAGGACAAAAACTGTGATAGTGTTAAGAGTGATTTTCAATTAGAGCAGCCTTTCCCAACAGACATGCCATCAAAAAAATCTCTGATATATAAATATATATATATGATATATATATATATATATAAATAATTAAAATTCCCCAAAAACAATAGTCGTGCAACTTATCGTGCACATACTTCAACATTCATCTATACAGGGGATCCATCATGGCCCCTCATCATGTGTCTTGTATGAAATCAAACTGTCAAACCACACAACCACACAATATTGAATGCATTTAATAATATTAATCGAAGTAAACAAAAGACGAACGATTGTAAAGTTTGAACAGAAAGTCCAATCATATTAATGTTTAATGTTGACAATGGAAGGACTAACATAGCTGCCAGCAGCACATTGCATTGAAATAATCAAGATGTGTCCCAAAGTAATCTCGCAAAATGTAGTTTATTGCGAGTGACTTGAACAAAATTTCTTTGAAGGAGCATGTTGTAGATGTTTTATAATAGTATCAAAATGATATAAGGGAGAAACTGTGAAATAAAATTTATGCTAAAAGACAATAGAAACTAAGAAAAAGACTTTCTTAGTGTCCCCACCCACACTGAAATTGGATTTTCGCCCCTGGTGCAAATAGAGGACCTGGGCGTGTTGAATCCTGTTGATGTTAATTTGCATCATCCGGCATAAATTTGCGTTTCTCTCGTGTTTGATGTGAACACAGGATAAGAAAATATGGATGGATGACATGAGCATACTAATATTAAAAAGTCAGTTTAAATGCTGCAAGTCTGAGGGGTCAATAGGAAAACAGGGTCGAGGGCCAACTAGTGGAAATGCATGTCTGTGTGGAGTGGAAGAGGGGAAGAGCTTAGGTCAAACTTACATAGTAAGTAGTATATTAGCCAGGGGTTGGTTTGCACGACCAGCATCTTCTCTAATAAAAGCTGTTCCGGCTCCTCCGGAACAACCAAAAGCTAATTCATATTTATGAATGAAAATAGATCCATTTCATACCGTGTATCCCTCAACCACAAGATGGCAGTGAAGAGTCAAACATGGAGATGGTACTGGAGTTTGTGATAGTGTACCTAAATAAATAAGAAGTGGCAAAGACAGAGATGACGGCCTACTATTCAATTATGGCTTCATTGCCTCCATTTGTACCCGGTGGGACTGGTCCATTTAATCCATATCAGCAATGTCAGTGAAGGTGTACAGAGATGCGCATGAAATGAGTGCTGACGAAAGGCTCCCCCCCTGTAAGTTTTTCATCTGTAATGGTGAGGCCTTTAGTGCGTCCGACCCTGTTGTTTTTCAAAATTCTTTTGTCAGAAATCTGCTATTGTTCCATTTTCACGCCCAAGGAGCCTTATCTGAGTTTAAAGCTTTACCTCTCGTGGATAAATTCGGACATCTCCTTCTGCATCTGTTTGCCCTTCAGCTGCTTGTGTAGGAGAACCTCAAAGCCTGACACTGACGTGGTCCCTTGGGGGTCTTTCTTGTCAGTCTGAGGAGGAGGAGGAGGAAATCATTAAAAACAGAAGTGCAGCAGTCATGAGTTCACTCACATAGCTTCACCTTGTCGTTGTTTGTCTTTGCGAGCAGGTAGGGGTTTGTTAGAACGAGCTCTAAATGGCTCACACGTTGAGGTCAAGCCGAACATCCATTGGTGGTTGTGTGTGTAGAGGTGGATGTGCAACATGTGTGTCTGAGCAGTGTCTGCAGATGTGCAGCACTGACGGGACTGATGTGTGTCTCCAGAACTGTGACACTTATTTCACTCAGCAGGTCGGTGCACGCTGCAGACATCACATGCAGGGCGCCACTGGCTGTAAACGCGAAGCTGACAAGCGACAAAAAGTGGAAGCAAACAGGCTCAGCTTTCAGTCACTGATGCAGACTGAAAGGACTTTCAATACAAATCTAATTCAGGATGGAAATATATGGAAACTGCAAATTACTGGAGCCACTGGGGAGACATTTAAAGCAGTATGATTATAATGTTTGCGGAGAAGCCGGTCGATTTGCCTACTCTGACATGAAAAACAACAGTGTATCTGTTAAATGAGAGGCGGAGCAGATCCATTTGCGAATAGATAAAAAGCCTATTGACTGTTTTATCTCAGTGCAGAGTTCACTTTAATTTAATATAAGCATTCAGCTTTGAACGGCACTTTACATTAACAGCATGGATTTTTTCTAAAGGTCAACATAATATGGTGACAGGAACCTCGTAGAGCTTTTTCTGTATGCAGGTAATTAGATAAAGAACATCATTAAAGGCTGATAGCAATATCAAACTGAGGGCTCATAAAAATTCAAGTAGAACAGAACTAAGTCCGGACCAAAAAAATCCTTCACGTCTGTTCAGCAAGCGTAGCCAGCATCACTTCTCCATATTGGAAACCAGTTCAGTAGTTTTTACATAATGAGGGAAACTGTCAAAAAAAGTTAATAAAGTAGGTTTCTCTTGAGAAATATCCTTCAAACACGGTAATCCATGCTGTAGGTTTTGAAAAATCCTGCTGACACACAAATTGTCCATAGAACACAAAAACTAAACGGACACAACAAAGAGCAGAACCACAAATAACAAGTGAAAGTTGTCAATGAGTTGTTGGCTGAATGACAGTCAGCAGGAAGGACCCAAAAAGCAAGGGCTAAAGTGATGAATGAAAACTTATTCAACTCAAAAAGCACAGAGAATATAAAGGATGAGCAGTCTAGAGGACATGAGATCCACCTTTGACAGAACCATCCACATCATCACATGAATGTAATAGTAAAGAATACACATTATCATGAATATATAATGAGCCTTGAAGATTTAGGATCCCACAGCCGTTTTGCAGGTTGCTTTGTTTCCACTAGCGCTTGAAAACTTGTAGCGTGTAGAGCGTAAGAACTATTATAAAACCCACATAAACTATTATTTTTGTAGGTTGTTCAACATGAACTGCAAGAACAAGAGTAATGTCCAGAGCTGTAGCAGCTACCGAGGTATTGATGAGCCTCACAATGAAGATCTGGGAGAGAGAAGTGGAAGCTAGGTTAACTAAAGAGGTGATGATTTGTGGGCAGCAGTATGGTTGCATTCCAAGAAAGAGCACTACAGAGGCAATGTTTGCTGTGAGAGCGCTGATGGAGAAGCACAGATAAGTTCAGAAGGAGATGCTTTGTGGATTTAGAAAAAGCATTTGACAGAGTGCAGCAGGAGGAATTGTTCGATTGCTAGAGGAGGTCTGGAGTGACAGAAGTATGTCAGAGTGGTACAGGATAGTTAAAAGAGCAAAATAACAGCAGTGAAGTTTGCAGAAGGATTGATGGATGGAGGTGGGATTACATCAAGGATCAACTTCCAGCCCCTTCTTGTTTGCTGTGATGATGGACAGGCTGACAGATGAGGTCATATTGTGATCTGCAGCGAGATCAGCGAGATTCCTCAGGATCGCTGCTGGAAGCTAATGTCAACAAAAGGGTCTCTACAAAGTCCTAGAGACATTTGTTTGTGAGACTGGAAATGCATAGAAACTTTGATAAACGCAAAAGTTTTAATATTTGTATTTGTTGGCATCAAAATATCATAAAGATTATTAGTAGTCCAGTTCCAGCACAACTCACCCAGAAGTAATCACAGTAGCTCCATTCGTTGGGCTTTAGGAGCTGCTGCTCTGGACCTTCTCCGGGCAAAGGGAATGTCACGCAGTTGATCTGAAGCAGAGGGAGAAGACATTTAGACACCAAACAAATAATCCAGACAAAAATATCTGTAATAGAGCAAATGCCTGTGTATAATTTCTTTCAGATGAGAGGGAAAAGGTCAGGCATGACTAAACATACAAATGTGTCATGCGCGCTTCCAGAAGGTCACCTATTGGCCTTTGGGGAAAAAGAGAAACCTTTAATACTTCCAACAAAATGAGCCGGCAGTCTAAAATATGTGTTTTTGCAGGTAGTCACCCGGCACTCCTCCTGAATACAGACTCCATGGTTTTCAATTCCTCTCAGGGCTACAATTATGTAATGTTCACCATCTGTGGTTCCCCCCCATCACCCCTACTCCCTCTTGGCGCTTGCTGCAAGAGACCCTCTGTGCCATTCCAACCTCTGCTGCAGACTAAATGTACATCTACACACACGCAGAGAGCCACTGAGTCACAGCGTGTGAGCTCACCGCTGTACTGCTGTCAGACTGACTGAAGACAAACATGGAGCATATACCAGCTGGCTCAACCTGACTGCTTCACTCCTTCAACTTTAGCATTTTAAACAGCAGTTATCTGAGGAAATGAGAGGAAATAGTTTTGGACATGCCATGGACTCCACCAGACCACTGAAGGAGTGCTGTGGTATCTATGACCAGGAAGTCAGCACTAGACCCTTTTAGTCCTGGAAGAGGCAATGTGGGGCCTCCATGGATCCGACTGGTTAGTTTAGTACATCCCACAGATGCTGGATACGATTGAGATCTGGGTAATTTAAACTATTTGATGTTTTCCTGGCTTGCATTCTTTCCACATTGCATCCTGGTTCCATATCTTCAGCTACAAGGCCATACATATCATGCGAAAGAAACATGATTTATTGGGCAGCACATAAATAAGCCCTTGGTGGACGGATGACCCTGCCGCCAAAACAGGCCACTGTCATTAGGGAGCCGATTCCCCTTAAGAATCAGTATCAGAAAATTACCTAAAAGTGATCACACTTCAGCAGTTTGTGCTACATTAGCTCTTCTGTGGCATCAGACAACATGGGCTGGTACTTGGGTTTTCCTTCCTTAGACCACTTTCTTAGGCTCTAACCACTGCAGACCATTAACACCCAACCAGACCTGAAGATCTGGACATGCTCTCATCCTGTTACTTAACCATCACAGACTGGCCATTTTCAAACTCGTTCAGATCCATCAGAACACGTGCCCAGTTTTCCTGTTTCTAACACACCAACCACTGCCTAGTACCCCCTGCTACAATTACCTCTGTCAGTGGTTTGTCTTTTAAGTAGGATCCTTAAGAAAAAGTACCCGAAGGCTCTGAATTATTTTATTAGATATCATTATTTTAAGATATCACTGCATAAAATGCTACTTTTATATTAATGTATGAGTAATAATAATTTAATTAGTGCTTTTCCATTCATTTAGTAGCCTAATTTCCCCGTCAATAAGTGCATACAGCGATTAATCATAATATTCATAACAACATTTTTAATCCGAATTCCATGGCACCTGTCAGTGGGTTGGGATGATTAAAAAGAAAGTGAACATTTTGTCCTGAGGTTGATGTTGAGGAAGCAGGAAAAATGATGACATTGTGATGGTCAGAGGTCTGGGTCGGAGCGTCTGCAGAGCGTCTGTAGTGGTTAGCACCTACCAGAGTGGCTTAACGGAGAACAACTGGTGAAGCAGCTTTAATCCTGGGCAAAAAAGGCCCATTGCCTAATTCCACAAAAGAGCTACAGTAACACAAATGTCTGAAAAATGTGATTCTGGTTCTGATATAAATATGTCAGAACACACTATGCATCACAGTGTTGCTTTGGTGGCAAAAGCAAGAACAAGAAGGCGTTTATGATGTTATGATGATGATTAGACGTAACAGTTAATCATTAGCCAGTTCCTGTTTCTTCACTTCCTGCTTTTTAATGAGTACCGTTCTTATTTTAATGCTTTATTTAATTACAAAGTTATTGCTGTGTATGTGTATGTATGCGTGTGTCTGTGACTGTGAGTGTGCGTGAGTGTGCGTGATTGTGTGTGCTGGCGAGGGATGATTTGTTGTTTCATTATGTGAAGCACTTAGCGTTTCATTTTTTTTGTATGAAAAGTGCTATACTGTGTATATATATATATATATATATATATATATATATATATATATATATATATATATACAGAATGTATATGTTGTGTTTGAGGGGGTTTGCACATGCATGCTATGATGGTAAAACTTGTGTTGTTGTTGTTGACATAGTCAAATCAGAGTTCTTCCTCAGATCATCGTCACACCTTGTCACAACGTTCCCCGTTCCTATGTTCCTAAAACGTTAATTCACAGGTCTCGTTGTAAGAAAGTTCTTACGCGCCGTACATGCAGTGACGTTAATGACGCATTTGGCTTATTTGCCTGATTTCCTTGAGTTTAAATTTTTTAGGGTTTTTGAATGAAGCTTTGATGTGAGTTTCTCCAAACGTCACATGGCCAGACATGAGTCCTGCCGCTAAAGCAGAAATGGGGGGGAAACACATGGGCACACCTCAGTGCAATATTATTGAAATAGTGTAAAGTTATGTCGTTTGCATTGTTGGAAGATTAATGTGAGTTAATGTCTGTCATGTGGGTGATTTAAATCATCCCATGATGACGTTTGTGGAACAGAGAGACTAGAAAAATGTATGTTTTTGCCTTAGAAATACTTTGAAACACCTCCTAGAATGATCAGAAAACATAATCTCATCTGGAATCTGATGTGATTCTGATATAGTGTGTGTTTGATGAGGCTCACAAGCCCACTTCCTGCTTCTGAAAGAGGTCCATTTAGTGATGATAGTGGTGATGAGGTAATGTAATAACATAATGGCTGCTGTTCATCACCGCAAATTATACATAATCATAACTGTGATAGAACATTGTGTTTTCTGCGTTTGGCCCGTCCCTGAGGAGCTGTGCCCTTGTGAAAGTATGGGTTGGGATCTTGGAAAAAAATTTGGGCATCGACCCACCGACATTCCATTTGATGAACGATCGCTCTTCCTCCTGAGCTTCAGGCGCTCACAGGTCTGAGTGTGTGAAGTCCAGCTGAAACCAGTTATTGATCAAATTTGGGAGTTTTTTTAAATTCAGTTTCTTAAGGGGTGAATTTCACTGTTGACACAGACCCTGATGGTTAAAGACTTGTTGGTTCAGTAAATTCATGATTAAAAACTAAAGATTTTGAGTTTGGTTCACTCAGTTTTTAGACTTTAATAGTCCCGTCTGATGTGTGACCTGCAGATGTAACTTAATATAGTGCGGGAAATTCAATTACTCCATGTGTGACTGGAAAAGCTTAGGAAGGCTAAAATGTGTTGTGACGTTCCCCTCCGTGCTCGGAACTTCACGTCACAACTGCTTTAGTGTGTAAAACTTAGATGTCAAGCTGCTGCAGCCTCTGCGTGTGATTCACGATCAGAGGTGTGTAGTTTTGTGCCGCTATAAACAAATACGGAAACGCAGAATGAACTCCTCGACTGCATCTTCATGCCAGAGCTGCAATCGTATATATGCAGCACTCCATCTGAAAGGCTTCTACTCCAGGAACAGATGAGTAATACTCCTTCTCTGTTATATAATCGCTATCAATATGGCTACGTGCCAAACCGGCGCGTATATCTGACGTGCATCAATAATCAAGAGACGCCTTAACGCACAGTAACACTCTGTAATCGAAATGAACTGCGGTGTGATTTACTCGACGCGCTGACCGGTCACTTTGTTCATTTTCTGCCTCAGAGATCATGCTGATTGTCATGGCTACTAGATTTTCCATTACAGCGACTCCACATCTATCATGTATGTTGTTTATCTGCCGCTCACATCCAACAGGAAATGAGGCCATTCGTTTAAAGCAGGTCTGTCCAGCTAACTTCTCCTTTATGGCTGCTTAGTGAGGAGTCGGGAATTAAATATTAATACAGATTACCTTTCTGTCACACTGTGTAATAAATCCTTCTGAAGGATGTGAAGTCCAGTAGAAGGGCTGCCACATTTCCCTCCTCAGCTTTCTGCAAAACAGGGCTGTTGGCGGGAGAAAGAGGCGCCGATTTGTCGAGTAATTTGGGACATTTTGTACTCAGCCTTCAAAGGGAGTCTCATGAGAGAGGCTACGAGCCTTATTTATTTATTTATTTATTTATCTTGTTTTGCTGTGAGTCATGACACACTCAGAGAGGAAATGAGATGCATAAGAGATAATAACGGCACTGGCTTCTTCATTCCTCTCTCTCACATGCATTTCAGAAAAATATTTCAGCGAATGAGACCAGAGGATGCTCTGTTGCTAAGCGACAAATTACTTTTGCTGTAAATTCCCCGCCCCCACATCCATCCACACACACACACACACACACACACACACACACACACACACACACACACACACACACACACACACACACACACACACACACACAAACTCCAATATTAAAACAATCAAACACTTCCTCTGTATTCCCACTGTTCCCTCCCTCTCCTCCACAAGGACCAAAACAGCGTCCCGACTCAAGACAGCAACAAGTCAAACCGCGTAGGAGTGAATGTTGATGGTCAATCCGAAGGCATAAATCTCCATTAGGAGTATCTGATCTGATCATGTGTGAAGCCTCACGTCCCGCAAGGGTTCAACAGTCATGCATGAGAGTACGTCTCCATGACAACTGCAGAGGGTTGTGTGATGTGAGACGCACTACAACAAAAAAACACCTTTGTGAGGTGACGTCATCCAGACACAGCGTTATTATAACCTCCACGGTAGAATGCCATTAGTTTTAGGGATAAGCTGTATCTAACTAGAAAAAAATAAAAAGCAGAGCATCATGGGAAGATGAAAGAAAAGTGTGGGAAGAGCAGCAGGTAGAGGGTTTTTCTACATCAGGGGCCAAACCGTTCCTTTTAAATCGACCATGTCGACCACCTTTTAAAGGAACCAATTTATCCAAAATACAAGTAGCAGCGCTGTAACCATAATTAAAGGACAGCTAACCTTTTAAATTGATATATTTTTATTTGGTTCATCACCATATTAAACACACTCATAGATACCATCTGGATTCTTGGCATTGTGGAGCCGTTTAATCCCTGGTTATACATCCCTGCCGCCTAAATGTAATCCCCATGTTTGAAAATGGCTTTGATATGTTTTACCCTTTAATTCTTTTTATTATTTTTTTCCCACTTTGATATTGCCTTGTGAAGATTGATGTCTGTTTAACTTTATTTGTAAGCCTGATACACTGGACTGTCACCTGAGTGGCTAATTAAACAGACTTTTCTCCCCTTTTCTTGGGAGCAGCTAAATGTAACCTTTGACAAAATAGTTATACTGCCAAATAAGAATTTTATAGTACTGGAATATTTGAATTGTGCTATACTGCTTTTGCGTCAATGCAACAAATAATACTCTGTTGAATTGTTGATTGTTCTGGTTATCTCTTAAAAACTGCAAAAAAAAGAAATAAATCAATGCAGTTCTTTGTGACATTTGTTAATGTCAATCATTGAATAAGTAAGACAAAATCACATCCTATCATTAATCATTATATATCAACATAAGTGACATTTTCTGGCTAGAATAAATTTATGGGTCAAAAACAGACTATTTTCTCTATGTTGTACTGTGTATGGATGTATGTGATTAATAAAGGGTTTCTTCTTCTTCTACACTCATACATTGATCATTTACAGGCTAAAAAAACCTATTACTGCTCCAATAAAAGCGTGATCAAGCTACAATTAAATTGGCTGAACATTATCATTTATAAACCTGCTGATAAGATTATATTTATTTATTCATCAATCGTGCTGTTCCTGCCATACTGGACTACTCACTTTAGGCCCACTGACTAAGGATAACCATTTCTGTCATCAGAATCCCTCCCCACATTACTCCCTTAGGAATGACAGGGAAAAAATACACAAAATAAAGTCTTACCATTAGCCATAATTAACCAATATAACTGGCATTAATAAATGCTAGAGTAATTTTCTATTACAACGACAACGCGGACAGGCCCTGATCCTACTAAAGCGCGATAAATCTAAAAATGTCAATCAGAGCATATTTATCTATTTATCAAAACTGCTGGTTAACCATTCTAGCACCATTTAAAGTCTGATCAGAGATACCATCCCACTAAATAAACCGGATTTTTCTTCTTCATCAAGATTAATCTATTATTCCCTAAGAAATTAAAGAAAATGTCTCATAATATATATATATATATATATACATATATACGTAAATATATATATAAACATTTGTTTGGTAGAATTTGCACAATCCTGCCGACAATCCAACAGTCGTACACAGGGTAGAAACACAATCTCCTTGGCAGAGGTAATTAAAACAGCAAAATAAAATCTGAAAACAGAAATAAACAACAATATTAAAAAATTAAAAACATCTACAAAATTTACAACATTTCAATAAAGATTCCGAAAAGTAAATGTCAGGCAGGTTAACGTAATAATAATAATAATAATAAAACAACAGCAATTAAAACTTGAAACCAACAATAGAACTGCTCTGAGTATGTATTAAGCGAATATCTGAATGGCTTCCCCCTCCAACGGTTTCCCATTTCAACGCCCATTAATCAGTGCTTTTGTCACCATGGAAACTAGACTTGCTGCATCTCTCGCAGGTCTGCTGGCGTTTTAACAGCACTGACGGCTCCCGTGTCTGCGGCGGGTTAGCGAGCCCACAAGCCCAAGATCAACCCCTGAGAGACACAAAACCACCCCTGCACCATCAGCATCCCGCTTCCTCCCCCTCAGCAATCATTATCAAATTGCATATAGCATAAGGAACCGCAGCCACTGCCTGAGCATCTTAAAACAAAGACAATATGTGATGATAATGAGCCTCATCCCAGAGGTCCAACTAGGGTTCGCATCCGAAGACGAGCTGAGTGACCTGCACGGCCCTGCCGCTTAGAAGAGGAGACAAACACTCACGATCTTTTGTCACTCTGAAGATGCTGTTTTCGTGCATTCGCTCAGAGATGAAGGAGCATCTTCAGAATGTCAATGCATCGCTGACAGCCAGAGAATCAAAATTACGGATCGCAAAATGAGTCCTGAACAGCTTCTTCATTCGGACTGATATGCCTTCAGGAAACTCACGTTGCCCCAAACAGAAACCATAAAGATGATGTCAACAAAAGAACATAAAGGCAGATGTGGAGAGAAGAAGATGAGGAAAACTTCTGTGGTACTCACAGTGGTCTTTGTCTCTTTGACCTCCCTGATCTGCCTCTTGGCGGGCGAAACCGCGCCGGGGGGCTGCGGGGCGAGACAGGAAGGATCATCAAAACTCTCTTCAGTGTCGAAGCTGGCTTCCATCATCATCTCCCTCTCACCTCCTCCTGCTTCTCTGTGCTTCTCTCTCCTCTCTCTGTCTCTCCACTCGCCGAGGCTGCCTTCAGCCTCACTGGCTACAGAGTGAGTGGTTGTGTTGCAGGGGGGGGGGAGGAGGAGGAGGAGGAGGAGGTGTTAAAGAGGAGGTGGGACCATTGATGATGGGGAGAAGAGGAGGAGGAGTGGGGTTGCAGGGGATATCGGTGATGACGAAGTCTAGCCTCCCGTTAAGATGCTGTCACGCGAGTATTAAGGTCGAAGGCTGCAAGGAGCTGGATAGGAGGTACCCCCATGCCCAGCCCCCGCCTCACCCCCACCTCAAGTCCTCACCCAAAGATGCAGAGACCGTTCACGGACGATGGAGCGATGAAAAAGGGAGAGTTAAAAGAGGGGGTCGGCGGTTTATTTACACAATCCCTGTCTCACCTCATCTCCCTCCCCTGAGAGAAAAGGGAGAAGTGAGCAGCAGTGGTGGAGGTGCTGAGATGGAAATGGTGTAATGGACATCTAGAAAATACTAATTACAACTGGGAGGGAAAGTTGAAGAGGGGGGAGGATGAGAAAAGATGCAGCCAATTAGGAGCAGCTTCTCTGTGTCTTTATGTGTTAGAAGAAACACATATGTTCAGAGATGACGCGTCTATTTTAAGTAGGAGTTTGCAACGCCGCGCCAGCTGCATCCTCTCCCTCGTGACGGCGCCCCCCCCGAGCCATCAAACGCTAACTGTGCAAGGGGCCGACACTTGATCTCTGCAGCTTCCACACCTTCACACAAAACCACAAACCTCACCATTGAGTGACCACTGTCTCACCTTCGCTGCGCAGAACATGTCGCCAGACCACCAAGATCCCAGTCCAGGTTCCTCAAACAAGCTCTCCCAGCGTGTGTGGGCATTAGCAGGCCTAATTTCCAAATCTGACAGACTCTGGAGAAATTTCTGCCATCTGTGTGTCCATATAAACTCTCCTGTGTGATCACGACACGGTTTGCCCTCATCTGCCTTGAAATTAGTCACATGGGTTGGTGTGTAACCGAAGTTGGCCCAGGTTCACCGGATCAGCGGGAGCGGGCCTGCTTTCACAGTACAGAGCTTTCCACCATGAAAATATTCTGCCCTACAAAGCCAAGTCCAGTTTCTGCCAACATACCAAACAGAAAAATACACCTCATGGTGGTTTATTTAACCAAATGTGCGAAAATAGCAGAATTAGACTGACTAGAAATCAAGTTAAAAGTTAAAATTAACATTTTAGCCACTGCACTTGAATCTATGGGTCCTGTGTTACTGATAATACCCAGCTCATTATAAGATGGTATATCCTGAAATATTTTTTTCTAATTCAACACATTCTTGGCAGAACCTTTTTTTTAGGACTTTTGGGATACACATTTCCCAGGAACTTACATGGACTAGAACGCCTCTGCTCTGGTGAAGGAGGCATATATATATATATATATATATATATATATATATATAAAATTAAAAAAAACCTCCTCCATGAGAACTAATAAGGAACTATTTGGGTAAATTACGACATTTACAAGATAGATCTCCTTGAGTCGATTGAAATGCACAAAATTTGGACTAAATCGGACCAACCGTTGAGAAATTATGGCCTGAAAGATAATTTTGGAGATAGAGCTCCCCTTAGTGTCAGAAATATACATCCGAACTCTCCTAAATACATTCTAGTTCTTCTTCACACTAAGGTTTATATGGGTCTAAAATTTAAAAATGATCCACAATCTAGTTTTTGAGTTATCGCCTTAACAGAGTTATATCAATATATAACAATGCAAATGCTGAGTTATGTTGTACTGCTGTGCAGCGACAATGAAAGCTTATTAGAAAGCTTAAAGACTTCCCGAAATTGTTTTTTTTACCTTACTGAAATTAATTTTGCAAAAAGTGCTTTCAAACCTACTTTGTTGTAACATGTCTTTCTGATTTTTCCATTGATCCAGACAAAATGTGCACTTATGACATTTCCCCCAGTCCAAAGTATGGATCAGAAAACAGAAAAAGAGGTGGTCTCGGTCGTTTAGGGAATAAACTTAGCAGTAACAGCTGGTGAGTTTTGGAAAGGAAAGAGAGATTTTCCAAACAAAGACTGAAATGAAAGCTTTCTAGAACTAATCGAGGCATTAATTCATGAACTTCATGATGAAATGCGTGTTTTTACAAAATATATTAAAATTCCTTGTCACCTGAATCCTGATAAACACGTCATCAGTTGTTTTTTTTGTGTGTTGGCCACAGATAAAGTGATTTTATGTATCGCGTCACAAATTAGTTTCTGTGGTTCATGTTAAGAGTAGAGCTGAAGTTGAATTGGCCGCTGCAAATACTTGAGACATAGACATCCATGGGAGCAGATATCACAAATAGAGTGAGAAGAGCATGGTGGGAATGCAGCATTAGACGGGACTGACTCAAGATTCTGCATTCTATGAAAAGGTGCCTGGACTGAAAAGGTAGAGAAAAGCTGCCCCAGACGTACCTGTTTGTTCGTGACGAGTTTCCTCAGAGCGACGTCTTTGGTACTTGTGGATCGACTATGCTTGGCAGTACTGGGCAATCTATTAGCTGAAGACAAACAGATTAGAAGACTGAAGTGAGTGTCAGCTGCTGATGAACATTCCCAGAGAAGTAAGGACAATTCCCGCCCTTTCAGTTAAGTATTTGTTGTCATTACATTATTCTCAGGACTCACAAGACGATCCAGTAGATAATCAAGACCACAATCCGTTGTCAACAGTATTCTTGTACTGTCATGACTCTCAGTGCATCATACACCTCCTGGAGATTTAATACCTGACCGCCCACTAGTCAGTTAGAGCTGAGGAAGCCTCTTGTATGAGAGGTTCAGTTATAAGTCAGTGAATTATGGCAAATCGAGTGAGATTTTGATGTGTGGCATCATAACATTCACTCATACAAGGCATGGTTTGATACCTTCACAGTTTGAAGCCAGGATGGCTCGAAGACTCTTATCATCATAGAAGGATTCTTATCACAGCTTTATGAAGAACCCCTCCTCTACTCCGCTCCACACGTAAACACATATTGAAGCAATGACAATAATGAGGCTGGGCCCCGGAGGGGCTCACAGCTCCGCAGAGCCGTCCCCGGTTTTATCCCTATCGGCCCTAATGGCTCTTTTTCGCCTGTGATTCATGAGCTGTCTGCTCGTTGCATATCAGATCATCTCATCTCCAGCTGAAGGTAAATACGTGAGCGCGGAAGAGTGTGACCTCTGAGGCTGTGGACGCTGGTCTGTCCAAGACCCGCCTGCAGGGAAAACGAGGGGATTCTTAAAATAGCAGTGAAGCTGACTTTGCTTCAAGGGGCGTCAGGATATCGTGGGTCTTCTTCAAGTGAAGACCAGTAAAATCCTTGACGTGAGTCGTTCCGATGTAATGTTTGCACATTTCCATGCAATATGTCATATTGACTTGTTGTAATACCATTTCTAAAAGGCAAATGTACCGTTTGGGAAGACGGACACGCTCACATCAGAGCCAAATACAAATCACTGTGCTACACATCATCAAGATAAGCATGGCTGTATTTTTAGCTTACAGCTTTTATTTTTTATTTGATATTTTTGGATTGAGTGCATATGTATGTTTATATATGTTTGTACGTGTGTGTGTGTATATATATATATACTTGGAATAAAAAGGCTTATTTCAGAGTAGCGATGGAGTTATATGGCGTGGCTTACTGTAGGTCGGTACCCACAAGTGGGTCACAGCAGACACGATTGGGGTCGCCAAATCAGTTTTACCTCATTTCATCGGCAGTGTGCTTTGACTCAAATTAATCTTCATTTGAGTCAAAGGACACTGAAAAATAGTGTGTTATGTGCTATTTTGTCTAATTAATTTGCTGTAACCACTCATCTGTTGGTTGTGGTATTCTATGGCCGTTGGAGGGATGGAGCCTGGCCAAGTTGACGTTTGATAGAAGGCACAATTCACTGTGGAGAAGTTGCCAGGTTGTGTCTTGCCCAGATAGCTCAGTCAGCGGAGCATGAGACTCTTAATCTCATGGTCATGAGTTCAGGCATAGTTAGAGTTAAGGCTATAAATAAGCTCAAAGCCCATGTGTAGTAGATGTTGGGTCGTAAAGTTTCAGACTCTATCTGTCATGATCAAAAAATTCACCATCAGAAATTATATCTCCACTTTTAAAGTTATCAAAATCTCTTTGGTTTGAAGCCCAACTATGCTCCGGAGAGCACATAAAGACTTTCCACTGCTGGCATTCAAGTAGAACCTTTCCAATTCTGCTTCCATTCTTCATTATGTATTTGTGTGACCTGAGTTGACATTAAAGGTCCAGTCAGTAGAATTGGCCGGGGAGTTCTGCGAGTTCTCTCCCTCTCTACCTGAAATTTTCCTAAGCTGACCGAGAGCCATGTTTGTCGCATCACCGCAGAAGAAATGTGACCGGGGTATGAGCGCTCGTTCTGGTGAGATCTGACCTGTTGATTTAAGCGGGTGAACTGGAGAACCAGCAGCTGGACCACGGGCAGCTGCTGGTTGGCGGAACTGATGTTGGGCTCTCAGCACCGCGATCCAGAGAAACAGTCCGGTTGAGGATTGGCCCCTCTGAAACTCACAGCCAATGCTCCAAGCCTCCTTCCCTTGCTGAAGACAGGGAGCTCCACATTCACCTCACATACGTCCTTCTTTCATTATCTACCGCTTATCCTGTTCAGGGTCACGGTGGGCTGGAGCCTATCCCAGCTAACATCGCCGAGAGGCAGGGCACACCCTGGACAAGTCGCTGGTTCATTGTAGAATGTTGTTATATTGTTGTTGAAGCTTCAGAAATGTTTGGTGGACGAAGAACCTTCCCCTGACTGTCCAACAGTATGCAGGTGAATAGCTAATGAGTTTTTGTTCAGCTTTTGTGATCGTTTTCATCAAATCAACACAGATAGAGATGTAAATGCAATTAAGGAAACAGAATATTTTCTTTGTATTGGATGTATTGGTGTAAAAGTATGAGGTTGTTTAGAATAAATAAAGTACTTGTAAATCATATTAAGACACTGGCAGGGGTGTCAAGTCTTAGATCTGAACTTGGCCTCATTAAAATTTCAAGTCGGATCCTTCTTGTCTGGTTGAACCTTGGCAACCCCCTCTGTCTCTGACAGCCCCCCCGCTCGTTTGCTATCCTGTAAGTGTGTTTAGGCCACATGCCAGCAGAACGAAGAAAACCATCTGCTATGTGCTGAGGCGTTGTTAGCGAGAATGCTGCCAGTGAGGAAACATAATAAACGTCGTTAAGAAAATGTGGGATTTCCTCCCATGGCCCTAAATGAAAAAGGAGGGACAGAGCAGAGTTATGTTTTACATGGGATTTGTCAAACCTTCAGGGAAAGTGTGACTAAGTCTGGTAGAAATGTAGTGCGATTACTCCTCAGCTGAGGGATAATAAGCAGATTATGGCACCAGATGAGTGATTGGCAAAAGGCTTAATCTATCTGGCTGGAAAAATGTTCCAAATTAAATCATGACCTGCAGCTTTTAAGTGGAAACAATCTTCACAGAGAGGAGAATTCCCCCATAAACAACGGATATCACTGCTTCTGTCATGACCTCCTTTCATTTGAACGCCTCTTGCATTGTTTGTTCACGTTCAGAAATGGATGGCAAAGAACATGTAGGCCAATCTCACCATATGGTGGCGAGTTGTGTAGTGCCAGAGATCTATGCGGAGGCTCAGATGGCAATGAGGGACGTCGCCATGTTGTTTCTGGAAAGACATCAGGACAGAAGAGAGATTAAGAAAACACACGCTCACATAAAAACTCTAAACATTTTTCTGCACAAATGTCTTTGCCACAGAAAAACTGTCAGATTAGAGACATTTAAATAAAACAATTGCCTCAAATAGAATTGTTAATGTACTCCTGATGCACATCAATGAGCACGCAACGCTTACTGGTGCGCATGGCTAACCCTAACCCTAACCCTAGACCTCTACAGGTGATATCCTCAAGGCTGAAACCTAACCCACACTGAGGAGTTTCTCTAACCCTAACCATGGCGGATAGATGCCTAATCCCAACCATGGGAACAAAACTAAAAAGAAAAAAACATGAATAAAGGATAGATTAAGTCGGGTACAGACTTTCTGAGATATGATGTAATGGAGGGTATGATACAGGACAGGAGAGATATAACAACGAGCGGCGGCCATTGCACTGCCTTCGTTTCCCCATTCAATTGCTGCGTCGTCAGACCAGGAGCGGGGATTCGTCGAGATAACCCGCTCCAACGCCGGTTCACCAGTCATCCACCAGTCGACCAGAAACGCTAAATAAAAACCGACAGTTCTGGAGATGCTCTGAGCCAGTCGTCTATTCATCACCACTTAGTCCTTATTGAAGTCACTGGGACCCTAATGCTGTCCATTTTCCCTGCTTCCAACACATCAATGGATGTAAAATCAGGGGATATTTCTGAATCCTGGTGCTTCACAAGATAACCGTGTTTCCGGATTCTCATAAACAACAGAAAAAAATTAGCCTTTGTATTAAAAAAATTATAAAAACAAACATAAAATGAGCACATAAACATTAAACCACATCTCTTGAAGTCTCATAGACCCAAGCTGATTCGGAAAGATGATATTGATTACCTCAAATCCCTGTGCCACGTGTAGAACACTCTTCCTTTTAATCGTGATGATTTTTCTTTGTTTATTTTTCTTTCTTCTAATCAGCCTATTCAAGGATAACTTTCCCTAAACTTTTTAAAATATCATCACGTAAAAGTAAAAATCTGAAAGTCAAACGATTCTCATCCACGTCTCAACCTCAGGACAGAGAAAAAAACCCCTGCTGAATAATTCCAGACTTGCCTCCAGTATTTTTTGCTGTCGATCACTAGTGATTAGAAATTATTCCACTTAGCAGAGCAGGAAGTCCTTCACGCTGCATCAGTGGTGGTTTAACCGGTCTCACTCTCTGACCAACTTCCTTCCGTAACACCCGAGCGTTTATCATGTTCAATGTTTTGGAAGTGCTTTTACGAAGGCGAAACAAGTCTTTTCTTTATTCAGCTACGACTGAGACCAAAGAATAACCGTCTCAATGGTCGCTGCATTCTGGGAGCTTTGTTGGGTCCTTGTGAGGGCAAATTGGTCCAATGCTATGGTCACAACTCAACACAAATACTTAGTGTTTCTTGTCACTCTTTTAGTTTTACTGATGTCACTGTGGGATCTTTTGAGTTTATTGTTATAACTGGCACGAGTGTCAAGGATTACTAACCAGGTTTATTTCCACCATTTCCTTCTGTCATCAACCACAGCCAGAGTAAACACAATGTTACTTTCCTTTTCATTCGGAAGACAAGGATTGGTCAGAAAAACAAACGCCACTCTAAGTTGGTTCATAACATTGTATGGCGGTGAACATGGACCAGGAGATGGACAGTTGGTTTGGTGCAGCATCAGTTGTGATTTGGGTGTTTTATTGTTGAAGGGAGAGCTGCTCAAAAGGCAAAAACTTACCATTCAGTCAATGTTCCAACTCTCCCCTATGGCCATGAGCTCTGGGTACTGATCAAAGAATGGGGTCAAGGATGCAAGCAGATTAAATGAGCTTCCTTCGCAGGGTGGCTGGATTCTAACAAGGTGAGGTGCTCAAACCTTTCAGAGGGAGCTCGGAGTGGAGCTGCTGCTAGAGCCAGTTGAGGAGGTTCTGATCAGGATGCCGCCATAGCGCCTCCCTCTGGTGGTTTTTTCTGGGCACGCCAAGCTGGGAGGAGACCACGGGGTTGACCAAGAATTCCAACTGGAATACATATCTCATCTGGCGCCATTGTTTGGCAGAGTGGCTTTTGGAGTATTCCCATCGAACTCTGGATTAAGTTTAACACACACTTTGCCTCTTTAGGAATATTCACCCGCCTCCCTCAAACGGAATTAATCCCCCACTGTGCACATTGGTCTGTCAGCTTCCTCCAGGCTGATAAATGATTTATTGTCTCTATCACATCAACAAATTATCATACACAATCACAATATTAATGCATCAGCGCCTCCTAATAAATATCTATTATTGTCCCAAATCCCTCTCCTTGCAACTCCAAAGGGCTTAAGTGTAAGGATTTTAACTGATCCTCATATGTGCATATCCTCCACAAAATGATATGAACTAAAAACAACAAACAGCTTTCTAACAAACTCAGTAATACATGCTTCCATCTCAACAGCACACACAATTTCTGTTGCAGCTTCTGAAGCTCATTAATACAGTAAACTGGGTGAGAATAAAAAGTGGAAGATGTACCATATGGATGCTGGATGCAAAAATAGCTTTTGTTTTTTCCCCCACTGTATTACTTCCCAAGGTACAACACAAACACATAGATGCAGATGTTTGTGAAGGGTCACCTGCCCTCCAGCCTCTGGATTAATACAGTTGATTCTCTTGCTGCAGACCCCCACCTCCGTCTCTCAGATACTCAGCGTGATGTGCCACATGTTTGAAACAATCGGATTACAGTGGATTGAATCTGCAGACCTGTGCTCAAATGAAGGGACTGCTGAGATGTGATGATGGGGAAGAATGATAATAAAGGCTCACAGTTCACATTATAAAGCACCGAGAGGTGGAATGAGCAAACCAAATACACGAGGTGGTGATGCTCAGCTCAGTGTCTAGAATCATTTTGTCTCGAATGAAGAGCAAGTAGAAATTAAGGATTTGTTGGAATCTAAGGGTGCGTTCTTCCTCATAGTTTGGTTCTCCTGATCTGAATAGAAGCAGATTTCTCTAAGACATTAAGAAGAACTGGGCCTATGCTGTTGCCCCAAACAGAACTGGCGTGTGTCCCCGAAGAGCCCCATACAATGCGTTGTAAAAGTAATCCCCCTGACTGAACACCTCATCTCAAATGTAAAGCTGTGTCTGAAAAACAAGTTTTTCATTAAAAGCTCCTCTTAGTGAGTTTAATATGATCTATAGACTAAAACATGACATAAAAGATAGATCTCCTCGATTTGATTCATATTCACCAAATCTGGAGAAAATTGGATTAATGGCCAGGAAGTTCAGAAAATAATTATCTTTTTAAAAAAAAAATAAAATAAAAGAAGAGGAAAAAACACCCACCCCCTTTGTAAAGCACCTTTCCCAAAATCAATACATTCTTCCTCACGCTAAGATCTATGGGGGCATAAAATTTGAATATCATCCATGTCATAATTTTGGAGTTATCCTGGTAACATCAAGGATGTGCGGCAGTGGATGGGGCGATGATAATTCCATAATATCCACACCTTTTTCGGGGATATAAATTTATTTTTATTCCTGTGTTACACTGCAAAATATACAAAACAAAAGGTGTTGGGATAAGTCCAATCATAACCTAATTGGACAGCTTTTACAATATATTTATTGTACCAATTTTTCCAATAAAGTATTGGGATCAATAAAGTATTTCTGATTGTGATTCTGATTATGGCAATAAAAATGATGGCAGAACTCACGACCTTCTCAAACTAGGCTGGGCTAAATGCATATGTTGGATTTGTCTGTGTGTTTTTGCTGGGTGAGGACGCACAAATAGTTTATAAAATACATTAAAGAGTGAAAACATTGCCAGGGGGGTCCTCTGTTCCACACCCAAATATGGACATCCTGTGATTAATTTTCCTGGGTTTGGCCTGTAGTCCAGTTCACCAGACTTGATGTTCATTAACACATATCTGAAACATAACTTTGCCTCATCAAAACTTGGATTCAAGCTATCTGCAACATCCTTTTGACTAGTTGTAATTCCAGATGCAGATATCTACATTTGTATTCTGACCAATCAAATTCCAGATATCTGCCATCCCCACAATTCAAGATATCTACATAGTTCTTTTTGGATAACTTACATTTAGCTTTCACTAGTTAGAAGGCCATCATAGATATCTTAACTGGAATCACGACTGTTCACGATGCCATTGTTCATATCTATTAGAGTTTTGACTGAGCCAAAGGACTTTGCCGTTATCTTGACTTAAAGTTTGTAATGCTGATAATGTAATTACAACTAGTCAATATGAGGTTTTTGTTATTTGTAATTTTAATTGTGGTTAGTCAAGTTGAGCGATGAAATGTCATGTGCCATATGAGTCAGTGCTTGCAGAGCGACATCAAAGACACAATCTTACACTCTTAGACATTAAATAGCATTCTTCACGCAGAGGATGAAGAATGCAGTATTTGTTGTTGGGATATATTTATTGACACCAAAATAAAAGAAGTAAAATGATAATGTTGCACAGAAATAAACTCAGCAACCAGTGGTAACATTTTTAATTTGTTTAATCACTGCAAAAATAATCCCTTTTCTGAGTATGAAGATAGCGTGTGCAGCTAGCAGCTACAGCTAGAAGCCTCTCAGGCTTTTCTCTCACCTTTACTGGAGCTGTTGACGTAATACCGCACTCCCTCAGGTGACATGTAGCTCCTCCATCCTGGGGGCAGAGGTGGGCGATCAGTTTCCTCCGTGGGTACAGCAGAGCTCACGACTGCTGGCTTCTGTCATAAACAAAACCTCATCAATCCACCACATTCATTCATTAATGGGGAAAATACTAATGAGATAAATGTGGTCCACCACAGCTACAACGGTAACATCCTGCTTTTATATAAATCAAGAGTCAAAATACAGCAGACATTTCACTAATGAGGGTACTTATGATATTTTAAGTCTGTTTTCTGATTATACTTAACATACTTTACTCCTGTAAAATGGTGTATCCATGAACTATAATGTTATTATAACACCATCAAGGCCTAGCAGTTTCATTTAAGTCAATCAAGCCTTATCCAAAAATTAAAACCCTGGAATATAGTTTCCATGGCAGCAGCACAATGAAATCAAAAATCAAAAATCTAGGGTAGCTGGATTTCATTTTGATCTGTAGCACATTGCATACACTCATTGAGAACAACCCCATAAATATGCAAAGTCTTCTGATATCAAGTCCATGCATTATATTCTGAGCGACAGCTATTCACACCAATGTGCCAGGAATTGATAAAAAATCCTTCTTGATCTGCATTAATACCAAATATAAAGGAGTCTATTTCCCACCGAATTTCATGAAACTCTGTCCAGAAGTAAAACTGCTAACAATCCACAAAGCAACCGACATGGATGAGAAAATTCTAAGAATATTCTAATGAAGATGTAGTGACCATTCAGCCAGAAAGACTATCACCTTGGACTTTTTTCATACCACTCTGTCATTCACACCTTCAGCGCACGCATAGTCACTTCACGGCCGTCACTTAGCCGTGTTCACCACATTTATCCAATATCATGGTGACACGCCTTCACCGTTAGCCAAATTATCATCTAGTTGCCTTTTAAACATGATTCTCTCCATTTATCTAGTTTATTCATTCTGCTGGAAGGCACATTTTCCCACCACCCCATCTCCACCAGTCCTCACAGATCCATAATACTTCATCATTCAATAGTTAGGCATAGTTATCAGCCACCACCGCCAATACCAAGACTCCAAGGGGGATTAAACCTGCTGCTTCATCTTCAATTCATTCTCTGCCTCTAATTTTATGAACCCAGGCACAGTGGTGAAAGGCATTATCAGAAATAAAAGTTATTATCCATGAGTAAACTCAAGTGAGTAAAGTCAGTGACAGGAATATTCTACTAACATAACAGTAATAGAAGGCTTTTTATTGCATTGATAATTTGTAACAAGTTCATTTCTTTTGATTACGCTGATACAGTATATCTAAGTGGAAAAGTACGCAGAACTTTGAACAAAGCGTAGATAATTATGGTTTGTGTACTTTCATGTAGGCTAAGTAAAAGATCGGAACATGCAGCTGTATCCACAAATGAGGAGGTAAACCTACAGTATATTCTGATAGAATTATAATGATAATAATACCTATCAATGATGATGGGAGCCATGGAAATGGATATTTAAATTCACTCAAAGGAACGTTGAGTTACTCTATAATGTGATGCTGCACTTTCATTAAATTTTACGTTGAATTACATTTCCACCAGCGTGCATTTACAGTAAATGTCTCCAGCAGGTGATGTAATTTTCATCAAATTCCCATTTTGCTTTTCAGCTGCTCTGGCTTGCTACAAATGGTGTTATTCATCTGCGGAAATATGGTCCTCTGAATGGATAAATAATGGTATAAGCTCTCTCCTTCTTATCTGCAGTCCCCAGGTGCCTCCACCACAGACCATTATATGCAGCCTGCACTCTCTGTATACTGGGCCTGAAATTATTGCAGCGTTCTTTACAAGACAAGAGACGTTTTCTTTAATGTGCTGCAGAATCGGAGGCTGGCTATTCATTTTCAGACGCAATGGTGCACGGCCCGCGCAGATCTCAATTTGACACAAGCCCGACTGAACTTCAGGACGCCACACTCCAATCAGACATCTGAGGGGAGGTGGGCGGATGAGATCGGACAGATAAATAAATGGGGAGATTATTAGTGGAATGATGAAGGAGTCGTGTTCTTTTTGCTCGCGCAAGGCAGGGTCGGAGGATAAAGCCGATTGATGTGTAACATCAATCATGGGATCTTTTCTATCTCTGCTGCTGGTTTACTGAGAGAGCAGCAGATGACCTCCGCTTTCGTATGCTGCAAGATTTTAGCAGCTGAATTCACATTGGCGAGACGTTAGCAGCACAAAAAGGATAAATAATGTCCACTGCTAACAGATAACAGAGATCCGTGTGGTCTCATTTTATGCTACATATCTGTAAAACAAATGTGCAACCCGCATATTGAAAGTAAATGAATTCATCATCGCTGACCGGATTATCTGTTTCTTATCAGATAGAATAGAGTTCTCCTGCCTGGCAGGAAGTGGTGAACAGGGCTGCAGAAGTGTTACCGCTAGTATCTGACTGATACACTTGTCACACCCAGCACCACATCGTGTATGTGCTTGTGCCAATCCATGTGCCTGTGGGAGTATGGGTCATAAAATGAAGGTTGGTCATGTGTATCTGATGAGGTTCTGTTGGTTTGCAGTACAGAGTGTGAAGTGGACGACACAAGAGTCTCTGGTTCTTTGCAGAAAATCAGTGGACTTCTCTCCTTGGAGTCGGGGCAAGTTTCTGCCTCAAGTGAAAGAGTTTATCTTAGTGTGACAAGGTGTCCTGCTTTGTTTGAGACATTTTCATTTCCATTGAGACGATGTCCCGCATTTTGATTGGCTCTTGTTTTCATAAATCAACGCTGCAGTAGAGACACTTTTCCAAAAACCTGAATGATATCAAATGACTGTCAAGAAACCAGGGAAGGCTGTCATAATGGGGTTGCAAGGGAAAAGTCACAAACCATGCAGATTTTGGTGAAATAAAAGAAGAAAGTGACAGTTGTCATAATTACATTCTAAGCAGTGAGCGAGCAAGCCAGTCTCAAAGCTCAATTCCGATTGTTTCTTATATCTAATTTTTCTGTATAGCTGTTCACATTACTTGTAAAATGTGTCCTACATTGGTCTTTGGTAGGAAGAGTTCACGGCCTTTAACTGACCCATGTGCGTAAAAGAACAATAACAAAGGCATCTCACAGAGCATGCTGTCAATACTGAAACAAAATGGTAGCCATTGAGGTTAGTTTGAACGCTTTGGTTCATAATGAATTGTAACACCATCGTCATCAAGATGTGTTCAAGTGTGATCTTGTAAAATGCAGTTTTTGGTGAGAAACTTGAATGAAAGTATGAGCAATTTGTAGATGTTTCATGGTGATATCAAATCTATATTGGAGAGGGGATTGTGAAAATCGTTATGCTAAATGACATTCCCTCTTGTGGTGTCCCCCACCCACACAGAAATGGGATTTTTGCCCATGTTGGTGTCCCCCTTTTCACTGAAATTGGATTTTAACCCTTGGGTACAATGAGCTCTCGGTCCATGATTCCAGGAAGCAACCGGTCCGGGTTTCTCTGAAGCCTGCCGCCAATTCCGCATGCCTCCTTCCTTGGCACCTGGCGGACTGCCAGACCCCTCCATTTACTTCCCAACGTTTCATGAGTCTTCATGTTTGCTTTAACGGCAAGGTTTACTCTAATACTGTTGATCTACATCTGTAGTTGAGTAAGGGAACTAACACTATATTGTCAGATTATCACAAAAAATAATTACATAACAAATGTCAACAAGTCTTCAAATGCTCTATCATTCGAAAATGATAGAGCTAAATAATTTAACATGAAGTGTTTCATTTTTTTGTAATTTGTAGGAGGGAGAGTTTTTATTTGAGATGCTGGAAAAAGCATCCGTTTCATTCACTTGCAACGAAAATCAGATAGTGCCTGCAGGGTTACTGAAAGATCTGAATGTTTAAAGATATCACTATTTTGCACTTTTCTCTGGCTTGCAAGGGGAGGGGTGCAGTCGGCTACTATCTGAGCTTTAATGGAAAAAGATCTGTAAGATATTTCTGTTAAATGCCAAAAATCCTCAGGGGTGCTGCTCTCACTGTAACCCTGAAACCAGCATCTCCACTCCTATTAGCTCAGTTCTGTCTGATATAGGAGAAAACTAACAAGGCAGACTGCCAGGCACCCACAGAATTGAGGCGCTTTCCTCTGCTTCTTCAGGAGGGCTGACAGGGAAAGAAGCAACCCCTTTTCTGCCTGGAAAATTAGATTAATTAACCTAACCCTTCCACCATTTACTGCAATGAAACTTCAACTAGAAGGGAAAACTGTAGAATAGTGGGAGAAGTCACAACCAGTGCACCTGAAAAGGAAAGCTCATCATATCCCCTACAGCCTACTTGGGGACCCCAAGCCTTCGTCCGAACCTATGCACCAACAATAGGGCTCTAATTCACCACATCACTTGGATCCCACCCAGAGAGTGTGATCCTCCAGTGGAACACATCCCCCTTGAGCCTCTGTGGGGAACCTGAACCTCTGGCCAAACCTGTGTACCACATTGCTACCCACCTCATCTCCCTGAAGCCTATTAGGGGTATCTCAACCTCCAGCTAGACCAGGGCAGCCACAATGTTGCTCTACCTCACCACTTCCCCCTGGAACCCACCCAGAGGACCCAAACCTCCGGTAAGACCTGCATTCCCACATTGCCACTCTGCCTCGACACATCCCGCTAAAGCCTACCTGTGGTACCCAAACCCGAACCCAGACCTGTGCACCCAAACTTGGACTCTATCACCTGGAGCCCAGCCAGAGAACCTCAATCTCTGGTGGAACCTATACATCTACGCTGGAGCTTTATCTGACACATAGTCCTGAAGCCTATTCGGGCAACCCAAACCTCCGGGCGCCCATGCGCACCCACGTTTAAACCTTATGAAGCAATTAGATGGAAAACACCAACCATGAAATAAGACATATCATGAGTTCTTCATTATCATAAATGTATTTTGGAATCTGGATGAAAGCACTTAAGTCTGGTGTTTGCCATATTATAAGAGAGGAAACGCTTCTGTATCGATTTAAATTCCTACAACAAAGCTGATATGTTGTTTTTGTTTCCTGAGGCATCAGAAGAGAGTAACAAAAAGCAGTTATAACAAACACAATAGGAAGCCATACCGAGGAATATATTTTGCGACACTGGGTGCTTTTAAAAAATAATAAAGAAAAAGCAATCAGGTTTTTATTCTCTCTGAGGTTAAGGTTAAATCATATAAGAGCATGGATCAGAAGTCAGCCGGCTGATATGTCGGTTTTGTTCCTCGACTAGCAAGGCATCAGCTCAACGGAGGAGTCTGATCGTATAGGAGAACTGCAGAAGATGCCACATGTTAAAGTATAACTGCAATGGAAAAAAAAAATCAAACAAAGCTGAACAGGAGTGAGAGTCCACAGATATATTAGCAGTCCTGTCTGACTGTGTTTGGGCTAATGGATCCATTCAGGGAACTTCAGGTTTGGTTTTGTTCCATCGCTGAATAACAATTATACTCTGAAATAATCACCTTCTTATTTGTAATTAAGGTGAGGCTTAACATAAAAGAACCAATGAGTAGAACAGTTTCATGTATAAAGCATTGTAGACTATTTCTTGCTGAAGATATTAAAACTGCATCCAGATTCTAAGACCTCCAATCACATTTACTACTGGAGCATTGGCTTAAATTACACTGAATTGGAATTACATCGTAAATCATCTTACCATGCTGCTGTGCTGTCGAGCTGCAGAGTCGGAGCAGTCCAACATCTACTAGAAATGAGAAAAAGGAGACAGAGGAGATCATCGGTTGTCATTACTGTCCGAAGTGATCCGGAGCTTGCAGGGTCACAGCTCAGGACACAGGAAACACAGACACTGTGTATCTGTCAAGTTAACCGCCAAATATTACAAAATAAAGGGCTGGCAGAGAGGCTTGTATTTCATGAGTGTAAGACTTTTTCTACGAGTCTTTGTTGGGCAGAAACGTCCAAAAAGAGGATGCAGTCAGACAGAGCTGTGACGTACGGGGACACAACAAGGACTTTTCTGTCTCGCCTCTGCTGTGGGATAAAAACTGAGTCTGCATATAGTGTCAGTCTGCTACTGGGCACAACAGATGGGGTCTGTGTCTATCTGGAGAATGAAGCCACTTGTGAGCCAAGCCAGACCTCCTGGGAGCAGAAGCAAGACATACTTACTCTCCGGTGTGCAGATGTGCAGTTAGCCATTGTTCATAGTAGAAGTGCATCGATTGCAATTTCCTTGGCCGATTCAGATTACCGATTTTTATAAACTCTGATCGGCCAATAACAATTTTTTTCCCTAGAAAGTATTAAAACCATAATTGACAGAATACTTACTTAGCTGGCTGGCCCAGCGCTCTCACTAGCTTTAACCACTCTGCTAACATTAGCCTCTTGAATGTTGCTATGTTCCTCGGGTTTATTAATTTCTAAGTGTCTTGATTAAGTTTGTCGTCCGAAATGTTTTCGGACTTGCTCCACTGCAGCCTATTGTGGCTTCACTGGTATTATACATTGCAAAGCTTAGTGTTTACTTCATTCAGGATGAAAGAGTTCCAAACTGGTGAGATCTCTGTCGCCATGGTAGCTCATGCTTGGTGTGTGTGTCCAACCGGCACAATATCGAACTTACTGAGATTGCTTGGCCGGTCACCCATAGTATTAAAACATGCCTCTCGTCGCCCCAGCTGATTGATCATTTATGGCAACAGAAGTCTGAGAAAGATGAAAATACGTAAATGTCACTGGAATGGGACGTGTTAAACATACGAGGCATTCCAAAATGTGGTAAAGGTTGCCAGATTACCTCAGGATTAAGTGATGTATAGCCATCTCTGGCTAAAACAGAATTAAAGTATTTTTGTTGTTATTATGACCCTTGATATCAACCTTTTTCAACGACATCAGCTACTTAACGGGTTAAGATAGACTCTGACTTTGGTTCTGTCCCCCAAAAATCATCCGACTATAATTTTTGTATCATTTTTACCATTTCCTTCATTAATCTGTCTCAAAGGAGCAAGTTGAAACAGAAATGTTAACTTTTCATCACTATCTCTACATCATTTAATGTTTGTTTGCTTATTCTCAGTGGTGGATAGTAACTAATTACTTTTAATCAAGCAATCATTTCCCATTCCCTGTATGTACTCCAATAGTAGGATTTTGTGTTTCTTTCTCTGCCACCACTGCATGAGTGTGTGTGAATGACTGAATTCCGGCTTAAGGCTTTGAGTGGTTGAGCATACTTACGAATGTTTAAGTAGAGTTCATGGACCGTATCAATTTGTGCAAGCTGGCTGTTTTGGAGGACTGATGCTCTATTGTTATTATGATTGTGGGCCATTATGATAACCAAATCTTATCTGAGCATCCATCCATCCATTTTCTTCCCCTTCTCCGGGGTCGAGTCACTGTGGCAGACATTCCAGATATCCCTGTCTTCAGCACCGCTCTCCAGCTTATCCTGAGGAATCCCGCAGCATTCCCAGACCGGATCAGTTATGCAATCTCTGATTGATATTGAGTTCTGAGTTTGGCCAAAGGTTTCTTCCAATTCAGCATACCTGCATAAACTCAAAAGAGAAGCGCCATAGAGGCATCCTAGTCAGATCCAGAAACACCTCAACTTTCGATATGAAGGAGCAGCGGCTCCAAACCAACTTCCTCATCCTATTGCTAAGATAATTGAACAATGAGTCTTGAGATGTGAACGTAGCCTAATTTCAGTTTGTTTAGGTTTGTATGACAGTGGCTTGGGCAGAGGTCCAAGCTCTCTGAGTGCTTACTAGTTCTATTTCATATTATTTGATGTGGGATTTTTTTTTTTTATGGAGAAATCTCCTGCAAAACAACGCAGACATCTTTCTACTGAGTGCTGCATCGGCCAATCAATCACATGCATCCTATCCTTTAGTTATTGTTCTGTGGTTAGCCTTTGAATGCATTTATCCGTCCCTCAAACTGGACTCACCTGCACAACAAACAATACATCCCTGCAGCTCATGCACCCCTCTGCTAGTTTGCTGCTGTACTGATTTCAGTTTGGAGCCTCAGGCGGACTCAGCTGCATCCGAGAATGATCCAAGAGAGAAACAGGTCAGCATCACTGTTTTCAGATTGTACTACCTTTCATTTGTCTGCAAAATAAACCTTTAAAAAAAAGAGCTCAACAAATACACAGTCATACACCATCCCTCATTCTCTTTATCTTCGATTGTCACATTTTTTTTTTCACAGACATTTGGAATGGATAAATTAATAAACACCACATCTGCTTGTTTCTGTAATTGTGTTTTCTCCTCCTCAGTCTGTCCCTGCCAAGAAGGTAGATAGATAGTAGTAGATATTTGTTATATGTGAATAAAATAAAAAGAATTTAAAAGGAAAAAAGAGGGCTATTTTTTAGAATGATGGCCAATTGTTTTAAGTTTTAGATCAAAAGAAATCTCAAGCACTCACTGGGAAACAAAAGCCTGGAGAACATCTAAAACGAATGACTTCTCCATCTTCTTTGAGGCACAAATGAGTTCAAGCAACAACATACAAGGATGCGTGACTGACAAAAAGATTCTTATTCTCTTGGGAGGCAGAAAAAAACGCGTCAGGATTTTGAAGTTTGTCTCAAAGGCATTGATTCCAGCAGCAGTGCGGCGTGTCAGAATTAGCCCCCAGCATCTCTGTGATCTATCAATAGGAGACTGCACAGCCATTATAGTGACTGCTGAGGGTCAAAGTTCACATCCCTCTGCTGTAGAGGGGGGAAATAATACAGCCTTAATGACACGCTGACAGAATAAATTATGTATAAATAAATAAAGTTTAGGATGATTTAAGGTATTATGCTCCTGCCTTGAAACAATAATCTAATATCAGATTGTTTTATTCCGACTCTATTTAATGAGCAAATACCCTCTGAGTTGTGTCTCTCACCCTCCCCCATCTAAGAAGACCCTTGGGGTCCCAAAGATCCATCAGCTTCATCTTGCATCAGCCTCAGCAGAGTCTTCAGTCACCATCACCAGCAGCATCCAGACTCTGATGGGTGATTACTGGGTGAGTAAAACAAAATTATGGATTTAACTTCAGCTGGGAAAAATACAATTAAAAAAGTACTGTTAGCGTTTCTGTCTCTTATTCAGGAGGAGAAATTGAACACAGATGGAGGCTCTACCACTCCAGTCCTCCACCAGCCTGAGAGGGAGAGGATGGGGCCAGATTTCGCAAACTTTGTCGACGATGAGAAACGGCTGCAGGAAGCCGGAGATCAAGGAGAAGACAGAAGGCCCAGTCAGGAGGGAGATGCTGATAAACTGAGATCTCATTAGACGCTGCTCACACCGTGAATCGGGATATTCTCTTTTACTGGATGACTGAGTGTTACTTTTTATTTCAGGGTGATATGGAATATCACGCAGCTTCAGGGTGTCTGTCTGAAGAACTTAATTCGTCATTTAGTCTCCACTGGAATGCTGATGTTTTTCATCAGAGCAATATTCTGCCCTGATAAAAGCTTATTTTTATAATCTAAATTCAGATTCAGTTTTATGTTTGTTAGATATTCATGTCTCCCACAATGTTTTAAGAGTCAAGTACAGCCAGCCTCAAAGACATCAAACTATCATGTTTGTTTTGTTTAGAACTTTCACTCACACAAAAACACACACAGGCACACTCACACAAACACACACACGCACTCACACATACACTAACACGCACTCACACATACACTAACACACGCACTCACACATACACTAACACGCACTCACACATACACTAACACACGCACTCACACATACACTAACACACGCACTCACACATGCACTCACTCACGCACTCACACATACACTAACACACACATACACACGCACACACGCACACATACACACGCACGCACTCACTCACACACATACACACACACTCACACATAGACTCACACACTCACTCACTCACACACACACAGGCACACTCACACATACACACACACGCACTCACATATACACTAACACACACATACACACGCACACACTCACACATAGACTCACACACTCACTCACTCACACATACACAGGCACACTCACACATACACACACACACACACTCACTCACACACTAACACACACACACATACACACACACACACACACACATAGACTCACACACTCACTCACTCACACATACACATACAAACACACGCACACTCACGCACTCACACACTAATACACACGTACACACACACACATACATAGACTCACACACTCACTCACTCACACATACACAGGCACACTCACGCACTCACACACTAACACGCACATGCTAAAAAACTATATGAGACAGAATAAACAATTAAGTAAACAAATCCTAACTAATTGGATCGCTTTCGGGGGGAACACTGATGTCCTTATGTAACTGTGGTTAGCCAGAGTGCAAGCATACTCTTTCAACGGCATGTTCCTTTTTGTACAGATTCATATAGTTAAACATTCCAGGTTGATACAATGAAACTGTCCAATAAAAACAAAACATGTCATTTTTCTGAATCCCGCTACTTGGAGAAAACTGATTTCAATATTTGCATTTAGATGGTTCTCTAATTGGATTGACATCCTTTAAGTACCTTGGGGTATTTATTGATAAAAAGCTCTCTTTTAAATCTCATGTTGATGAGCTACCTAATAAGCTATGGATTAATCTTGGGTTCTTTTCGAGAAACAGATCATGTTTTTGAGTTGAGCATAGAAACCGGTTAATGCAATCTACTTTCTTGCCTGTACTTGACTATGGTGATTCTATTTATATGCAAACTATGCCTATCACATTGAAACAGCTTGATACTGTTTAACACTACGTTTAATTATTGTTGATCCTTTCAGAAAGCACCAATGTTATCTTTACCATGCAGTAGGTTGGTCATCTCTGTCCTCTACGGACAGATCTGGTGTACATAAGGCAGCATTTGCTTATGTGTGCTTTAAAACAATTGGTTCTTCCTTGAAGTAACATAAATTCAAAACAAAATTTGGAAAAACTTCTTTTAGCCATTCTCTGCCTTGAGCCTGGAAAAAGTTCCACGAGTCCAGCTAAATTCCGTAGACAAATTCCAACACATGAGTTTGACTCAAGGTCTGCAAATGTTTTACTTTAAACGTTTATCCGGAATTATTGATCAGTTTATATGCTGATTCAAATGGCTGATGATTAAGTGCTTCTATTAGTTTGTTTTTGTTGTTTGGTTGTTCTATATTGTCTTATGTGTTAAGTCTTATGGCAGGGGCAGAGTTCATGACCTAGGTGCAGACACACAACGGGGGAGGCAGAGCAGGTGCAGTCAAAATATTTAATTTCAAATTCAAAATTCCACAATCCAAAATGCTAGTCAATAAACTGATAGGGGTCGAAACAAAGATCATTAAAATAAGACAAACAATGAAAAAGGGCAAGAAGCAAGAGCAAAATCCAACAAAACTGGCAGAGTAACAATCCAGGATAAACTCAGGATTCTCCAGATGCTGCACATGTGTTGTCAAATTGATGAAGATTACACTACATTCAAGTGGTGTAAAATGATGACCAGCAAAATGATGCTGTCATTATGGCAATGGGTCTACGTTGATTTATTGAAAAAAATAAGAAGTAAAAAGAAAAAAAAAAGATTTACTGCAAACAAAATGTCAAATTAAATCTCACTCCTTCTTGTCATTATTGATTTATGTCAGAAGCACAGATATTTACCAGTTTAGAGTAAAACGCTATCCAATAACCTATAGGTGCACTCAAGAGTTCATTCTTCTGCCAAGGCTGAACGTACAAAGGTTGAGTGTGTAAAATTTAGGGTATTCTCTTTGACTAAATGGAATATAACATCAATATCTATGAATTTTTGTGTAAAATCAGTAAAAGATTTAAATATAGTCTGTTACAGTCTTTCCAGATGATTTATTTTACGATTCTTTGGGGGGGATCGGGTGTATATAAGTTGTGCAGCATTGTTGGGCCTTACTGTAGATATTCGCTCCACTGAGTGTCATTCTAAAAAGCCCTACCGATCGGTGTCTATGACACCAATACGATTTGAGTAACTAATGAATATATATTTTCAAACATTTCTGTCATGTACATTTGGATCCAGTAGTACTGAGAGCGGCATCCAGCATATAGCTACTCGCCCTGTCCCTCTTGAGTCTGCAAAACAAACACATCCATGTAAAAACAGTGTCAACAAAGGCTTAACTTTATCAACAGCCTCAATTTCTAACACCATCTATGGTTTTAGAGTCTACAAACATTAGAATCATTGTATTTTTTCAGACAGTATAAACTTCTTCTGAGGATTTGTGGATACTTAGAAGAATAAAAATCAAGACAATTTACTGACATGTTCATTCTTTCTGTAACCATCTACTAAATCTGTATGTTCCAATCGCATGAGGACAATCCTAACATTTTTCTTTTGAAAACTAACATTTAGTATTTGCTTTGGATATTGAATAAAAGCCAGTCCGCACCTTCGCCCCTATCTCCCGGCTCTTTGCTCTCATCTTATTGGCCTTAGATTCAGCAATGTCAGCTCTCTCTTCAGCCTCCTCCAGCTCGTGTTGAGACTTCCTCAATCTGGCTATGGACACGTTACACTGCTCCTCCTGCAGATTCATCATTAATCAATGAATATAGAGCATTGATTCTCAGAAACTTTGAGGGAATAGTGCCACGGTCCAGCTTCCCCATGCATCAGTATGTCAGCGTTGTGGGCGTGTCCCCACACACCGGGCTCTGCTCCACACCTGACCTCATTGTACTCATCCACAGAACCACAGAACTAGATCAACTCTGCCTCTCTTGCAACTCACCACTAGATTATTCAGATTCCCATGATGTAGATGTATAGAACAGCCATAACATTAAAACCGCATTTTATTACAGTTAAATCCGATATGATACGTGAGGAGGGCGTCACTTTGAAAGTTAGAAAGTGATCTTTAATAAAATGGCCTAAAAACTGTGTATCTGGAGATAAAGCTCCCGCGTAGTGGCAGAAATACGCAACTGACCTTTCCCATTATCAATTCAGTTTTTCCTCCTCTAAAGTTTATGGGTGTCTACATTTGACAAAGACACACAAAGATCTTTACACCCTAACTAATCGCCTTTTCCTTTCTCCTGGGGTTAAGAACCCTAGGAGAGCTTCCATATTTGTCATTGTTGCCCATGCCTCACCGATCCATGCTTTTCGGACAGATTGAGTCTCAGCCGGACTCGTCCACCCTCCTTCACCCATCAGGAAACAGCCATTCTCCATTCGACAAAGCAAACCCATCTTTAAGGGCAATAAACTCGCACCTAACCGCTGATCTCTGAGTTTGCTTCTCGGTCTGTATTTAAAATAAACTCAATATATTCACTTACGGCATCTTCAGCCTGTCGTTTGTAAGCCTTCATTTTGTTCTGGAGTTTGTCCACCAGATCCTGCAGACGGACGTTGTTTTTCTTGTCCTCCTCACACTGAGACAAGATAAACCACAGTCAGTCGATGGAAATTATCATAAAGTACGCCACTGAAATTTTAAGTCATTCTGGGCTTACCTGATAGGTGAGCTCTTTGATTTTTCTCTCGTATTTACGGACTCCTTTGATGGCCTCCGTAGAACGTTTTTGCTCACCATCAAGTTCATTTTCCAGCTCGCGAACCTGTGTCAAAAACACATTTGTCAGTATGACTCCCTTTAGCTGATCCTTGTTGGATGGACCATCATCATCGTTTAACATCATGGTCATGTCTTCGAGATAAGGTAAGGAACTCAAAGTAGACTCGTCAATCCTTGGTGTCAAAAGGAGCTTGTTGAGGTGGTTTAGAATTCTGATCAGGATGCCTCCTCCCTTTGGAGAGGACGCCTCCTCTAACAGGAAGGAGAACTAAAGGTAGACCCAGAATTCATTTGAAGGACTTTGCTTTCCCCAGATAAGCTGGAGACTGTTGCTGGAGAGAGGGGTGTCTAAAATGTGATCCAAACGTAAAAACATTTTTTCTTACTATAAAGCTTACGTATATTCCTTTTGCCAGACATGTATATTCTTGAAGTGTGAAAATTGAAATGCAGCATACGTACTCTAGCCTCCATCTTCTGAAGCTGTTTCTTTCCTCCTTTCATTGCCAAGTTTTCAGCCTCATCCAAGCGGTGCTGCAGGTCTTTCACCGTCACCTCCAGGTTCTTCTTCATCCTCTCCAGATGAGCACTGGTGTCCTGCTCCTTCCTCAGCTCCTCAGCCATCATGGCTGCCTGGAGAACCCAAAATTTGAATATATATTTTAAATTCTTTCTAATCTGTGTTAACTAAGAGATTTGTAGGAACATCTTACATCAGTAATGGCCTTCTTGGCCTTCTCCTCTGCATTCCTGGCCTCTTGGACGGCCTCCTCTATTTCAGAGTGAAGCTGAGTAACGTCTGCATCGAGCTTCTTCTTCGCGTTCAGCAGACTGGTGTTCTGTGGAGAACATATTTTACTCCTGCTAATCCAAACACTATGTTTTGTTATGTTGACAGTGGCAGACGTCTACCTGGGAGTGCAGAAGTCCTGCACGCTCACTGGTATCAACCAGTTCCTGCTCTGCAACCTTTCGGCTTCGCTCCATCTGTTCCACAGCCGCACGAAGCTCTTCAACCTCAGCCTGAATCAAGGCTGTTCTGCGCTCCATCATGGCAACCTGCTCCTTCATGTCATCCTGTCCCCTCAGGGAGTCATCCAGGTGGATTTGAGCATCCTAAAAAGGGATATGTCCTCTGTTAATATAGAGCTGAGTGTCATCAGCGTAGCTACGGAGGGAAATGCTGAGCTACCCGTCTTATTGCAAGATGTACAAGTTCAAAATGAAAGGTGCTAAAATCTTTCCTTGTGGTACTTCACAGATCTCATCCCACCATTTAAGAAACAACCTAAGGATAAGATAAGATTTACTCAAACCGGGAAATTTCTAACCAAAACATAAAAACTAAGATAAACTATAACAATAATAATAATGGTATTATTTAATCTAAGATGATACTTTTCTTTCTCAGTGGTGTAAAATAATGTGTAAAGATTTGTCAGATTGCCAGTATGCCATGACATTTGGTGAAATCTGTGTCTTGGCTCGGAATAGACCTCCTTGAATTTCGTTCTGGATTTAGGATTTTTTTCACTTTCTTTAACATTTTAATTTAGGGCATCATTTGAACATTTAATATCTCAGGGAATAATACATGGTTATTGTAACAGAAAAATCAGATGTATTTTGGGTGTTTGTATCTCTCAGGTAACACCAGCACAAGTAGTTAGCCCTCAGCTAATATTAGCCCCCAAAAGCTACTGGTCATATTTCTTCACCAGTAACCCTGTAGCAGTAGAGTGAGAAATGTCACAATTTTCAGTTTATGAATTCATCTTTTCATCTCAATAAAGAAGAACATTTTATTTGTTTTACAACACATAATGCTGTACCTTGAGTTGCCCTTGAAGGTTCCTCAGTTGGTTCTGGGCCTCAGACGCCTGCCTGTTAGAGTGGCTCAGCTGGATCTCCATCTCGTTCATATCTCCCTCCATCTTTTTCTTTATTCTCAGGGCGTCGTTCCTGCTGCGGACCTCAGCGTCCAACGTGGCCTGCATCGACTCCATCACTCTCTGGTGGTTCTTCTTCAGCTGGTCAATCTCCTCATCTTTCTCTGCTATCTTTCTATCAACTTCAGCCTTCACCTGGTTCAGCTCCATTTGTATATGCAAGATCTTGGACTCCTCTTGTTCCAGGGAGGCCTGAAAAACGTGTTAGGCTTGGTTACCCCAAGCTTTACTGAAGAAATGTTTATTTGACATGTTTGTTTGTACCTCAGCTTCTTCCAGAGACGTTTGCATGTCGTATTTTTCAGTTGCAACATGTTTCTTGAATTTCTCCAGTTCATGAATGGTTTTCCCGCCCTCCCCAAGTTGTTCCGTCAGGTCTGAGATCTCCTCTGGAATGACAAATTGTAACGGTTTCAATTTAAATGATTCGCAATCTATTTGGTCACACATTGAAATTTCACTCACGTTGCAGGTTTTTATTTTCCCTTTTCATTGTCTCCAAGTGATCCAGGGCTTCTTCGTAGGAGTTCTTGAGCTTGAACAGCTCAGTACTCAGAGATCGGAATTCTTTCTGGGAGCCCTCCAGCTCCGCCTGAGACTCCTCGTACTTCTGCTTCCACTCAGCTAGAATCTGAATTCATAGAAACACCAGCTAGTAATGAGTCACAAGCTGATATAAGGAAATTTCATTCTTTCATTACCTTGTCGAAGTTTCTCTGCTTCTTGTCGAGGGTGGAAGCTATGCTGTTGGACCGCTCCACATCAACCATGAGATCCTCCATCTCGTTTTGAAGACGCTGTTTGGTTTTCTCCAACGACGCACACTTTGAGTTCACTGCTTCAATCTGCTCTTCAGCCTCTTGGAGACGCTGGGCGAGCTTTTTCCTGAAGAAAGTAAAAACAATTTACTAAAAGAGAGACTAAAATTCAATCAGTTGGAAGATAACTTCTGAATTACTAATACCATTATACACGTTTTTTTCCCCTGAACATCAAAAATAAAATATCTGTTTGTCAACCTACAGTTAAGACAAGGTTGCCCTGCACTTCCACATCATCAACTTATTGACATATGGTCATGTGACAATCTCAATCACCACAAGTCACTACATCAGATGACCTTTTTCAATTCGCATGAATTAATTTCCTGTTTAAAAAAATGGCGCTGCATGCAGTGCGAAGACACCTTTACCAGATTGTTTTAATAGCTTTAAAACAATTTCCCGACTTCCTGACTCAGATTTACTGATGATGATGATGATGTCATTTACCAAGGTATGTGGTCTCCAAATGTTTTCTAGTTCTTATTAGGAACTGTCACAAGATTCTTTCATTTCTAACATTTGTTTAAAACCCTAATCTCCCAATCTAATCACAGTGTATTGTTACTTTGCTTCCTCGAGCTCCTCCGTGCGTTGGATGGCATCCGTCTCGTATTTGTTCCTCCACAGAGCCACCTCGGTGTTTGCCTTTGACAAACAGCGCTGCAGCTCCGCTTTGGCCTCCTGCTCCTCCTCAAACTGCTCGCGAATGAGATCACAGTCATGACGCGCGGACTGCAAACTGTGAGCCAAGGCGTTCTTAGCCTGAAGGAGAAGACACCGACATGGAGCTTCATTAGAAAAACATCAAGTGAAAAGAGAAGTGTCGATTGAAATCCTTTCATTACCTTTGTCTCCTCCTCGATCAGCCTCTTCAACTCATCAATCTGCGTAGTGAATCCCTGCTTTCCTCTCGTCAGTTGGGAAATCAGACTTTCTCTCTCTTCCATTTGTCGGGAGAACTCGGCTACCAAGAAAATACATCTTCAGTAAAACTTTGATTTTAAGGATTTTACTAAAGGAAGAAGAATTACCATTCTCAGTTTGAAAGCGAGCCCTCTGATTGGTGACATCGATCATTTGCCGCATATTCTCATCATTCTTGGACTTTAGCTCCATTAGCTGATCTTCAAGTGATCGACACATCTTATCCAGGTTGATCTAAAATGTAGAAATGTACCACAAATTCACCCATGGCATTCCCTGATATCACGCTCCAGATGTAAAGATCTCACCTTGGCTTTTGAAACTGTTTCCATATTAATAGCCAAATCATCAATCTCCATCTTCAGCTCACTCTTCTCCTTCTCCAGTTTCTGTTTTATCCTCTGGAGGTTGTCAATCTGGTCTCCAAGCTCGGCCATGCTGTCCGCCTGCTTCTTGCGCAGTGCGGCAGTCGTGGCCTCGTGGTGTAGCGTTGACTCCTCCAGGTCACGCCGCAGCTTGAGGAACTCTGCTTCACGCTTCTTGTTCATCTCGATCTGAGCGGTGGTGGCTCCTCCGGCCTCCTCCAGCCTCTCGCTGATCTCCTCGATCTCCCTGGAGAGGTCAGACCGCTGCTTCTCGATCTTAGCCCGAACAGCTCGTTCAGCCTCGACCTCTTCTTCTAGTTCTTCAATACGAGCCTTAAATGAAACACACCATCATCAGGGCACAGTCAGCTGTCATCAACCACATTAATGTGTTACTTTAATCTGAGTTTAATTACTTGGAGCTCCTTCATTCTCTTCTGAAGCTGGTTGTTGATTGCCTGTTCGTCCGCAATTTTGCTGATCAGCTGGGTGTTTTCAAATTCTTTTCTGCAAAACAAGATTACACCTGACATCACTTGAAGCCCCCAAGATATTTTATCCTCATTATAATAGATTACTTCTTAATCTTCTCGTCAGATTGTTGCTTGTCATTTTCCAGGTCCATTAGGGATTCTTGGGTAAGTTTCAGATCCCCCTCGAGCTTCCTCTTGACTCTTTCCAGGTCCATGCGGATCTTCTTTTCCTGCTCCACTGAACCCTCAAGCTTGAATGATAATTGCACGTTAAATTAAGATGTCAGGTAAAACTAGTGTTTCAACATCTTGTTGCCAGCAGAAACTCACATCATCCACTTGTTGTTCAAGCTTCGACTTGGCTTTGGTCAGAGAGTTGACTTTGTCTTCCTCAGCCTGAAGGTCATCCAGTGCTTGATGATGAGCCTCTTGAAGTGCTTTCTTCTCCTTGGTCAGTTTGCCAATGTTCTCATCCTGACCAGCCAGTTCCTCCATTAGGTTTTTAACCTACAACAAGTAGCACGCATAAACGTGCTGTTCACTACAACAAGCACGATTTTTAGTGCAATTTTAATAAGTTTCATGGCTTTACAACTTTGCTGAGTTTAAGTTTAACTCTTGACCACATGGGCATTTAGAATAATTATTGTACATATATATATATATATATATATATATATATATATATATATATATATATATATATATATATATACGGTTGGAATTTACCTCTACATGCCAATTTGTGTAAAATAGCCAGTGCACGCACCAAAACGGCAACTGTAACCAGTTATTGGAATAAGAATAATCTTATTTTATCCAGGTAAGAACCCAAGTTTAACCCAAATTTGATTTTAGAGGCTGGGGAGGATGTACTAATTTGAACTCATTTTGATAGTCCATCCATCCATCAACTTTTTTCTGCTCATCCGGGGTCGGGTCAGGGTGGAAGCAGCACCCCTAAGAAGGATATTCCACATCTCTATCAACACTCCCCTCAGTTACACTCTCTAGCTCATCCTGGGAAATCCCGATGTGTTCCCAAACCGGATGAGATATATAATCCATCAAGCAAGATCTGGCTCCCTGCAACCAGGGCGAGCAGCAGCTCCACTCCTCTGGTTGTCTGACCTCTGCTCCGTATCAACCACCCTATGACGTGAGTTCATTTCATCCGCATGTATCCTTGATTTCATTCTTTCTGCTGCTACATAATAATAGTTGAGAGTTAGAGTGCAGACGGACTGGTGAATTGAGAGTCAAATTTAATTCAAATGTTATGTTTTTAGACACTCTGCTTGCAAATAGACGAGCAAATATAAAGCACCAAGACCATTAAATTATAGATACACGAGGGTCAGGTAATCCCAAACCTTGTTTTCTGTCGCATGTTTCTCCTTCTCCACCTTAGCCAGAGTTATCTCCAGGTCATCAATGTCTTTTTTAAGCTCAGAGCATTCGTCTTCAAGCTTCCGCTTCTTGGCGGTCATCTCGGCGGTGACTTCCTCCTCATCCTCCAGTCTCTCAGTCACCTCTTTGAGTTTGGCCTCGAGTTGGATTTTGCTTTTAATCAAGCCTTCACATCTCTCCTCTGCGTCACATAGATTTTCAGAGTCCTATGAACAACGAAGAGAGTATAACCATTTGCACCATGATTTAACTGAAGCCAGCGGTTTTCCAATGGGGGACACTCACCGCTTGCACTTGCAGGAGGAGATTATTTTTCTCTTGCAGGAGAGAAACCATTTTCTCTTCAAGCTCCTTCCTCTTGGACTCTGACTTTGCCAGATCCTCCTTACATTTTATGAAGTCCTCTTTCATGGTCGCCATCTCCTTTTCGGTCTCTGCGCTCTTCAGAAGTGGCTTTATCTTGAAGAACAGTTTCATCCATGGCCAGTGTTTCACATTCATGAAGGAGCGCAGGTTATACTGCAGGATCCAGATGCAATCTCTGTAAAATGCAAATCAATAGTTATCAGTCGGTGTGTTATTTAATGATAAGTGATTATTGAGGAGCATATTTGGTGCTGATCTTACTTTTGTGCAATTAATTTGGAGAATTCTTTTCTCATGAGATAACCACGGCACAGCGCTTGAGTCTGGGTCACGAGAGAAGCTAATTTTTCATCCCGCAGCTCCTCGAGAGTGCCAAGTAAGCCAGCTTTAAAGAACACCTGCAGTAATACAGTGTGGTAATGTTAGTTCCAGTCCATTCAGATTCATCAATTTGTTGCTTGTTAAAGGTCCAGTGTGTGAAATTTGGCCAGTGGGAGTACTGTACGAGTACAGTACGATCCTTAATTTGTCCAACCACAAAACACGTTAACAACATAGAATGCAAACCCCTCTTCATCGCTACAAACCTGCCAGCCTCCATTTGGGAATCAGAATCTTGCTCTATTGAAAAGAGGCCTTTTCTAAAAACACATTTAAAAAAGCCTAAACAACACAAAAAATACCTAATTCTGAATATTATATTCCATTTATTCAAAGAGATGCCAGTAAATATCCCTTAAATCTTAAACACTGAATCTTTAAGGGATAAATTCTATACCCATCAGAGCTTTTACAATTGGAAAGTTTGACACATACCTTAGTGGACCCAAATTTGTACTGTGTGTGGTCAATGTCAATTGACCCAAGAAGCTTCTCAGAAGCTTTCTTTCCATCAATAAACTGCCCTTCTGGGATAGCGCTGGCATTTAGGATCCTATATCTGTTCAAAATTAGGATTATTAAGATTTAAATTACAGGAAAAGTTTGATTTCTTCTTGAAGCTCTTTCAGGTAGGTATCATTGCTAACCTCTGTTTGAAGTCAGCATAAAGGATCCTGCTGGGGAAGCCCTTTCGACAGATCCTGATACCCTCCAGTACGCCGTTACAGCGCAGCTGGTGAATGACCAAGTGATTGTCCATGATACCTAGAGTGAAGATACTGTTAACAGCTTGGCAACAGACATTACAGGTGTGTTTTCATATATTCAGTCACACCGAGGCCTTCATATTGGAAGATGAGGTTTCTCTGGGGAAATCTGTACCTGGAGTTTTTAACTCATTTGGAATCAGGCAACGCACAAAGTGGGGGCAGGTGCTCCTCAAGTTGGTCATTAGTTTTCCGAGATTTTCCTGCAAGAGATCAGCTGTTGTTATAGGTGATCTTTTTGAATGTCAAACACAGAAGAATTTCCTTTTTGCTCTCATTGAGAAAGGACCTGAATTCGCTTCCATAATGTCTACTCACACATCTGTCTCCTTTCACCCCAACAATTCAATGAACTGGGCCCTGAACTCCCCACAAGATTAATGAGGTTCAATGCAAGGCTAGAAAAGCCATTTCTAAATTAATGATTAACTCTCCTTCACCCTGAAAACTGCCGACACCGTCTGAAATGAGCCACCCTTCTTCTTTCCTCCTTTCTTTCCACCTTTGTCACCTCCAGATTCTACAAAACAGAAAGAACTATTATTAGACCCGTATGAAGTTGGGTTAAGTGCTGGGTATGTCTTTTGAGGAATCCTTTCCTCCGGACACCCCTTAGTCCATATAAGGTCTGAGAAAAGTTTCAATCTTTGATGATAATGATTCCAAAGCTCTTTAATGTTGTACCTGCTTCAGCACCAGAAAACGAAGCATACAAGAAAGACAGCAACTTCATTGATGACTTCTGGTACAGCTGCACCACTGACTCGTTCAGAGGATCTTTATTCTTCTCCAGCCAACCTGAGATGTTGTAGTCCACAGTGCCGGCGTAGTGCACCAGGCTGAAGTGGGCCTCAGGCTTGCCTTTGACAACCTTTGGCTTCTGGAAAGCATTTGTTTTTCCAAGATGCTGGTCAAAGAGCTTGTTCTTAAAAGAAACGTCTGAAGCCTTGGGGAACATACACTCCTCTTCAAGGATGGAGAAGATGCCCATTGGCTGTTGAATATAACACAGATATACAATACATTACACATTAAGTAGGTATATACTGATAAGCAGCAGATTATCCATACCTTTTCAATGAGCTCAATGCAGGCTGCTAAATCCATCCCAAAGTCGATGAACTCCCAGGCAATCCCCTCCTTCTTGTATTCTTCTTGCTCTTGTACGAACATATGATGGTTGAAAAACTGTTGCAGCTTCTCATTGGTGAAATTAATGCAGAGTTGCTCCATGCTGTTGAACTGTGACAAGATTGAACTATTGCAGCAGTGTAATATAAAACTAAGGAGAATGACCTTTTGTGTCTAAAGAGAGAAAACTCACATTGAATATTTCAAATCCAGCGATGTCCAAAACACCGATGAAGAACTGTCGCGGTTGCTTTGTGTCCAGCATCTCATTAATTCTTATGACCATCCATAGGAACATCTTCTCGTACACGGACTTGGCCAGAGCACCAACTGCATTGGTGACCTGAACCGCGGATTTTCAAGACACAAAAATACTGATTAATTGCAAAAAGTTTAATTGAACTTAATGCTGTTATGGGGGGAAAAGGATTGTTATTAGCTGAGAGATGTTCCAAGAGGACATGGTTTTGGGTGTGGGCTGATCTCAGACAGAGATTGTCTTCCATATCTGCCTCAATGACCCGGTGACTTGCGTATGTTCTAATCCATTTTCTTCCACTTATACGAGGTCTGGTCGGGGTGGCATCAGGCTAATAAGGGTATTCCAGATGACCCTCTCCCCAGCAACATCCATCTTCTCCAGCTTCATCTTGGTATTTCAGGTTTTCCCTTTCGTAGTTCCGACATAGCGTATCACCTCATGTTCCGCATATTGATTTGGCATAGGTTTTATGCCTGATGCCCATGCTGGCGCATCCCTTCCCATTTATCCGGGCTGTGGACTGGCACTAGAAGGACACTGATTTTCGACCCTTTTGTGGACGTTCAGATTTGTGACATCTAAATGTTCATTGGCTTTCGTCAGAGGGACACACACATTTTTCAACCACGTTGAAAATACATAACTTCCACAAAAAGGTGTCCTATTGCCATTGGCATTGCATTTTTCATGTTACCATTTGCAAATTCATGCCTACTTGTGGCATTACATTGATTTTGCATTGCATGACCAATCTGCGTCCCATTTTGTGTGAATGCACCACAACTAAACTCTGGTGGAGATAACCAGACCTACAGAATATTAACTGCTTAAGATTTACTGTAGGTAACCATCAACATAGACAATCAGGACAAGTCAAGAAATACCATGAATTATTACTCAAATTTGTGTGATTTGACACGTTACCTGAGGGACCGTCTGGCCTTTGGTGACATATTCATTCCCTACTTTCACTCTGGGGTAGCAGAGACCTTTCAACAAGTCAGCAGAGTTCAGATTCATGAGGAAAGCCACCTTATCTGCCACTGAGAGACAAACAGGATTATCTGTTAACTTGTCTCCAATGACAACTCAACGACTTAGGAGGGACGCCTCACCCTCGGTGCCATCAGGCTCCGCCTGCTCCTCCCGCTGCTTCTGCTTGAACTTCATGTTCCCATAATGCATCACAGCACCTGTCAGCTTGTAGATGGAGACTTTCTCTTCATTGGTGAAGCCCAGGGTATCCGTGGCCATCTGTTGCATTAAATCCACTTATAGCAGAAGCCAATAAAATTTATATTTATGGAAGCAATAGCCAGGATATAGCTTACATCTGTCGCCAACAGCTCTTCTTTGTCGTCGATGCTGGCCACAGAGATCTGTCCTTGACTTATCAAGGGGAAGTCATATGGGTTTGTTGTTATTAAAAGCATTTCTGAAGGGAGAAAAATAAAAAAATCTGTCTTTTCTGGATTTATTATACATAATCTGCAAGATATAATTGGCCCATCATACCTATGAGTTCTGACTTGTGTCCAGTCAATATCTGATAGAAGATGTGGTAGCTTCTCTCTTCAGACAACTGGAATGTCACTCTCGACTTCTCCAGTAAATCTTTATTGAAGTACATATCAATTCATGATTGTCAAATATAGGTGAGTGTACAATGAAGGTTTTTAATGTTGGAATACAAACTCACAGGTTTCAATGTCAGCGGAAGACAGTTTTCCTGAGGTTCCAAAGTGAATCCGGATGAATTTACCCTATAAAATATAAAAAGTCCTTGAACTGTACTTGGGACCAACTGCACCAGAAGAAATTCATTTGGAGGATTCATACTTACAAATCGTGAGGAGTTGTCGTTCCTCAGAGTCTTGGCGTTTCCGAAAGCCTCCAGCAAGGGGTTTGCTGAAATGATTTGATCTTCCAGCGTACCCTGGAGAACAACGGCTTCATCAGAATCCAATAGGGGATTTTCTTTTTTTCGATGCTCTGGTGCCATAACATTATATCCAATACCAGGTGAAGTCGAGAATGACATCGATTAACTCGATATAATTGCGCCTGTCAGTGGATGGGAACTCTGAGGCTGTTTTGGTTTTTCTGCCGTGGTTAGTACCCAACAAAGTGGTCTACATAAGGACCACTTGTGAACCACACATAGAGTCATGGGCACCAATGGTTCATTGGTGTTCATGGAGAGTGAAGGGAGTCCATGTTTTCTTATCCCATAGAAAACGTTTTTCGTGAAAGTTGCTGAAAAAGGTGCTGAACCAAATGTTGTTTCTGATAGAAAGGTGTTCTGGCAACAAAAAGGGGACTTACACAATATTTGGCAGGTGGTTTTAATATTATAGCTAATCAGTGTATCTTATCATAGTATTACCTTAATTTTGCTAGAGCAGTGCTCTTTCTTGTCGCCACCAGACACTGCGATTGTCGCAAAGTATTGGATGACACGCTTGGTGTTGACAGTTTTTCCTGCGCCAGATTCTCCACTGTGAACACAGAACAAAAAGACCTGAAGACCACTGAAAAGATTAGCTTATACATTTGAATGGAATCAAAAGACATATTTTGACTACAACGTGACTCACGTGATCAGGACAGATTGGTTCTCACGATCTGTTAAGAAAAAAACAAAACAAGCAAGTTTCAGTGGCTGTTCCTGCAAAAAAGGAATTTCAAAATAATTCCAAAATATCCCTTATTTCTTGTCCAAATCTCATTTTAAAAATATATAGCAAACTGTGTCTTAATCAGATATCACAGCTAACATTGAGCTAGATTAAACCAGTAACCATGATTTAATTGGGGTATAGATTCTTAAAATTCAGCTCAATCAGGAGCGTTAAGTCTGAGTTTTCATTGTTTCCAATTAGCGTAACCTGCTTAAAATCTGGCATTTTTCCTAGTCTTTCATCAAAATGTCTTGTGCCTATAAAGACCTTTACAGATATGACGGTTAAAGTTATAAACGTAACAGGTAGGGAGAGGGAGAGGGAGAAGACGTGCAGCAAAGGGCCACAGGTGATTTGAACACAATGAGGAACTTGGGGCACCTGTTCTTCTGACTGAGTGAAACAGACCAAGACCAAGCTATTAGATTCGATTGAATAGAAGGAAAAGTCACGTCAAGCGCTTAGAGAACGCAGTGTAAGACCAGTGTAATACTTGTATGTCCCTTATTCGCTAAACCCCTCCATTTGACCACAGATTGTCCAGTTATAGCCAAGCTTTGGATCGACTGGAGTTTTGATCTACAGAGTCATTCAAGACTCAAATATTTTCTTCAGCCTTACCTGTGAGCATATTTTGATATGCGTTATCAGAGACGGAGAAGATATGTGGGGGGGCCTCCATACGTTTTTTCCCTCTGTAGGCCGCCACAACCTGCGGGTCGTACACTGGCAGCCATTTGTAGGGGTTTACTGTGGCACAGAAGAGCCCAGAGTAGGTCTGCAGACACGAACATACAGTGTGTGAGGATCACCCAGACGAAAAATGAAGAATGTTCCTCTAATTACTCACATAGATCATCCACGCCGCGTAACGATCTTTGAGGTTAAACAGCACAGACGGCTCGTTGAGGTGGGTCATCATGGCCATGTCCTCAATCTTGTCGTACTTTGGGGGATTCATAGGAAGGCAGTCCTCCTCTTTGACTGTTACAGTCTGGTAAATCAAGAGGAAAGAGAAACATATCGGTCAAAGGAAACAGAATAATTTTGCTCGGGAGAAACAATCTCTAAAGTCATCAACAAGTTTAGAAACAGTTCAATCTATCACCAATAAACTGGAGACTAGAGTAATCACAACCACAATCACAATTCCAGAGAGTGGGGCTTCCGTCTGGTTCAGGGATCGGGTTTGTCCAGTTTGAGGGTCAGGTGGCGAGCGACCTCCAACTGCCCGCCCGTCGTTCCCACCTCCAAAACCACTTCCTGCCCGGGACAAACCCCTCAGCTGACCGGGTAACGTCCTAATTATTAGGCAGAGCACTGACATCATCTCCAGTGGTGTAATAGAAGTAAATATAAGTAAAATACAAATTTCGATTATCCCCATGCGAATTCACCTCACGAAACACAAACAGAGGGGGGGGGGCATTTTCTAAATCCAGTGATGTCCTGAGGTAATATTAGTCCCGTGTGAACGGGACTTAATAAATCAAATATAATCTTCACTATTCCTATTTTAAATGAAATTAACAGCTAACTTCCTTAATTTGCAAATAACAGATCCTAATACCACAGTGTGTCTTTTGAGGTATGTTTTTACTAATAATTCAAAAGTGTTGTATTATTGAAAGGGTAAAGAACATCTGCGCTTGTTGATGCATGTAGAGGTTTTTTTACCTCATCGGCTTCAGTCTTCACAGTAACCTGTCCTCCCTCTCTATTCTGGATGACACCTTTAATATATAGCTGCTTGGCATCCGGAACGAAGCAGGCAGTTCTGGCATCAAACGGTCGATTCTGAGCCTCCACTCTCTCCCTCTCGGGTTTACGGAGAAAGATGGATGCCGGCCCGTACTGGGCCATCTCCGCATCAGTGCTCATAATAATATCTGAGGAGAAAAATACAAGAGGGTGAAGTAGAAACATCAGTGTAATTCTTTTTAAATGATTTTCAATAACCGAAAAAATAAACATTCAACTTACTGTGTTAACACACCTCAGTAAAAGTAATGTGGGTCAAAATCAAAAAATGACAAAACATCCAGTGCTTGAGTTCCAATTGGGACAGATTGCAGCAGGGAAATGAATGATCTTTCCGACGGTCAGTGAATGGCACGTCTCTGAGTGAGCCCCTGCAGGAGGTCGAGGCTCCTTTTATCAAGATGAATGTGCTGCTGAAGTGAACCGGATGCTCCAAATTTGGCAACGTCAATCATGCTGCATTATCAATCTGTGGGACGGGATCCTCTGGTGGTAATAGAAACATGTCAGCAGCAACAGGTGATGATCCTCAAGCACTATTTTTATTGTCAGGACTGTCATTAGCTGCTAAATGTTTGTGGTGTGTTTCGGATCAGATCTCATGTTTAATGAATAGCTGCACTAATGTATTAAGTTTGTTAATCTTTATTTAGAGGCAGAAACTGTTGCTGTGTGTAATCATGGGTATAAAACATACGTAACTCAGTGTCTCCATGATGCATTGTGACCTTCAGGTTCATCTTGGACTCAAGGACCAACTGCTCAATCACCTCCAATGCACCTTGCAGGGATTAACTGGATTTAACTCTTGACAGTTGTCGTTACAATGTCGTAAATTTTCTTTTAATGTGTCATCAGAGAATGTCCAATTTTCTTACATGTCAAATTTTAAGGAATACCTTTAACTATTATGGATTTTCTGTATTTTAATGTCCATACAGTAACCCACCACATTTCTTAAGGGGGAAAGGGAAGGGAAGCCCACGTTGTTAAAAATGGTATAATATAATGATATATATATATATATATATATATATATATATATATATATATATATATATATATATATATATATATATATAATGATATAATTGGGTTTTTTCATTCCGGTCTTTTCAGTGGATGTAAATAGCGGTGCATCGTCAGTATATTGATTACATTACAATTTATTGAATAGTGCTACTTCAGGCAGAGATAAAAAAATGGGCCGTGAATTGAGCCCTGTGGCATGGCACAGAATACGGACACTGTTAAACCAGGTCAAACACACCGTTTAACTTTAATTTTATGCTATTTTAGTTTAATAAAATACTTTTCAAATAGATTTCAAAAAACCTAAGCGGATATTTAGATACTATACACCATTAATAAGATCCAGTTTGTACAATTCAAAGGACACATAGAACATAAAATATTTTAAAAAGTGACAGGTCTCACTTCCTCTCTTGAGATTAATTTTTACAAGAAATTGACCCAAATAGGTATAATAATATTCTATGATAGGATCCATAATAATGTGGACCCCATCAGAGAATGTGGAGGCAGGAGTTCCTGCTACTCTATTAGCTAGGCTAGTTAGCTTCAAGAAGAACCATTTATTGAAAGATAAAAACAATGATTTATAATAATACTACTACTAATAATAATACATTTTATATAATTCATTCAAATCTCAAGGTGCTAGAAGGTAAAAGCAGGTGTAGGCATCAATAAAAAAAAATTAAAAAATAATAATAATACAAAAAATTTAGTTTCAAGGCACTTTATTCTTCAGCCACAGTTGGATTGATGTGAAAATGGTTGATTTGATTTGTTTAAGGCTAATTCATCAGCTAACCATAACTCACTTGACTGATAGTGACACAATCTGTAGTTTTTTTCGGTTTTAAATTTTTTTTATGTGTCGAACATTATCAGACAAATAATTGGCTTTCAATTAAATAAAAAACATGACATCATTATAGAATTAAATAATAATTATTATTATATTGAGATTCACATTTATACAAAGACTATGCCTCGATGGAATGATGATTTATTTGATACAAATATGCAACATATTTGTTGTGTTTGGGTTCAAATATGACAATATAATGCATTATTATAATATTTTATATTTTCATTTCTATTCAAGCACAAATTAATTTCTCTACAACACGTCCAATGTTTTGTTTCTCAGTGTGTTCACCCCCAAGGGTAACGAATGTCAGCCTCCTTGAGGGACGTCGTCTGGTTCGTCTGACGTGTCGTCAGATTAACACATGACCCTATGTGTTATGTGTTAAAACACATGACCACTGCTCTGCACCACATTTAGAATGAGCATGGGGAGCGTCTGAAACCTGAACCCTTGTCATAGTAGTACTCCGAAGCAAGTGTGAAAAAGCAGCTTGTCATGGGAAAATACATCCTATCTGTTTGTGTCAAGCAGCATTGCAGAGTTCACAAGTTTAACTCTAGAGGGTTTCACGAGTCTGGACTTCGTATTTTCCATCTCTGACAGCAAAGCTGAAGGATCTGTTGGACTTTCTTTTGCTAAATACTATGTGATAGGTAATAAGTAATATTAAGTATGATCCCGTATTTGTCAAAATTTTGGTTGACAATTAAACTAAGGAAGGGATCCTTTCCTCCGGCCCTGATGAGGGGTAGGGTTAGGCCCACGCGAACACGCAGGCCATGGAAGCGTTCCCTCGAGTGATGGCCAGAATCCTTCGCCGACACAGTTTAACCTAGTCAGCTAACATCAACCTATTCCTTATCTTTTTCTTCCTCTTATTTGGTTATTAGAGGCAAAGCAATTCTTCATCATCTTTCCGCCACATCTACATAAAAATGTTAAAGAGTCGGTGTCGGGTTTGCCCGTTCTGGGCTACTGTATAGACACGGCAGATGGCAAACATGGCATCCTCCTTAAAAAGGGGATCCGTGCCCCCTGGCGATATTGAGGTCTCATTCTAAGTTAACACTGACAAAAAACAATTTTCAGCTCATTATACACAATCAGTAATCTATTTATGAATTTTATATTCCATTTATTCACCAGAGATGCCCCTAAAGTATACATACTGCACCTTTAAAAAAGAAAAAGAAAAATTCTCTTTAGATTTTTTGCAAACTGAGTACCAAGCAAACAACTTCAACCCTTCAGTCTAATGGATGATGTTGAGGAGGTGGTGGACTGGGTCAGTCCCTTCGTGTCCACTTAGAGTGCCATCTCAGTTGTGCAAACATCAACCTCGTCAGCTCCTCCAGTATCTCTCGTCCTCCTAATGTGGAGGTTACCTCCAGCACTCCTCTGCTGAAAGTCACACGAACACCTCCCAGCCTGCTTCAGGGGGATTTCTGCTAAAGCCTGGAACAAAGCAGCTGCAGCTGGTTGCTGCTCCTCTGGCAGGAGAGAAGAAGGTGGATGTGGAGGTGCCACTTTTAAAATCTCAATCTCCTCTGCAGCCCAAAATGTCAGACCCGCTTTATTTCCTCTTTTTATCTGAACTATTTCTCTCCGCTGTAGCTGTGAGCCGATGCTAATGTGATTATTCCAGCTGAATTGGTGAGTGGCTCCAGTGTTAATGAGCTGATTCTCTGCTGGGAGACGAGAGTGTGGTCGTATGTTAAGTGGATTCATCTTTATTCAACACTTAAATACTGCCAGCGTCGGTTTGTCTGTCTCTGTTTTGGCAGGGTTACACAAAAACTGCATGACGGATTTCCAAGAAATTTGAATGTGGGGTTGAGCACACGACAGGGAAGAGTCAATTACATTTTTGTATGGGTAAAGAAAGAACACATCACAGCAAGAAGGTTCTGGGTCCAAATCAAGCTGTGGATTTGCGGCCTTTCTGGGTAAAGTTTGCATATTGTGTCCATGTTTTTGTGGGTTCCATCTGGATATTTCATGCCCCACACCTCCCAGCATTACCCATAGGTGGGAGATATTTAGTCTTTATATGTTGCCCCGGTAATGAACAGACTATCTGTCCAGGATGTACACAGCCGCTCACTCAGTGTCACGTGGGATTGGTTCGCGCCATAAGCTGACTTTCCTTTATAGTAGACTGAAACAGAAGAAATACAGAAACAGAAGAAGCATATATTTCTCTGTTTTAGGAGCCTTTTACTCACAAAACTGTCAACATTTCTGCAAAAATTAATCTATTTATTGATTAAATGAATTATTTTACAGAAAAAATATATGTCTGGAGAGTTGCTTGATTATTTTTAGTTTTATCATTAACATTCACATCATTACAAAACCTTTTGACAATAATGTTCAGAGAGGATCCATTTCAGTAATAATTTCCTCATAAAGCTCAGATGTATGTAACAGAGCTTGAGATCATTTTCTGTGTCTTGACAACAAGGAGGTCTTAGTTTGTTTTGGTGCGGAGATTATTTCTGGAACATGTTGATCTGTGACGGCTCGGTTCTGACTGATCCAAGGCTTAACAGCACAGAACGCTGATCAGATGTGGGCTATTTATAAAAACTTTACAACTCACTCATCAGTCAAGCTTTACACCGACATGTCTGTCTGCTAACCTTCATAGCTTTAAGCCACACTAGCAACATGGCTCTATGGGCGCCCATTGCATTTGGTCCAGACTAACGTTATTATTATTTTTTTTACAGATATTCCCATTCCCTAGAGGATGAATCCAAATGATACGGTTAGCAGTTTGAAAGGTTCCATCCATGCATATGTGCAAGATTAATGACATTCATATTAACCTCAGCTTTACATCCTGTTCAGCGCTAACTAGAATGACTCTCAGCAGACCGCAAACGACCAACAAGGTCAGACAGTTCCCCTATAATTCAGTCCAGCAGTTCACAAAATCAAATTCACAGAATTTTGAACCCTGAAGGTTACAGGATGTGTAACAGACAGACAATAACATTCAATCTGGTGGATTTTAAATGATGAGCGCCACTCATCATATGAGTGGCGCTCAGGAATTAGAGCAGTTGTCCACAAATCACAAGGTCAACGGTTCGATCCCTGGACTGTAGTCTGCATGTCGTAGGGTCGTTGAGCAAGACCCTGAACCCCAATTTTCTCACAAGAGGGATGGGTAAGTTACAATTTCACAGTGTTTCAGATTGAATAAAAAAGTGATAATAAAGAGTATATTGGATACTTATTTGCATTAAAATCATTCAAGAACACCTGTGCTATAACACAACATACAGCAATTTTCAGGATTTTCCCTTGCGTGAAAATTCCTGAACTGATTTCCTTTAAACTTTGTGTAGGGGTGGGGCAGAGGGCCCAGCCAGCTAATCAGAAGTGGGAAGGTCAGCCTTTGAGAAATCTATAAAGACTGCAACTACTACTGAAAGGCATTTTAATTATGTTTTCTGAATTAAAGAATGAAGGCATAGGATGAGGAAATTCTAGTAAATAAAATGTTTTGAAACTCATTGGATGTGATTATAATGCATTGCACCAAAGCACTAGTCCTTATATAATGAAAAAGTGACTTATTTCCGCAGAATAGACTTCTATTCCCCTTTAACAACAAATTCTCGTCTCTTTGCTTGCAATTTATTCAACCAGGACTCTGCGATGTCACTTTTCTCATTCATCCGACTCCTCCAGGTAGTGCTGTACCCTCCAAAAGTTTACTAAATTCAAGCTCTTTTGTTCCTCATGTGGATCACATGAAAAAACATTTGAACTTTTTTTCAGGTAACTTCTTAGCATTTTGTATTTTAAGCTTTTAATGTCCTCTACAAGAAAAAAAAGGCTGTGAAAAAAATTGTTTGGTCTTTTTTTTAACAGTAAAAAAAAAAATCGGACTCTGAAAATGATCCTAAGGTTGAGCAGGTTTTGGAAAATTCTTTCACCCTTACTAGACTTTTTTTGGTTGAATTATTTTTTACGTAATTTTGTTTATAAAGTCCTCACATGCTTTGACAATACTTTCTCTCTAGCCTGGTTTATGCCTACTGCTCCGTGGCCCCTTTGACCCGTGGTGTCCCTCAAGGCTCCATCCTCGTCCCCTTCTTCTTTAACATATACAAGTTGTAACTGGGTTTATTATAAACAGGTTCAGTCACATTTTTCAATAAGAGGTAGCGACTCAAAATGTGCAAACCAAAGAGTTGAGCGGGACAGTAAAGGGTTTAAACCACCAGCCCCTCACACTGTCGTATACACTTCTACCTTCAGCTGGAGTTTGTTGACCAGATCCTGGACACTGGCCAAGTTTTTCTTCTCCTCCTCACCCTAAAACATATGAGGGATTACTCAAACTCTCGTTTTTGCTGTTAAATCTCACCCAGTGGTGCTCACAGTTATACAACCATTACCTGATAAGTGAGCTCTTTAATCTTCCCCTCATATTTACGAACACCCTTCATAGATTCGCCGCTGTTTTTCTGCTCTTCCTCCAATTCATTTTCCAGCTCACGGACCTTAAATGTACAGATAGTTTGAATCCTTCTCATTTACTTCCGATGAATGATTCTGTCCTCCTTTCATTCATATCCTGGCTTCCATCCTCTGGAGCTCCTTCCTCCCTCTTTTCAGAGCCATCTGCTCAGCGCTGGTGTCCTGCTCCTTCAACAGCTCCTCGGCCATCGTGGCGCCTTGTATGAAAAATTGCTGCGAGATCTGTTCGACCAAACTTCAAGGTCCAGCTGTTCGTAACAGGAGCAGAGTTACTACATGATCCTACTTCCACATTCCTCGCATCCTGGATATCGTGCATCCAACCTCCCTCCAGTATTCAGAAGGCTGAAGTTCTGAACATTGGCCAACTTTAAAATGGGTCACATCGATCAGAATGGCAAGAAGTAACAATCCACAATGAAATATATTTTGCCGAAACCATCTGAACTCTGAGTCTCTGAGTCTTTCTATCTGTAACATCTAAGGGAAATTTTTTTTAAATGATATTCATATAAATAAAAATTAACCGCATAGCACAAGTTCAGTCAGTGAGACTATTTCTTTGCTTAGTTAGGTCATACGTCTCCACAGATTCATTTGCCACCACCACCAACACTGTTTATAATATGGTAGCAAACATATTTTGCTACTGCCCAGGGAATATACCCTTCAACCACAATCCCTCAAAGAAACAAACACCTTCTACCGACTATTATCTGATGTAAAGGAGAGTGACAAATGAGCTGGTGGTAGTCTTCTTCAGGAGGACGTCACAAATCACATCAGTGAACATCCAGTGTTTGGACAATAATGGCTACCATTACACCTGGGTGTTCACCTCAGCTATTATCTGAATGGTCGGGCCACACAGACTCCTCCTTAAAAAAGAGTCAAGGTCTCCTCCACATGCTGAGGACACTGAGGTGCTTGCAGGACTCTCTTAAAAACGTTCTATGACCCTGTAGTAGTTTAACCGATCCATGGATAATTACACAAATTATGTTAAATTTAGTTCTATTTGGTTTTAACTGACTGTTAGGATCTCCAGCTTCTTCTTTATTTTGTTTGTAAGACATGTCTGAGTCCCCTCTTTAATTCTTCTTTGTTGGTATCCCCTATATATATTGTTTTATCATCTAACCTCTACCCTTATAATTCCTTAACAAGAGAGTTTGGCGCTTCCTTTCTTTCCTTTGAGTTATCATCAATCACTCAATCATCATTGTCATCCTTTTATTTCTGTTGATTATGTTTGACTTTTTGTCATGGAACATGTTATATGATTTTATTCAATTCTTATGTTTAGACATACATACCCAGGTTTAAGCCAAGACCAAGAAGTGCTCAGCGAACAGAAGCTGATGTCTTACCGGCCTCCATTTTTTTTATTTAATGAAGGGCTGGCAGGGATCGTATGCTTGTACACCGCGGCACGTTTTTTTTATGTTGCAACAAATAAACGGTGACCATCGACCCTGAGGCTTATTCCACCGATTACAGTAGCATCGGTGATTGCTGTGGTCAGCTGGGATGGAAGAAGAACGAGGGACAGGAAGAGACTCGACAGGCTGACCAGGAGGTTCAGCTCTGTCCTGGACTGTCCCCTGGACTCTGGGAAGGAGGTGGGCCAGAGGAGGATATTAACCAAGCTGAAATATATTCTTGAAAACACCTTTAATCCCCACTTCTTCGTCCTGAAGGCAGTCAGACTTTTCACCGCTCACTGTGTTGCGTCTGAAACTCTAAATACTCCTTCATACATCCTAGACACCATGTCAGTGTACTGACGTACTTCTAATGGACTATGCTTCTATGGCGCCTCTTAGTCTGCTTAAAAACATGAGTCAGCCTTCACCCGTTCACCCGTTCAAACACATTCAGAGTGCCCATCTGGACCATTTACACCATCATTCACTCACAATTGTATCTGCCATTGGCAGAGCCACTGACGTTCTGATGTGACAACCACCGGCCAACATGCTAATTAGGGCTGAAATGGTATGATGGTATGATGTTTATATGTCTGAATCTTTAGTATGGAGGTAGTAATCCATTCATCACATAATCACAACATGGAAATATTAGTACAGTAGTAGCAGTATACAATCACTGTAGTAGTGAGAAGAACAGAATCAAAGCCCGGTTTCTCAGGGAAGGCCGACTAGATGCTAGTGATACCCTGCTGCCATCTACTGTTTCTTTTTATGAGGTATACCATATATAACCATATATATACATACCATATATATATATACCTTATCTCCTTTTCATTTTTCATGATAGTCCAGTTATCAGTACAGGAGTTTACTTTGAAAAAAAAAAGCTTCCTCCTATGAAGTAATCCAGTGAGTAAGATGAACCTTAGTCAGGTTACTATATTCACACACATTCAGTGATTAAATACTATTATAAATTAAATGTATTATTATTATTATAAGCATAACTGGCCTCAAATGGGGACTAAATCTTTCTTCTTTGTGCCTGAGGTATAATTTGAGTAATTTCAAGGGTCCTAAATGTGGATACCATTGTTTTATTTGTGAATATTAAGGGAAAGTGTTCACATGCTGCAAGGTCTTGTGTTTTTTATCTTACCAGAAGCAGAAAGAATCCCACACATTTGTGTATGGATTTATAAAATTGAATGTCAGGTATTTCAGTGACGCTGATTGCCAGATTATGTCCGTTCATCAGAGGTGTGATATTTATTACAGGTGACATCAGCATCAGGCCGGTTGTCTTCTGCACACCACTCCATCAGAGGAATGTTACTGCAGATAAAATAAATACAAGACGCCGACACAAGTTGGCGATCAGGGGTTCAGATTCAGTCCATTGATGGATTCATTGGAATCACTTTGCCTTCTTTGACTTCCTCATGTAAGCCGCTATCGAGTTGGTGATCTCCACACTTGTTTTGTTCTGTCCAAAATACTCCATAAACTCTCCATCGGGTCCCACCAGGTACATGATGATGGTGTGATCCACCTAAAGAATAGAATATTTTGTATTTTATTTTCCTATATCAATGATCATTTCAAACTGTTGTAAGATCGAAGAGGAACAAAGCAGGTTAGAACTCACAATGTAGTCGTTGTCTTCATCCTTTGGTCCCTGGCTGAAATAAACTCTGTAGGCTCTGGAGACCTGCTGAATCTGGGCCGTTGTTCCCGTCAGACCGATCAGCTTCGGGGAAAACTCTGAGGAAACACAACATGTACGTTTAAGACTTAATGCAGCAAAATATAAATGAATATAGCTGTCACAAAGAGAACAAAGATATTTTGGTTTAATAATGCAAATGACAAGAGAACAGAGGATGATTTGAAGATAATTGAATAATACTTTAAGAAGTTTCATATTCATCTGGTCCTTTTTCTATTTGGTAACTTCCTCAAAACGTGGAAGAAGATTTTGGCAAGAACTTCTAGAAAAATACAATGCTCTGAAGACCCGTCATTCAACATGAACCATGAATCATGAATCTTGAATCATGAATCATGAAACACAGTTAATCCACATTCACAAAGAAGCGACAGTCGAGTCGTGCGGTTTTTGAACCTTTCACATATTCAGCCATAGCCTCTGCTGTGTCCCGCTCAGGATCGATGGTGATGAGGATTGGCGTCAGGTTTGGAAGGGACTTTATTTTGTCTGTAGATTTAAAAGAATTAAAAGAAAAGAAAGGTCATAATGTTGGAGCATAAAGGACATGACATTCATCTTGTGTTTCAGGACTCTTTGTGCGTTTTATTACCGATTTCATCCACCACTTCAATCATTTTCTCCAACTCGTCCGGGCAGATATCAGGGCAGTGGGTGAACCCAAAATAGATGAGGACCCACTGACCCAGGAAGTCCTCACTCTTGGCGGGCTTGTTGTTCTGATCAATGAGCGAGAATGGACCGCCCAGCGCGGGTCGTCCGATTGACTTGGTCCGTTCTTTTTCAATCACTGCAAAATTTACAACAGTTAGCGATTTACGAAGTTTATCAACTCAATCTATTAGCATATTGTAGATGGAGTGGGTAAATACTCACAATCTTCTTTTTCTTTCTTTAAATATTTCATGGCTCCGAGCAGAGATCCTCCAATAGCAAAAGTTAATGCCAAAGACTTCCACGTTACTGGCTTTAGAAAGGAGAGAAAACGAAAAAGAGATTAGTAATCTTATTCTCCAACTGATTGTTGGGGTTTCTTTGTGCTGAAAGGTGATCATCAGTTTGCTCTTTTCTTCCCAGACTTCCAGATGCCGCTTTTTGGATGAGATTCTCCTCTCTTACTATCTCTGGTTTGCTCCTTTTTTCCACAAGGAGTTGATTTAAGGTGTTTCTTTTAAGGATTGACTTCTGATGTTCAAATGACATAAATGCAGAGATTATTATTCCTCTCAACACTTTCTTTTTTTTTTGGGATCTTTTCATGTACTAGACTAGATTGGAAGTTATTTTTATTTAAAAATAAGCCGGTTTCATTAGTAAAGTATTTTTCTTAATCCAAATTTAAAGTTTTCAGCATAAAAACGGAAGGAAACATCCTTACTTCTTTGATTATTTAAACACCAGGAATATGGTTCTCCCATTGCAGACATACTGAGACGTAATCCCACTTCTCACTGCAGCTTTGAATTAGACAAACTTTTCAAGGGATCTGTTTTGGGCGTAAACATTTGATTCTTACCCCAGACTTCTTTGATTTATTTCCTTTGGAGGGCGGAGGAGGTATGGAGGAAAATGTTCTAGATGGTTGACACAGCCACTGTGGAGATTTTCTGCAGGTGTGCCACTGACTCAACTGTAAATGAGTAAACACAGAATTATCACATGTGGTTAGAGTAAAACTCTTCCATTAGATTAACCATACCATATATAATCATAAAGTATGTATTTGTATGTATACCTTCAACAGTGACATTGCACTATGCAAATGCTGCAGACAGTAAATGTAGCAATTTTGAGATTTCAAAATGATAAGAAAAGCTAATCTAAAGTTACACCAGCTAGAGAGATGGGTTCAGCAGCCTGAATTGTTTTTACTAGTTTATAAGGCACCACATGTCCTTACATCAGATTATATATTCTGGTTTATGAACAAGGAATGTCCCTCAGAACTAAACTAGCTCTTTCAGTTATTTTCTTTCTGCTGTTTAGAGCAGAACTAAAAACAGTTGATGCCCTGCTTTCAGACGTTACTTTCCAATCTGTTGGAGCAGCTAGCCCGAGGATAAAAAACAGTGATAATAATAATAATAATAATACATTTAATTTATAATGCCCTTTACATTTGGATCAAATCTCAAAGTGCTACAAAGTAAAAGCAGATAAAAGCATCAATAAAATAACTATATAAAAAGTGATGTATTTTAAAAAAAATTTAAACTAAAAACCATCTATTAGGATAGACTTTTAAGTAGCGCTGAATGATGTCATGCACTTGCTATTCATACTTATCTATCACATATAAACTATTTAGTTTTTATTATTACTGTAGCCAAAAGCTATTTCTAATGACAATTGTAGCCTGAAAATGACTCAAACCTCTGAATAAATACATCTGTCAATGCCTAAATTCACATAAGTACTCCATGCTCCATCTTCAAGACTTTCACCACTGTTGATAAAAAAAATCGTAAGAAATGTTATTCCAGTGAATCAAAAAAGATTGAGATCAGACAGAAGATTTGGGACGCTGTTCTGTAGAGCGAGGAAACCAAACTGGAACATTTGTGGTCTATAGATGAACATAATGTCTGATGAAGAAGACACTGAAAGAAACAACCTGCCGACAGTGAGGCAGGGTATTGAGTAGGCAGGGCATTAAGAAGTAGCCCCGGTATGCTCCGGGGCTACTTCTTTCTCCCTTTATCGCTGGAAACCTGCAGCGTGTGGAGGTTGAGATGTATTGGATCAGGAATCAGGAAATCCTAGTAGACACCACCTCGCCATAAGTGAGGAAGCTGAAGCTTAGGTGTCAGTTGACAGTTCAGGTAAATGATCCCAGGCACATCTCAACTTCCACTAAGTGTAGGTTTCAGAAGAGGTCTTCGAAAACTCTGGAATGGCCGTCACAGTCACCAGACTTCAAACTTGAAGGGAATCTCTAATAGGATATGAAGAAGGTGGTTGCAGCATGTAAACCCTCAAATGTTGCAGAACGGGAGGCCTTCGCCCGTGAGGAAAGGGCTAGGATACCTCAGGAACACATACCAGGGGCTGGTGTCTGACAAAGCATCACTTTAACAGCAGGTCATAGTAATTGTAAGCACTTCTCTACAATGATGTGTTGAATAATTTAGAGACTGCAGAAGTTGGTAAAACACTGGTAATATATGTCATATTTAGCTATATTAACTCTTCGTATTTAATCTGGTTATTGCCAAGAGCAGATAAATAGTACACTTTGACTATAAACCTCATATATATGGAGTTTGAATGATTTTTCCTCTAACTGCACATGCATTAACTTTTAAACCAAACTCCATTCAAATATTTGTCATTTTAAGGAGGTGCGGAATGATGGCCAAACACAAGAACAAATTGGAAAATATGGAGTACAGGAGGCTAACTTGGTTAGTTTTCTAAAATTCCGTGACATGAATGATACCTGTTTAGAGATAGGGTAGAATATAAATTAAGTTGTACACATGATATTGAATAGAGTTTCCAGATCATGATCCGGCTAAATAGCCAAATAACTGAATGGAGTTCCTGACAGGTGCTATGACAGCTAGCAGTGACCTACCAGACAGCAATAGACTCTGAGTGGAGTCTGATTCAGTCCAGTCTCTCCTCCTGACAATCTGACAGCTTGAGTCAGAACACAGTTTGGGAACAACGGACTTCTCTGAGTGTGATATAAAACCCTCAGCGCCATGTTTAGTCCTTCAGAGAACCGCTAGATGTAACCAGGAAGCGGCCGCTGGTTTCAAAACGTGAAAACTGAAAGATAATTACAGCATAACAAATATCGGTCCTCGGATCAGTTCGAGGCCTTTGTCATCACTGACAACGGGTCGTTCTGAAGTGAAAAAGGCTGATCTCAAGTCAGCCTCCAAACCGGAGAAGTCGAACAGGACGTGACGTTTCAAATTTGCTTCTTCTATTAGCCTACACGTCCCTGGGTTCTCTGCTGCCCCATGCGGTGGAATGATATAACTATACTATATTATATTATATTAAAATATATTTTATTATATCATTTTTGGAAAAACAAAAGTGGGGACGGATCCTACTGAATCTTTTACCCCTCTTCATGTTATTTTATAAAAACAATCATTTTATATAATATTGTTATTATTATATCATATTATATTACTAACTAATACACTAATATTGTTCTTCTTTGGGCTGTTCCCTGTAGGGAGCATTGTGTGACTGTAGTTGTTACAGCTCTGCACATCAAAATTGTTCTTGAAAATCAGTACCAGTATAATTTGCCGTCTTACCTCTGGCATCCTCTCAACTCTTTGAGGAGGTGTTGAACTATCTCATTAAAAACTCCACAGCTTTTTCTCCGGGACACCTCCAAATCTCCAATAGCGGGTCATTAAAACCAAACACCTTCATCTTCTTCAAAGCTGCTCTCATTTCATCCCTACTAATGTTTTGAACTTCCGGATTTAAAGCTCTCACACATTCCATCTTTCCCTCTCACTAGTTTCCTTCAATCATCAGTTCTCCAAAGTACTCCTTCCATCTTGTCTTCATACTCTCCTTAGATGTTATGTACATTTCCATCTCTATATCCTTAATCACCCTATCCTGCTGCAGATCCTTCCCATCTCCATCTCTCTGCCTTGCCTTAGTGTCCACCTTCTCATATAGCTCTTCATTGGCCCTCTCTCCTGAACCTCCACATTCCACCTCGTCTCTTTATCTTCATTATCTTGCCTCTGTTCAGGTGACCAATCAAGCACCTCCCTACTTGTCTCCTTTATCACTTTTGCTTTAATTACCCAGTCATCCAATTGTTTCTTGCTACCACCAAGAGCCGGTCTCAAGTACTCTCTCAAGTTCACAGTTCATATTAGCTATGAGTAATATAAGAAAATATTCATCACTTTTCAATCCGGGATGAAGGTTCCTAATCCTAATTTCGGATAGCTGCACATCGTTGCGTAGATGCTAAGTGACTTCACAGAAATTTAAAAAAACAGTGGCAGCAGCAATGAAAGAGTCATTCTTCTGGGACGACAGAGAAGTTTATATATTATTAAATATGCTTAGCAGTCTAAGGGACCATCGAAATGCTCATCCTATTCAAGTATATAGTAAACAAGCTACAAAATGCCAGTTTCCCAACATAAAAGTGGAGTAAAGTCCGCTCACGGTGGAAAAAACTAATGAACCTCATCACTACGTGGCCAAACACGACTGCGTCACACAGCCGGTGAAACGACAAGTACAGTTAATACAGATGCATGTTTAACACTAACCTGCATGTTCAAACAAACACATATATTATATTCTCTGTATCTCGCAATTACAAGATAAGGTGCCTGAATTTGCTCCTAACTTCCAACACAATCTTCACGTTCTCCTCCTCCAGTATTACCCTACCTGTTTTTCCTCCCGTCCACACCTTGATAGAACAATTTGTACCCTCCTCCAATGCTTCTCACCTTGCTGCCTTTCCACCTGGTCTCTTGGACACACAATGTATCTACCTTACTTCCCTCCATCATATCAACTAGCACTATACCTTTACCCGTCATTGTGCTAACATTTAAAGTTCCTACTCCAACCCCCATACTCCCTTCCACATCTCTACTTCTTTGCCATGTGTCCCTCCTAAATCTCCATTTTCTTCAACCAACAGTAGCACAGTTTCCAAAGGCACCCTACTGGTTAACAATGCCAATGGTGGTCGACTTTAACCTGAGCCCTGACTGATCCGGTTTGGGAATCAGTTTGGAAATTTGTTACAAGTCTTACATTGGATTCCCTTCCAGACACAACCCTCCCCAACTATCCTGCCTTTGGACCGTAACTAGAATCTTTTCCCTTATTAATTCAAAAAAATGTTAAGATACCACATCAGCACACATTAAATGTCATAGATTTTTTAATTTAATTATTATACAAAATTATTATTTAAGCAGCATTATTGGTCCAAGATTTCAAAATCAAATAGGATAACACAGGAATATTCAGTAAGTCAAAAAAAAATGCACCACGTCTAAATAGCAGTTTTGCAGTGTGATGGCCAACTGGATCTCAGCTCCTTATTGACGTAGTAATAAAGCCAGGCGGCGAAGGGGAAGACAGTGATGGCGACAGCTGTGGACACTCGAAGCGCCCCAACTGGAGACCTGACAGAGAAAAGTGGAGTGGTGGTGTTTAGCAGGTTTTTATACTTTTTACACCAGATTTGTCATTGGCAGGTCCTGGTTACATCTCAACAGTACCTCCCAGAGTGACGACACAGGAGGAGCCAAAAACCCGTCAACAGGAGACCAGAAAATTCTCTGAAGGGGTAACATTAATATGCTCATTATTAGCAATAATATTTTAGTGTGTTTTTAAAGTGTTATATCACTATAATCACTAAGAGAGTCCAACTAATAAGCATTCACACTGATTAGCCATAAAATTATAACCACAGCGTCTCACATTGTGTCATTTTGTGCTCGGACACGGTCGTCCCTCATCGGTGTGGTTACTCAGAATTTTGGGATTGTCCATTTTTCCTGCTTTCAACATCAGCATCAGAACTAAATGTTAACTTTCTGGCTAATATATCACACCCACTGAAAAACTAAACTCGGTGAAGATATAGTTAATGTTATTTTGCCTTCGACTGTCAGTGGTTATAATGTTATGGTTGATCCCTCTACATTTTCATAAAGGAAGCCAAACACACACACAGTGATACACATTTTCTCTCTTCCAGATTTATTTTCAGTCATTAAGGCTTAAAGGAATAACTCAACCGAACATGATAATTACACATATTATCCCTCAAGTTTAAATCTTCTAATTCCCAAGCTATAAGTGAGCCCATCAGATACATGTGCACAAGATCACAGCACAGCAAATAATATAAATATAGTAAGCAGTAACAACTACGCAGGTCGCCTGAAGATGTACATGTACTGTAAAACTGGAAGTCGAAGGAAAATGGATCATTTCACTGCTTGTGCACTGTTGTAGAATCTAATCCTCCATTAAGTCTACCTGCCCTCCTCCTGCTGGAAGATGTCTGTGACTTGCTCTTTATAAAGTCTCCACCCCAACATGGCAATGACAGCGCTGGAGATCGTCACATGGAGGTCAGCAACACGCCTCCAGGTCAAAGTCTCTGCAGGAAAGCAGAGGGTCAAAAGGAGTGATTTGATGAGTGCTGCTCACTCCAGATGCCAAGAAGTGCAAAACAGATTGAAACACTTTGACTAAAGGCCCAGCTAATTTACACTTGAAAAACTAAAATAAAAATGTAAAAATGAATTTAGAAAATTGGGTTTAAAAACTTTTACACGTCCTGAAACAAATTTTCAAACTGCTGTTGTGACAGTGGATCCTACTACACAGAAAGTGACAGTATGAGTCTAACTTCCCACATCAATAACTCATTAGGGAAGAGTTGTGGAAACATTAACAACACAACTTTTGCACCATCACTACTTGACAACAAGTTACTATCTCATTTCCTAAAAAAAAAAAAAAAAAGGTTTATTTTACACAATAACATTTTTTTTATTGTGTAGTTAATTTCTAAAATATAAATTTTAATTTCCCAAAAGCTAATTTGTTTTACATTCGGTAAAGACGGTTCATACATTCTAATACTATAATAAAACATCTTATATATTCATTTTGGATTTTTTTTCTTCTTCCAAAATGTAAATTTATTTTTCCAAATGCTATTTTGCTTTGACCTTTGGTAAAGGTGATTCATAAACTTTATATATAAATTTGTTTGGGCTAATTTAAATTGCCTTACATCTGGTGAATTTGTTTCTACATCTTGTAACTTTTTTTTTTTAAAAATCTTAACTTTTTTTTGCCTTGATGAAAGTATTTGTTTCTTGTTCATTTGTTTTTAATTTTGTTATTTTGTTTGCGAAAAAATATAAATTAGTTTACCAAATTGCTAACTTGCATTGCTTTTAATATTTTTTCTACGTTTGTAATTCTGTTTTTTCCAAATTGTTAATTGTTTTTAGTATTATTATTATTATGTATTTTCCACGGTTAGGCCACCATGGCGGGCCTCTACTGCGCTGCACGGATGTGCTAGAACCACATGATGGTGCAATGCCTAGTTTAATGGTTTAAAGTGTGGAAAACAGGAACACAGGCAGTGACATGCCGGCTCAGGCGCACTTTAATGAGGTTTTTCATTCCTAATGTGAAACCAATCAACTCCAAATCCATCATTACTCATCACCCTACCTGTCATGTCAGGGATCAATCCAATGAGCAAACACAGGACAGCAGGGACGCCATAACCCACCTGCAACACAAACAAGTGAAAGGAAATGTGGTGTAAATAGTGAATAACAAATTTGTCTTACAAGAAAAGTTGGAATTTGAGGAAACTTACCATCCACATGCCTGCATCTGGATCATTAATCTAAAAACAAGACAGCGCTTTAAAGAGGAAGTAGATAAGAACCGTTTCTAATCAATCTAACGCTCACCTGGACGTAAGTAGCGAGAGCAAAGAAAACGGACATGAAGATGTTGCAGATTTGCCAGATAACTGACAGCCATGGCTTCTGCTCTGTACAAACTCCCTTCATTTTTGTTTGTCGCTATCCTTCACCGCCCGGGCCTACGGGATGTTCAGGTGACAGAAACTAGGCGGTAATAGGGTCTGATAGAACGGTCAGGGTTCGTTTGATAGTTACTGCTGAACAGTTTAAATTTTCAAGGATGATGCAAAACCTTCATTAGTTTCAATTCGCCTAACGGGCCTCCGTTTGCACCGCTGTCCTAGTTAATTTTGTCCTAACAGTCATCAGTACAATGATATCAACAGTTTTAAACGTCCATTAATGGAGCTTTTGGTTTATTTAGGGAGGGCTGTATTTCGTGCTCGTGTTTTGTACTGAACGTCGCTGTATTAAATCGTTAAAGTTTTACATCCTGGCTGCTCTTTACAGCAAAACGAGTGCACATCCTCAAAGTCCGCAGTGACGTAAAGACAGAGACAAGGAAGAGATACGACTTCCGTTTTTTTTTTCCAAAAATAAAATCATTGTTCACCATCAGTCTTACATAAAATCCGGATTCCTAAGATTAAATTTAGTAGAACGACTTCACTTTTTTATTCAGAAGGACTTTAATCCGACTTTTGATTCAGAATTATGACTTGGGAAAAGAAAGACAGTAGACAGGACTTTTAATCCTGTCTTAAATAGATTAGCAGATCCTTGATTGTCCAGTATCTCCCACAGATGCTCACTCGGATTGAGTCATGGAGAATTTGGAGGTCAAGTCAACTCCTAAAAAATGTTTTTTGTATTCCTCAAACCATCCCTGTGTATGAACCACTTCCATAATAAAATCAACAATAACCCAATTACTGCAGTTTGTCAGGGAGCATCACCCTGCTGAAAAGTCCTTTGCCATTAGGGCATGCTGTTTTTCTATGAATGAGATCTGCAGAAACGTTTGGGGAGGGCATTACTTTACAAAGTAACTTTCACATTAATGGTAGGATCCAAAGTTACCATGGAGAACATTAGGCAAACCATCACAATGCCTCCCCCAGTTGGCCGTTTTACTAGATTGCATCCTGGTTCAAAATGTTCTCCAAGTAAGCAAAACACACGGCCGCTCAAAAGATGCAAAAGAAAGCTATATTCATCAGACCGGACCAGCTTCTGCTATTGCTATGTCTGATGTTGACATGTTCATTGCAGATGGATCAATCAGATAATCAATTAATAATAATGGTTTACTGTTGATCACGCTGTGATCATTTTACAGGATAGTGTTATCCTGCATATATACAGGATATCACTATGATATAAATTTTCTGCAAGCTACCCATCCTTGAGGAGCAGTGGACAGCTACTCAATGATGCCGCCGGGCGAGCAAATGGGAATTCATGGTCTTTGCTCAAGGACTTTACAACATGCAGATTACAAGGGTCGGAATCGATCTGCTAATCTTTGGATCGGGGGATGACTGTTCTACTGAGCTACAACTTCCCCAGTCAGTTGTTAGAATATTATGGCTGATCGGTGTGAATAAGCACAACCAATATTAAAATTGTCACGGTTAACCTGTTATACTCATGAGTTATTTAACATTAAGCCTCATCTGAATTAAATACCCAAAATAATCTTAGAATATCTCCACAACTATTGAGTGTATTTGAATAACCTCTGTGTCTATGGGGATGTAAGGCCAAACTAATTTAATTTCAATTTCTGCTCTTTTATTATAACTGCGGCAATTTTTTTCATAGAAATTCTGCAAAGTAGATATTATGGAACACAGTTTTTGTTGGGTAGGGCCAGGAGGACTCGCCATTTGGCACAGTTGGATAGCCTACCCAAAATGTGCCAAAAATGGAAATTTCACACAAACTATATGTAGCTACACACTCAAATAGTTGGTTGGGACGAAAATTGCACCCAAAACTATGCAAATTTGTGTTTTATAAAAATCTAGCATTGTACAGAGGAAAAAACTGAAACTTGTACAACTGGAACTTTTTGTATTTCTGTCTAATTGTTTTGAATTCAAATTCATGTTTTATTATTCTCTTGAAATTCTATTTAATATTATATATGCTTTAATATTACATTATGCCTTTACATAGTTGCAGATTTAAAAATTGTTTCGAGGAAGAGAATTACTACGCTTTCTGGTTTTATTCTGAAAAGATGAATACACAACATCCGATCTGGCTATCCCCGGAGTGGGCTCGAGCCTGTGTGGGTGTTGACATGTCACTATCACTGGGTCAGCTGAACGCTGCTAGCTCAGTTAGCTTAGCCTAGCTGTATGGTTTTTATTTACTAGCGTTCCCTCACAGGTACCTTTGAACGTCATTTATCACAATTGATTAATCTTTTAAATCCTCCTCCGGTTTGCCATTTTGCCGTGAGGTACTTGTTAGTGAGACTGGGAGGGAAGAGGTGTTGCAGCTCTCCCGTCTATCTGCATTGCAGCCCGGCGCTGCTTATGGAATTCAAACACACAACAATGGCGACTCCCAGTCTGAACAACTCAACAACAAGCAGCAGCAGCATTAATAACGCAGGACCTGCGGCGAACCACCTCCACCAGAGCCAGACTCAGCACATCACCACGCTGAGCAGCATGCCGGGTAGGTGAAAGGATGATTCGCTGCTGGACGGAGCTTTCTCCGCTGTATGAAGGTTAATGTTAGCATGGCTAGCCGTGGGAGGCTCAGGCGACTCCCAGGAGTCCAGAATGACTCCCAAAGGAGACGGAATGGTGTCTTCACCAAGACGAACGCGTTGATTAATCCGTCAGACCAGGATTTGATTTCATTATAATACAATAACACGGTGAATAATCTTGGTAACACCCAAACATTTTGTTGCCCCGTCAATCTGTTGTAAGGGCGAATCTCGCCGAAGACCGATCAATAATAAATGCATTTTAGTTTCCAACGATTGTTTCACCTTAAGAATAAATCAAACCAATATATTTTCTAAAGAAAATTGAACAAAACGTAAATTTAAACGAAAATAATGACCTCTGCAACTAAATTATTAATCATTTCTTTTAAATTTATCTTTTAGTATGTGGCCCATACTTTATCAAAAAATGTATCAAAATTGATACATACATTTAAAATAATTAGCTTAAACCATATACAATATAATATAATTACAGAACTTAGTCTCATATTCTTTAAGGCCTATTGTTCCACAACATATTAAAAACATGATTCCCTGTTTTCTAATTACAAAATACAATACTGATGCTATTATAATATTCAAAATTTCATTTATTTGGGTTGATATGTCAAAAGTTTGGGGAAACTAAACATAATTTTTTGAGATATGATTTTAAGATAACTACCATTCAGAGTCCTCTTGAAATTCAATTTTTTTCCCCCTGAAAACAAAAAAATAAACAAATGAGTATTCAGAAGACACATATTTCCAGCATAGTTTTTTTAAAAAAAGTGTATTGTTTGTGGGATATGAGAGCTATCCAGAGAAAAAGTGATGCTGAACAGAGGGATGGTTTTCAAAACATTGTATGACCAAATTTAATGTATAAACTTTATCATGAAGTTAAATGGATGACATGACATCTATTGTCTTTCCTGTGGCAGTGAGTTGAACCTGTTTAAACGGAGTGATCTCAGTGAAACCTGAAGCTGCTCCGTCTGTTTGAGGGCTTGTCCACAGAAATATCCAGGGCCCCAGAAAAAGCTCCTATATCTGGTAGTTGAATCATTTGGACTATTTTAGATAATAATGGAAAATCTGTGATATTTCCAACCCACACTGTCAAAGCAACGTGTCTTTACCCTCAATGCAACCTCTGAGGTCCAGGTCTGCAAGCCCATGCACTGCAGTACGCACATCACAGCAGGTGCTTGCTGCGCTCACTCAGCAGTCCGCCAACAGTTGGAAAACAAATCAGTTGGAAAGAACACGAGTCAGCAAAGTGAGTCACTTTGATTGATCTCTTAAATGTAGTAAAATATAGATGTTACACTTTAGTGCAGAAGCTAAGACACTACGAAACATCATCATTTCCTGTTATAATAGCTATTAACATTATATTTATTATTACTTTCTTTATGCAAACAGTTTTTTTCTAAAACTCAATCACTGTTGAGTATGTTTTCCTTAAACTTGGCTAACAAATACAACATAAGCTGAACTGATATCTTATGGTATATCTTGGGATTTTAATCATTTTTATTTATTATTAAGATCACGAGCTGGACGGACACGGTGACTCGCTGCTGAGAAAGTATGTCCGAGTTGAAGATCCATTTTGAAGGAAAATCTTTTCACAGTCGGCTCTTACAGACCTTTCATTATTGTTTTGACCATCTACTTTTTGTCGGAAAACAGTAATACTCTTATTTTCCCTTAACGTTATTCATCTTAGAAGCATCAAGGAAATGTTTGAATAGACAGTGGAGAGCAGGGAGCATTTGTAATTTATGGTGGCCTTGATTTGCTTTGCAGTAGAACATTCAGTGGATGGAGCATTTTAGACGTCAGTAAAGCTCAATCTTGTTCATTTTATTCTGCAAAGACAAAATTATGATTGAGATTAATATTCAATTTTTTTTTACAATCACTTTGGATTATTCATTTAAATTGTTGACTGAAATCAAAAACATGATACAACTAAATATACTATAAGATATTTGATACTGTAAGATTTGATTAATTAAAGCTGAATGTCCACTTTCGGAAATTGTCTTGGTTTCTTTGTTACCACATAAACCCAAGTGTCACTCCACAATAATCAATAGCAACCAAAAAAAGAATGTGTAAATACAAACAAATATCGCTCAGTAAAGAACAACGTGACACAAACCATTATATTGCACTATATTACAGTGTTGCACAAAAGATAAGGCTGATTCTTACTAATTGTAGTGATTCTCGACTTGAAATATTTTTGCTCTGAAATAGTTTATATGATGTTTATTACTGTTACTTGTGGAGTAAAGATGGATACAATTTTGCAGTACTTTAACAACTCTTGTTGGGTTTAGCTCTTATATGTATATACAGGAATGGGCATTCACACCATAAAAAAAGTTTAGTAATGTTTGTAACGTCTAAGAAGATAACTCCACAGATAAAGTTTGTTACGGTTTTATTATGCTTATTCCCATTCCCCGTATGCATATATATGTATATATTTTTCTAACTGTGAACATGGAACTGAAAGGAATGATGGTTTGCCTTCAGATTTATATCACTTTTGAATAAATGCAAGGTTGGAAATTGTTTTTAAACTGCTTAGTTTATAAAAACAACAACCGGCTCTGCTGTGTGCATTAATGGGGGGCTAATCTAGTCTAGTTTGTTTTGTTGTACATTTCATGCACACAGTAGACATTCAAGAGAATAAATTTGAATTGGATAATGAAGGCCCCGTACAAACCTGCAAATGTTAATTCAATGCTGTATTTTTGTACAAACAATGTCTCATTTAAATTTCAGATTCAAACACCTGCTGGAGATGTCAGAGTGAAACAGGTACCCACTCCTTTCTTGCAATCCACAGAGTATTATAAGTAGTGTAATTACCTAATAATTAAGACATTTGTTGATGGAAATTCACTTTTAATTGTTTTTGTTAGACGTAGAATGTACATTTAATTTGATTACATGGTTGTAATTTGGTTTGATTAAATAAGTAAAATGAACCTAAATGCATGTTTTATCCTTCTTTATTAAGGAGATGCTCATGTAATCAACGCTAACAGTAATAATAATAATAATCCATGCTGTAAATGTATTTCCTGTAATAATAATAACTTCCCAGGTATCTGACCATAAGTCCTGCTGTTTGTCTCTCCCATGCCTGACCATGTTTCACCTTTTTAACTTAATGCTGCTAACTAATGATTCCTAACTCCTCACATGATGCTGACTGACGGTGAGCTGTCCCAAGAAAATGTTTTTTAAGCTTTAATTTGTTTACCTTCCAAATCCCAGTCATAACAGTCACTCATACCCGTGTACATACCTTTGTTTCTGTTTTTTTCACCGCCATCTTTTGTTACACCAGCCCCTTTACGCGGCCTGTTCAAAGCAGGACTGTTTCTTCTTTATGTGGCCTCACCGTTCTTTATAAAAGTAAGAAAAGCATAAAGGGTGGTCGTCGTCGTTCTGCCTCTAGGCCGTCAATGAAGGTCGTAACAGCACCAAATCGCCGTGTGTATGAAACGGGTGAGCCAGTGACGTTATAGGAGAGGGGGTGTGTTCCAGAAAACGGGTCAACAAACTTAAGTTAAGTCAACACCGACCCAAAGGTTGATCAATCCTGCGACAAGAGACAAGCCATTCTGAGTTTCTTAATGCCGAGATATGATCTCGGGATCTGGGATGAGTTGCAGAGGGTTACGGGAAAGAGGGACATCTGGAATATCTTACCACGAGACTAAGGAATTTAATAGATGACAGTTAAGTGATAGATCCACGTTTATACCTCATTTAAGTTTGCATCACCTTTGAATTAGTCTACAAATTAAGTTAATATTATTCAGTGCCTAATCCATATGTATATGTGTGTCGCAGATGTCGTATCTGAAGCTCTTAATGGTTTGGTTGTGAGATACGGCCGTGATGTTGAAGATGGAGAATATCATTAATTCAAATACGAAAAAAGTACCTTACATATTCATCAAGGAACGAAAGCGAATTCAATCTGGCTCCCACAACCTTCTCCCGACAACATTATATAATTTGACAAATGAGAGGAGGGCATGTCACGTCTGACAGCTCCACCTCAGGCTCTGAAGGACGAGGAGGAGGAGTCAGAATAAACTCTGGGTTTGTTGAAGAAAACCTGCCCGTGAGCAGGTTAGGTGCACAGATTTGGTTACCGTGGTAACTGGCTCAGAGTTTAACCTGGCATTCTGGAATTGAAAACCCGGAATGTCCCCTCCTCTCAGGATTAACATGCTCCGCGTTTAAACTAAACTTAATAGACAGTTAATGACAGTAGAATGTTAAAAACTTCATGTATTGATCGTGATAAATCGTCTGAAAACTAAACACACCCTGCTAATGACTAACAGTAGCTTCTTTTTAAATGCTCCAGTTGTGGATTGCAGACTTAATGATGGGGTTAAACAATGATACCCGTCTCTTTCAGAGTGACGTACGACTAGAGAAGTATTTCTTCATATTTTCATATTCTACCAGCACCTTTGGAAAAGTTTAACACACTTTAACTTTTGTAGGTGCCCTAGAAATACATTTGTGAGTTAATTAATTGGAATTGGCTGAGAGGCAGAACAGCAACTACCCGACATGATGCTTTTGAAACGTTTATTCAGAGAAACAGGCCCGCCTTAAACAGCCCGCGTAAAAAGGGCAACTGACATCCTTCACCATTCTCACATGCTTGTCCCATTACCTTGTGTGCATGCTAATGCATTATCTCCAGATGTTGCACCTAACCTGAGAGAGAATGCCCCGTTTTTGTTTTTAAAGCAAGGCCAATTTCTGTGATGACTTATCAACCCTAAACCTGCAGGATCAATCCTGGTTTGTTGGCTTTGAACTGACACCTTTTATAGGATGAAAGGGTGATTCTTAGGGAGCTTGTCTAACTGGTAGCAGACTTAGCAAGCTGACAAAGGGAAGGTGAAATATGAAGAAAATAAAAAGCTGTCTTCTCACCTCTAGGCTTTCAGATAAACCTGTCTGGAGCTCCCCCAAGTAAGCCAAACCTCTTTTGCCTCAGCACCAACATGCCTTTGTTTCCGCCTGACAGTCTGCTATGGGGAAGTCTGTCCTGCTGTCCTCCACTAATCCAAGTCGAGACTTCTGACGGGTTCACATAGGCTTGTGCTGCTAGCTAACAGTTCAGTGTTTAACAGGAGAGAGCTGCAGCTTGTTTTACAAAGAGGTGACATAAATCATCAGCTTGCCTCAGAATATCTGTGCTGCACAAACAGTGTGAGAAGCACTCACAGGTAAGGCATATTTATTCTAACCGGCACAAGCCTAGAATTCAGAGCTTCCATTGATCTCCTAGCTCAACTGATCCTCACCCATCTACCCTTCCTTGGAGTGAAAGAAGGGCTCTCACAGCTGTTAAACTCCCAGTTGAAAACTGACATGGAAGCTCTTCTTCACTGGTTTCCAGCGTGTGACTAACAACACAAAGTAGTGCCTGTAGTCTCGCCACATTATCTGCTTTCCATTCTTGGCATGGGTGCTCTCTAGCACGGCACTTGCTTGTCCAGACATGGCACAAACACTCGGATGTTTGATGTTTATTTTACTTTGTGAGCCGATCGAATTCTAGCCCCTTCGCATTCTTGTGGTGTTTGGGGTGGAGCAAGCGTGCAACCACCGACTGAAGGTGAAATCAAAGCAGTTGGCCTTGAGAAGCACGCCGCTGTGTCTTTTTGTCTTACGTTATCTCGCGTTTACGTGCAGGATGGTGTGTGTGTGTGTGTCTGCAGGGTGAATGTAGGTGTCTGGGATTTTAACAGCATGCCCGTTTTTCTGCTTCTGCATATAATATTTCAACAATATGTCTAAGAATGTAGGCCCCTTATTACATAATGGTGTCATTGCTCTTATTTGCGTTCATTCAACGTTTCAGCATAATCATCCGGTTCGCCCCCCTTCAAATTCCTCGTCACGTTACTTAAGTAGAGTTTTCAGGTATCAGTACTTAAACTAGGTATTTATTTTTCTCTCAGCTTTTGACTTTTACTCCCTACATTTTAACAGGACCTTTCTGAACTTTTTACTGCTATTAATTTCACAACACACTTCAGTTGATTATTTTTACTTGATTCATTGCATGTTTTTCCAATATCTCAACGAAATTTCCAAAACAAACAGAATCATACACAACCAGTCAGAATTTTGGACAGTTTCCCGTTAACTTCAGTGCTACTCCTTTCATCAATACTTTATTATATACTTTATTTGTATACTACTCCTTTTTACTTTTACACTAGTACCTTTTTTTTAAAATATATTTTTAGCTGTTATACTTGCATCTTTAACTTCCATACTTTTTAAACTTTAAAACTAATACCTTTGACTTTTACACAAGTTCCGTTTACTTATATACTTTCATGCTTTTTTACTTAACTAGTACTATATTTTACTTTCATACGTTTTACTTTCAGGCTTCCTCTGTGTGAACTTTTGCCCCTCTGGATACACATAATGCCGATTTCACACAGAACAAGATGCACATTTAACTACAAAAAATCCCTCTTGTAATGTGGATGTGACTTTGTAATCATTCACATCACTCAGCCCAACAGCGTAAACTGCTTAATACACGCCCCCTCCTGCAGGAATGACACAAACAACATTTTTTATTTCCATCAGCCTGCCAAAAGTAAACTCAATTGCTCCTTTGTATTTGTTTTGGGAGTCACAATTAATCGGAAAACCGAACGGCGCCATGTATGGGTTCACAGCATCCTCCGGAGATAAGCTTGTCCTCCGCTATTGCATCATCGTCCAATTGATGTTTGGACATGTGACATTTGGGGAATCTTGATGCTGGCAGGTTTTTGCGTCACAGTGTAATGCAAATTTTGGAGTTGAATATTTCCATCTCGAGTGAGTGATGATAACACCAAATTCCCTCTTACTTGCAAGATGAGTGGAGAATTAAATGCTTATCCTTTCCTCTCTGCCATACGAACACGAACATCATAGATCATTTAGTAACAAAGTCAAACACCTCACCGCTGTGGGCTCAAGTCGGTCTTCAGACAAATAATAAAGGAGAGTCCGATATCCTGGAGGAGGTGATTTGTCAAATGATACGTTTTCGAAACACACCGGTGCGTCTTGAAAAGCTTCTGCTACGTTTATGATTTCATTCAGTTGACAGATAATCACCCACCAGTTGTTAGAATGTATTGCTGATGTACTAAATGAAGACGCAGAAGCTCTCCTCTTGTTCTCTGGAAAGCATGACATTTGAGTATGTTTATTTTTCTTCTCACTCCCCCTTCTGTCTCATTCATGGGTTGTGTTTCCTCTCATTTATCAATCTGACCTTCATGTTGGATGAGGTTTTTTTTTGTACCCATGTTTCTCAACATCTGCTGCTCCGCTTAAAGTCTGACCATGCGGTTTATCTCCCTGCTTAGGTAAACGCAAAGCCCTGAAGCTGAACTTTGCCAACCCTCCGATCAAACCCACGACTAGATTCACACTGAACACGGCCGGGCCGCCCTTTCAAAACCCGCACATGTGAGTAAACTTTGTCATTTAATGATGGTTTACTACATTTAGGTTTTTATATAAACAGTATGTGTGACCTCCATAGTTCAGATTTGGTTAAGGGTTGGGAGTTTGATTTAATGTGATTTAAGTATTACATTGCAATAATAATGGTCTTAAAAAGTTGTATAAAGCTGCAGAAAGTACTTTCAACTGTTTTTTTTTTTGGCAGAGAGAGGCTGCGAACACACAGTATTGAGTCCTCAGGAAAGTTGAAGATCTCTCCGGAGCAGCACTGGGACTTTACTGCCGAGGATCTCAAAGATTTGGGTGAGATCGGCCGTGGGGCATACGGCTCCGTCAACAAAATGGTGCACAAGCCGAGTAACCAGATCATGGCGGTGAAGGTGATTAAGCTCTGGCATTAACCCTGAGCCATACATTGTAATATTACAACAACAATGAAAATTTACCACCATAAATAAGCAAGATCGTTTTGTTTACACACATCATACATCCACACGCGGCATGTTAACATTTGATCTGCTGGAGCCCTGACTACTTGGGCCATACATTCACACTAACATTCTCCAAATGATCAATACTCCATTACTTTATTGATACCACATGGTTATAACCGCACATTAGCTGCATTTGATAGCGCTGAAAGTACCAAAACTACAAAAATTATGTTTTCAACCCAAGGTTGTACCGATATTTATTTTATTGTAGAAGTGTTTGGAAGTTTTCATATAGGGTTATGGCCTATTTATTGTTAACGTCTGCCATCATTTTGGAGTTTACAGCGCCATGCAGAAAAATGTATTGCCAGACCGCTTTAATTTGAAACAGCAGATTTAATGCCTCTGATTGACCCAAATAATCCAAAATGCCTGTTCACCATATTCAGATTATGATCTGGATAAAATTGTTTTTGTCCTTGATTGGAATATTACAGAAGGTATTTCAAAAGATTCTTGATCTTACAATGTAGTGGAAAATGGAAAAGATTCCTGGATCCTAGTGAACCCAAGCCCTAGACTTTGTATTAATGATTTTTGTTTCCTTTGCAGAGAATCCGGTCAACAGTTGATGAGAGGGAGCAGAAGCAGCTGCTGATGGACTTAGACGTGGTCATGAGGAGTAGCGATTGTCCCTACATCGTTCAGTTTTACGGTGCTCTGTTCAGAGAGGTGACTCAGAATTTCATCATAAAGCGATATATTTCACCTCTGCTCGCTCTAACATCTCACCACTTGACTTCTTGTGTTTCAGGGCGACTGTTGGATTTGTATGGAACTTATGGCTACCTCGTTAGACAAATTTTACAAATTTGTATATTGCTCATTAGACGACGTGATTCCAGAGGAAATATTAGGAAAAATAACACTAGCTGTAAGTTTTTATTGTATATATATTGGTTTTCCATAAATCCAGAGGCTATTTTTGACTAGCTGCTAAAACATTCTCTGTGTTTCGCAGACTGTGAAGGCACTTAACCACTTAAAAGAAAACTTGAAAATAATACACAGAGGTAAGAAAACTGCTGAAGTTTGCTGATCTTATCGAAGACCCTCTAATATCTTTTAACGGCCCGTTTCTCGTCGCTCCCCTCAGACATTAAGCCGTCAAACATCCTCCTGGACAGGAATGGCAACATTAAGCTGTGCGACTTTGGCATTAGTGGTCAGCTGGTGGACTCCATCGCCAAAACCAGAGATGCAGGCTGCAGACCATACATGGCTGTAAGTAACTGAATGCTCATTGGAGGTTTGTGGGAGATGACAAATTAGTTTTGTGGCTGGAATCAATCGAAAAGAGTCTGTGGTAGATGGTAAAATTTCACTCTCTGTGTTTCCATCTCTTGATAAACAAAATCAAACATAATCTTGGAACCTGGCCACAGTATGAAACCCCGTAAATACCAAACATACTTTAAGAATGAATGCTAACGGTTTCAACCCTTACCCCTCCTCTCATTGCCTGTGTCTGCACAAAAAGGTTACTATATGGCTAACTGGCATCTATCCTCTGTGACTGAATGGAAGGGAATAACTCTCCATACCAGCAAGTGGCCCTAGTCTTTGTTTGGTATTAAAGTGGGATTGGCTGAGCTAGGACTGCAGATATCTTAACTGTTGTTATGAGATATAAAAATCACTCTTTCTTAACTTAAGGCTCATTTATCGGCTATATGTATGTAAGAAATGGTGCATCCATCAGCCCCATAGGCACGTCCGTTATGTTTGTACCGACGTATCCACATGGTGGCAGCGAATAGCCAAGCACGCTTTAACAGTAAGATAGTAAGTTTTGTTGGAGAAACCCATCCGAATACGCAGAACATGTAAACTCCATTTAGAAAAGCCTTAGCTGGTACAAATGGGTTTTAGACACGAACTGCTTGCTGCACATCCATCCTGCTGATTTGTGCTTTCGAATATGAGAAGTCCCTGTAGACTTTGGTCTTATGATCACTTTTCTGAAAGATGATTTTTCTCTTTCCATGCAACAATTTGCTGAACAGCCAGTCAAGCGAGTGGATGCTAATTGCATAACATAAATAAGGTGAAATTCATGTTGGACGCAGGTGCAGCTCAACTTTTGTTAGACAACCCTATTAGCCTTGAGCTCCTCCAAACCTCACACATCGGCACATCCGTGGGGATTGGTGTGGATGTGGAGGAAATGCATATTGTAACTGTATGTGGGCTCGCAGAACTTTCTGTACACACCCCCAGATAATCTTGTGAACTCAGACCCTCACACAACAAATGCAAAGCAGCGTCTCCTCGTCGCATCGCCCTCGTTGGGTCCCTCGTAAAAGACCAAATCCATACTCTGAAAAAAAAAAAAAAAAAGATTCCTTTTTTGTTCCTGTTTTTGATTAATTTTTCATAATTAAATTAGAATACGAAAATCAACAGTTTTTTTAATTTTTATCATCCTTCTTTTGTCAATCATTCAATCATTATGTGCAACCTCTTATCCTGTTCAGGGTCGTGAAAAGGTAAAACACTCTTTTCACATTTTTCAATATCCATTTCTGAAACAAAAATCAAATCACTCAAAGATTCATGCGCCGATTATGTATCTCATGTAGCCTGGGAACACATCGAGAGGAACTGGAAAGTGTTGCTGGTCAGAGGCACGCCAATAAACCCTATTTCAAAAAAAAAAAAAATAGATTGTCAATCTAAACTTCCTGAAACAAAGGGGCCTTCAAAACTCTTCATATTTCAGATGCTGCTGCCTGATATTGAGAGTGTGTCTTTGGTTGAACATACTTGAGTAGCAGCAGCAGATCAGACCGGTGATAGCACCATGCTGTCGTCGCTCCAGGATATTTTCTATTGAGGGATTACTTCAGCTGGGGCATCCCCCTCCCCCCCTCTTCTCTGACCCCTGCTTCCCAAACCAGTTTCCATTCTAAATTTGGTGAGGCACTATCAGCAGCACACCACCACCACCCACTCGGCGCTGAGGCAGGGAGCTTCATTCATGACTGAAGGAGCTTCCCACGGCCCTGAGCTCATGCTGCAGGAACGTCAGTGTCTTGTTTCCAGCTGGAAGACCCTCTATGTGTTTGATCATCGCGCTCCTGTTACAGCAGCCTGAATGATGTAGACAAATTGACCACGGTAGAGCCTGGGAGTGAGACCGTAGTACAGACAACCCGTCCCTTCCACAGGAGTCTGAGGAGCTGCATTTAAAAAAACTCTCTGTGGTCATAATTACTACTGAAGCCCCAGTAGTTTTAAAGTTCTGTTGAATTACGGTTGAGTTCCAGAGCTTCAACATGTGAACTTGTTGTACTTAGTATAGAAAAGATCACAGCTTTTCTGTTTGCACACTTGTACATTTGCTTCCGGTGAGAATCACAGTATATTTAAATATGTCAGATAAGATTTAGTTTTATTGAAAAATCCTGTGTTTTAGCCATCTATCCAGTCCAAACTGCGTCTTCTCAATGCAGACTTGATTGCCTTTTGTACTACGTCAAATAAACCATAATTTAAGCCTGAATCTAACCCACTGTTTCACAACATAAACTAAATGTCTAGGCTTTTTAACACACGTTCTTACCTCTGCCAACCAAGAGATGTGGAGGAGGTTATAACAGCCCTGATTGATTGTCCGTTAGATATCTCACAAAGTTAATGGATTTTTAATTAAATTAAGGGTTCCTTCGGACCAGGAAGAACGGACCAAGTCAATTTTTTCTGCATGCAATGTTTGCCCATTACCCGGTTGGTTCTGGTTTTAAACCCAACAAAGTAGCGGGTGTGGAAGCTCCTTGACGAAGTGATGGGTTTCGGTAAGGATGTGGATTCAAGATCATATTTCCACGTTTTCAAATTTTCTCATTATCATAATAGTAGATTTGTCAAAATAAAAAAACCTAGGTAAAAGGATTATTCCATTAAAGTATGGATTCTTTTCCACCATTATGAGCAACTGGATCCAGACCTGGATGTAATCCAGAAAATCTTTATTTTCATTGGATCACAGTACAGAAATGACATCTGTAGTTTCAGATTTAGATATCAGCAGTGCAAGTCAACCCTTACTTCTCATCCACATCTGCTTCATGTCCTCTCTTCCTTTATTATTTTCTTTCTTCATTGATCCTATTCCCATTGAAACCTGCCCTGTCAAAACATTTTGAAATAAAAATTCCACCTCTGGTTACTTAATCGTATTTTACAGCACACAGAAGATGTGATCATTCCTGTGTGAATCTTTATGATTCGAGGTTGTAGAACATCGGTTTTCTGTCGTCAAAGAACGAGATTAGATCACGGTGTATAATCTGTTGAACAGCGGCCAACAGCTGTGATGTGATGTCACTATATTATATTATATATATAAGTATATTGTAACGAATGTTGACAGAGAAGGTTATGAACGGTGAAATGTCTTTTTCATCCACAAGGCAGATGGTATTTAATGTAAATGAGCTGCAAAGCAGTATCATTGCTCATAAAACCTATTTAAATCTATATCATTAATAATGCCGCGATAAGCAACACACTATAAAGAAATACAGTAATATGACTGTTACAAAAAATGATTCACAATAACAACTGTCAAGGAAAATATGAAGTGTGAGTCTATAACAAGTAAGAGTTCAATAAACATCTCTGTATGTGTGTATATAGTATGTGTAAGCATGTGTGTGTCCTAGTGAGGGGGACGTTAGTGTAGACTCTGACCAACAATAATATTTATGAAATAATAACCCAGTAATGAAAAGAATAACAGTGAAGAAACAGTAGATAAATTCTCTTTTAAGCATATTTTTTTTAGCATTTAACAGAGTAAAGATTTTTTTTGCCAAATGACAGAAGACATTTCATAATTTGATACCCCTAAATCAAATCAAAAACGCTCCTCTGTTCGTGATTAACTTTTTCTCACACATCATCCAGTTGCGGCGTAATGAGGCTCTTCTCTGCGCAACATTAGGGCGGCACAACTCCAGCCAAACACGTGATTTTAGAAAGCCCGATGGCGTGGCGCAAACAAGATGCATGTGTCAGCGTCCAATATGAGGTTTTACAATATGTGCTGCATAGACCATCCGTGCTGCAGCAGTCTGTCCCTCTGCTGGGCGACTCCAGCATCTACAGTACATCTTCTGATGAGGTGCTTCGTCGTTCTGCTGCTGCAGTGCTCGACGCCCCTCATTACCACATTCAGCTCTGCTGGTTGTGATGAGCTGGAGAGAGCTGGCGGAGGCTCCGTTGGGAGGCGTGCAGAGCCACGTCGCCGTCCTCAGACACAGGAATGAGGGAACATGTTACTCATCTGTGCAGGTGGAGACATGCCCAGAGGTGAGAAGCTAGTTCCATCTTCTCTGAGGCCAGTTGTTTAGGGATGAACACATGTTTCAAATACAATCAAATCAATTTTATTTATACAGTGCCAATTCACAATAAATAATATCTCATGGAGCTTAACAAAGAGGACAGACCCAATAATTTCCCCATGAGCAAAACACAGACACAGTGGAGAGAAAATAGATATAGATCCCAGCTTAGGGTTGGTGGCCTTGTGCCTTGGCCAGTTGGGTTGACAGGGGCGGGGGGTGAGTGTGTGTGAGAGAGAAAGAGGGCAAGAGGGGGAGGGTGGATGGGATACAGACATGCACAGCAACAACGGTGATATTAGCTGTAATAATAGGATTCATCCATCCGTTTTCTTCCGCTTATCCGGGGCTGGCTCACGGCGCCAGACTAAGAGCATTCCAAACCTCCCTCTTTCTGTCCCCAGCAACACTCTCCAGCTCAATTAAGCTCTTAAAAACATAGAAAAGGACAGAGAGAGAAAGGAAGGGAGAGAAGCTTGGTGCATAACTAGAAATCCCCTAGCACGCTAAACATGTAGCAGGATAGCTAAGGGCTAGCCTAAGCCAGCTTAATTATAAGCTTTATCAAAAAAGAAGGTTTTAAGCCTCCTCTCAAATATAGAGAGGGTCTCTGCCCAACAAACTCAGACTGGGAGATGGTTCCACAGGAGAAGAGCCTGATAACTGAAGGCTCTGGCTCTACCCTATAGAGAAACACAGGATCGAATATTAAACATTTGTGACATCATCACGCTCTTTGGGTTTTCCCATGCTACGTAATTCTCCTGCTAAGATGAGCCAAAACCGGTGATGCAAAGTGTCTTCAAGTCACATCAACATGTCTGCGCTTACGTCTCCTGAAATCTTTTACTCTTTTTTCAACATACATGAATAGTTAATTGCTGTTTCAGAACCTAAATGTGAATCTGTTCCTTTTCAGCCAGAGCGAATAGACCCCAGCGCGTCCAGGCAAGGCTACGATGTTCGCTCAGATGTTTGGAGTTTGGGAATCACACTGGTGAGTCTTAAATTGAAACCGATGCTTGGAAAAGCAAAAAAAAAAGCAAAAATTGATACCGAGCTAAAGGGAAGGAAGTAAACTCAAAGTCGCCGTGTGTCAGTGAAATTAATAGATGGAGAGAATTAACAGGAATTACAGGCAGGATAACAATTAATCACAATATTAAGCAGTACCTACTTCAGATTCTAGTCTAACAACATTATCGCACATAATCCGTATGTCATCAAAATGGTATTCTGACTAAATTATTCATCATAATGAAGTAATGCACTCTTCTTCAAAAAAGATCTGAGTGTAGCCACAGCGCTTTTTAAACTGCTGATATTCTATAAAATATTTTTAAATTATATATATAGGAGATTAAAAAATATGAGACGGTATTGTGAATTAAAATGAGAGACAGTGCTGGGAAACAAAGAGGAGTTCGGCCCTCGGCCCCCACACTCCCTGAACATGCTGAAATGACCTTGTCCAAGTTACTAAAACCCCAGTTTGCGCGTGATAGCTGCTCCACTGGTGTGTTACTCATCGGGTGAATTTTGATTGATCCTGATGCACAGCAGCCTCGGCCAGCACTGTGTGACTGTGTGAATGCTGATGTGTATTATAAAGCACTTAATCATTATTTAACTCATGAAAAGTTGTGTTACAAACATGTTATGACCATATGGATTAAAAGAGGATCAAGAACTTCAAGTTTATGATAAATGGGCTTGTACATTTTTATCTATAAAGCAATACTGTGTAAACTATTAGCTTACCTCTGTACATTTTTCTGTGTCAGCTCTGTTAGCAACAAGTTACCAGCGTCCCAGTCTAGGCAGATCTTGTAAAATGAGATTTTTTTCCCCACTATGCACCATGGGCATGGAACAACATACTGAAGAACCTAAGATTGGATTCAAGATCAATAATTGTTGACTTTAAAAGCATCATAAAGAATGTGGTGAAGAGGACATGTGCTTGAACAGTCCCTGTTGTTTTACTGTAGATGATTTACCATGATGATTTACCATGATGTATTTGTTGCATTTTAAGAAGTGTGATTGGGTGCTATCTCCGCCTGGTCTCTCTTAAAAAGAGATTTTTAATCGCAATGAGACCCCTAGATTTACTTAAGTAAAAAAAAAAGAAGTTTGCTCTCTCTCAGCTGATTAATAGTTTGAAGAAGCCCTTTGCCCTCATCATTTTATGTTTATCACTTGTTTCAGTACGAGTTGGCCACAGGACGGTTTCCCTATCCAAAGTGGAACAGCGTGTTCGACCAGTTGACCCAGGTGGTGAGGGGCGACCCACCACAGCTCAGTAACTCAGACGAGAGACGCTTCTCCCCCAAATTCATCTCGTTTGTCAACGTGTGGTAAGAAATAAGATAATTGCAGCCAAAGATGTTATCAATGCATTTAAATGAGGCTCTCATGTCAGGTCATACTTGCTCTTATGTCCCAGATGTCTTATATCCCCCTGGTGGACAAACGACTGAACTGCGTCCTCCTTTAAACACTGAATTTTCCACCACATAATTTAGTCCAGCTGTATTCGAGCTCGGGGCGAGAATAAAATGAATCAGTCTTTAGACGCTGTATTCAAAATCTCTATCTATCATAGATTTGATTTACTATATCTCTGGGATAATCCACTAGAGATCATTTCCTAACATAGAATCTAATGACACAGATGAGACTTTACATGAGACACACTTGTCTTGAGATCTCACATCCCTCCACTTGTTTTAGTTTCAGTGTTTCACAAACTTCCTCTATTCTCTGGTTCTCTTGGAAAGGGAATTTTAAATGTATTGTTGTACGTCATCATCATAATCACTATTATTTTACCGACAGTCCCTGGGTTATGAAGATATCTTCTGTTAGTTTGCTCCAAAGTTGAATTTGTATTTAGGTGAGAGCAGTTTTTTGTTTTTCTATTTAATGTCACTTAGTCAAATGTTTGTCTTAATTTGGTATTTATTTTATCTTTGTGTCCATATATAACACTTAGGAAAACCTTTCCAAATACAACATTGTAGAAATAACGTGCACATATAACAGCAACAATAATATAAAAACAATTAAATCATACAGTACTGTAGTTAGCCAATTAACTCTCATTTATGAAGTAAGATTATGATAACATTTTTAAATCTGAGTCTGCCTGGGGTGTCTTAAGCCTCCGATTGAACCATCCTAACCACACTTTTACACACTCTGAAGGATTACACACCTTTAGCCCTGCCCACCTGACAACTGTGCCCCTTGTAGTCTGACTGGTAGAGGCACCCCTGGTAGTCCGATCTGTACGACGCAGACTTCTTGCTACTCCCCTTTGTTGTCAACCAGGTTTTGGTTTTTTTAGTTGCTCCTAGAAAAAGATTATTTGTGGAGGTTCTGCTGTGTTGGCCTCTGTTACTGGGTCCAATCCCACACAGTTGGTTCGTAAGTATGAGTTGTATGTAAATCGGATGTTCTAGCACTGGGACTGCCTGCATTATGTTTTATATTTGTTTTCTCTTGCACGAGCCAATTGATTGACATAATGTGTACTTTGGAGATATCAAAGGACGAATATGGATGACTATTGTATCTTTATTAAGTTGATTCCGAGATTTGTATAGGTTTAACTTTAAATATATATTGTATGTAGTGAATAAATTAATTTATCTAGAATATTTCTGGCTACCAATAAAAAGAAAAAAAAATAACAAAACTATTTTCCATCCTCTCCAAAGTCTTACAAAGGACGAATCGAAAAGGCCAAAGTACAAAGAGCTACTGGTGAGTTCATACTTAAATACAGACACTACTGTAACAGTTTTATTTTGTAGGAGTTTGTGTTCATGTGCAAATGGGCTTTCTCCACCACAGAAAGATCCGTTCATTCAGATGTACGAGGAGCGCTCAGTCGACGTCGCTGGTTACGTTTGCAGGCTCCTGGATCAGATGCCGGCATCTCCCAGCTCACCAATGTATATGGACTGACAGCACGGCGGGACGTCAGTAAATACACACCAGTCTGCAACGATAACGGCTTTTAAAAAAAAAGGAAATCCTCATGTAAATTAGCTTGATCCCCTTATTGCAATGTTAAGAGTAAAGCCTAAATAAGAAAAAACAACAACCACCATTTGCAATAAAAGTGGTGTTCATGTCAATCATGCCTGTATATCTACATTAACACTTTCTCGTGCACAAACACACACAAACGCACAGTCACGTAAGTAAAACAATATAGCAGCTGATTCAAACCATCAATGATTTTGATGAGGGTGAATCTGATTGTTTAGTAATGACAGTAACCTGGAACTTGTATTTATAGAACTCAGATGTTTCAGAGGTTCTTAAGCATACTGGAATCATGCTCTATGTGAAATGTCACACCTTCTTCCATGTACGTAAACAAAAGCATCGTGTTTGGTATCTTTGCTTCTCTGGGTATAAAAGCAGTTTTTGGTGGTCAGAATCATGTTAGGGGCTGCTGTCCTCACTGTGCAATGGACTATATGCTGATATATGAATAAAGAAAGATAAAGAAAAATGTGTGGCGTGTCTTTTTTGAATTGGAGTAGGAGTTATTGGAGTGTGCGATTGTACTTGGAGGCAGGTGACCTGCATGGAGTTATTACTGCGTTTTTAACATTTTCTCTACATAGTAATGTTTAAAAACGTGGAAATAGATTCTTGAGTAAGCCCCTTGTCCATCTTTGAAACCTAATTTTAACAGATTCTATCCTCGCACCACATTTTGAGGAAATCAGTTTACAAATAATACTGACAAACAACTCAGGACTTTTTGAGTGCAGATGAATTAAATGACTTATAAAACGAACTCAAATGCATCTTGGAGTCGTCGTTTATCCCAACCCAGAATCAAAAAATTATTTTTATAAAAAACTAAAATTTCGTTTGCAGTACACTCAATTCTAATGGATTTCTATTACAATCTTAAAATTAAGCATAACTCAAAACATTTACTTAGTAAATATGACTGGAATTTTATTTTTACAGCATACTACTAAAAAATGTTTAAGAAACTGAACTAATTTAACTGCGTCCATGTTCTATTTCAAGTCAAAACATAAACGAAATTTGATAGAAATATTTTTTTTCCCCTGTTCCCACAAGTTATTCGTGCATTAATAAAATATTTCAACTTATGAGCCTTAAGGGGCTTTGTACGGTTCAGATTGTTAGATGTCAGTATTTTAAATAAATTGTACATAAGACAAATAGTCTTTTTGAAAAAAATTGCCATTTGCTTTGGGATCAGGAAGATTATCGTGAGCATTTCTAAACATATTTCCAGATACTATATATGATTATTCCTTTTTTTGTGAAAATAATCATAAGATTAATTGATAATGAAAATAACTATTAGTTGCCCTAATGATACAGTGACCATATTGATACATTGATGGTCCATGAAAAAATGTTATGACAAATTAATGTCATTATTAATACACTTTTGTAGTAGTTTCTTTGGCTAGACTCCTATTCCATAAGAACTATCAACCCCGCCTCCCTCGCTCAGTACGTCTCTCTGATTGGCCAATAGACCTGGTAAATAAACCCGCGAACCAATGAGCGATCTCGTGAGTAAAACGTCATCATTAACTGCCGGAAAACGTGTCACATGTGTCACCCAACCTTTATGGTCCTGCTGAATCTACACCCAGCTATTCTTTTGTATTTAATCCATGGAAACAGGTGTGGAAAGCTTTGAAGTAACATTAATTGATTCCTTTTAATAATTTAAAAGCGCTACTGGTTATTTTTTTAAAAGCTGGTTACGTATTTATTATGAATAGGGTCCACCTAAAGTTCCTTACATTCTTGTTAGTTAGAGGCAGAGCTCACTGTGCAGCTCCTCCGGTTCTCGCAAGCAGTCATTTTCATTTCCAACGGACTGTTTTACAGTTTTTTCGAGCAATGGCTTCTAATAAAAACAACCCAGAGATGAGACAGACGCTGGGTCTGAAGAAGGTCAAGCATAAGGAGACGCCGCGGCGGGTGAAAACCAAAGAGCACCGGAGCAAACGGTTGGACCTTCACGGACCAGCAACGGTGTTCGTGCAGGTGGTCGGTACCGGGAGCAGAGATAACGCTGCGTCACTGTATGTCTTCTCCGAGTACAACAGGTACCGTATACCGCAAAACATAATCAGTATCTGCAGACCGGTGTTTTACATTTGTAAATCAGAGATGTCTCCTAACTTTGACATCATGTGAGCTACAGACGTGGTTGAAGGCATTCATCATGGGTCCGAGGCCATCCTCTCCGGTGTCGTACCTACAATCAAGAGGAATCATTTCACATAGCCTCAAATTACAACAAAAGTTATCTCAAGCCCCTTTCACAGGTGAACAGGTGCTTTTGAGATGGGGAGAGGACTGGGGAAATAGCTGTGGGGAGATACATGGAGTAGAGGTATGAAGAGAGATGTTAATAGTGATGGGGAGAGACATGGAGAAAGCAGGAAGAGGTAGACGGATGGGAGAGAGATGGAAATGGGGGTAGAGATAGGGGACCTTCCTTCGATACGGCTTACTGAAAAGTTTATCTTTTAAGTCCTCAATCAGAACAGGTTTACTACAATTTTAAAAGTAGCAAACTGTTTAGTTTAAAACTGTAACAGTTTACCACGTGGGAAATACAAACATACATCAACAGCATCATCCCTTGTGATTGTCACCTAGATATATTATGATGAGAAGACGGCCGTATTTTCTGATGTAATAATGATGGTTTGTATCCCGACAGAATTATATTAACCTCTGGGAACCTGCAAAACAAATTCTTCAACTGCTCAAGACAACTCAAGACTTTTTTAGAGTGATAAATACCTAAATACATAAATTCCATCCAAAAACAATTATTAAACAAACCTCCTTTAATAAATGTTGTAAGAATAGATTTTTCTTTATTTTTGAGCAATTATTTTCCCTTAAAGTCATAATTCCAGATAGAAGGTGACTGATGGATGCTGAGCAGCAAATCAGACTCTATCGGAACTTAATTTAGCAGATTAAGATCGTTTATAAAACGTCCTATTGGTGCAGGTTAATCTGCAGCAAGTAATCATAATGCGATTGTACGATCATTATCCAAATTAAATATAAGTGTTGCTCACACCAACCAGCTTTTTACACGCCTCCCTTCTCTGCTGCAGATACCTGTTCAACTGTGGTGAGGGAACGCAGAGACTCATGCAGGAGCACAAGTAAGCCGGTTTGAACATCCTTGCTGTCAACATGCTGATATCATCATGCCCCAAACAGAGCAGTGAGTATTCCTGTGTTTCTCCAACAGACTGAAAGCTGCTCAGCTGGACAACGTCTTCCTGACCAGAATGAGTTGGCAGAATGTGGGAGGTCTATCAGGTCAGAATTCGTTCACAGATGAAAACAATTAGTGTGCTGTTCTGAGCGACAGCAGAATTTTTCTTAAAAATCGGATTAGACATCCCTCACCCCAGCAACAACCTCCAGCTCATCCTGGAGACATTACCAGGCCATATAAGATATAAAGACTCCCCAGCGAGTTCTGGGGTCTACCCTGTGGTCCAGCTATATGTGCCTTGATACCTTCTTATCAGATGCTCGAATCTCCTTACGCCTTGATTCCACTGGAAGCGTTGCGGCTGCGTTCAATTGATGGCGCGGCCGCGCTGTGGTTTTGCTGCGTCTTTGCTTCGTCTTTGTCCACACTGGACGCGTCTCAGAAGAGGAGCGTCCACACCTGCATGCTCGATTTTGCTGCTTTGTTGTTTTAAATTCACTTCTCACTTTTTCCTGGTACATTATTAGTAGATATGCTCACCTTCCACTCCACTAAACTCCTGCAACCAAACTTCACGCTCTCTCCTTTCTACTGTTGTCCTTGTAAAAAGGATCTGTGCTGTCATAGATGATCTTGTGCTTCTCAACTTCCAAAATAAATTTCTGCTCTTCCATGGTGACTTGTTCATCCTCTGACCGACCACTGACTTTCTAACCTTATGTGAACCGAGACGTAAAGTTAATGTATTGGATTTGGAGTATCGTATATTTATGTTGAAATCATCCGATCATATTTATTTTGAAATCTGACGGGATTCTCCATGTCGTTTCTGTGTTTGAATTCCTGTCTGGTTAGATCTGCTCTGTTGAAATGTACATGTCTTCCATCAAAAAATGGACAAGGTACATATTTGGATCCGAGCGTCGAGCCGCTGCTCGGATGCGCCGGAAGCGTCTGATGGAATGCACACTTTGTTTTAAATGGCAGAGATCGCGAGCGCCGACCGTGTCGCGGCTGTAGCACAATGCAATGCTACATGAAACTTGATGTTTTTGTAATTGACACATAATTTCAGTGCCAAAGTGTGCAATTTCATCTCACCTCATCCCACCATCAAACATCCAGTGAAGGGGATGTTTTGTGAATGATTTTGGTAATGTTTGATAATGTGTGTGGATTTAGTCAGAGGGAAAAAAGGTTTTCATTTGAGACTTTGACTGTGCGCTTCTGCAGGGATGATATTAACCTTGAAGGACACCGGTGTTCCAGAGTGTGTCCTCTCTGGACCTCCACAGCTGGTGAGACCCTCCATCATACAGCGCAAATGTGACTACAGCAGATGATTTATGTAACATTCACTCATTGTACTTCCAATCTGTCATCTCACTCCTCCTTTTTCATTGAAGGACAGCTACCTGAATGCCATCAAGTCGTTTTCTGGACCGCTGGAGGAGATTAAGTTGTGTATGTTGTTATTGTGTTGTTATTGTTATTGTATTATCTTTTTCATATCAGTCTGGTGGTTGGATATTGACTTTGTTATTATACTCCTAGCGGTTCGACCTTACACTGAAGAGGCATACACAGACAATACAATGACTGTTTATCAAGTACCCATATTTGGTAAGTTAAAATACTTACACTCATTCTTAAAGTCTTTACTGCTTATTAAAAAATAAAAATTAATAAACTTTTTTTATTTTTAGCTCAAGTGAATGGTAAAGGCAGAAATCTGTCCCCCAAATCAGCCAGGAGAAGCCCCCCTCGAAAGTCTTCCAGTATAGACAATAACAACAGTCCAGGTGAGTCCACAATTAGGTTATACTGAGTTACTGCAGAAAGATGGTCTCAAACATATTTTAAACATGGCGACCAACTTGAACCTGGTCTATATATGTTGATTTACCTCTTCTTACGTGCACAGTCTCAAATCCTTTAACCCCGACAATGAGGGGAATGTTAGATGCCTCCTCAAAAGAATCAATTATAAGTTGGAAATGTCTCTATTTGTTTTAACCCCTTTAATGTCCATGCAAAACAATAATTAAAGAATTAACAAATGATTTTGTTTATCTTGTTATTTCTTTCCAGTGGTGTCCCCCAGGGCCCAGTCCCTGGTCCCTTACTCTTTAGCATATATTTATCAATAAGAAAGGGACTCAAAATGTGATCAACCAAAAAGTTGAGAAGACAGTAAAGCGTTGAGAAAAATGCACAATTCAGATGAGGGGATCCCATTTAACATGATTAATGAAAGAAAATCATGTCATTAGATAATATTCTATATCATTGTTGAGGTACAGAGGCATTGCTTTGAGGTGCAACCTTGTTACTTTGGTTCACATAAGCCTCAGATCAGTCCATCCTTTTCAGATTCTGTTTGTAAAAGTGTCCCAGACACGGACACTCAGTAAAGCTGATTTCATCAGAGACACAATCGGCCACATCTTAAGCCAGACATGTCTTCACTGGAACATCAGAAAACACAAGGCAACATCTCCTCACTATCGTTACTGTACCCTCACGTTCCATGGAATATTCACAAATGTAAACGAGCCCAGTTGCACGAACACCTTCTCATGGGTCTGATAGTGGTTTTGATGAATACTATCGCCCCCCAATCCTACCAATGTGCAGCAGAAATGAAGGAGTTTACGGGTCGCAGTGCAAACGTGGAAAGATAATCTGTGAACGTCTCATTATCTTGCAGGTGAACAACAAACGGCAATAAGAGATAACTCTTTGGTGGTATCCTTCATATGCAAGGTAGGAAACTTAAATATACCTGCCATGTTTTATAATACGTCTGAAGGCGCATTACAGCCGACAGTCTCTTCTCCACTTTCCACAGCTTCACCCCAAGAAAGGAAATTTCTTAGTACCTCAAGCCAAGGAGCTCGGTTTGCCCGTGTAAGTGGATTGTTACTCATCAAACAGAACATGTGACGCTTCCTGTTCTAGGATAAGATGCATCTGTATACGGTACAATTTAGGGTTGAAACTCTGGATTCATACACTCCACTTATCCACCTCAAACAAAATATACTGTGTATTTCTGTTTTTTTCTTTTGTATGTATGTTCAAATTTTAATTTTTTTATTTCTAATGTCACTTTTCTGATTGTCTTCAAATAAATGTGCAAATAAAATTCAAATAAAATCTAAATTTAACTTTGAGAATTAACTCATCAACCCCTGTAGTTACAACTTCTTTTTTTTATTTATTTATTATAAAATCTATTTTTATTTAGTTCAACTGTCAACTCATTTACGTATTTTTGACAATGAGAGTTCAAATGTAGTTAAATACCAGAAAACAGTGAAAAATGTCAGATTAATGTAACTAAATGGTTTTGTCCAAATTTCCACTGATGTGAAAAAGAGAATTTGAGAAGTCACGAAACCCTTTCTCCCCACAGAGGCACGGCGGCAATCGGTCCACTCATCGTCGCTCTGAAGGACGGGAGGAGTGTCACGTACGAAGGAAAAGAGGTGTCGTATACAGACGCTCTGTATGTGTCTTATTAGGCTGCAGCTCTCATCTCATGTAATTGCTGACCCTCCCTCTCCTGCTGCAGATCCGACCTGAACAGGTCTGCACTCCCACTGACCCGGGACCAGTCTTTATTGTCGTGGAATGTCCGTCAGAGGAGTTTGTGAAAGCTGTTTGCACCAATCAGCAGCTGGGAAGGTAGCAGGTTATTATCATCTTACTTTTATCTGCATTAGTGTGAGAATATTAAATCTCTGTCTTCCACCCTAGATACCAAAGTGGCGGGGCAGAGGATCCGGCTGTGCTGGTGGTCCACATGACCCCAGAGTGTGTTTTGAAAGATGAACAATACAAGAAGTGGATGGAGAGGTCTGGATTCTTGCTAGTAGATGCCATCCTGCTAATTTGAATTCTCATTGGCTGAAGGGGTTTTCTGTGTGTCACTGTAGGTTTCCCTCCACAACCGAACACCTGATCCTCAATGAGCACATCTGCACGGTCCACAACATCAGAAGTCACAAGATCCAAACCCAGCTGAACATGATTCACCCCGAGATCTTTCCAGAGCTTGCCGCTTATAAATCAAAGGTAAACGAGATGGAAACGAATCATGGCCTTTCTATTCTTTTAACGATGGTGTCAGTTTAATGCAAGATTTTTGCTTCTAAATTCATGGATAATTCCGGCAATACTTCAACAACAATAACAGGATGTCGTCATCATAAGCTCTAGCACACATTAGAGACTGTGCTGAATCCAGTATCCCAGATCTGATACGCTATCCCAGTTGTCTAACCAATCTATCTCTAATCTCTTCCTTTCAATCTCTCTATCCTTCTCCCCCTCCTTCTTTCTCCCTCACCCCATCTCGCTTGCCCTATATCTTTATCCCTCTGTCACACTACACTCTGCGAAGACACTATTATTCAATCCAGAGAGTAAATATATGTGAGCCTGTAAATTACATCAAGTTGCTTTTATTTAATTTTTTTAAGATGGCTTTTCTTTTTTTAGAGATTACTAAATGAATCCACTATTAGTCTTCAGCCCTGATCCTCCCTTTATTTTCTTAAAGAGAAAAACACAACAGTAATCATGGTGTGTCCTCACAGTATCGATTGAATTAGTTTTCACTGGCTGTTTTTATACTTTGCTTTGAAAGTTGAGTTCACAAAGAGAGAAATGCAGTGCGGGGCATAAGAGTTGCATCAAAAAGTTTTCTATTTGTTTTAATTCCCCAGGAGCCTCCGGCTGCCCTACCCATCCCAAACATCAGAGGCGAGTGTCTCCTCAGGTTCCAGCTCAGACCAGTAATGGAGTGGCAAAGGTGGGTCTGACCCCCCCCCCAATTTGTCCGGCATTAATCTGCAGCTCCGAGGGCCGCGCCGTCACAAAACAACATTCTGGGATGGACCATTGCACTCGTCCAATTTCATCCTCTTTCCTCTTCTTAACCTCGTCTTACATGTGTCAGGGTTTCATCCTGGCTTTTTTCTGTAAAGTGCTGTAGCAGCCCATCAAGGCCAGATGTGAGGGCCGATCCTTGTTTGTCGGAGTCTCTGCAGGCAGTGGTGTGTGTCTGCCTCACTCTGTGTTTGATTCGTTAGAGAGGCCATCCCCTCCTGCAACGCCGAGGAGTTTGTGAAGGAGGCGTCTGAGGTGCCAAACTTTCTGGAGGAAGTGGAAGAGTGCAGGAAGATTTGCTCTGCTGACGCTGCAGAACTTTCTGGTGAGTTCCACTACTGACACCAAAAACAGAGCAGAAGTACATCTTTAGATTAAAGATGTTTTTATTTAATTTGTTTTTTCCATGCTGATTGCAGAATTTCTTTTCTTTTTTAACTGCAGAGCGGGTAGAAAAATACCCAGAGGTGGTTTTCATCGGGACGGGATCCGCTCTTCCGATGAAGATCAGAAACGTCAGCGGCACACTAGTAAATGTCAGGTATGAATCTCATGTCAGCTCACAACTCATGCTGTAGTTTCTTAGATTTATAATCACATGCCTGTTACTATTTCAGTAACTTCCAGCGGAATATTTACCTCTGATATAAATAAGTGAATTTGAATGATCAAAAATTAGCAGGATGAAGAAAGTTTTTAAAATGATCATCAGTGAGCAGTTTAGTAAGAAGAACATTGATGGTAGGAGCCGGTTGTTGCCCTTTGAATATTTTGTTTTATGGTAATTCTCCAAGCCATAGAGGTTGAATCGCTACAGCTGAGCCCTGCCACACTATATAAGGTCATAGAAATCAACAGCAGGAGACGTTTATTCATGGAAGCAAACCGTTTCTGACTGAAGCTCAGTGAACATGTGAGAGAATTTATTTGTTGTTTTGTGTTATTTCAGTTAAGTAAATAAATATGCAATATAAGAAGAAACCCAAAAGACTGCGTATTTGTTTTTGGGTTGCTCGAGCACACGTCAGGACAAATACCATTATTAACAACCAGTAGCGACTGAAGTACAGGATTCAGTCTCGACATTGTTAATCTGGATACCGTGGTTACGTGTAAGTGGGTGGGATATATTAGGCAGTAAGGGAACATTTTGTCTTGAAGTTGATGTTGGAAACAGTAAAAATGGATAAGACCTAGGATCCTAGTGATTTTGACACACGTCATATTGTGATGGCCATACGACTGGATCAGAGCATGTCCAGAACTGCAGGTTTTGTTGGGTGTCCCTTGTCTTCGGAGGTTAGTTCTTACCAAAGTGATGGAGCAGCGACAGGCTTCATGGCGATCGTAGGCTCATTGGAGCTAAGGCTAGCCCTTGTTGTCTGATCCCAAAGATCTACTAGTGCACGATATGCTGAAAAACGTAATGCTAGTTTTGATAGAAAGGTATCAGACCACACATTGACATCATAGCGAGCTGCATATGGGGCTGTGTAGCCGCAGATCAGTCAGAGTGACCATGCCTGACCTCTGTCTACTGCTGAAAGCTACTACAATGGACACTACAGCATTAGAGCTGGATCACAGAGTATTGGAAGAAGGTGGTCTGGTCTGACAAATTAACCTTCCTTCATGGAAACTGTAATCCCTAATGGCCTCTTGCAGCAAGATAATGCTCCCTGAACATTCTCCATAGTCCTGTTTAATATAAAGAACATGAGGACGTTGCGGTAAGAAATACAAAAAAGTATAATTATTACAAATAAGAGTGTGAATAGAAAAATACATATTCATACAAATAATAAGTGCCAAAAGTAGTAAAACAAACATACTGGCATACAATTTAAGTAGAAACGGGGTACCCTCATTCCGTATCATCCCTCTCTGTTTGTTCCTGCCTGCAGCCTGAGTCAGTCGTTGCTGCTGGACTGTGGAGAGGGAACCTTCGGTCAGCTCTGCAGACACTACGGAGACGCTGTGGACGACGCTCTGTCCAAGATCTCAACTGTCTTCATCTCACACATGCATGCTGACCACCACACAGTAAGAGGACCATCGCAGCCATGATAATGTTTTAATTCCTGTATGGAATAGGTCAGTGTATGAAGGGAGGGTTTCGTCTGTTTCAGGGGCTCCTCATGATTCTGTACCAGAGGGAACGAGCGCTGGTATGTGGAATCGGCGATCACGTTGATCTATTCGGTTCCTTTGGTGTGAAAATAATAAAAGTGAAATGTTTTCCAGACGGCGCTGGGAAAAGCATTCAGCCCTGTCTACCTGATGGGTCCGCCCGGGATTATGACCTGGCTCCACCAGTACCACGATAACTGTGAGGAGATCCTCCACCATGTGAAGTATGTCATTTCTAAATTTGTGTTAAAAAATCGCTCAATTAGATAAGTCAAGTGTTTATGTAACCGTATCCCTTGGAGAGGACAAAATAAATGTTCGATCAGCAGAGCAAGTAAACCAAGCTCAACAATCCTACACGTGTTCTATTAGCCAACCTCCAACACGCCCCGTCCCCCGCAAAGCATCGAGAAAGTAGTTTGCGTAATTAGAGAAAACCCATTAAGACATTTTTACTCTACCTGGTTCTAATTACAGTATTATCTGCATCTGCATTATTCAAAATGCAGTTGCAATGTAACTTAAAGTTAGAATTATTAAGCACTTATGATGGAGGTGAAGAACAGAAAAAAGGTATTTTAGTTACAGTCAGCTTAAACAATGTTCTTTTTAATGCAGCTTAAATACCAAGTTAGTAGTGATTAGACATCAAAGTTTGTGTGTGTGACAACAGCTGATCTGTGTTTCAGCTTCATCCCCAACATATCGCTGCAGGAAAACGCCGAGACGCCAAGACTGAGGACCCAGTCCTTCATCCAGGCACTGCTGAAGAAGAACGATCTGCTGAAGGTCTGCAGCTTTGTAAGGATCACTTATTGTCAGATCTTTTTTGGAAGTGGCTGATCTTGGTTTCTGTGTGTCTCGTAGTTCCAGACGTGCACAGTGCGACACTGTAAGAACGCCTACGCCTGCAGCTTCACTCACCAGTCGGGCTGGAAGCTGGCCTTCTCCGGCGACACCATGCCCTGCGACGCCTTCGTGCACATCGGTCAGTCCCCCCCAGTGATTGTAGTGTGTCTACGCGCTGTTGGTAACAGCAGCAAATTGAGACTGCACTCTATTGAAGTATTACAAGGGTCCACAGGAGGTCAGCCACGCACGCATCGATTAAACAACTCGTTCTGAATAATTTATCCCATATTTCCTAAATGGCTTTGATCACTCCGGTGGCAGACCGACTCGTCTAATGGCTCCGCCGGGATCCAATTTCATTGACTCTTCTTAAATTGCTCGACTGGATGCTGTCCAAACCGAGCCGGCAAGCTCATCCCATGACAGTTCATTATAGATGGATCAACTCACCGGATAACCAGGGCGGGCCCATTCTTGATTGTGTCGACTGCTTGATTGATTTCCCGCGAAATGGGAAGGGTATATATGTGCTCTGATGTATATTTTTCTCTCTAGGAAAGAATGCAACCTTATTAATCCACGAGGCGACGCTGGAGGACGGGCTGGAGGAGGAAGCTGTGGAGAAAAGGCACAGGTGAGGAAAATAAACCATCAGTTTCAGGGTGAATGATGGAGGAATTGCAGCAGGACGTTACTGTTTGAAGTTATTTCTGAGTGCATCTCACAGATCCTGATATCCTATTTATGGTGTCAGAGTGAGCATCTGTCTTAGCAAAACATTTTTAAGTCCCCAGAAAACAACAGTTGCATCTATAACCTCCCCCTGAACGTGAATCTGACTTTTTACTTCTATTTCTCTGACAGCACCACCTCCCAGGCCATCGGGATCGGCATGAAGATGAACGCCGACTTTATCATGCTGAACCACTTCAGCCAACGCTACGCCAAGATCCCGCTTTTCAGCGAAGACTTCACCGACCGAGTCGGGATATCGTTTGACCACATGAGAGTGAGTGTGGAGACCTGTATTCAAAACGCAGTAAATATTAAATCGCTGTGAATCAATGTTTCCAGACCCCTCCTGATTTCCTCTATTTTTGTGTTGCAATCCTCAAATTAAATTCACACACAAACAACCTGAGTAAAGACAAAATACAAGTTTTAATTTATAATTAAAAAAGAAATCTACCAAGTTAACAAAGTTTCATGGAAATCTAATCCCTATTTATTTTTGTATTCCTTTTGAAAGAAAAAAATATTCACCCAACCATCATTCAAAGGTAATCAATTAGATATATTTTATCTTAAAAAAAATACATGTAATTTGAAAAATGAATTTGAAAAAACACGTTTTTTAAAACTTGACAAAATGTATTTTTTAAATACCTATTAATAAGAAAAATTAGATTATATGAAAAAAAATCTAATTTTTTAGAAATAATGAGGGAAAAAAATCAAAATCAAAAAGGTCTAAATTGAGAATTAGATGACTATTTTCTCAGTGTTACCAAATAGATATTATATTGAATTCTCTTGTTGAATCTCTCTTGCATACGTTCTTTTTATGTGCTAATAAAACAATTTCTGTACTTTACTTTCAACACTGATGGGGATTTTGGGACAGGCTCAGTTATTGAGGAAACAAAGTAAACCTTAGTTTCATCTTTATAATTTAATCTCCATTTCAGATTCCCCCTGAAATATTTGAACTTTGTTCCCTTCTAGATGCTAAAGGTTAAAACGTAGCTTTCTGTGCCTCCGTGTTGATGTTCCTCACTCCTTCAGATCTGGTGGAGTCACTTGACAGTTTTCTCCTTGTTTTATAAATAGATTCGTTTTGGAGACTTTAAAATCCTCCCCAGGCTCATTCCCGCTCTTAAGACGCTTTTCGCCGCTGCGATCGGTGAGATGGAGGAGAGGAGGGAGAGGAGGGAGCTGAGGAATCCGAGAGGAAGCAGCGAGCAGACGATGGCCCACATGAGTCAAGGCGTTAAAAGAGATCAAGAGGAGGCGTGTAGCCTGGAGACGAAGAGACTGAAAGCCAGCTGAAGCCATCTGATGATGAGGACAGAAGTTAATTTTATTTAATATAAGACTTTTATTTGCCGTGTTTGAAACCTGTGAATAACCCACATCAATGTATAAAGACAGTTTTTGCTTTTCATCAAACAGAATAAAAGAACCACACAGCCGGTAGTTTGTGCAATCTGTTTACTTAAGATGTCAGTAAACATGTGAATCAACCCAAAACGTTTCTCAGTGGATCCAAATCTACGCCTTCTGCATTGGTGTTTGATGATACACATTTATTTTACAATATATGGTGTTAATGCACCATAACATTATGTTTACCTATTATTGAGTTGCTCCCTCTTTTACCGCCAAAACGGCTCTGACCCATCAGAACATGGACTCCAGCAGACATCTGACAGAGTGCTGTGGTATCCAGCCTCCCGGGTTTCTCCAGAAAATGCCACAGATGTTGGATTTGATTGAAATCTGGCAAATTTTCGAGGTCAAGTCCTCACCTTGAAAGGATTGTTGTCCTGGATGCTCCTTGAAGGGGCCATTAGGGATTACCGTGTCCATGGAGGGTGGGTTCTAGGTCTACATTAATGATTAGGTAGGTGGTACGCCTTGAGGTCACGACACCCACATGAATGGTAGGACCTAAGGTTTCCCAGCCGAATATTGACCAAAGAATCACCCTTTGCTTCTGCCCATAATGCATCCTGTTGCTATCTCTTCCTCAGGTAAGCAAAACACCTGACCTTCAACATGATGTGACTCAAAGCGTTAATAAATTAGACCACCATCCATTGCTCCATGCTCCAAATCTGATGCTGATGTGGACGGGTCAGCATGGTCACTCAGACCGGGAGAGGGACATCTGGATACCCCGATTGACCTGTTGTCACCACAACCAGCTTTTGAGAAAAAAACTGAGGTGTGATCTGACGAGGCAGTTGACACGACCTCCTTTAACTCCTTCTGCAGCTCCAAAAAACCTACCGAGAACCACCATGTAACTGCATCCTGGCCATGCTGGGCATTTCCTCTGTTGTCCACATGGAGGCTTCAGTGAGCCATCACAGATCAACCAGCTCCTGGGGCCTGGAAGAAGAGCCAAATCAGCCAGCATGGTAAAAAAATGTCATGTGGAGCGACTTATCTGCAACCACGGGAGGGTGCATTTTACTGCAGGAACCTTCTCGCCTCTCAGCAACTGAAGGAGCGAGAATACCAGACGTTGCAGGGGTAAGGTGCAATCATCAGACCATTAGGGGATATTGAACATACTGGCTCATTCTCTCCATATGGCGACCGTTAAAACATCTTCAACACGGTGCTGCTTATTAATGTGGCGTCTTGATGTGACTGATGTCCCATGTTTCATCCTCTTACGACACGGCGTCTGTAGGCTGGCGTGAACTCTGGTTAAAGAGGCTGACCTTTCAATTACCGGAGAGAACTCGCCCCCAGAGACAAACATCTAACACTGCCTTGTTTTCCAGCACTTGTCTCATGAATTTGTCTCCCTGTTTAGATTAAAACAGTCGGCACAAGGTCAAAGGTTAAATAGATTTCTGCACTGAGAGGACCCTTCTCAGAACTCTGAATAAATGTGAGGTTGAGTGGTGGGTCCCGAGATTAGCCCATTTTCTGGAGCAGTGAGAGGAAGATGTTTCTCCAGAGTCAGGATCCAAAAGGAGTTTTTATTCCACAGAAAAATATCATATAATAATATAATTCAGAAGAAATATTCTCATATAAATTAAATGTATTATTATTATTATTATTAATACATTCATTCTTAGGGAGAAAGAAATAGGAAGGAGAAGGAAAAGATTCGGACACAGGCATTGCAGAGTAAAGAATATATAAATGATGGAAAAATCACCCAATAAGCAGTGGACCAACAAAAATCACTACTGAACTAGATGTGATTATTGTGGAAGCTGAGAATGGCCACAGCGGCAGATATTTATTTATGGCCATTTTCTCATTATCACAAGAAAACCAACAACCATATAGACTTCTGTTGGCATGGCAACACCATAAGTCAATATGCTCAATTTTTCTAATGATGGATAAGCAATTATAACTCATCTTGTTTACTGAAGCGTTGGGTACTGTCTATGCTAAGGTCATTATTAAGTTTAAATTGTTGTAATCACGATGTTGATTAAGTCTTCTGCCCGAACACGAAGTCAAGCGAAGAACCAAAAATATGAGAAACGGCAGATGAAAACAACAAATGAAACTTAAAAATGACCCAAACATACACTGCACCTGAAGCTAGAATAAACAACGTGTATTAAACTTGTTTAATAATACTTTTATCCACCATTAGGAAATCATTCCTTTATGACTTCCGGTGTTGCCATGGCAACATGTACACGTGACATGTTGCCATGGTCATTAGAGCGTCAACTGCAAAAGCAGTTTCTGCCTGTGTTACTTCAGCTATGCTTACAAATCACATGTGAAGTGAAATTTTGCCATGTGATCTCCAACAAAACCCCGTTTTTGGAACACGTGAGGTCTTCACATGTAACTCAGAGGCCAACCTCTGAAAACTAACAGTAGAGTTGTGAATTATTAGATCCATCATGGACGACTTGCTTTCACTTCAGTTGGGTGTTTGTGAGCAGCATTACTCAAAAACTCAAAGAAACTTGGTGAGAATGTGGCATGGACCAGGAATGAGCCCAATACAATTTTAGTGTGAATCCAGGATACATGCGCTCACCAAAAGTATTTTTTTTTAAATCTTCAGGATATAACAAGCAAGTCAATTTTAAACCAAGAAAGTAGCTAAAAACAAAGAAAAATAAAAACTATTGAAAAGGGAATTTCCCCTAAACAAGATCTGAGCTTAATTCACATTCATATAAGACAACCATCAAAACCAATCGTTTCACATGCGACACAAGATGTCGCTCTCCTAAATGAGTTGCCACCATTTTGTGTCCTACTTTTGAAAGAAATACTTAAATTTCAAATCTAACTGTACAATTAGGCAGTGCTGAATGGATATAAACCTTTAGTGTGTTTCCATAGAGCCATGTGAAGCTAAAAACTTTTCAAAAATATTTCTCTTATCTTTAAACTCTAAAGCGAGAATGTATGCCAGCCGCCATTTTGTGTTTTGCTTCAAAATGGAGCTTAAATTCGGATCTAATTAAGTGATGCTGACCAATCCTGAGATGCAGTTTGGTACCTAAAGAGCCTACGCCTTATTTTATATTTTCTATATATTATATTTGAAGGTTGATAAATTAAAATAAACGGAGGGAATCGGGCACACCATCTTGACTAGCAGTGGAAGTCATTATAATGTAACCTCATTTAACCAACTGGCACACGCATCATTCCTGTTTGTCATTGTTTACTTGGTGTGGAATGAAAGGAGACAGATCGGAGCGGAGCGGGACACCACCAATCAGACACACCTCATCCACCTGAATCCCCCCTCTTCAATCCAAAGTCAATTATGCAGCCCGCCCTCCCGTTCGTCTCTCCTCACATTTTCTGCTTGGCTGCTGATTCAGGGAGCGGCCCCGTTCTGCTCCACTATGAATCAAAGTGTGAGGTAATATGAGGGGACTTGTGTGGAAAAGAAGGAGGCACTGGGCGTCCGAGCAGCACAGATTGGAGGTTATACCCCTGCCCAGTTCAGCGCCGTCACACGGACAGGTCTGTAATTGTTGGTGCACGTTCCCCCCGGGCTGATCTGACCAGGTTTCCTGCTTCACTGTCAGCTGTCACCTCACATCTACATCTTCGTCCAGGCCGCTCAGACACCTCCATCGATCCGCTGCAAAGCGCCAAAATTGGAATCAAAGATCCGAACGGTGCATTTGATAATTCTCAGAAAACCGATTGGGTTTGGCGAGCAGCCTTGGTGCAGCGCGGGGCATTAATATTCCATGTAGGTCTGCCTGGGTTAGGCTCTCGGCCCCTCTAGTATGGCTGCTGCTACATTAACAGACTGTCAAAGAGAGAAAACCTCAGGAGGGCTCAGGATGGACCAGCGCTCACTTGGTCTAGCATGTGAATAAAAATAAAGATCATCTCCTATCCAAGAGAAATCATCTCTTATATTCACACGCTGCACAACTCTGGTTCGTCGACACAGCACATAAAATATCTGCCCAACCGACGAACCTTGGTTTTCCTTTTTTCTTTGGCCTGTTTGGTTTTTTCCTTGGACATTCAGATAAAGACTTCCTGTGGATCCAAGTGTCTGTAGAGATAACTGTCATGCGTAATTACATTTAAGGTATCTGGTTCTCCCACGAGAACATGCTTTGGGAAATTCCCCTCAAATATCATCAGTAGTTGAGTCTGATAAGGAAACCCTTCTGATCCAGGAGCAGCTGCTTTAATGTTTTCCTCCCTCATCAAGTTTTGAGATTTGGTGAATGATACATTTTGGCTACGCAAGAAAAAAAGTTCTTGAATGAACTGCAGTAGTTCCACATGATTATATTAGTTTTGTTCAGTATTAAGCAATTATGCTGGTCGGAAATCATTAAACTCGGGTTGGCTCAATATAATTTATTACGGTTAATGTAATTTAAATTCTTGGATTAGGTTCAGCATAATTGATCAGAGATTATTCAATTTATTTAACTATATTTAGTCAAAATGCAATTAACACATGCGGTCTCATTAATTTTGCAATATTAAAATTAGCCCACCAAATGGAGTTTATCTAACCCGAATAAATTAAATTAGGCCAACAGAATTGCTTAGTGCTGAAAGGAACCCGTTGCATCATGCAGAAAATACATTCCAAGAATGAATAACATTAATTCCAGGATCACTCGTTTAAAGTGTCATTTTTGAAGAAGTGTTTTAAAACCAGTAAGTTAAACAAACGTGGAAGTTGATCGTATCAACTCATGTCAACTCGACTGAACCTGGTAAAAGTTAGATTGCTGATTTTCTTGAAAATTGTACATGATGTTTTTACATTTGTCTTGCAAACAGGAAATTATACATATATTACATTAAATATTACATATATATCAGAAATATACATATTACATTCAAGCTAATGTAACAAACATCCAATTTCCTCTTTATGAGTTTATGTGACTTAGAGTGTAAGGGTCTCAGGATGGACCATAGTCTGCAAAATCTCAAATCGCCTACATCTAAGATATATTTAAAAACATACAGTCTGCATCCCCCTGATGGGAAATGCACACGTCTGCAAAATAAATGGTTACCGAGAAAGAAGTGGGCAAATGTGACTTACCATCAGTGGGAAACCTGATCTTATTGCCAACAAAAATCATCTGTCCATCGTTTTTCCGATGCTACACTGACCTCTGGTGCCGGCTGGGATGTAAAAGCTGTAAAATATTCTTAACATTGAATACTTGATTTTATATCTATTTCATTTCCGCTCGTCATATCAGCAAGAATTTTGCAATGTAGTGCAATTCTTACGCACTTAGGTACAAAATATCATGGTCAGAAAATTCAACCCAGCGCTGGTGAAACCACACAGAATGTTTCCTGCTGGATAATCCGCGAGGAATCAGGATACCTGAGGCCATAAAAAAAATCTTCCAGTGCTCTATGATTCCATAAAGGTGAGCTTTGAAGGCCAGCATGCCAACTGATTACCTTTTTGCTTGTAGCAATTTTACTGCCGCATTGTGAGTGTGTGTCTGTGAACTGAAATCAGACAGCGGTACAAGAACAGCAAATTACAGGTGAAAACATTCGATCCCTAGGCGTCCTTTCGATCTGAGCTTCCTGAACAGAGAAGATGCCAGTCTGTCCACTTTGAGGAACCGGCAGCATGCTTCAGTGAACACAAAAAAGATAATTTATCTCCTCTATAGAATAAATCACAATGAGAAAATCAGCTCATTGTGTTTTATTGTGAGACATTTTATCACACAGCAGCATCTCGGCATTCAATACACATATTCTCTGTCGGGTTCTGCACGAAGCATAAACTTTTATATTGAAGTTCTAAGAATAGCTTTTCTAAAGAAACTTTTTAATTCCGGCATGTTGCAGAGATTAACGTACTACTAGAAAGAGTCCCTAACAAATATTTACCCCTTTTTGAGAGAATTTTTGATAAAATAAAATAAAAAAAAGAAGTCATTTTAGAGACCAGATTAGCCGCATTTTAAAGCCAAACTCACCGGACAAGGAGCCAAACTCAAAATTAAAGGTAAATGCACACTCCCCTCGGATCAGGCGAATCCATTGAGTCTTCAAAAACCTCCTGAAAAGCCATCTTTAGCCAATGGCTTTTTATGAATATCTTGTGGTTGGCTTTAGTTTATGATTTCTTGTTTTCTTATTTTAATGAAGCTCTTTGTCTTCTGAATCTTTGTAAAATTCTTTGTAACCTCCGTTGAATAATTTGCTGTATAATAAATTATATTTACTTACACGAGATGCCAGAATTAACATATTATGTCTGTTTTTCTTGCAGAACACAGTCTGGCTACTCAGAAATGACAAACCGGTGCTGTGTTGTTCCCTCATCGTTGTATTTAGTGTTAACAAACAAAGGCGATGCAGAGAAGGATCTTTGTTGCAGCGCTGTTGCACAATCTGGAGAGAGGGTAGGCGGGGGGGGGGGGGGGGGGTTGCAGACACGGGGTGAGGAAGGCAAAACACACAAGGGAAAGTCATGACTGAGATATGACAGTTCAAAGACATCATCTTCTGTCGGATACAACATGAACTTTGTAGCAGCCTGCAGCGATATCCTTTATGACTTTACATACAGTAGGATACATACACACACATGGATACATTTGAAAGATATAAACACAAGGATGACACCAGACATTTAAACTTTCATATGTTGAAAAGGATCGCAAAACAAAAGTGAGATACTCATACTCTGCTTGACTCTCTCTTTTCCAGCACAAAGATAACATCAGACCACTGAAACCATTTAATGTCCTGCTCAACTGTTCGGGCACGTATATGTTAAACGGTAAGGGGCCAAGGGTGGAGCCATGGGGGACACCATGTGTCCATCGGGCCACTGAGGAGGAGGTATTAAACACGGCTATTGAGAAATTATTTTAACTTGATTCGACCGGAAAAAAAAAGTCGAATAAGGGTCAAGCAGTTTTCTATAAACTCAATTTACCGAAAGTTTCAGCGAATCTTATTAATTTAGGTGAGGACATTAAAGTGTTAATTCAGCCACGCCTGGTCGACAAGCCAGTGTACTCTTGGTGCCGGTCCCAAACCCGGATAAATGGAGAGGGTTCTGTCAAACTGCTCAACAAGTTTTGACCCAAAATCATGAGCCGAAAGACAATGTGGAGCACTTATACTATAAAACTTTTCAAATTGAATTATTTTATAATTCACCCGATCTCATTGGCGCTATTGTCCCCTTACATGCAGATGTTCTGAATGATAGCGCTGACTCTCTGGTGCCATCGGGTTCATGTAAACATCCCTCCTTCAGTTGAGTGTAGAAGGAGCTCCAATCACTGCGGCCACTGCAGAACTTCACATCTCTTTGTGCTGAATCTAAACATCTTCCTCTCGTCCTTCATCTTCGTCCACCTCCAACAGCTCTTATTTCCCTGCAGGCCGATGTGACGTCCTGCTGATTCTTCTTGATGTTGCCTCACACCTGTGATGAGAAGAAGGGAAGCCTGCGCTTCATCATGCGGCGTCTCGGCGGCGCCACCTTACGCTGTCACATCTGTGAAGTGAGGAGGCTCCAGTTTGGATGAATCAAGATGAAATGCTCTCCGTTGTTAATAAGCTCCTCAAGAGGAGGAATGTAAAATTTCTGAGTTTTTTCTTCTTCTGTACTTTCACAAATGTTAATCAGCGGTGAAGTGAGCAGCTGAAAGGAAGAGAAAAAAAAGCCGAGGAAGAAGAGAGGTGTCTTTACTGCAGAGCGGAAGAGAAAAGGATAATCACGCTCTGCAGTGGCTTCTGTGTGGAGATGCAGCGAGGAGATAAACACGGCGCCCTCAGGGAAGGCGGGGAGACAAGGACAGATTATCTGCTCTAACAGCCACATATGAGCGAGGTTGATTCAAGAAGATAATTAAGACCTCTTCTCATGCCACCGCCCGGACTCTCACAGGAAAGCCGGACCCTTAAATCCCCCAATATTCACACTTTAACAGATTTGATTCATCTCAGAGCAGCACCACATGTGTGAGTGTTCTGGATCAAGTTCAACAGCCAGTTTGCGGATTCTGATGTGATGCACGATTTCAGAATAAAGACTGATGGAGAACTGTTGACAGAAAACAAAAGATTACCACGGGGATTGAAAAGTGTGAAAACGGAAGCATGAAACGACTGAAAGCATCTGCTTCTAACACAAACTGATCCCACACAGTGATGGTTGTTGCTTTTTCACAGTACAGATGATATCAGAGGTGAAGTTTCTCTTTATCCCTCGGATAAAAACTCCTCATCAAACTGATTCACCAAGGGAACACAGATACAGAGGAGGCTCAAACAACCTGGATCGAGGAGGCTCAGGATGTACTGGAGCAGGTCCAAAATGTGGACAAGGAGCGATTCATGAGCACCACACAGAGGTTTTGTCTGGTGGAACTGAGGAAGACTCTGTGATGCAGACCACAGTTCTAGAGAACTCCCAGTGCATGCATCCACCAAAGAACAGAGGAAAAAGACATCAAAGTCAGCGCTGATGACAGAAACATGAAGGTCAGTGTAGAGGACAGACATGTCGAGGCCATCCCCATCAACAAAAATCAGCTGTGGCGTTTTTTTTTAACATCAACCTGCCCTCTTTATGATGCTACACATGGATAATCTCATTAATGAACAATATGCTAATATAAACACACAGCAGCTAGTTTAGAATATAACATGTGGGATAGAATAAATCTTTTTTTTTGCACCGGGGTGGAAATGTGTCTTATTTATATAAAAACATGATATAGGTCTAAAACATTTAAGGCCTCATAAATTCTCTGTCTCTACAAAGAAATGTGTGTTTCCTCTTACAATTTCATGTTACAAATATGAGACGAGGATTATTTCCCTGGATACGTCCATCGTCCTTCAGCAGCCGGAGACAATCTAATGGCTGTAGACTGTGAGACTCTTGGAATATTGGCAATCATTCCATTTATACACACTTTGCTTTATGACCAAGTCATTAATGATGTGCTGATTTGTGATCTTGGGCCATGTACTCATGTATTCAGATGATTATTTTTTTGTATACCTCTTGTCGGATCAGGATTGGTGGCGAAATGTATCTTGTTGTGATATCCCTCTTTGTGCTCTACTTTGTCCAAATAGCCTAATTTTAGAACTTTTGTCGGGTTCGGTGCTACAGCTCTCACAAGCAACTGTTCTCCTCTTTAGTACCTGCTATTCTTTGTGAAATTTGGCTCACTTTTAATATCGGCAGCTGAGATAATCCTGGAATTACAGTGGTTCAACAAATAACTTTATGCCCTTTCCCCGAATACTAAACTAAAAGCTATTCAATTATTCCAATCATTATCAGAAATTATGACATTTTTTCCCTTAAATGGGCAGATTATATTTTATATTATTATATTATAATTATATTATTTCTAAACTGCTTTGTCTTTGCAGAGGTTTCTATCTTAATGCCCCTCGAGTTTTAATTAACAGCATTTGCGTCCGGAGGAGCAAACATCTTCTTCGCATTTTCAAATGATCATAAAACAAATTTTCAAGAAATCAATGCACCTGGAAAGTGACGGATCAACATCTGTGTCTCTCCCAAATAGGAATATATACGGTATTTCTTCAACGTCCCCTGCTGAAGAGTTGTCCAATTACATGGTGTCTATCTCTCTTTATCATGGTTGTGGTGTCTTGCTGGTGGCCCCGGGCAAAAACATGCTGTCAGGTCACTACGCACCAATTTTTTTAATATTAGGTAAAATACGGGAGGTCTTAAAGTTAGACTTACACACAGGACCCTATGTCTGTTCATATAATGCTCCTGGGGTCGCCCAAGGGCAACCGCCTGCTGCGCCGCTCGGTTCAATCCTGGCTCGTATTTACTATGCATGTATCAGTAGGCAAAGAGGCAGGAATGTGTGAGACATAAACTTCAAAAATGGTTGGAAAATGAAAACATTTACAAAGTCCCACCAATACAGTTTCACTGTCCATTGCTGTAAAACAGTGGGAGGCTCCCCCTAGATTCCTTTTTTGTGCTTGTATCAAATACTCAGGCATTCTGAGTAAATCCAAAATACAAGGTTTAAATAATAATTTTTGTTTATTGAATCATAATGTTCTATAAAACAAACTGGTCTTGTGGGAAGAAATGGCTCCATGCCTTAAGAAACTAAAACCTAGAAACTACCCAAAATGACATTAATAACCAGCTGGACTACATCCCTCCAAACTTGATCAGTATCAACATTTTTCAATCAGAACATAACTTCAAGAGACCAGGGTAATTGAAATCCATCAGTCTGGCAAGGGTTCCAAAGTGTTTCTAAGGTTCTGGGACTCCCCAGTGAGACACATTATCTACAAATGAAGAAGACTTAGCACATAGGGAACCTTCACAGAAGTGAACCACCTTCCTCCGAGAGCACGATGAAGGCTTATTCAGGAAGTCACGGAAGATCCAAAAGAACTGCAGCTCTCTCTCACCTCAATAAAGGTCAGAGGTTATGGCTCTATTATTCTAAAGACGCTGGGCAAAAATGGCATTGTGGTACAATGCCTCATCCGATATTACCCACAACACACTTTGGTTATCCTAAGAGCTTTATGGGAGACTTCTCTGGACTGAAAAATGAGCAGTTTGAAGGCAGCAATCCTTTTCCATCAGGTGCAAACCATAAACAGCATTCCACGAGAAGAACATTAGGCCTCCGGTCAAAAATAGAGATGGGAGTGGAACTGTTGGAGAATGTCAGGTCATCGGTGTGAGAGTTGAAGCCAAGGCACTGAGACAATAGAAGCAGAGGAGTAATTCCACCTCTGAGAGGATCTAAAGGAAGGAAATTGAAGATGTAGCTTTACAAGTATTTCACAGCGCATCAAAGTTCTATCTGACGGCCCAGGAGGAAATGTTTTTACTTGTGTTTATTTGTCAGCAGGATTTTTGCAAAAACTACTGTAGGCATTTAAATAAATGAAAATGAAACAGGATGATTGACTCCGACTTCAGCTGTCTGTTCACCTTTCAGGTGTTTTAATGTGTTTGGCTGATAGTTTTCATTCTATTGAATCAGAAATGCATATTGCAGGTTTGGAGCCACATATCTTGTCTTATAATTAAATGCTATAAATTGATTTCCTTTATCAGACAAAAAGTCTGACAGCAGGAATAGCCGACGCCCATTCTGATCCTCGGACTCCCTGGCTTCTTCATTCATTCGTTGCAAACCAAACAAACCTGACAGGCCTCACATTTTCTGTTTTAACAAATATGCAGTCTCTTTTCTCTTACTTAGCGGCAACGTGACAAAACACAGCCATGTTTGACTATTGTTCTGCAGGAAAATGCTTTGTCACTGTTTGTTTCCCATTTTCCTGCCTTCCCCTTTCAGTCGCATGTGAACAAAACAAGCTGATCCGTCCAAACTTGACAATAAATCCACGACAGCAGCATTCAGATCATATTTTCTAACTGAATAAAAAGCGCAGTGACTTGCTGAATGACACTCAAATTAATGTTTCTAAAAGAGAGCGAGAGAGAGAGAGGGGCGTCTAGTGTTTCATTGTGGAGGCGAGTTCTCATTTATCACGGGAAGAATCAGAACTGGGAAAAATAAAGGATGGGAGACTGTTTCTATAGAGGAGAAATGAATGGAGGCTTCAGCTGAGGTAAGGGTTCTTGGCTGTGGTGATGAATTGGTGGAGGCTTATTATCATCGTGCAGTGTGGCGATATAATCTCAGCCTTTCCACAAATCCCTGGCTGTGTCCTTGGTGTAAATTTACTGCATGCTACAAAATTTTCCCTGCAGCAGGGTGGGTTTTATTCTATGAGTCAAGGGCAGCAGCATTTAGCTTACAAGTGCGTAGTTTTGCAGGCATTCGTGAGACGAAGTGAACTCTTTAATCATGAATGTTTGGCTTTAATCTGTGTGCTGGTGCAGGATAGCCTGGAGGTCCAGCCAGCAGAGATCCAGGGTTTTGTGGTCCTCAGCATTGACTGGCAGGTGTATTTCACCCTGGGGAAATGTAGCTGGAGGGTGGCTGGTTATTGCTACTGGAGTACCCAAGTTCTCTTAAGTGCCCTCGAGCAAAATGATGGACTTCAAAGTTGCTCCCTGAGCTCCATCTCCCTTTTCAAGGAGTCTATATAAATGGTAATGCAAAAGGAAAAACAGTGATTTCGGCCAGGTGCAGTAAACATACCAATACATCAACAGGAATCCTGTGACTTAGGATGGAGGTTTTGTTAATTTTCAGAAAAATACCTACTTTAGAAAAAATAATGAATATATATTGTCATCATTAGTAGCAGCAATGAGTTTAGCAGCCCTTTCAGTGCGCCTGATATGAAATGAAGAACCATTACAGCAAAACTACTGTAGGCTGATAGTACGTAATAATGTTTAAAGTTGAAAAGTCCCTCAAAAGTCCTCAACCCACTACTGTATGAGGGTATGTCCGAGAAACAGTGTTTTTCATTAAAAAAGTGTCCCCCTAGTGTCCGAACTTTCCCAAAATTCAATCTCTCTCTTCTTCACACTCAAGTTATGTAAGGTCTATGTTTTATGTTTGACCCACTTGGTTCAGACATTTACAAGTAGGTTTTCTGAAAGTTCTTCTCTTTACCATAAATATCATTCACTTTATATATCTATCTATCACCCAACTCATTGAATGCCTAGTCCTACTTAAAATAAGGATGCTGCACAAATGTTGCAGCCCTGGTCTTAATCTTTAGAAGCTCTGGTTCCTGCTTTAACACTTTATTATTCTTATAATAGATCGTGTTAAAAACTAGCTTTAATAATACCAGACTCAAACATTATACAAACTATTTCTTAATACTTGTTCCTCTCTGTCTCATTATGCTGACGTCATCCTGAATGATTATTCATTTAATATTTGTGTATCTAAACTCATTAACGAACGGTCTTCTACTTCCATTTGCACTCGCTTTCCTCAACATGATCTCTGAGGGGTGGATATTTCCAAATATAAACTACTGTCCTGTATCATTTTCTCCCTGAAAGAAACAGAAAATGGTCTTATGAAATAAGCTTTTACACTTTCCTCAACTTTCTCTCATCTCAGAGGAATAAACCCATTAGACGCGTCGATATAAATAAAAGGTTTCATTTTTGTTGTGGTGCAAAACATTTGTTCTCCTCACTCCAAACCTGATTGAGTTCTGGAGCCGCACATTTCGAAATGTCATTTTGATTGTCTGGAGGTTGTTTTTTGTTCCCTGTTTACTGACACACAGCGGACTGCATCTTACATCAATAGAGCCAATTTATCCGAAATCTTTCTCTTCAACTATAATATGGTCGTCTTTACCACCAGGATCTAAGCGGAGGCGGAGCATAATGACTGACCGGAGAGTGTTGACCTGCTGCAGGAGGAAAATTAATACGATAGCTCTCCGAAAAAAATCCAGATTTTTCCTGAGAAGAGCACGTACACATAAAGCATTCATTTATAACTACTCACAGGCTCATAATCCTATTATACGTCTGACAACATGGAGAGGATCCTAAGAGACACACAAGTGTGCTTACCTCAGGAAGTGGAAAAAATAAACTGGTGCAAAACACTGTTTCTCCGTAGTTTCGTTTTCCCTTTTGATCTAGTTTCTTTTTAATTACAGTATTTCCAAAGTTTAAGTTACTCTGTAGTTTCAGGGTCTTCATAGTTTTAGATTTCCTTTAGTTTCATTAAGTCTTTTTTTGGTTTCTCTGCAGTTTCTCAGTCAAATTTGTTTATCTTTAGTTACAGTGTCTCTCTAGTTTCAGTTTCTCTTTAGTTTCTCAAATGGGGGTATTTGTCTTCCATATTTAAGCATGATACAAGACCGATTATTTGCATTGATAAATAATGCTCGGCTACTAATATGTTTCAGCATTGTTCGTCTTTCCTTCAACAAGATTATTGATCAAAACATTGAGAAATATTGAAAACATATAAACATATCAAACATATAAAAGTATATAAACATATAAAAGTATGATATTTTTTCATCTGAGGGCAGCAGGGAGACTGTTTTAGTTGAAATTCCATACTTTAAGTTGTTTGCTTCTCCAGATCTCTAAATATTTGTTCTTCACTGACCAGAGGCTACAAAAAAGAAAAAACAGTTTCATTTCATGTGATTAAAATCTCCCGTTTCCTCCCTGCAGAGCCCCACAGGCGAAATATGATCGATCTACCTCATCTGCCTCTTAAACCAAATCAAATGGGAGAGCATTAATATTTCTACACTCTGTGTTGTTGTTGGGCCTGAAGGCATGTTTCACACACTCTCTAAACACCGGAGGGAAACATCCGTCATTTCTTCATCTCCTTGCTGATCTGTTTTAAGTTGTTTTGCTGTTGCTGCCAACAAAAATCCGACTCTTACTATTAGAATGGAATAAAAACAGTCGGTAGAGATTAACCTGTGTAATCTCTGGAGATGCAGGAGGTCATCCTGTTACTACGTGAAATCCTAACAACGGGATATCCGATCGTTTCTTTTATCATGAACTATTCCCGGTGTGGAGGGACACCTGGGAGACCAGAGCACAGATATTAATTTCCCTCCAGTAAGCCGCCATAGCTCATAGCTGTTCTATTTAAACAGTGTGAGGAAGCTCAGATTGGATCTTTAAATCTGGCTCGACTGGAGGCTGACTAAGACTTTCAACACAACAGCAAACCTAGGAATACATCAGGAGACCGAGTAGGGTGTGGGGCCACAGTAGTATTAATGCAGTTTGACGCCTTATCTTGTTCTAGGACCTGAGCTCTTCCATTCTTAATGGTGTACTTTCTCTGTAGATTTTGTTAATCTTTAGTTTACAGTGTCTTGGTAGTTTCAGTTTCTTGCTTGTGTCTCCATAATTTCCAGTTTCTCTATGGTTTCCATACTTCCATAGTTAAAGTTAATCTGTAGCTTCTGTTTCTTCCTATTATATAGTACGTTTTCATTTTTAGTCCTATTTTGAATACCTGTATGCTTTAGCTGCTGCAACTACTTAATTTTTTCCTTTTGGGGATTAATAAAGTTTTTCTAATCTATTCTATTCTATTCATAGTTTGTTTCTCCATAGTTTCAGTGCCTCCATAGTTTCTGTTTTTTTTTTGGTAGTTTCTGTTTCCGTAAAATTTCAATGCAACCGTTGTTTCAGTGTCTTTGCAGTTTCTCAAACTGGGGTATGTGTATTCCTAACCTTAGCGTGATACCAGGCAGGCTGTCTTACAATGATAAATAATGTTGTGCTGCTGAGACTGAACCTCAGTATTTTTCTTCCTTCATTCAACAAGATTAGTGATCAAAACAATGATAAGAAAGAGAATGAGATAGTTTAAGTTGAAAGTCCATACTTAAGTTTTTTTTCTTCAAAAATATATCAGTAACACATTTCATTTCATTTTACTACTCCATAGTAAAAACACACAACAGTTGAAAATGAAACTTCACCATAGAAGACTGTACGCATGAAGGCCTGACACGTGAAACCCTGGAGCGTTAAACCCAGGAAATTCAACTATGTATCCCACTACTGCACAGTGAGAATTCTGTGTCACACTCCTGGAAGGAGTGGATGCACAATGAGCGCTCGGTCCACAGCCTTGGGAAGCGGTATGGCCCAGGTAGGGCCAGAGGTACTGTGAAGCTTGATACTGGAGCCAGGAGCCGCTTTCCTTCGACCGTCTCCCAGCTAATCCGGAGCCAGAGGAAATGTGAACTGGCGTCTGCTGCCTGCTGAGGTGTATCTCCTGGGTGGACTGAAAGGCTATATAAAGGATTATCATGATGGTCCATAAAAAAAAAGGGAATCAGTTGCTGAAAGTTCAGGATATCTACCAAACCGATTGTCAGGACAGGGCCCAAAACATCATCTGTGAAACCCCCACACCATATTATTTCCATGTTTGTACAGCAGCCTAGAATGGACAAATTGCGTATTAGCATTCAAAGCAGCTAACTATCACTAATAATAAAATACTACCAATATGTTAAAGAAATAATAGTATCAGTTATCTTACCTCTAAGCTTTGAGCTGTAATTTTACACAATAAATAACTAAATAATCTAATCTAAATATATTTAGATAGAGTATCTAATCACTTGACTGGATGCTCAATGCGGTCATAGAAGATGACATCATCATTCTGACACTAGTTGACCATCTATGATGGTCTAATTAGATTCTCCTACATGCTTGGATGGATTGCTCTTAAATCTAGAGAGTGTGTCTGCCCCCTGAACAAAGACTGTGAGAAGGTTCTACCGGAGAGGAGCCTGATAACTGAAATATATATTTTTTGATGCTGGAGACTGCAGGGACTGAAAGTAACTGAATTAAGTACCAGAAAATTGGAGGTTATCCAAGTTTTTATTTCCTGAAGGAAACTGAATAGCTTTGTTGATAAGTATAATTGTGTGTCATCTGCATAACCATGAACGTTTTAAGGGGCTTTTTTTTTAATGTTACCTAAAGGTTTTGTATAGAGTTTATAGGGTGACTATTCCATTCTATTCCAGTCCATGCTCTGAACGCAAACTCACCTTAAGATGCCACACTAGTGCTAAGACTAGAACAACTACTCCAGTTTTCTCCGTTTTTCTAGCAGTGTTCTCAATTCCACAGCCATAGTTATAATGACTGTGTGTGTAAAGAACAGTATATAGTACCGTGTGTTTTCATGATTAAAATTACAGACTGACATTCAGCAGAACGCGTATATAGGGATGAGTGAACAACTTTCAGACCAATCCTCAGTGACGGGAGGAGAGGAGTAAATCGCCTCTGCTACAAATCTCTCCTCCTCGCCTCTCACAATCAGCAGCTGGGCGCTGGCTGTCCAGAGTAATCACAGAGCTGTCTGAAAGCGCAGGAAGCTTGGGTGTGCACTGGAGGCTGGATATGACAGATGGATAAATTTCAGTTCAAACTGAAAAGAACACCCACGCCTTTACTTCTGTGGTTCTGAGAAAAGTTTCGAGTTGAGGTGAAGATACGTGCTGGTAGGTATTAAACCCAAACATTTAATTGGACTGGATTGTTTATGCGGTGGCACCATCCATCAAATATTTTAGATGTACACATATTTTATTCACATCTTTGCCAAAACTCATCCTGATCAGAAAGTTCTGTGACCAACCAAAGGTACAGGCTGGAATGATATGGCTGCCATCTTACTTGGTAACTGTAATTATCTCGGCCAAGACATTAAGATTGTGCCGGCGTTGATTTGATTATTTGTTGTCAGTACTTTTTATTTGTTCATAATCAGTTGGATGAGTGATGAAAAGCTGCAGTTGCAGTTCTCCTACCAGAAGAGGGCATCAGGTTTCTGCAGATTTAAACTCCATTACAGATTTGTTTAGAAAATTATGGTTGGGGTGCCTCAGGGAGACTTAAGTGCAACCCCGAATTACATGAAAACTCGGTCTTCAGTGGAGAAGCTGAGCTGAACTGGTGGTTTAGGCTCCAGAGGCACTTGAGCTACATCATTATTTCACAAGGGTACTTTAGCAACATCATGGCCTCGCAAAGGCATGTGAGCCATATTAATGCCTTGTAGACACACTGGAGCCATATCATTGGCTGGCGGAGAAACTCGAGCGTTGTCATTACATCGCCACATCACAGCGGAACTACAGCCATGTCATTGCATCACAGAGGCACTAGAGCCTTGTCATTATTTCTCCCAGCATCGCTCACGCTGTATTGCCTGACTCCCTCCACATAATGGCAGTGTTGAGTCAGAAGTTTTTAAACAACAGCAAGGAGAAGCAGGAGAGGGGAAAGTTATCATGTGCCTAATAAATAAAAAGGCAACAATATACTGATTGAAAGTCAATGAGGTCATAAAATGTAACGCGAGGCACTGGCTATGACTCAGCCCTGGGACTGCCTCAGTGGAGAAGGGGGACACTTGCTGTCCTGTTGGAACTCTTATGATGGCCGTGATTGAAGTCGCAAATGAAGAAGGTACATATTTTTCCGTTATGATGAAGACATAAAAGCAGAACAGTCTTACTTTCTTCACATAAAAATAACCCGAAACCACAAGCTGCTGTTTGATGAACACTGACATCATTAGGGGCCGGCCAGGGACACGCCATCATGCTCCTCCTTCTAATGCTGCCTTTAGAGGAAGATATAACCAGACAAACTGCTGTTGCATCAAATGTTTTTGACTCAAATCAGAGACACTTCTGGAACAATCACACATTACAGAGAAAGAAGTCACACAGAGCCGTGAGCTCAAAGGTGTGAAAAGTCTATTACTGACTCCGCTCAGGAGTATCATCCTCCATCTTCAGTATCTTCCTCAGGTGTCCTAATTTGAGGCGTGGGGGTTTAACTTGTTTTCTCCTCTCATCCTTCTCGTTAATCTTCGCTTCATTGCCGGTCAGATGGCTTCTCTGTCTTTGTCATCACGGGAGTCGGGGATGGAGGGCGAATCCCCCGTGGAACAGAATCTAGACCAAAGCCTTCCTGTGCGCCAGCCTCATAATTAAATTGGCAGATTAAATTCTCTGGTATTGTGGAGGCTTTAATGAATATTCACCAGGCCTTGGAACTTCTGGGTGATGTGAGCCTTGCTTCCGTTATTACGTTGACCCCGTCAGCCGTCCCTCTGCTCATCAACTCAGCACATTCCAAAGACCTTTGGACTCGATTGCAAAAGTTCCTGTGTTTCCAGGTCAGAGTATCAAAGGCTGACACTCGGCATAAGAATTCAATACTATTGGGTACAAGAAGATACTACAATAATTTGGTGAGTTTAGATTGGACAAAAAAGGGATTGCAGTACATCTAGAAAGCAGTCTGAGGCTTGTTAACTTCTTTTATTCTGATATTCTCTATATTGTTTCATAAAACTTAAAAAAAAGAAAGAAGAGAAGCCCCACAAGATGTATAGTATATAATGAAATAAAATAGTAGAACATAAGATATACTTGGGATTCAACCCGGACCTATAGATTTTTCATTTCACGCGGCGACAGTGAGTCAATGCCTCCAATTCAATAATGGGGCCTCACAATTATGGCCAAAACGATAATCCTGATTATTCTGTTCATTATTGAGATTATTGATTCCAGATTCCAGATTTTTTAATTATCATTGTATTGTACACAACAAAATTCAGGTGAACTACCTAAAACAGAGCTCAGTAATTATTGAGAAAAAACAAATCAAATACATATTGATATACTGTACATACTTGGATAAATTATGCATATTCATCCAGTTGTTCCAGTTGTTTCCTTCTTGCCCTGTCCTCTGCCCTTTTATTGTCACACCAACCCAATGCATGTCCTCTCTCACTATATCCAGAAACCTCATCTTTAGTCTTTCCCTTTTTCTCCTGGCTGGCAGCTCCATCTCCAGCACCCTTCTACCAATAGATCTACTATCCCTCCTCTTCATATATCCATACCTGTGCTGTCCCATTGATGTACTCGTTTCTAATCCTGTCCATCCTCGTCACTCCCAAGGGATAAATTAACATCTCCAACTATGGCTCCGGTCTTTTGGTCAGTGCCACAATTTCTAAACCGTAAAGCAGAGCTGCCCTCACCACCATCTTGAAAACCTTTCCCTTCACTCCTACTGCTACTCTTCTGTCACAGATAGCTTTTAACACACTCCTCCTCCCACCTCACCCTGCCTTACTCGCTTCTTTATCTCTCTTCCACACTGCCCGTTGCTCTGAACAGTTTAAATTCTTTAAAACAACAACTACTCATTGATTTGGTCAGGCTCATGTGTGGGCCCAACGCTCTGCTAATCCATAGGTTAGAGGTCAGAGCCAAGTATTATATATTGGTGGGATCCCTCTGGATATCTTCCCATGTTTTGCAGAAATGTTGCACCAGTTTTAGAGACATTTGCATCTTCCTAGAGTATCAGTGTTTTGACTGGGATTGTAGCAGTACAGATTTTTAAAAACTTCCGTTTACAAAAAAGAGAATATCAAATTAATTTTCTCAGAACTTTGTGGATGGGTGGGACATAGTTCACACTAAATAGACACGTTTATCTTGGCTGATTGTTCAGACTGTTAGGCCGTGGCGGATATGATCTCCCCTGGGTGTGAATGAAATATATGCTGACATAATGAAAGAGAATTGTGAAACCACAAATAAAACAAGAGGAACAAACTGTAATACAAAGTCTTCCATTAGTATTCAGATGATGGCTCTCCATGAGCTGCCTATCAGACACTGACGGGTAGTGTTCTTTCCAACGATTCTCAAGTGATGTGTTGAGGTGGCGCCTGTCTGAGGATGTGGGACGGAGACAGATGAGGGGGCTAACAGGCGGAGGAGGACGGGTGGAGGAGAGGTGGGGATATTTTGGGACAGTCATTTCCTACTATCGTCACTGTTGATGTGATGGTTAGGTTCTCTGATTTCCATTCTGCGAATACGATTATGGAGTGTGACAGACGGCGGAGGGCAGGATGCAAGGGGTCGGTCTGGCGAACAGGAAGGAGCTCCATGCGTAATGAGGAGAAAGAATGGTCTCTCGTCTCTACGACGTCAACTCAGACGGACTTGAAAAGAAGAGGCAAAAAGACAAACAGACAAAAACAAAGCAGTGTTTGGTTGTCTCATAGCAAGAGATGGAACGTCCAGCAGGAAGTCTACAGGTGACGACTGGGTAAGAGATTCAACCGGTCTGATGTCGTCAAACCCGGATCAATATGCACCTCACTGCTGCACGGGTGATTTTCTGCATGATTGATCAACTCATTAGTTCTGAGCGGGTCGATAAAATATCTTTAATTTTACATTTGTCATAAGTATTAACTCGCTTTTAGCGTCCTTCGCTCCTGAAAGAAAGTTTACATTTTTTGAATTCTTTCATTTAACCATTTAATCAATACATTTTTCATATGCATAAAATAACAAACAGGGGATTAACAGGAAGAACTATTATGTCTTGATTAAACCATATGAATAGTGTGTTTTTCTCATACTCTCAACAGAGTATCAGATAAACATGAATACAATTATGACAGATGAAGGTAGTTGCCTGATTTTTGATGGACAGGTAATGTGTTCCACCAATATATAAACAATCTAAATATAATCATAATATGGTTTATCTTACATGCTATAGCTTTGGCTGACATAACGTTATTTAAAGAATAACTAAAAAAATAACTGAACAGAGTCTCTAATCTCTGTCTATAGGAACCTAATTTCTTGACAGGATACTCTATGTGGTCCCTTCGACTCTCCAAGGCTACCTTACAATCTCCCACATGTTTGGATAGGGAGAGGTGAGCTGTGGTGGTGGCAATATGGGACTTTACAACTAGATGCCGCTAATGCCTACAAACTGAAACTTTGTAGGTGGATAAAAAACTCTTCATTCACAACCATTTAACCAAAATGTAATCAGATTTGATTTGTGTTTTTGAGATTTTGAGTGAATTAAGTGTGATTTAGATAACTGAAAGAACTTTTTCATCTTGAGCTGCGCCTTTATTTTCAATCCTAACTTAGGTGTTTAACAGTAATTAAAAGTTAATGTGGAGGACAAAGCTGGAAATCTCTGTTGATTATTTCATTGAGTCACATTCACTCTGGTTCAGCCAAGGTTGACATGGGAAAAAAAAAGCCTCTTCACTGATCCTTTGTTAGTAGTTAGTGAGGTATGCGTCACCTCGCTCTCCTTCCATTCTCGAAATTACACTAATCATCCCCTGTGAGACGTGCCACTTTGTTGTATCTCTTGATTTATCACGTTGACGCTGCTCCCTCCGCTGGTCCAATTTCCACAATGTCGTGAGATGAGGTGTATCTCCATGGCAACCCATTACCTAAATAATCACACTGATTGTCTTACGGGATGCGGAGGAGTTGTATGTGAAATCAAGGTGCAGCACTCCAGCATCAGTGCTGAATTATTCATTGGGAACAGTGTGCAGCTGAAGCTGTGGATTGTGGTCCACACGGCCGCTGAGCATTAGAGAAGGTTGGAGAATTGAACGCTCCCACATAAATCATACAGTGTTATCAGTGCAAACAGCCCGGGTGAAAGTTTAAGAATTGAGGAAAATAAATCATTTATCAGCTTTAACTGCATCACTGGGCAATGCTACGGTGAAATAGGAGGTTCCTGAGGTTGTGCTCTGTCATCGGGCCAAAGACCGACTCCGACCCCTTCGGCGCACTGATAGTCTAAGGTGCCCTGCCTCATCAGTGATTTGTGGGGATGGAGGTATGTAGGCGGCAGAGCTGCTGATAGGGAGCAGTTGTACTCCATTATTTGATGCCATTTATATCATGTAGGAAGTTTGTGTATATTAATCGCCGTGAGTACATCAGAACCCGATAGTGCCTCTAAATCTGTGGTGGCCAACCTGCTCCATGTCAGCATCACTTTTCATGCGCAAATAAAAGGCAAGATGCACTATACTGAAATATATATATATATATATAAATGAAGTCAACCAATTTTTAAATACAAAATAATACTCTTTTTTCATTCAAATAAAAATTGTAATTCTGAGTATTTGTGCCATGCTATTGACAATGTGAAAGGGAATTCTATCATGGTTTCTAAAAAATCAGCCTAAGAGGTGGAATTTAACAAATGGATAATCCTAATCCAGTACATGAACACTGAATGCAGTGTAGGTACAATAAGAACATGAATTTACAGTCAGAACTCAGGAATAGGAAAGTACCACCTAGTAATATTGTGGGAAAGGGGGTCGCGCCCACACTGCTTGCCACACTGGGGTTGGGAACACCAGACGGTGGGCTCCCATCTCGCTTGGGGTAGATATTAGCCTAGACTAGACAAGTAGTAGACAAGTCCCCTGCACCTCGACCTCTGTCTGCCGCCAATTTACCTCGAGAACCCCTTCCTTCCTTCTGGCCAGCCTGTCCACGAGACCCACGCTTTGTGCTGGTTGCTGTGCACTGAGCATGCTCCCATCTTCCAGGGAGGCAGCAGCACTGGTAACAATCCTTCAGCAGTTTCACCTACAGAACCTTGTTACGATGATCGTCTTCTCTGCTGTAAAAAAATATGCAAATGATACCTCATTCCGATAGGTTGAGACATTTATTTCAATATACAGTACTTATATTTATTATTTCTCTCAACTGCTTTGGGATCGTCTCTGACCTCCAAATATCAAAATTCCGATTGACAGATTGAAGTGTATTTTCATATCGGCAAATAATTGCCATATTTATTTTATGTATCTATATATATATATATATATTTTTTTTTTACAAAAACTGTCTTTTCCCTTTTTCAACCCTTAGTGAGTATAATAGGAATTATTAGAACAAAATATGATATTAACAAGATATATTTACTCAAGTAGATTCATAGGAACAAGATTTGGACTAAATTAGACCAATGATTTAGAAATTACGGCCGGAAAACTTTTTGAAATATATAACCGACTATTCCCAAAATCCATCCAGTTCTTCCTCACACCAAGTTCAATTTGGGCAGAAAATTGATGAAAACGATCCATAAGATTCTTTTTAAGTTACTGCGTTATTAGGGTAATTCTGCTTCGCTGTGAGGCTCCAGAAATGGATTTAAGTCCAAGAAACTTTTCCATTTGCATGGTGGTAAGTACATGATAACATAAAGTTTTCGATTTTTGGAAGATCCGTACTTTTAAGGCCGCTGAAGGACATTTCCAGGAAGTGCACTGTTTATACTGTGAAATATAGCATTTAACATGATTCTAATTCTCATTTTCCATCTGACCTCTCCTTGCTCCGACCTAAATGGAAAGAAAAACAAGTCAGCATCTCCCTGGCCGTCCTCATTTCCCTGGTATATATCTCTGGGATCAGAAGGTGCTGCAGATTTATTGCTCGCTCGACTCGCCGTGACCAATCTGATTCAGCAGATAATTGCTGAGTATGAGTTATTATCAAACGGACTAGAGAGGTGCCGTGATTTATTACCCAGATGCTTAGGTTAACTTCATTGGGCGAGTTGTCAGAGAGAGACGATGGGAACAAGGGGCAGCAGTCGACTTTAGCCATAACTGTGCAGGAATGTTCAAGCAATTGCTAACAGGGGACGTGTCTCAGAGGTGGTGAAGCAATTAATTCTATGGATGCATGCCAACATCTGAACATTCACTGACAGAATTACAACAACTTAAATCCTGCCATTTGTGAAGTTTAAAGGAAAAATGTGAATAAAAACATAGGTGATGCAACACAGCTTAAAAAGACCGTTAAATCATACTACACAAGGCCTGTGAAACTAGGTGGCCCAGTAGGGACCAGGCAGCACATTCTTATGGACATCCTATAAACTCAGTAGCACCATACTGTATCATCCACTCTATCCATGTCTCATTCAGACTCAGAAAGCAATGAAGTCTCCGGTTGGAGGTGAATGTGCAGAGACTATTGCATTCATTTGTTCACAATGTGTTAACATCACTAGGGTCGTGTTTTGATTGCAATTATGATTTCATTTGATTACATTTTCTGTGTCCTTCATTCTGCATTTCAACCAAATTTTTTTTTTGGATTTATGGTTTGTTTACAGTTCTGTATGACAGTGTGTTTTCTTAATTTGTTGTGGGGTGGTATTTTGCCGCAGGTTTTGTTAATGTCATATTTGCAGCGCGTTCTCATAAGCGTTGCTCTGCGGTCTTTCCAGTGCATTTTCCCGATGAGTTGTGTTGTGGTATTTACAGCGTGTTTTCATAATGTTCAGGGTTGTCGTGCTTGCGGCGCGTTCTCTTACTGAGTTGTGTTGTCGTATTTGCAGTGCGTTGTCAAAATGCTGCATCTGTGTTGTCAAATTGATGAAGATTTTTTCTTGATATGCTTGTGTTTTGTCTGTTTGCATGTGTTTTTAGTTGCAGGAAACACTGAAGGCCATGGCTTTGACTTAACACTGCTCAGGTATTTTCAATACAAAAAGCAACACTTGAGCTTTTTGTTGGCCATTTTTCTTTTCATTACATTAAACCAACATTGTTTTCTACCTCTGGGTGATCTTCATGTTTTGTTTTGGTTGAATACTAATTCCATGATTGGACTGAATGATGACTTCATGCCACATAAAAAGCAAATGAATGTAATGTGTAAAATTTGAACGTGAAGAACAAACAGAACTGAAAACGCAGGTCACATGATTACGACCACCTTCGCCACAAACGAACAACGTTTCTGTTTTTCTCACATTCAAGTGAGGAGATATTGAAGGAAAAATTCATGCTTTTCCACAATCATTGATGAACCATATATAAATTAGTAAAGTGTAGAAGGTTCTTTATTTCTGTAGCACACATTTCATGAAATTTGAAATGAAATAATTTATTTTTAAAGAGATGACACTGACAAACAAACAGGACGGGGATAACTGACCTCACTGATGTTTATTTAATTCAGAATGTTATTTAATGTGCAGAATAGAGGGATGCATCTTTACTTCCCTCTCTGAGATGGTTCACTGCTGTGTTTTCGCAGGAAGAAAAAGAAGCAAGAGGCAACTGATGTTTGTGTGGGAGGAAAATGACATGGACAGTATTTCCAAGGACATTCTGAGCTAACCAGAGAGCTCGCACTCCTCTCTGAAATCACCGCTCCTTTCGCCGTTGGCCACGACGGAATGCTCTCACCATTATCCATCTCCTGCCACGCTGACGACAGGCTCTTCACAACGCCGCCCACAAGGGCCAAAAGACCTTAGCTGGAATCTGATTGGCTTCTCAGGGCTGCCTGGTTGCTATGCAGCAAAGAAGCTCTCAAAAAGCTCATTTTCAAACGTCTCAAGAGGATGTAATGATGCCTCTATGGCAGGAGTGTTGGGTGATTTTTCATATGTCTATTAATTAGAGGCAAAATGGGTCAGCTGCAAGAAGTCACATGATACAGCAAAGAAAGGAAACAGACCCGACATTAATAACTCACATATAACATACAGATTTGGCAATGGAGATGATAAAGCATATAGAGGGGAAGTATTGAAAGGTTCTTCTAATCCAGAAATAAAGTGCAAGAAGTCGAAAAACATTTAGATAAAATGAAGCAGGTTATTTTGATTTTAATTAGTTGATGTGTTGCAAAGTAGCACATTTTGACATTTAGTTCCAAACCATGTTTAAAAAGCAATGTCCAATTACTGTACTTTTTTTTTTTTATCACATTAACAACATATTCATCCATTTAGTCATTTACGTTACCCAGAAAACTATGGTAAATTTCTTTCACCATTTGTTTCCATCTTCCTCTGTCCTCTGCATCTTCCTCTGTCACACCAACCAACTGCATGTCCTCTCTCCCCACATCAAGAAACGTCTTCTTTGGTCTCCTTTTTGTCCTGCCTGGCAGGTCCTTCTCCAGCATCCTTCTACCAATAGATTCACTTTGCCTCCTCTTCACGTGTCCTAACCATCTCAATCAACCCAGGCTGTCCCTCTGATGAGCTCGTTTTCAAATCCCTTTCTTACTCATGTAGTGAAATCAGACTTGTAGCTGTACATCCTTGTAATGAGGCCAGGTGACATTTGTGCAGTTGAAGGGCCACAAATAGATAAAATTAAGTTGACATTTGCATCATGTTTGATGTGAACTCAGCTTTACAATGCCTCTTCAAGGCAGACCTTTATTCTAACCCTTTGTTCTGTGGAAATGCAGTGGAGGTGTACCAGTAATTCAGCCTTTGAGACGGCTGCAGAGCTAGTCACAGTGACGCTAAACATCTTTATAAATGTGAGGCAGAAAGAATGTAAAAGCTGTGATTCTTAGATGACATCATGAGTGCAGGTCACAGACGGAGGCCTTAATAACAGCTGGTAGTGGTTAGCTTCTAACTCAAAGAAGGTGTGACATTTGTACACTTGAGCAAACTATCACGGCCAGTTTGAGTCTTGGTTTGGCCCATGACCAAACTATGAGAAAGAAAGAAACCGTTCTATTACCAAGATTCTGTCAAGGGGAATTGTTTCACCTCTAAAAAAACTCACAAAGATGAAGAGGATAGATAACTATTTGTGGGTTTTAGCAAATGGACGATCACACTTATCATTTAGCACAAGACAAAGCAACAGAGCATGAAGGAAAGGAAGCACAGAGACCCGACTCATGAAACCATTGAGATGTAAACTGGTCCACGTAGTCTGAATCTGTAATCAGGTGGTTCATCTCAGCAGGTGATGGATGTTCTCGTAACCCAGTGTTTACGTTACTTCCTCTGTGGTGCAATGTAGCTAGTCCGCCTGGAAATGTGGTCATGGCAGTGAGCTTTACGGAGGCCCTATCCACGCCTGGACTTCTCCATTTCCTGAAGACATAAAAGTGCCCAGTGTCTCCTCACGTCGAGAAGCGATAGCTGCTGCACTATGTGGTCGCCCATTTCCAGCCAAGTTGAAAGGCCAAGACGAAGTGCATGGACCCCACTAGTTCACCTCTCAACGATTTCACAAGTCGGGTCATGTTTTCGTTATGTGACGGACAGGTTTCAAACTCAATTGCTTTTTCTTTTGCCAAATAATAGCCCCTTCAAGACATTGCTACTCTCAGGTGGAACAAATATTCATATTTGTTATCTTAAATGATAGCTTTGACCAGTAGTTTTACAGAATAAATAGCTAAATATAGTTTGTAAACTTATATATTTAAAGGAATCACATCACTTGACAGGTTGCTTAATGTGGCCCAAGACGATGATAACGTGGCCCAAGACGATTTTATCATTTTGACACTTGAAGACCATCATAGATTCTTGGAAAGAGAGGGGTGAGCTGATGTGTAAAATAAACTGCAATCTGGAACTTCGCCACTAGATTCCACTAGATTTGACACACTGCACCTTTAAAGTAGGACCTTGTCCTATCAAATGTATCTTTGCCACCTGCAATCGCTTTACATTGAGAAAAGTAACCTCTGGCACTCGCTCCACTGCACCTCTCCACCTTATAGAATTCATTATACTTCTTGATTAACTAATAATTAGAGCGTAAATGTTCGTCAGACACCAGGGGAGTAAATATGGACAGTGCTGCCTTGCATGGGGAATTGATTAACTGCTTTCAATTTCCAATGGAGAACAGGGAATATGAATTATTCAGAAAGTCCATAGCTCTCAATGGCTGACTGACCTTTAAGGAGCACTTCAGCTGCGCTTGCTGGGACCTGACAGATAAACTCAGAGCTTCCAGCTGCTCCAAAATTCACAAGGTGAAACGAGAGATTATTTCTGAAGAGAGATTGTCTGTTCTTTTTTATTTGATAGATAAGTTGTGGCAAACTCGCAACATTAATATCTGCCGCACCGACATTACATCAGATCGCACTGGTTGTGAACTCATCGGACACAAAGTTCATCACTTTGGTTCTGCCTCGATTCAGAGCAGCAGAATATTTTCTCAAGCTGATGGAGCCTTTAAACATTGATCCAGCTACACCCTTCAATATATTCCCAAAAAGACATGGATATTATGGGATGATCATTGCCGCCGTGTCTGCTGCCGATCCTTGGTGTTAGCGAGATAACACAAAAACAATTTCATGTAATAATTTATATTTCAGTCATTAGGGGGAGCTTTTTCTTTTTCATTTCTTTTTCTTTTTTAAAAAAAAAACCTATTTCTTGGTGTGGTATTTGCAGTATTTAGATTTTTTTTAATCCAAATTAAGTCAACATAAATTGACTGAAGGAGATCAATCTTGTATGAATCACTAGGGGGAGCTTTTTACACTGTTGTTCGGACACAACATCACATTTGATATGAGGAGCACAATCAGAGGGGTGCCTCGCACGACGCAGGCGATGGGGGAGCTTATCAGGGATATACTGCTTCTGCTGTTATATATGCCTGATGTAGATATTTTATACCTTATCATAGGTGCAAAGCAGTAGCTGGATGGCCTAGTTTGTATAATTCCCTGCCTTCGTGACCCAAAGTTTTTGATTGAAGTCCAGTCCAGATTGGGACAACAGAGAACCTACATTCAGAAAAATAGTCCATAATATTTTGTCTCTGCTATGTTATGGATGACAATAATGAGACTTTGTCATGGCTTTGTCTTCAATTTGTTGTTTCCTGTTCTATTGACCCTTTAAATGGTTTTGAATCTGTTTCCTTTCCCTGGACCTTTTTAGTGGGATTTCACTGGTGTCACGTGTGTCTCATTATCCTCTCCCTCTGTTTGTTCCTTAAGGATATTAACACAACTGAAATCACTTCTACACCACTTTGAAAAGACTTCTCTCATCCCTTGTTATCACTGAAATATGGATTTTACTGTTCACCAGAATGTCAACAGTATTCCGCTTTAAATAAAGCTAAAGCTCGTCTCTCTTCCGCCTGAACTGTAATATTCCAAACATCAATCTGAAAGAGAATAAAACATTTGCCCTCCGCTCCAAGTTGTATTCCCAGCCTGCTGGATGGAGAAATTTAAACATCCTTTCGTGCATTTGTGAGAAGAGGGAAAGGATCCAAAGGCCAGTGGTACTTTGATGTTTCAGTGGTTTGTTTGTTTGTTTGTTTATCTGAATCTCGACTCTATTTTTTCCTCACTTTTACTTTGAATTGATAAACCATCTGCTCCCATGACAGTTCAGAGCAGAGTGTCATCAACTGCAGCGCAAACGTTCTCGCAGATGCTGCTGTCAGACTGCCAGACGGAGATCCCTAAACATGTCATACAGCAGACAGTACGAGTGTGTGTGTGTTTTTGTGTGTGTGGGTATGACTAACACTGGTGTTGGAGAAAAAGTTATTATCCAGTCACCCCTATGCTCACGGAAAGGTGAACTTTCTTAGGACACAAAACGTGTCTGAAGTAAAGCACTGTTGCAAATCTTCCTCTTGAATGAGAACACGATTTTAAAAAAACAACCAGAACTCAAATTAAATCACTCCATATTGCTCATCTGGCTCAAATCAAGACCTTAACAATCACAAATTTGTGAATTTAGAATCCCTTCACTGGGCAGCAGTGTGGAATATATCCCCAGTTTGAGTGTGGGTACTGGTGGTGGTGGCCGATGTCTCTGCTGAGGCTGATGAATGATGAGGCTGGAGGATCTCTGAGGACTAGGTAGAGATGAGGTGGTGGAACAGCAGCATGAAATAACTAGATGAATGGAGAGATTCATATTTAAAGACAGCAGCTGATGGTGATGGGCTAAACATGCAGGTGTGACAGTGATTGGATGGATGAGGCTACCTGAAGGGGTTCAGCTGACATCAACTGACGCCCCAGACGGTGAAGCAGGTGATAGAGAGTGAGCGTGTGTGGAAGTAGAGGTCGATAGAGTGGAATGTGGAGTAACAGTGGCTTGAGTGTACAAGAGTATAGTCTTTCTGATTGAACTTTTGCCCGATCTCCGTTGGTAAATAGCATGCATGTTTTTATAAAGTGCCGAGCGCATTCACATCCTCCTGCCGTACATGTTTCAGTGCCGTTACTTCTAAAGTAACTGTTACAAATAAGTATTCGAGGAGAAAAACATGAAAACATTGAGTTGCTTGTATTTAATGTGCAGTGCCCTTTTGGGCTATTTGTGCACCTTATGATTTTTCTAAGGTGAAGCTCTGGTGAGGCCAGCTAGGAGCAACAGCACTGAAAAAAATGTGTTTTTCAGTGCTGATTTGCATCACAGTGCAAATCTTCTGTGATGTGAAGCCAAAACTCCCATTTATGTGCTCATGCTATGGTTTGATCATCAAATTAAAACCTGACTGCTAATACCCATCAGCCTATGCACCCCAGTGCATCTGGGGTGCTCAGATGTGAAAGAGGAATAAATCCAGATATAGAACAAGAGTCCTGAACGCTGAACGTAGAAGGCAGAATCTTTATAATGAGTGCAGGATTTAATAGGAAGCCAGAGAAGCTGCTGAAGGAGATTTTCTGAGGAAGGGTTTCTGGAGAAGATCCAGCTAAATTTTTTAGATAATGGAGGAGTTTCTGAGGAAAATCAGAGAGGATGGAGTCAGAGTGTTATAAGTCAGTCAGTGTTTGAAACAACTATTATTACTTAATTCTTAATGTGTGTGATTGACTTTCACACACACACTGAGAAATCAAGGAAACGAAAACGGTAGGAATGCTCAGGACCCTAGCCGGTTACGAGCATCGGACCATTTTTATGTCCCATTCTCTCTGTACCTTGGAAGAAGTCTTTTGCACATTTAATGGCAGAAAATGTACCTTTATATATTCCTACCATAGAATTAGTACCCTAATGAGGTTTAGCTGGGGCGACAGGTCGATTTTCACATTTATAGTTTTTTTTGTCTTACTTTCAGAAGAACCAAATAATAGTTAACATAATTTTTATGTTTGATATGTAAGAATCAAATTCTCAAACTCATTGATTTATTCTCAATGAGTTCCTTTGCAAAAATTATGCGGTTTTCAACTATTTTATCTTATCTTATCATGATAAAAAAAAAAATCTTTATTTGAATCAGGTATTTGTACTATTATGTGTCAGCAAAGATTTCTTTTTACCTTTTAATATTAAATACAAGTTCACAGTCATCACCCCTAAGGGCCACTTCAGAACTTTATACTCTTAAAAATAATGGACTGATCTGAGGTTCTAATTTAGAATGTCATCCTCTACTGCCACTTTGATGCAGAGTAATTTGACTCGAGTCAGAATCTCCATCCCATTATTTAATTACTCATTCTGGCAGGAGTGGCAGATTTTTAATATGAGGCTGTTTTAATACTTAAGGCATCTTTTTCTGTGTTTGGATTTCCCAGCCGCTTGCTTTACAAAGTGTTACCCACTTTGTAACATTTTATAAAGAATTTCAGAGTTTCATATATAGAAAAATATATGTATAAAGTATATATATATATATATATATATATATATATATATATATATATATATATATATATAAAGAACAATATGACGTTTAAAGAATTTATAGAGCTTTAAAAAACTTTCAAAAGCATATGATATCATAAATCCTACTGTTGTGTTCTCAAATATGTATCGATATGACTTTAACGATCACGTTTAAAAGTGGCTCCGGAACTACATTGTAGAAAACCATGTTTGTTCAAGAGTCATGAATCTAAAAGAAATATAACTCATTATGGTGTACCTCAAGCATCTGTATTAGGACCATAATCGTTTCTCTGCTATACTAATGATCTGATTGCAGTTCTTTTATAGGTGACAATATAATTCAAACAAATTATCATAAATGCTAATAAATAACATTTACTGTTATTTGAATAAAAATAAACTATAAGAGAACGAGCAAGATAAACTTGATACTCATATCGAAGAACTAATCAAAGTTTAAATTACTTATATCTTGTACATATCATAATTTACTCTAAAAGTTCATATTTAACTCACTAAGGGGAGCTTTTTAACGAAAACACTGTTTTTCGAACCAACTTGAACGTTGAAGCCAATTTAGTCCAAATTTGGTGCATAAGAATCGACTCGAAGAGATCTTACTAGTTTATATCTTATTTAACTCACTAGGAGGAGCTTTTTTTATGAAAAATACTGTATTGATATCTTTACATTAATTCGAGAGGTTCAATCACAGGGATTGCTTGTACAACGCAGGGGATTGGGACCATTTTAGGGATAAACCTCTGCTTGTGGGGGCGACAACGTACAAAAAAAGCTTAAAAGAGAGGAATAGCCATTTCCCTCAGCCCTCCTTGTATCGTGAATGACTTTTTGAATTTTTCCTCTATATCTATGTTGCTGCATGCAGGCAGAGATGCAGTGAAGGTGGTTCGAGGAAATCGGTCTTTTCTTCTATTATTCAACTGCCCTCCTTTGAAATTTGGCTCATGTTTTATTGAGCAGGGCTTAAACTGTGGATTTTCTGACAAGGATACTTGCTATTTTAAGTCCCAGCATCTCTCAGACCGTCTGACATGTGGACGGCCGGTTAATGACGCGGTTTATATGCGCTCTGTACGGTCTCCTTAAGAGGAGTTGGTGGCGAGTGATGCTGAGAAAGAAACGGCTAAGCTGCAGGAAAAAGGATCGATCAAATCCTCAGCACGTGTAAAGCTTCATGTCAACATTGTGAAATACACTATGGAGAGAAGTGGAGTGCAATCTGTAGCATGGAGGAAAATTAGAGTGTCACATGGGTATTGCATGAATGCAGAACACTTCAGGAGGACTGGGATGATGTGGTCACGTGAGCGAGTGTGGGTGAGGAAGGGCGCATCAGAGTTCTTCGGCTGTGGTGTCATACAGGATGCCGTTGCAGTCGGGATGTAATGAAGGTTGGGATCAGAGTTTGGGCAGCAGAAAAGGAGAGTAATAGCACAGAAAGCCAACGTCTGTGAGGGGGAGGAGACAGCTAGGTTGATTCGATTGATGTGTTTATGAAGAAGAGGTTTTAGTTTAAGGTTACTCCAAGAATGCTGATGTGAGGAGAGGGAGACAGAGTGAAGTTTTGGTTGAATTCATTGAGTTGTTGTAATTATACCTCATTATAATCAGCACTCCTTTGATTTCTGGAGTGTAGGAGGGGCTCCACTTCATCGAGGTCATCAGGTGAGATACCTCCTTCAGAGGTGTTTCATTGATAGCGGCATGACACCTTTGAACGACTCAACGGCAAAATCTGGCCCACTACCCGTTGTGGACCCCCCACTGTCACCCCATCCTCTTATGGTCACTTTGTAGCCCAGATCAGGTCCTTCTTTTTCGTAGCGACTATGTTTGACAATTCCAAAAGTGAGCTGGTGGCTTGCCGTTGAGTCTGCCCTCAGGTTCCGAACCCTGATGAATGATTTGTCTACAAAATCTCTGCAACCCCCCCTCCATTAGTAACGCTTTTTGTCCTTCCACAGCTATGTCTGCATATTTTAAATAGTTTTCACTGAAATACATCACATATCAGGGTTTCAGCCTTTCCCCCCCTTCCAATGTCCTCCTTAGGGGATGTGAGAATGAAATCTTTAAATGAAGATTAAATTGCTTCAAAAGACCAATTTCAGAAGCATGATGTTGGCTCATAGGTCTAATCAGTACTACACTATGCCAAAATCAAAAGAAATTTCCAAAGATTCTTAAAATCCATCAGTCGGGGAAGGGTTACGAATCTATTTGTAAGGTTCTGGGACTCCACAGATCAAGAGTATCTACAAGTGGAAAGGACATGGAACAAAAGTGAACCTTCTACCTTCAAAAATTCCTCCAAGAGCTCAGTAAAGGCTCCTTCATGAAGTCTTAGAGGATCCAAAGAAAACATCGAAGGAACTGCGGGCCTCTCTCACTTCAATAAAGATCAGAGTTCATGGCTCCACTACTCCAAAAACTCTGGGCAAAAAAAACATTTGGGGAGACTGACGAGGAGAAACCCACTGCTGAACCTGAGGAATATTATGGCAGATCAGAATTTGCCCACAACACAACTTGTTGACCCTCAGAGCTTTGGGGGAATCGTCTCTGGAATGATAAGCAAAAAGATGAACTGTTTCAAGACAGGGGTCCCGTTACATCAGGTGTAAAGCAAACATCAGACCTACGATCAAACATGGAGGTGGTAGTGGAATGTTTGAGATGCTCTGCAGCCTCAGGGCAAGGATGACTCAGCATTATTGAGGGACTGAATTATGCTTTCTGCCAGATATTTCTGGAGGAGAATATCAGGTCGTCAGTCTTTGTGTTAAAGTTCAACAGTGAAACAAAGATCTCAAGCTGAAGAGTAGGTCAACCTCTGAATGGATCAAAAGTTTTTGGAGTAACATAGTCATGGGTCAATATTGCCATGAATTTAGCCATTTTATCTTATATTGTACGTATTTATTTGATTATTCTCTTTGCTTTTATTATTATTTTTTATCACACAGAAAAAAAAAAGTTCAATCCTCTTTATAAACATTTGCTAGAATTGACATAAGTTTCCATCGATAGATAAGGCTGAAGATCTGTTTGTCTGGGGACAGAGTAAAATCTATATTTCCCTCTCATGAATATTTCATATTATTGACGATTTAAAAGTTGTTGTCACTTAATGACACATGAAGCAGCATTAAATGATTTCCTTGCGAGGCGTCACAATAAACCGAAAAACAGTAGGTCTGAGAATATTCTTGCAGGTTTTCAGCGCTTCTGGAAAACCTGCACCCCCAATATCGATTCGATTTTTTCCTGTGAGTAAATAAAACGAGGAAGATTAGGTAAAGTGAAGCAATCCCCTGGGAGCGTGGAAATGTTGCGGTGAAGTATACCAACAAGCTGAGCCCTCATACTCGCACCAGACGCTGTCATCAAACATCTCCATACTGAGAAAAACAACAGGAGAAGAGCTGCTCTCACACACCTCTGTGATGAAGATCAACATCATCGTCGGAATGGGGCACAGAGTCAGAAAATGCACACATTTCAGCTGCTTACTTCCTGTCTCCTACTTTTCTTTTCAAGTCAGAGACTTACTTGTTTTTTACTGGTTAGTGATGGAATAATCCGTAGAGCTTGCTGGGAAAGACCTGCATTAAGATGAACTCAAACCACAAATCCCCCTGAATGCTTCAGAGTATCTCTAGACGACGAGTCCTCGTGCACGGTCTTATACATTCCCTGCATTTGTGATTGTTGCCTGTCATTTTCTTGTCTTAATTTCTGTAAACACTGTCCCCTTACTCTGGGGACACTGATAAGCTGTAACATTATTACCACTGTTAGGTAACTTGGATAACATGGATTATCTCGACACGGCACCTGTCAGTGAAAGGGATACATCAGACACAAGTTAACATTTTTTAACCTTGAAGTTCATATGATGGAAGCAGGAAAAGTGAGCAAACATTAGGATCGGAGTAGCTTTTACAAGGGCCACTTTGTAATGTCAGAGTCCAAAGTCTTGAAATTGCAATTTTATTGTCGAAGTCGGTCAAACCCACAGAGATCAAAGATCTCCATACCCCCCTGACCCCCTTCATCCCACTCTGGGTTGTCTGGATTTCTCATAATTCCACTGTGTTTAAGGTCCATTTCAGCACAAACTATGAATGATACAGAACTGGTTGAATGACAATGTATGTAAACTGAAGCCTGTATGAACATTTTAAAGGCTGAATAATTCTTCTAGGTGAAAGTATGAAGGATCTTTGAAGGGATGAAAATTAGGTAAAATGTTAAGTGACTTTCCCATTCAAATGAATGGGTATGAAAAAAGTCATAATAGTAATATTCAAAAAATATTGAATATGACTGAAAGTATGAAAAATGTCAAGAGTCCGAATAGATGCCTGTATCTCCAGAATGAGCTTAATTTGATTTGTGGAATGATGTTTCTACGAGGAAATATGTGGAACTAGTTAGGGGGCGAAAAATGGGTCTGAATATTTAAAAAAAACATTTTTTTTGGGTGGAAGAACATTCACACCCAGTGAAAGAAATATGAACATAATCTGCCCTTTGAGAATTGACTGATCAGTGAAAGAATTGAAAATCTGCCAATTGATTGCTCTGATATTTAAGGTCCTCCTCTGTGGAGGATGGCAGCTGCACTTGTCTTTAATTATAGCTCTTCCTCCTAAAAGACGCCGTAGGTGACGCAGAGTCAGATAAAATGTTCATGGAAACTTTCTCACTACTTTGGTACTGACATGTGAGTTGAGGATGTTGCCAGAAGCTGTTGCTGCAATAGTGCATCACAAAATATAATGCCTGTGGCAGTTTTGTGCGGAATGTTGTTTACTCTAACTGCCAGAGGTTGTTGGGTTATTTGGTGAGGAATGTGTGAAAAATTGGAATTTCAATCGCAGGAGCTCAACGCCCTGACCTCAGGGAAAGGCTCAGCTCATTCAACACAATAAAACCTTTCTGTAGGTACCATTCTCCAAAATAAAGTTTCTTTCTATTTGGATTTATATCAACATTTCTACAAAATGCATCTGACAACCTGAACCGTATATAATCTGATTTATGTACGTATGTGAGCTCGACATCACTGTTACAGACAAAAACCTCATTGGATGGTCGCATGATGAAATATAAATATAAGAAACCAAATTAAATCTTCCAAAAATCAATTATAACAATTATTACGTGCAGAAAAGTTTGAATTAAATTCTTAAAGGTAGCAAAAATAAGATAAGATTCCAACCTTCACCCACTGCATTGAAGGATCACCACATTATAACGGCGTGACTAAGAGAAACCCTTTCCTGTAGGGGATGAACTCCTGTAGGGATTTTCAAGGCAGATGGTCGTCTTTTGCCAAACCAGCCATCACCGCTTGTGTTGTAGTTTAAATATTCCTAAGCCTCAGACAGTCAAGGCAATTTTACCGGACCTCATTCCTAACCCATTTCCTGTCAATATTTTATTCTTTGATTCTGGTTCTCCTCATCCATTTTTTTATGCTCATCTGCTCACCTCTATATATTTCATTGAATTCCCTGGGCTTACACCGGGGACCTCCCCATACCTTCCCTCACTGAATATACTGTACTGCTTCTTATTTCGTCAATACACTACACTTTATTGTCCCCCAATGGAAATTTGTCTTTGACTAAATCTAGCTGCATTTACCAAATGCGATTGCTCAATTCATTATAACATCAACATAGATATAAACATATTACTCTTCTAAGAGCAACATTACACATGGGCACCTGTTGCATGCAACAAGCAATCATATTGCACCAAATGTTGCACGATGTAAAAGCTGGCATAATGTTTAACATAAGCCCTATTAACATGGGACGAGTATTACATGAGGACCTCATGTGTTTTGGAATTTACAACCCAAAACTGTTTCATACGGTGGATTCACAGGGGTTAGGCAAAGGCTGAATTTAATGATCTTATTCCCACAGATATGTCAAAGCTCTGCCTCACATCAGCTGCTGCAACCTGGTTGGTAAGTTAAATTGCTGTGCATGTTGATAACCACGTTACCAAAGTAATTTAGAGATGTGGTTTACAAAAACAGCATTTGGGAAAATATTCATAGAGACCTCCTCGAGACCTCTTGCTTCGGTGCTCGTCTATACGGGACATCGGAGGCTGGACCGAGTATGGAGGAAAGGTTTGACTGTATAACATGCAATGTAAATATTGTGAGTGCCAGAAAAACATTAAGAAGATCGAATCAAAATGCTGTCAAATCAAAGTTTCAATTAATCCATCGCAGTCACCATAATTCGATTGGGAAAGAGAGAAGAAAGAGTAGCAGAGGAAACAAAAAAAACGAATTACAGAGAAGCAGAATTGCACAGAACTAAAAAGATCACATGACCTCGGTGTTCGGAAAACTATGTTAGAGAATACACAATGGAAATTACAGACATGGCACTTTGGTTTGGGACTAATATCACAGATGTCCCCTACAAATATTACAAAGGACTACCCACCTACCCAGGTTATACTAATCCTGTGCCCATTGAGCTTTAGTCTATACTATTGTTTAAGGATGTTAACAGAGGAAACAAGAAACAGACATGTTGGTCTCTGCCAGAGGGTAAAATCTCGTGCTCAAGTCAGGTTTGTACTGAACTCCTAGTGGATTACATTTTTGTGATTTTTTTTTTTTTTTGACTGAACTTGTCACAAAAGTGGCCTTGGTTCATTCAAAATAAGTTATTTTATAGTTGCATTTAGGTCCCGTGTTTAAACATAACTTGGACACAAGGTTTTCTTTACGTCAAAACAGATTTTTTTTTCCTAAACCTAACCGTATCCATGGTTTGCATGTGGTGATTAGAGGTCTGAAAACATTCCATCTTACCAAACATGATAAGAACTTATTAGATTGTTGCTGTTGAATCAAACAAGGCAACATAAGGAAATCTCGAAATGATCTACACCAATAATGGAGGGTAAATACATCCTCTGGGTTCACAGCAGATACCTTTAATAGAACCTGACATATCACAAAAAGGACACACGGCAGGAAGCGTTTTCATTTTAGATAGTTATCTTGTCTCTATTTGAAGGGACCAAAGATTGTCACCTTCATTCATCAGCAGTCACCTGTCACCGACTTCTCCACGCCCTCCATTCTGACATCAGCCCTCACTGCGAGGGAGAAATGGGTGATGTTTAGTGGGATTTGTGTGTGTTTTTTTTTTTTTTGCTGAGCATCCTCATCAAATCCTCTCCCTCCCAGGAGGATGCTTGGGCGCTGGTGTGTTGACAAGAGCAGCTGCCTCAGTCAACCCTGCGCTCTGATAAGAAGCAGCACATCCAAAGACTGAATAATGACCTGCTGTCCTCGTGCCTGCAGATCACTCCCATGCAATAGGACAGCAGGGCACACGCAATCAGAGCTCAATCTCTGGGTTACGGGGAACGGGGAAAATTTCAGAAACAGCGCCCCATGCATGAGACAGATGGATGATGTGTTCACACACGTACAACAGCATATGGATTTGCTGCTTTGGTAGGTTCATATGGACACCATATGCAATGGTCCACATATATACATATATATCCATCCAGAAATATAGTATTAGTTTATGCTGCATTCATAGTGAATGTGACAAATTTTTCATGCAGCTAAATGAAATACGAAGTTAATGCAAAGCCGTGAGTCGACACCAATTGGCTCAATTGTAAAACATAAATGAAAATGTTCGACTCAAGCGAATGACCTACTGGTAGTTGACGCTTCTGCTTTCTGTTTTTATGCATCTAGCCGAGCAAAATCTTCTTACCCCATCTGCAGATTTTCATTGGCAGATTTTCCATTGTCTTTCTTTGAAATTATAATTTAAGAATATTTGGCTTCTTTTGCCAATTTTTGCAGTGCAAACTCTGCTCCTGAAAGCAGAAGCACTGATGAAGAGCATCATCCTTTCTCACCGACTGTCTGTATGCAAATGATATCTGAGAGGATGACAGGTTTATGAGCTTAAATATCTTCATCTTGGGTTAATATTGAATTCCAGTATGTCTGTATCACAAACATACTAACGTTAACTATCAGGTGACGCAGTAAGTCACATTATTTGTTCTCTGCAGTTCTTCTAATATTGGAGACATGAATAACTGTAGTGGAGTCATATCCAGTCAAATAAACTGTAACTCACTACATTATGTGTCATGATTTAACCCCCACCACAATACAAATCAAGAGTTCCCTGTCTTTTCACGTTTGTCCTTTCATCGTCCTCGTATTAATGTTGGCTTAGGTAAAAGGTCAACACATTTGTCACTCACAAGATTTACTTTTTGTCCTTTCAGTGCGGTAAAACTCACATTTAACAGCTCCAATGCACCAGAATGTCACCAGGTTTCTTTAGTAAATGTCGGAATGTACGGAAGGTCAAAGAGGCCAATATTGTTTAAAAGTGGCCATTTTTGGCGTTAACCTGAACCCTAATCCTGTATAAATGTTCATCATAACAATGTTCGGTTTTGTTTTTTGCAGGTCAGCTTCACCTCTAAGGTCCCAGTCAGTGATCAAGTTGGCCTGATCTTATTAAAAGTCATTTCAATCAAGAGAGCCAATTGAATGAAGAAAATGTGATGCTAATGCAATGCTATTGCCATTACTAATGCAAATGCAATACTAATGTTGCTACTGCTATTGTTTCTAATGCTAACTTGGTCATGTTTAGCCTATTATATCGTATCGCTGCTAGCATAGCATTTTTAGTTCAGCTTTCCGCTAGCAAATCTCCAGATAATGTATCAATCATGGGCGGGACAAGTAACCTGGTAACCAAAAGACTGACGCATAGAGACAATTAACAATTTACCCTCACGATAACAGGCAATTTTTTCAGAGTCACCTATTGCGAGTACTCCCACGCAGACAGCAGAACATGTAAACCCCACACAAAAAGTCCCTAAAGTGAGAAGTGGATTATAATCCCGAACCTTCTTCGTATGAGGCGAAAGTGCTAGCTACCGCCCTGCCCCTATACTTAGACTGTCAAAGTCTTAAACTCTAGGGACGTCAAAGGGCATTTGTCCTGAGAAGTAGCAAGATAAATCCCCTATGAAGTCCAGTCACTGGTGGTGGTGGTTGATGACTCTGTTACATGAAAATACTAGAGGTACAGAGCAACATATTTAAAAAGACAACAGGAATATGATAGGCCAGGAAAGAAGGTATATTATTGGATAGATGTGATCTACACTTCTAATGAAAGCAGGAAAGGAAGAGAGGGCATGAGTGAACGACTGTATGGTAGGAGAAATAAACAATGGTGTGCAGAGGGGCAATCTTCCTACATGAAATTTTGCTAAAGCTTCATTATCATTCCATTGGTCATATAGGGTATAATTTACAAGATATGGGTCAAGTACAGGTAAAGGAAACACTGGAGAGGTCTATATTTTATTTGAAAACCCTTCAATTTAGGTCATGAAGGTTCTTTAGCCTCATTTAGAGCCTAAAACTGGAAGAACAAAGAGAATGCCTTCCTTCAGCATAGGCACAAATGGATTTCTTGGACTTTAAACGAGCTATTGTATGTGACTATTATGTTTTCTGTGTGCTAGAAAATGTAATTAACGGAGCTGTAAAAGTCTCCGACAGCTTGGAGCAGCTGGGTGAACCTTTATTGGACTGACAGAAACAAGTGTATTGTTAGATGAACTCCCGCCTTGTAATTGGTTTGGTACAAGTGAGACATTATCATAGAGTGAGAATATTAATCACAGATATTTTACTTTACTGTTGTGCCTCTTTTGTTTTTCATGACAAGTAGACAACAAAAACCATCCGCCTTATTCTAAATGAGCTCAAGATATTATCCCACTTGGTTCAGGGATAGAAATTATGTCCGACCATCCAACCTTCTGTGTATAAAACTAGATCTTCACCTGTCTGACAAAGGTTGTTTTTCACTTAATGGCTGCCTTAGAATGGAAGGCAGTCAGGATGGTTTGCAGAGGCCAGAGTTGCACAGATCTGGACACCTCTATATCAGGCAGCAAGGGGATATTTTGTCCCGAAGTTCATGTTGGAAGCAGGACAAGTCTGCAAGTGTATAAAACTGAGAAACTTTGACAGGGAGTGATTGTGATGGTTTAACGACCTGGTCAGAGCATCTCCAGAACTGCAGGTCTTGTTGACTGTTCCTGGTCCGCAATGGTTTAGAACCTACCAAAGTGGTCTGAGGAAGGACAACTAGCGAACTAGCAGCAGAGTCATGGGTACCCAAGGCTCACTGATGCATGCAGGGAAAAACGTTCAATTCCAGCGAAGAACTACTATGGCACAAATTGTCGTAAAGGCGATTCTGGGTCTGATGGTTCTGTAACTGGTTCCAGAACATCCATATCTAGGCTGCCCGCATCATTACCCACGCTCGTTCTCATGACCGTATCACCCCTCTCGTCCAGAACCTCCATTGACTCTCCTTCACACAGCTTATCCAGGTTGGGGTGGAGCTTGAGGCATGGTGACCTGAGCAGAGAAGCCGGGCCCATCAGAGGTCCATTTGCCTCAGTCTCATTAACATTTTTTTTTGAGAAGTTTGTATTTCAAGGGCCCATATCTTGAGAGAAATACAAAAAAATGTATTATTTAATATAAAAAACTGACAGTGTGTGTAACCTCGCCGTCAAAGAAGGGATATATGAAGACCCATCTGAAGAAATTGATGAAATATGTGTGGTGGGGTCGGTGCAGTCTGCCCAAGGGATTCAACCCCACGGGATGGAGACAGACACGCAGTAAGGAGGATCTCTGTTACCTTTACAGAACCTGAACCAGGACACTTCCTGGGGCTTTGGGCCGAGTGCAAGCTGAGCCCTCTGTCCTCCCTTTCCTGGGGGAGATGAGGTGAAACGGGGCTTCTCTCTTACATATCTCTCCACCCCTGGTGTTTCAGCGCTACAACGCAGAACAAATTACATTTTTTTGTATTTAAGATGTAAAATTTGATTGTGGCTATTCAGACAAAAAAACCTCAAAACAATATATATATCCAAAGGAACATCATCAATTGACAGTCATAGATGACAACATCATTCTGGGACGTGAAATCCACCATTGGTTCTCCCACCCTGCATGGAGAGGGGATGAAATGAGACGCAAAGTATGTTACAATCTGAAACTTCACTGCTAAATGCTACAAAATTTTACATACTCCACCCTTAAGACCCTTAAGTGGTCACAAGTTGTTTATTTTATAACTTTGCTTTCCATTTATTACTTAAAGTTAGAAATATCTGTTACTGTTTTGTTGAGTCAAACACTGTGTTGTGCCATAGAGTTAGTTTTGCAAGAGGTAACGTTGCAGAAATTTATATGTTTCTGTGGGCGCATTATTTCAACCTCTATTAAAAATTCCAATCTCGCAGGAATCTGCAGCCCAGCTTTGAAGCCATGGGGGGAAGAGCATTATTTCAAACAGGAGAGACAGAGAATTAAGTAAAGATGAATGATTTATTCCAACAGATGAGCATTGATCATTTCTAATTATCTATTACAAAGTCCTTTGGTCTCGGGGTCTTCGGGGACATTGAGTTTCAAATGTATTTGCTCCGAGAAGCAGTAGGTTTATCCAACCATTTGAAGTCTGCCTACTGGTGGTGGCTGATGACCCTGCTGAGGCTGAAGGATCTTTGAGAGCTGGGGGGAGATACAGAGGTGGAGGATGCGTGAACCAGCAGCATGAAAGAAGTGGATGAATCGAGAGAATCATAATATGATGGTGATAAGATGAGAATGCAGACGTGTCCCAGCTATTGGATGGAACTGGCTACCTGATATCAGTTACCTGCCCCTGACAGAGAAGCAGGTAACTGACACTGAGTTTGTGTGAAAGATATGCAAGGATAATATAGTGGAATGAGCATAGCTGTGGTCTGAGTGTGAATGGAGATAGTCTTTCTAAATGAACTTTCGATAGATCTCCGTTTATTCAAAAAAAGATTTGCGAAGTTTATCAATCCGTGATGTTGTACGTTCATTTGAAGAAGAAAACACAGTCAATATAAGAGCAATTCTGATAGAAACTGAGTAAAGATTGAATTGTAATTTACTAAATCGACATTCATCAATAAGCCATGGTCTTGAATTTGGAATTTAAGTTCAAAATGTTGTCCAACAGAAACATAAAGGAAAAGCTTTTATGCATCTTAAAAAAGAAAATTGTAGATGTGCAGGTTGCTTCAGTTAGATACACTCAATTATAAGACCATTTAATTAGAAAAACGTTTTCAATTTCAATATAAATAAAAAATAATAATAATTTCATATCAAATTAAGAATATAATAAAATATTTAATAAATTATTGAAATAAAACGTGAAATACGTCAAAAAAAGATTCTTAAAATGAATACGCAATGAATTAATTACATGTTGTAAATATGTGTATGAAATTAATAATAAGTGTTAAATTTAAATGTAAAATAAATTATATAATGATTATTCCTAATAATTAATATGCATATAATATAAATATAAATTTTGAATAGAATAATATTATAAAGCTGAATCAGTCTAATTATGTGATAACTGTCTACTATTTAACAGCCAATCACAGTGTTCGATACAAAGAAGAAAATGATTGATTAATTTTATAGTTTTTAAAAAAAAAAGCTGAAAAAGGCTAGATATATATTTTATATATATATCAAATATATATAATTTTAAAGATTGTTTGAACATTGAATGAAAGTGCCTATTATGTGTATTATGTTTAAAATATCTTTATTCAGAAATTAAATCATTATACATGACATTCAGATATGCTCTTCCTTTTTTTTCCTTTTTTTTCTTTTCAAACAAACTGACTGCATACAAACTGCAAAAAGTGAACCCTGCCAGAGACTGAGCCTTTCTCCTTCTGTATCGAGGAGAGACAGTCCTGACCTAACACAGCAAACCAAACAACAACAAAACCCCCTCAAAAAAACCCACCCTCATCAGCTCCCAAACTTCCCCAGGAGTGTAGCCCTACAATGTTCCACGGGCAGGTTATATACAGGTTTTGGATTTTTTTTAGTTTTTAAGATAGGAGATAAACGGATGCCATATCTTCTCAAATATCCTGATTTTATTTTTGAGAATAAATCAGATTCTCTCAAGATGCAATGTTTCTGTCACTGCTAGAATGAGCTTCCTAGCAGTGAGAAGTCCATAAGACAACAGGAATTGCTCAGCGGTTTGAAGTTTCCTCCATCCGTCTGATGTCCCTAGGACAATTAGCACTGGGTCAGGATTTATCCCTGTCCCCAGTATCTTTGAGAGTAGTCTAAATATCCCCAGCCAGAAGTTCTGCAAGTTGGGACACAGAGCAAAACTATGTAATAGGGTTGCTTCTGTCGATCCACATCTATCACACTGTGGTGAGATTTCAGGAAATATTTTGTCTAATTTTGTCTTTGTGTAGTGTAATCGATGCAATACTTTAACTTGTATCAAACTTTATTGTCTTGTATTAACTGAACAAGTGTGTGTATTTTCCAGGCTGTTATCCCAGATATCCTCTGGTAAATGTTTACCTTATTCTGATTCCCATAGTGCCCTAATGGTGCTGGTTAATGTTAGGGTTAGACTCTGCAGCGCATTGTACAGACAAGAAATTATATTTTTAGACCAAGCAGATTGTTTTAGACATTTATCCAATTTGTCCGGTCCTGCGCACTCAAACTTGGGAAGATGAGTTCTCACATAGTTCCTCACCTGGAGGTATCGAAAGAAGTCGTGCTGTGGGAGACCATCCAATCCACTCATTACCCCCAAAGTCCCCCCTATGTGTATCATAATAGTATCATATATAATTATATTGAAACATGCATGTAATAAATTCTTAATTACGTTTACACTGCCCCTCTCCCCCCCAGGATGCCCCTACATTGTGTTTGTTCACAGTAATGAGAAAAAAAATTAATCAGTTGCTTTAGGAAGTGTGGAGTCATGGATTGAAGAATTGTTTGTTGTGCTGACTCCTCGCCTGAGGCTCGCGTGGAAACAGTTGAGGTGACAAAATGTGTGCTCATTACAGGACAACTTTTACTCCCCACCAAGAGGCAAACAATCCCACCTTCCCATTTAAAGCGTCATGTATAAATCAGGTGCAGGAGACGCGATCAAAACGGTGGCTCTGGGATGATTTGGCCTCTCTGATGATTTATATCCCCCCGGCTGCCACAGTGGCTGTTTATTCCTTATGCATAATTCATTGGAAATGCATTACCCATAATGCATTCTCTATCCACTAATGAGACGATGCTCATTATTTTTATTCTGCTTATCCAGGAGATTCCCAATAAAAGAATATCAATCTGCATCACTGACTTGTTAAGGTCAGGGAAAAAAAACAAAACAGTGCAAATATTGCAGGAATTTTTCCCCCTGCGTTTTAAAAATCCCTCTGTTCATAGCAGGAGGAGGAAGTGATCAATCTAAATTTTAAACAAAGTCAGACTGTTTGGGGAAAAGAAGGAGGATTTAGCTCGATAGCAGACACTAAGAGGCAGACAAGACAAATGTTGTTTCTTCTGGTCTAGACTCCTGATTGTTAAATGATGGAATATAAAGAGCCGGGCTCATGTTTCATCTTCTGATAACTATAAAAACGCATGTCCTTTTGAAATTACAGCCATCGCATCAAAGTCTTTTGCCAGATAATGGAGAGAAGCTGCAGCTGTGTTTGGAGGTAAAACGAGGCTCATTATGTGACAGAAGAGACGTTCCTTTCAGGCAGCCGGGTCTTACAGGCATTTGTTTGGCTCTAGTTTAACTTCCACACACACCTAATATGATATTCTAGCAATCCGTTTTCCAGGATTCTCTGCAGTAGCTGGTCCTATTACCCTCTCTGCCTCTGGTGAAGCTAAATCTGTTCTCAGCAGAACATACAGGATCAATAGACAATCTGGATATCCAGTTGTTTTCTCTCACTTTGGTAATTACGGCCGTTAATGCCTTTCAGGGTTCGGACCTCAACGTTTTTGTAATCCTCTTTTTGTCTCTGCAGCTGAAGATAAAACCCTGATACACTGTGATCATAGGGCGTTGTACTTGTTTTTTCCAGACTTACACCAAACTTTTAGGTGCAACTTCATCCCTACTAAAGTTCCGATCCAATATATAGACTTAAGTCCAACACAAAAGAGGAGTTGTGGATCCAGATCAAACTGGACCATAGTTGACCAAAATTGATTATTCAAGCTGAAAGTGAATGAGCCTTTCCAATCATCAGTCCACACACTATTTTCCCAAAAGCTTTGAAGGTCATCGAATTGTGTGGTTGAAAAATTCAAATCAGAAGAATCAGAATCAGCTTTATTTGCCATGTTTATGCATACAAGGAATTTGACTCCGTTTAACTGAGCTCTCGAAGTACGAACATCATATAAATACTTTTAAATTAAATGGACAAGGCTCCCTCACAGCAAGAAGGTACCAGGTTCGAATCCACATCTGCCGGCCTTTCTGTGCGGAGTTTGCATGTTCTCCCTGTGTCTCCGTGGGTTCTCCCCGGGAACTCCGGCTTCCTCCCACAGTCCAAAAACATGTGATATAGGTGAATTGGTGACACAAAATTGCTCATAGGAGTAAGTGTAACTGTAAGTGTGTGGTTGTATGTCTCTATGTGTCAGCCCTGCGATGAACTGGCGACGTGTCCAGGGTGTACCCTGCCTCTCGCCCGATGTTAGCTGGGATAGGCTCCAGCCCCCCGTGACCCTGAACAGGATAAGCCGTAGATAATGAATGAATGGATGAATAGCTTGTATATAATAAATATACAAGCTATAAACAAATGGAGATGATCTTGTGTACAGGCTATATACATTTAAATATATATGTATTAATATGTATATATAAATATATATGACAGTGCAAATATGTCAGAGTAATTGACAGTTGGAGGTAGTTATTGTATAATCAGGTGATCCAGGTTATTGTACAACACTGACACTGGTTTGATTGTTGGTCAGGTTGTTGGACTGTGGGTAGAAACTGTTCTTGTGTCTGGTAGTTTTGCCGAACAGTGTTCTGTAGCGCCTGCCAGAGGGGAGAGTTTGAAGCAGTAGTGTCCGGGGTGTGACGGGTCTGCTGTGATCTTTCTTGGATGGATGGCAGGTTGGATCCGATGATTTTTTTCTGCAGATCTAATTGTCCGTTGTAGTCTGTTTCTGTCCTGTTTGGTAGCAGATCCAAACCAAACCGTGATGGATGTGCAGAGAATTGACTGGATTACTGCACTGTTAAATTGGATCAGCAGCACCTGAAGCAGGTTGAGCTTCCTAAGCTGGCATAGGAAGCACATCCTCTGCTGGGCCTTTGTGATGATTTTGTCTGTGTTGGATGTCCACTTAAGGTCCTGAAAGATTGTAGTTCCCAGGAACCTGCAGGATTCCACAGCAGACACAGCGCTGTTCAGTACAGCAAGGGAGGGCAGTGACGGGGGGGGTGTTGATAGTTCGGAGCGGGTGTCGAACCTGCAATAAAACTTCAGCTCCTCGGCCAGTTGAATGCTCTCCACAGCAGGGGATGTTGGTTTCCTGTAGTTGGGGACTTCGCACAGGCCTCTCCACACTGATACTGGGTTGTTGGCTGGAAACTTGTTTTTCAGCTTTTCAGAGTAGCACTTCTTTGCTGCTCTGAAAAGCGTGTTTCTGGCCTGCTTGTACAGGACTCCAATCCTGTAAGCTTCCTCCTCGGTCTGACCTAGGTGCTTGAGTTTGGCAGTAAACCAGGGTTTATTGTTATTGTATGTGCAGAAGGTTTTTGTTGGCACACACATGTCCTCGCAAAACCTGATGTAAGCCGTCACAGTGTCAACTCATCCAGGTCTGAAGCAGCATCCTCAAAGACACTCCAATCAGTGCAGTCAAAGCAGGCCTGTAGCTCCAGTTTTGCCTCGTGGGTCCACCTCTTGACTACAGGCTTTGCAGATTTTAAGCTCTACCTGAAGGACGGGATGAGATGGTTCATACAATGATCAGAGAGTCCCAGAGCTGCACTGGGGACAGAGCGATATGCATCCTTTACTGTGGTGTAGCGGTGGTCCAGCGTGTTAGTGTTCCTGGTGGGACACCTGATGTGTTGTCTTTATTTTGGCAGTTCGTGGCTGAGGTTTGCTCTGTTGAAGTCCCCAAGAATGATGTGCAGAGAGTCTGGGTGTTCATGCTCCAGATCAGAAATCTGGAGCATGAACATCATGTACTCACTGAGCCAGGTTTCAGTGAAGCACTGGGCGGCGCATCCACGAAAGTCCGAGTTGGTAGAATTGAGCAGCAGCAGCTCGTAGTCCATCTTATTTGCCAGAGAGCGGACATTCGCAAGGTGGATCGGGGGGAGCGCCGTTCGAAATCCCTGCTGAAGCAGTTAAACAAACGCACCGGCTCGCTTCCCCCTCCGACATCTCCGATAGGTCCCACAGAGAGCTGCTGCTCCTCCAACTAGAAGTTGACCCAGGTTAACCAATTGTTAGGGGAATTGTGTAAAAGCATTCCCAGTCGATGGGCAGATGTTTAAAAGTTCCTCTCTGGAGCTGTGAACGGGACAAATAAACAAAAACAGAAAGTACTAGAGAGCGCTGCACCGAGGCGACTTTCCGCGGCGCCATCATGATTGTCAAATTCTGAACATTCTTTTGGTCAGTGGTTGCTTCGTCCTTGTCACTGTCATACCATTTTAGCCCAGTCTCATTGGAATAATGGGGCAATGACCTCTGACCTTCATTGAGGTGAGGTGATTCCTTGGTTGTTTTCTTTGAATCTTTTGTGATTTCCTGAAGAGCCTTCTCTGTGTTCTTGGAGGAATTTTGGAAAACCAATAGTAGATAATGTGTCTCACTTTGGATCTGTGGAGTCCCAGAAGCTTAGAAACAACTTTGGCACCCTACCCAGACTAATGGATTTCAATCACCTTCTGGAATTTCTTCAGATTTTTGCAAAGTGTACTATGTGACCTATGAGCCAATGCGATGCCAATTTTTGCTTCTTAAGAGGGTCTCTTGAAGGGATGATGTGACTAAACAGGGCTTGAAGTTCATGGATCAGGTCTGTGGGTCGAGTCCAGCTGGAAACAGTTATTAATGCATCTGAGTTTAGTTTCTACTTCTACAAACAAAAATAGAAAACAAACAGGAGGGCTGTGTTGTAGGTAAAGTAACCATCAGATTCACTAATGGTAAAAATAACTAAAGGAATCAAGCTATTATACTTTATAGGACATTAGCCAAGTCTGAATTCCAAAAATAAATAAAATGTTATTGACTCTCGAGTTACAGCAACATATGCTTCTGTTCCAGAGGCCTTCTCATAATTTAACCCCATGTGAACTTTCTCTCCTGGGTTGTGACACCTGCCCAGCCCCAGGCCTCGTAGGGAGTGGGCTGTGTTTTGGGAGTGACGTCTGATACACAGGATGCCCTCCACAAAGTTAAGTCACACTACAATTTCCTTCCTTGTGTGTGTGCGAGGGTGTGTGTGTGAGCTGAGGTGAGTGGCGTGATGCAAATGTGCAGTGATGGCGAGGGCATGAGAATGTTAATTAAAAGTCAGACTGTTTTCAAGCCCTGATTTCAGACTGGAAGGAACCTTTTTATTTATACCTTACCTGCCGTGACCACAGTGTTTATGGCGGTACACACTCTTTTGGATGGTGATCGGATGGAAAAAATAACATGCTTCTGCTGCTACTCAAAGGCAGCTGGGACTTCGACAACTTCATCAGGACTATGTGGCCTCACAGTGGGGTTTGTTAAGAGCAGATCAGGTGTTTGAAACAATCTTTTCATTAAAAAAATCAAAATTTATTTCAATGCCTACCCAAATCAAATAAACCAAGATGGCTCTTACACTTTGGAGGGGCTAGAAAACCTCTGTCCATTCATCCATTTTCTTGCACTTGGACACGGTGCGGGTATAAGTGGGGTGTTCGAGAAGTCTCTCACCCCTGCAATGCTCCCAAGCTCATCCTAGTGGGCCCCAGAGCGATCCCACACCAGATGAGATATGGGATCTGTCCAGTGAATTTTGGGTCAACCCCAGGGTCTGCTCCTGGTTGGACATGCTCAGAAAACCTCCATGGGGAGGTGCCGATCCATCTTAACTGGTTCTACTCTGAGCTCCCTCTGGATGTCTGTGATCAGCCCTGTCATACCTATCTATTTATCTAAATCTATGTATGTATACTTGCTTCAAAAATCAACCATCCAGCAAACTGATCATATGCAGATTATGCTTCAGTGATCTTTACCCTGGAAGTTTTCTATTCAAGTGGCAGCTGTGAGTCATCTGACAAACAATCGTCTCCATCTGGAGAGTCCCAATAACATCAGACCAGGGATTTCCACTTGTGGATTCAAATATCCAGCTGGGAAGAAATAGCATCCAGCTGGGAAATTAAACAACATGCCCTAAAGTTGATTATCACAAATTATAAGGAAGCATTTCTTTAATTTAAAGTAGAGGTTACAAACTTAATTGCATTTTGCTAAATGGGAGACTTCTAGAGATCCATTATCTTCCACTCATCAGGGGTTGGGTAGTGGTGGCAGAAGGATAAGCATGGTATTCAAGATGTACCCCTCCCCAGCATGACTTTCCAAATCATGCATGGTGTGTCCCAGGCTAGATGAGATATGTAGTCTGTCCAGCAAGTTCTGGTTATTCTCCCAGTTGGAATTGCCCAGAAAATCTCCCAAAGGAGATTCCCTGGACCCCCTGAACCACTACAACTGCCCCCTGTTCAAAGGAAAGGGGCACTCTGTACAAGATGTCTGAGCTCCTCAGCCCATCTTTAATGCTGCATTCACTGTGAAAAAGTTCACATCTTCTGTCATCAGCTACGACTAAAATAAACATGATAGCCGCTTTGCATTTGTTGTGGAAGTCTCAGAATCATCGCCACCGGGTCTGAGTTCCCAACATTATGAGAAGGCATACACAGACACAGCTACCATAAACCTGACCTACAGATGTTTGACCAACCTTGATGTTAAAAGGCCTTTTTTTCAAGGCGTCTACAGGATGATCGCTCAAGCTTAAAGTCCTTAATTTGAGGATGTGACACCAATCTTGATCGTGCTTTATGTAGTGGCATCTAAATCATGACTGTAACCAAAGATGTAGTCTGATGATGAGCGATGATGATTGAAAAACATTGTTCAAAAACCACTATTGACCATGTATTTTAAGTAAAAGTTCCTTCTGTCTTCACTGTTCAAGGAATATTGACTAGCTGATGAATGAAGAAGTTTTACTTAACTACTTTACTCTCAATTCAGCATTTCTAGGATACTCTTCAGAGGGCACCGGATCTCCAGTGAGGTTAGGTAAAAAATATACAGTAGCTCATTAAAACAGTCTTAAAAGTGATGGAGACGTGGCAAGAAACGTTAATAAAGTAGTCAGATGGAAATATTTAAATGTCTGGCATCTGACTTGACTTGAGGACATTTATCAGACCTCTCTCAGGTCCAGCTGGACCCACAACATCTTTTATTCTATGCTTTCTACTTCCCGACACCAGGAAACTGAATTGGCCAGATATTACAGTGAGTTAAGCTGAATTTCACACTTCCAACTCTAGACAGCAGAATCATTGTAGGAATATGGAGGCTGTGCAGTGGTTAGCTATGTTATCTCACAGCAAGAATGTTTAGGGTTCTAATACAGACTAGGGGCCATCTCTGTGGCACTTTTCAATCTGTTGAAGGTGACTTTCCTCTGGGTATTGTGGCTTCCTCCCACTTTCCAAAAACATGTATTATTTGTGACTCTACAGCCAATAACTTAGGCTTGGACAGTTTACCAAAGCACTAAAGGGACACTACAACCAGCCCTGTGTTTTACAGACTGCTGCTTCAACACAATCAACAAATTTGATAATAATAATAATAATAAATTATATTTTGGATCCAGATACTCTTTTTCAGACCTACTATTTGAGACCGGGACGGCATAAGCTCTGTGGGTAGATCAGTCGTCCCTCAACCGGGAGACCAGGTTTGAGCCCAGCCCCTGACAAAAAAACGCCAGGGGTCCTTGAGCAAGCCCCTGAAACATCAGCTCCCTGGGCGCTTCGCAGGGGCCACACACTGCTCCCTCAGGGATGGGTTAAATGCAGAGTTAAACTTCACAACCTTGTACTGTATGTATGTACTGTGTAACGTGTGATAAATAAAGGAAAGATTATTACTATTATTTGTCAGCTCGATGTTCGAGGACAGTTCATGATTGGAAAGTATCATGTATTAATCAAATTAATCCACAAGAGTGAGGTTAAGTCATTTAGAGGTTCTACATGCCAATTTCTGGTTATTTCTGTTAATTGCCAAGCCCCACTCCAGAGCCCCCTGACCTCCAGCTGCACAGCGTGGCACAGCAGCTGCTCTGCAGAAGACCAGAGGGATCTGCAGCAGGTGGTGAAGGCGGCTCAACGTGTCATCTGGACCATGCTATCACCCCTGAAGGACACGTAACTGTCCAAGTATAGAAGAAAGCCAGCTGTAATATAAACACCCAACCAACCCTGGACTCTGCGTTGTTGTTCTCCCCTCTGGAAAAAGATACAGGAGATCAAAAGTGATAAAAAAAATTGCCGTTCTCACAAAAGCTGTATCATCTGGACTGCTTTGACAGTTTACAGCAGAAGCAATTGTTACTGTCACATTTTGTTAGGCACATTTTCCCAGATTTCCGATGTCGCCCCTACACAGAATCACGGCATTGGTTAAATAATGAAAATGAATTCAGGCAGTACCACGTAAGCATCTGTATATTTGTGTAGCTTCTGTTTGGTGAGATATTCTTGAACATTAGCAGATCTTCCATTCCAAAAAATTGGGAGGATGAATTATAAACAGAAATGAGAACGGAGTGGACAACCGTCTTGTCGACATCTGACAATATGCATTCCGGCATCCCCTCCTTCTGCAATCTGCCGCCTCAGCCTGGAGCCCTGCCTCTCTCTCCTCTGGGGGCATTTCTGGGATTCAGCACCTCGATAGGCTGCGCGGCTGTAATGACTGTCCCCAGGTGTTTCATGTAGATCTGTCTGGTATAGTACTCCTCTGACGGTGCATGCAGCTCTTTGATTGAGGCTTCGAATCCTGCCGGGGATGATTATGTCTGAGGCAGAAAGGGACAGCTTCCAACTGACGGGGGGTTTGAGCCGTAGAGAGAGCAAAACGTGGCGAAAAGTGATAAAGTAGCTCTTTTTTTCCTACATGCAGGCACTTAAATTCAAAAACCAGAGCCCCCTGTGCTTCCTTTAACGTGTGACTACTCTCACGGATGAGAGGAAAAAGCCTATTTTTTAGACTTTTACTCACCCCGTCTGCTAAAATCATCACAGAACGTGATAGATCTGATTAGTAAAGTTGTTTAGTAGCCGTACTTTGCAATAGAATATCGAGATTTCTTACTCGTCTGTGCAAGAAGGAGATAAAAATAAATAATAAAATATCCTTTCCAATCAGAAATAGACTCAGCCCATGTTACAACACAGCACAGCCTGACATGTTTAACTCTTTAAAAAAAAAAACGCAAATTCTCACAATATTTTTGGTTTATAGTTTTCCATGATAAATGTCATCGTAGATGAAAACTTCACCAAAAAGAATGGGTGGTTCCTTCCCCGACATGGCGTTGAAGAGTAAATTCACTTAGGTTGATTTGCCAATTGTGGACTCTAACGCAGAGAGTCTTGAAACAAAATCCCAGAGTGACTGATTTACTGACGAACTGTTGAGGGAGGCTGTCAAATCCAACAAGTCCACCCAAACTCAGGTTACACTAATTTTTGCACAGCACCCAGGGGATACTGTTTTTTGTTCCACTTGTACTTCGTTCTTTCTTTTGATCTCACTGACGGCTTCATCGTTTTTTGGGAAAGGCTTGCTCTGAACAACGTCATCCACTTCCTCCCTCAGTGGTTCAATCCCCAGAAGTCTATATGTCAAAGGTTACTGCTCGTGATGAGCAGGGGGCCGTACGTTGTAGCCTCTACCACCACTTTATGAATGGATGGATGCTGACTCATGATCTAAAGCTTTGGGTTGTTGAGTTGAATGGTGGAAGCCCTATAGTGGAGTCCCTTTACAAAAAAAACTGTTCTGTCATTAACTATTCACACCAATGCAAGTGGCATGTTGGGTACTGTTTGTATATAAGTTATTATATAATAACAATAATAATAGTTATAATAGCACCCTTATTTGTAAAGCACCTCTAAGAACAGAGTCTAGAAAGTGCTTTGAAAAAAATAAGCCAATGCAACATGAAGGCAGATACACAGAAAACATTTACAACATCGACAAACAGTAAAAAAAGAAAATGGAAAATTAAGGGAAGACTTAAAATAATGAAAGATGATCAATGTTCCATGAAAGGCAATAACAAAGACAACAAAAGGATATGTTTGTAGAGGTGAGTTTTGAGAAGCAATTTAAAAGAGGTAAATAACTCATACCTCCTATATCACGATTTAAAACACAAGCCTCAACGGGATTTACATAAAACATGTTGACATCGAAGTGGATCTGCACTCATTAAAAACACAACAAATCATACCTGATTACAAACCTTACAGTACACAAAATAAAAATGTCCTCGTTAATCACTTATCAGCCATAACAGTGTCGGTAATCTCATTACAATGGCATCTGTCGGCAGAGGTTACCCTCGAGTTGTGACCCTTTGATCATGAAAACCCACCTGTAGAATTTAGAATCACATTGGTATCAACATCAGTGGAACAGTTATTCAAGGCAATCATATTTCAGTTTTCTTAAGGATCTACCTGAGGGGCCATTAACAATGAGTATTTAAATTACTTTAATAATGCATTGGCATTTTTTTCCAACAGTATTTTAATGGACTGGACACACAAATCCAGAATTACGTGTAATGAAAATATCGTTGTCGCCCTAAAAACTGACACAGCCTGACCTCATGCTTATGCAATTTCTGCCAAATAATCACACGCCGAGTTTTGTGGTGTTATTAAGTGTTGATTCCGAAAAGTTACACCGCCATCTACTGGCCTGGCATGAATACACCATCAAGACTGTAGTAGTGTTATTAGTAATATCATAGTGGTGAGTTCTGTAAGGCGTTTCAAATTAAACTTTGAGTGATCAACAATTTGGGAATATTCCTTTGATCTAGATCATACTTTGATTTGTGTCAGATCTCATGATGATGTCATCATATCATTCCCTCAGCATGCTAACGGCATTATTGATGAAGTTAGAGGCAAAAAACTTGCAATTGCTACTATCTCACAACGATAAAGAACTGACATACTTCATGCAGATGCCCATCAGAACTTCCTCTCCAAACTATTTAACCAAAATCCAATAACTTTTTGAGTAAACCAGCTAACAGAAAAATCTATGCAGGCAAAGACATGACCTTTGTCTGCAAAGGTAAAGGTCATGAAATGAGGTGGTGGTAAATATTCTCTTATGTGGCTCGTGGAAGTCAACGATGATGATGGCGATCAGAGAAATGATCCGCTATAAGATTGTTTTGCATACTCAGGAGAGGAAGCCCATGATGAACCTGTAGGAACCGTTTCGACATCGACACCTGATGTCATACCTGCATTTCTTGCATCCTCTATGTGTGCAACAGGTTGAATCCCCTGAGTCTGTGTGGTGATGACACATTAGATAAAGGACAAACTGTGATCCATTATTCAGCATCACGTCATCTCATGGCTGAAGTTAAAAAAGCTGCTCTATCTTTGAGGAGCTGGTTCTTACAGCCCTGGTGTCCTACTTAGAATTCGCTGTCAGTACCGCTGGCATCGGCGCTCCGTGTGCAGTCAGCTGCTGCCGATCCGTTGCCGGCACGTCAAACACACTCTCTGCTCGTCATTAGTTGAACAACGGCTGAGTGATGATTAAACCAAGCCGAGGCTTTCAAAGGAATTTCTAAAACCGAAAGATCAGAGAAGCATTTTCTTTTGTTTTTTTGATTGGGTGAGGAGCGGATGTGTTTGGTTCCTTCCAGAAAGCTAATTTAACTGCTCTGCTGATTAATGTCAAACACAGGAAGGTGGTGTCAGACAGTTGTGTTTTAAATGCCACAAACTTATTTATCTCTGCCAAGCTGCGATGAGGAGCCAACTTAATAAATTACTTTAATGCGGGTTTAAATAATGCTTAAACCGGTCAGCCATAGCATTATAACCACTGGGACATGGAGCTATTGTTGGAAGCACTATGAATGGGTAAACATAAGGACCTGAGTGACTTAGACAAGGGTCAGAGAATATTCAAAAGGGTCGATATCGTTGGGTTTTGCCAGTGGTTACCAAACGTTTTTTTGGTAATCTGAAAATGCATCTTATTGTTGGTTTCTTCATTTTGCTTGTTTTCTTTGAGCATGTTTAAATAGAGTTTAACCTTTTTATTATTTTTTATTATCAGTTTGCTTGCATTCCACCATGCTAGAGGTTTTCAACTACGCAAGAACAATTCTTTTTTCCCCAAGTAATGGGAGCATCTGAGTCCTTCGACAAATATTTGCTGTTTATATTTCATTAACACTTGGTTTATTGGTTATTGGTCATTTTTGGAGTGCTCATTGATTTTGACCTCTGCCTGCTTATGGACATTGCTTTAAATCAGATCATTTTGATCAAACATTAAATCACTGAACTGTTTCTGCTGCCATATGTATTGGTCAAGTAAAAAAAAATTTAAACAAAAAAACTTCAACTTTCTTACTTCAATGCCATGAACCCATACCTATGTAATTATTGAAAATATCCACATACACTGATCATCCATAACATTAAATCCACCTGCTTAATGTTGTATACCCCCCCCCCCCCCCTTTTGCAGCTAAAACAACTCTGCTATTGTGATTTTGTCCAAACACCTTCATATGAGACCCAGGAGTAACTTTTATAGCAGTTTCAGCTACAGTAGCCCTTCCAGCATTCGCTCCCATATGCATCTATGAACCTTGGGCAACCATGACCTGATTACTTATTCACCAGTCATCCTTCCTTAGACCTCTATGGTAGGTAGTACCACTGCAGTGGTATGTCTTGGAATATGAACAATATTAGCCTGTCCATACTCTAACACATCTACCTCAGGACAAAACTGCCACTTGCTGCCTCAAATATCCCACCCACTGACAGGTGCCATGGTTACAAGAGAATCAATGTCATTCTGACACTATTCTGACATGTTAGTGGTTATAATGTTGTGGCGGACTTGTGTATATCCAGTGGCTTTACTTGCAAAATTGCTTCTCATGAAAGAACAGACCATTGATTGTCCGAGTGCCCTTCTACTTTGTGTGAACCCAGCATGTACAGCAGGGTGATATATCAGGCTCAGAACAGCTAACAACTTTAGTAAATATCAGTTTCAGTTTATGATTCTGGAGTTAATTATACCACCTGTAATGACCTCAGTCTTCATTTACACACCCTGTCACCTCTGCACTCTCTCTAATAACATGACATTTACTGCTGAGCCTTTATAATCAGTGTGAATAACAGCATTCACACACACACACACACAATTAGTAACTGTCCAGTAGAAAGGAATGACTTTTAAGGTTGACTGTTTCGGTCATATCGCCACGGACTTTTCACATCCTCAGACCTTTCTGTTGCAAAATCCCACTCTTCCAAGTGTCAAAAGCTTTCCCAGGCGCGGCACGTTAAAATGAACAAAGTGCTCACCAACTCCCATTAGCTGAAGTATTGCTTTGAATCCCTGACCCTCTGGGAGGCCTGTCTCAAGAAGAAATAGCTCTCCTAATTAAGTGAAGGGATTGTGCACCGAGTCAAGAGTAGCGAAGCGCGTGGATATAAACTTTGACTAAAAATAAAAGATTCTGCTTGGGAAGCACTTTACTTTATGAAAACCCAAGGGGTAAATCTTGGACAGGAGAGTCGTGCAAAAATCTTAAACATCCGCTGGCCCCATCACCAAATGCACATCTCTACATTTGACAGCCGCACAGGGGACCGCGGGGTAATGCTGAGGCTCCTGCAGTTGATTAACTCCAATTGAGGACACATTAACATTCCTGCCATATCATCACAGCACAGTTGTTGATGAAAATCAGAACTGACAAGTCTATAATTATGGGACACTTCTGAATTGGTCTGGATGACCGACTCTTTTCAAGATGAGGGCACGGGGAGAGAACCAACTCGGAGAGACGAGGACAAAAATGACATCCCGCAGACTTGGGCCAGTTCCCCCTGATTGCTTTGTCAACTTGTGATCTCAACGTGGCAACGCAAAGGGGAAGGTCGTCCAAGCGGGACGGCCCAGGGAAAGAATCTGAATAATGCAGATAATTTAAGTGAAATGTAATGACGGCAACGGAGGGAGGCTGACACATCGAGCTTTCTCTCCCTCTCTCCTCCCTCGCTCCAGTGCCCTTGTCGTCGTCTTGTTCACCTCTACGCTTCAACATGTCCCACTTTCACTACGGGCAAAGATATACCACTCTGCAGACGAGGAGGGCAAACTCTCTCCGAGATGAAGGCTATTTATTTTCCCCGTTCAGCTGGTGGCAGATTGAGAGCTTGATATACAGGTTATCACGGGTGTATCTAGGTTTCCTCCGCTGAGGATCACACTCTACCCTAGCCCAGTTCTAGCTGGGAGCTGCACTGGTGTCCAGTGATGACTGGAGTGTGTCTGTTGGTCTGCAGATGTGCAGCTAGTAAAGCATAAAATATTCAGTCGTAGTGATAAGAGGCAGTGAAAGAGATCTTGTTCATTTTGAGCAGATGTCCATGAGCAGTTTTCTTGGCAAGTTCTGCTGAAATAAACAGATGGCGTGGACCTTGTTACACCTTGAACACCGTGATCAACAGAACCTGAGTGAATTGCCCCTATAATTAAACGTACACTGCCCACTAACGCCATTAACCACCTCCTCATGCTTCCTGATGTCGCACTAGCCAGCAAACTGATCCAACCCCCGGGAGATGTTTGGCAAAATGTAGATAAACCTCACCGATGCAATTTGCAAACAGTCAATAATTGTATCTCAGGACCATTATCTTGAGGGTTCCCCTTCCAGGATTTTGGAGGATAAATATGCGGTATCTTTGTCATTGTCCATCTCTGAATCTGATTGGCCTGTAGGGGCCAAATGTTTTTCAGAGCTGCCCAAAACCCAAATGACCTTTAGAGACAGAAGCCAGAACGCAAGTTTTAAAATGGGGTTTATTTTTCACGAAAATGCAGGGGCAAGACTGGTGGCTGACAGAGAACTTGGTGAGCAGGTGGCTGGTAGGGACAGTTGTACCATGAGAGAGCAATGCATTATATACATGACAGGTCCAATACTAGGGTTCCACACAGAGAGTCGAATAATCTGAGGAAGAGTGGTTGTTAGAGCCGAAGTATAAATACTGCAGATTAGATTGTAGAATAAAGTTCAGGTAAGGACCCAAACTGGTAACAGGCATGATTAGGAACATTCTTTGCACATTCTCTGCACATCCATTACTGTTTGATTTGGATCTGCTACCCAACAGGACGGGATCAGATTACAACGGACAATTAGAGCTGCAAAAAAAAAATCATCGGATCCAACCTGCCCTTCATCCAGGACCTATGTTCCTCCAGAGTCAGGGAACGGGCAGGAAAGATCACTGCAGACCCATCACACCCCGGACACAACTTGTTTCAACTTCTCCCCTCTGGCAGGCGCTACAGAACACTGTTCGCCAAAACTACCAGACACAAAAACAGTTTCTACCCACAGGCCATCGACCTGACCAACAATCAAACCAGTGTCAGTGTTGTACAATAACCCTGATCACCTCATTATACAATAATTACCTCCAACTGTCATAACTCTGACATATTTGCACTGTCATATATATTTATATATACATATTAATATATATTTATCTAAATGTATATAGCCTGTACACAAAATCATCTCCATTTGCCTATAGCTTGTATATTAATATATTAATGTAATTATTTATATGACGTTTGTACTATGAAAGCTCAGTTAACCGGAGTCAAATTCCTTTTATGCATATACATGGCCAATAAAGCTGATTCTGATTCTTACAACAGGGGAGACAAAAACAGGGGAAAAACAACTGGACAGAGACTGTATTTCAGCCGAGCTGCGACAATAAGACTCCACTAAAGAGGATATCAATCATACCTCATTTGTTCAGGAATTTCAGGCTTGAGTTTAATAAAGACCAACATTGCAGATGGGCAGGCTCCTCCTTACCAAAGTCTGAATCAAACACAAGGACATTAGTTCAGCAAAACCAGGACGTCTGTCTGGGTCAAACTGACCAATGAAAATTCAGGCTGAGCATTTACGAGAGGATGAGGATGAGAGGATGTTCTGAGGTGTCCAGGCCAAAGCGTGCAGAGAAAGGGTCTTCCTGATTTAACTTCATCACAGAAATTTGTTACAGTGTAGACAGTCTGCAGGGTTTCTTCAGTTTTAATAATACTGCTCAGTTCAGTATGTGTGCTGCATGCAACACACCATAATCATCATTCACAACGTATGCAGCTGCATCAAGCCTCATTATAATGTAATGTAACGTAAATTTTTCTTTTGCTTTACCAGAAAGGGCTAATGGACTTGCTAGAATGACATTCTGGACATATGAGGTCCCAACATATAAGGTTTCTATTGTCGTCATCTGTTCTACAATCCTAAAAAATAATAAATAATTAAATTGGTGACTCCTCCATCATGGTTAGTGAAATATTTCTAGGACCAGATGTTGATGTGACATAAAGTCTTCTAGTAGATGATTTGCTGGTGGGGAGCAGTGCTTTAATGGAGGAACCAGTGTGCTCAGACACAGGCGGTCCCTTGAGGCGATGTTGTAACTCTGGAAGATCTGCTCAGAGGTGGCAGTTCAGAAATATGAATGTGGTCGTCTGTGGTATTTCGGCGTATCGCATTAATAAACCACCTCAATGCATCATTCCCCGGACCTCTGCCAAGAACAAAGAGATTGAAAGTCATTTGAATCAGGGATGCAGAGCAGAACTTACATGTAATGAAAGCGACTGGACCAACGTTGAATACCAATCAGGCAGAGAAAGATGTCGGAGCAACTGGTTAAGAGAGTGGAGACAGAGACAACTTTACCAGGATTCAAAAATTTCTACTATTACTCCAACTCTGCAAAAACTGAAGAAAGATTTAATAAATTAAATCAAGATAATTGCTTGTGTTATTTTCTGACGTGCCCTCACAGTACGGTTACAGTGTCGTCATCAAAAATGTTACTATTTCAACTATCTTTATTCCTCTTTTTTTATGAAAACAAACAACAACAAAAAAGAATAGAACAAAGACGCAGTACCAAATACAAAGTGAAATGACCTTCCGTATCGTACACTGATCCTGAAGACACATATACATATGTATACATATATATATATACACATATATATATATATATACACACATATATATATATATATACATATATACATATACATATATATATATATATACATATATACATATATATATACATATATACATATATATACATATATATATACATATACATATATATACATATATACATATATATATACATATATATATATATATATATATATATATACATATATATACATATATATATACATATATATATATATATATATATATACATATATATACATATATATATATATATATATATATACATATATATACATATATATACATATATATACATATATACACATATACACATATATATACATATATACACATATATACATATATATATATATATATATATATTTTATTTTTTTATTTTTCTTTATACACATACACAAACACACACACACACACACGTCTGAAACGAATACATATTCGTTATATATAAGTATATATATTAGTTTCAGACATATATGTATGTATGTGTGTGGGAGAGGGATTGGAGATATTTTGAATAGTATTATATAGTGTCTAGACAGAGCAGGCTGAGAACGGTGTCCAGGCTGAGAAAATCCACCATCCATCCCCTGCTGGGATGGCTGGAAAGGAGTTGTTTTTTTTCGACTATAGACTCATATTCAGAAATATCTAATCCTGTGGATGTCGTTATCTCTCGCTGAATGATCAAATGAAACAAACTGTCCCTTGTGGAAGAGATCAGCTATGCACTTTGGCCCCTTCTGGGCCCAAAAAGTGAATGCAGGGTCCCGCAGGGTGGGTGTGAAATTGGGATTACATGTTATGGGGATGAATGAGATGGTTTGTCTGTATCCAAAATGCATCCCAAACTGAGACCATATCCTGGGGGATCTAATGACCACAGAGTTGTAAGTGATTATCAAGGCAGTGAGGGATAGTGGCTTGCATGAGTGCTGTTCCATGCTGGGCTAAATAGGTTTTTTTTCCATCCCCAGGGTCGGACAGCCAGAATTTCAATTTATGATTATTTGCAGCCCAGTAGTAATGCAGAAAATCTGGTTGTGAGAGACGCCGCCCCTCAGATTTACCCCTTTCCAAGAATGCCTTGCGGAGTTCAGGAGATTTCATATTCAAAATGAGCGTGGAAATACATTTATCCAACTCTTTGAAAAATTATTTTGGGAGAAAAATCAGAATCGCTTAAAACTAATACGACATCCTCAGCATAGTGACGATATATTAATAGTAAATAGTATACTTTTTGCCAAGTTAAGTTTATAGCCATCTAAAGGATACATGTAAAGTGCATCTGGGATCAATCTAAGCATATCCGAGCAGTATGATATCAAATCACCTGCATAGAAGGACAGTGGAGAGGGAATAATTCTGAAATTACATTTTCAGTACGTACTACTGCTTGTCGGACCATGCAGAGCAAGTTAATCCTGGAGATAAATACGGAACTGAATTTTCTGGGGGCTGAAAGAATATATTGAAATGCCTTATGGACGTCAAGTGACATAAGGGCCTCCGGGGTAGGACCTGGCTTTGAAAAAGTATACCAGTACCAGTGTATTACATATGGTGTCTGAGATTGGCAGAAGACTGTCTACCTTGTATGAATCTTGTTTGGTTGGTGTGGACGATTTTTGTGGGATCAACTCTAGATGTAGAGCCAAAGCTAAGAGTATCTTTTCATCGCAACTTTCTAAGCTGACATACCTGTGTGATATCACCTTTTTGGGGAAATGAACCTATTTGGCCCAGGATAGAACAACGCTGAGGCAAGCCTCTATCCTTCTCTTCCATAAAATGCTCTTCTTATCACTGAGCAGAAAAACACCACTCATCCAGCCCTGCGGTCATTACTTCCTTTCGGATATGGTTTCAAGTTAGGTGGCATTGCCGCAATAGAAAAACCATCTTGCTATTTGCCATAACTCGTAATCCTAATTCAACACCTGTAGCTATAGAAGGGGCCATGGACAGAAATTGTAGCCTGAAATGGGGTGATGGGCCATGACTTCTGTTAGAGTGCTTCTGCATAGTGCAACACAGATGTTAGTTGGCTGTTCATGCCGCCCGGGGCCTTACCGCTCTTCGTGCCTATAATTGCCTGATAACAGAGTTTTTAGGGCAAGCTGCATTAGCGGTTATCGGCACTGCAAAGGTCATCGCCTCTAGGTGAACTAGAGCCATTGTTTCCTAGTTAGGAAGTGTTTTGGGCAAAGGAGATGACTGTGGGTGATGCAGAATCTAGATTCTACAGAGTAGGCTATCCATATATCACAAAATAATAATAATACATTTAATTTATAATGCACTTTACATTTGGATCAAATCTCAAAGTGCTACAAAGTAAAAAGCAGATAAAAGCATCAATAAAAAATAAAAATAATAACTATATAAAAACCTGACCACAAAAGGTAGTTTACACCTCAGCCCAACAATTCTGATTCTGATGGGAGGCTCGGGAATGTGACACATGGCTCTCCTTAAACCGGATGTCAAGTCATCAAAATATTAAAGGACACAAGATTTCTGAGCAGCATGGTGTCAGTGACCGTCCCTTTCGCCTCAAAGCAGTTGAGGTTAATCTTTCAACATATCAAATCATGAGTTCGTCTTTTTTACTGTCCTTTTTACGTTAAAACCAAGGTTCAAGATTTTATACCACAGCTGCTGGATCTGCAGACACGGTCTGCAAACGGTTCAAATTGGTTGCAGTTTGTTAATTGGTCTTTATCTTCTCTGCTACTGTTGTGAAAGCCGAGGACAAGATAAAAACTGTTTGAGTGTTCTAATGCTGCAACTAAATTGGAAGGGAAAAAAAAAAAAAGTTCGGCGATAATTGGCCCGTGAAGTCGAGGAAATAATGAATGCTCCAACAGCAGCGGCCTCGCCAGCTTCACAAACATTAATTAAACGAGATCTTCTGAATGTAGGAGGCGATGAATGCATGGGTTTATTTAACACATTCATTATTTTCCTCTTTGATTTATGATCTCTGCTGAGGAGGTTATATTCTCACCTGTGGTGATCAGAGGGATTACGCATCAGCAGAGAGGTTTCCATGAATGTTGGATGGATGGTGCATAGGCCAGTTTCCAACTCTTCAGAACTAACAGTTTTAACTTTTTCAGTTACACTCTGTAAGTTATTCTAAATGAAACCCTGGACTGGAGGGTATGTGTGGGCATTTTACAACACATTATTTTTTGAGCTTCCAATGAAATGAGAGAAAGTTTGGTCATCTTCTCCGTGGAATATATCCGCTGCTCTTGCCTCACCTGACGAATGCATAGTTCAAATACTGATGCATTAATTGTATCTTCTGGGCAATGTGCAATCTTCAGATGAGTACTCATCTGAAGATTGCACATCGCCCATATCTCATATCTTGCGATTCATATTAGGCGTTTTTGCTGTTGCTCCATCCTTTCTGCTGCTGTACAACTGAAGGTTACTGGGATTAATAGAGGATTATAATGTTAATTTGTCTGTTTATTGTGTTCAATGTGGCTTTTTACCTTTTTTTAACCTTCATGAATAAAACGGGAAGAAGTTTCACTGAGATTTCTTTTACAAGAGCATCGTTGCAAAGATAGGCCGTCATATATATTTCTATAAAATACAATATCCAAAACTTACTTAATGCCAACCACCAGTATAACGACTCCAAAGGAAGATACCCGCTGCTTTTTAGGGCAGGTATCCTCCAATCACAATCTCTCTGAAGAGTCTGTGCATCAAAGACATCCTGATCTAATTATGACACATCATCTGTTGGAATCAAATTCATCTTTACTTCTTTCTGTCACTCCTGATTATTGTGGCATTTCAATTGATGACTGTGACCTAGTAGCGGATAATGACAGATTTCATACAGTATATGCAGTCTATATCCTTTTCAGTTGAGATTAAGGGAGCTTTGCTCGACATTAAAAGTTATGGCGGGATTTGAAAACCCAACAATGTTGTTTTTCAATGTGAACACTGTGTTCGCACTCGACCCGCGAGGGTTAACAGAGAAGAAACCTCAGAGGAACCCTTTAGACAGAAGATAAAGTTGTTTGTTGACAAATGTTGAGCCTGAAACATCTGTTATTTTAGGAAAGTGAGGAAACACTGACACCAATTCAAATTAGACATTAAGAGAATGTGTTTGTGGATAACTCAGCAGCTCCAGGTTTGGTTGTTAGCAGGACTGTTAAAAATTTTATTAGACCGGCTAAATGAGGTTTTTAACGGCCATTTATCATCAACTTAATTAGCACACATTACAGCTACTTTCACTATGAACAGAGCGGCAGTTGATTTTTTATTAATTATCAGCAGATTAAATCCATTAAAATTAAATAGAATTAAAGAAAGATTTAGATGACGAGATATTGAAGTGTGAAAAACTATTGGACCTGTTCTTTGATTCTTTCATTGTTGAGCTTATCAGACTAAATTAACATGAAATGTTCTGTGTAAACACTGACTCAGTAGTCAAAGTCTGGACCTGAACCCTGTTGAGATGCTATTTTCGGACCCTGAGAAGTTCAGTTTAATGCTGACAGACCCTCCAATCTGTTCAAGGAACTCAGCAAAGACATTGGGCAAAAACTCCACGACAATGACGTCAGAGACTGATCTCCAGGTATCGGAGGGAGTTGTGGCATTTCACGTCAAGAATTGCAGTGACCTGAATCCAGCTCTGTGTCAGTACATTGATCAGCCATTACATTAAAACCATTAAGAGGTGAAGTGAGTATTATCTTGATACCTTGGCACCTGTCAGTGGTTGGGATATATTTAACTGCAAGGGAACATTTTGTCCTGAAGTTGAAGTGTTGGCCGGTTTAAGTCCCAGTCAAACCGGTTTGAAGATCGGAAGGTAGCCGGTTTCAGTACCACCAGGGTTTACCTGTCATAGGGTCCTTGAGCAAGACCCTGATACCCTAGCTACCGCGGCGATTCAAAGGGGCCGCCAACTGCTCCCACAGGGATGGGTCAAATACAGAGAAATAATTTCACTATGTATCCACTATTGATTACTTTTCTATATAGTGGTCTAACAGTTTCTCATGAGATGTTTCCTTTACAGCTTTATTTATAGAGCACATTCAAATAAAACCAAAGTTGAATAAAGTGCTTGCCATTCAATTCAATTAATACACAATAAAACACAACAAATAATAACATAATAATAAATATAAAACAAAATAGAAGAGACCAGGTGCAGTATCCAATATCTTATCTGTGAGTAAAGAAATAAACAATTCTGTCATTCTTTAAACTTAAAAAAACAAACAAAAAAAACAACAACATTATTTTTGCCTCAAACCAGAACCACAGTTTGGCCTAATCGGTCCACTGGAGACAGAACTATTGGGGAGTTGCTACCCTTCGGCTGATTGCTTTCTGTTTTTTTGGCTCACAACAACATGCCCCGGTTCTGATGTTTGTAGCCACCTGCTGTGCATCAGGCTATGATTTAGTATCACAGAGAGAATTCCCAAATTACTAGTGGCCTTATTTATCCAGCACTTTCGTCCATAGCGCGGCTTTGTTTCCCGGACTGCCAAACCTATTACATTTAATTGAATATGACACGCTGACAGCCGTCTGAAATAATGAAGTCTCTTTTTCCTCACATTTTCCCCCCTAGGATTTTTCTCCTTTCTTGTGTACTTCTGTCCATTTCAAAGTGCCTTATCAGTGTGAAATCTGGGGCTGAAGGAATTATGTATCACACGGAGAGCCCGAGCCTCCACATTTACAGCGCCTGTGCTGAGGGAGAGGGTGTATTATGGAGCCAAAAGCCATGTTTTCAGTCTGGAGACAATGGCTGCAGAGTACACGAGGGGGCTTTTTGTTATTTTAGATCAAACTAAAACGAGGGTGCATGAAAGGAGATCCAAATGAAACCACAACTCTATGAGCAGTAATGGAACATGTTTACTGTATATGACTGCAGGCAATTATTTTTGACTATCCGATTCTACAATAGCCTACACCGAGAGCTTCTATTGGCATAATGTGAGCTGAAATGTCTGCAATGACATTTAATCATTGTTTCCCGAGATTATGGGAATATCGCACGATGGTCAAAAGTTATTGCGATCACTTTTATTTTTGGATTTATGTTCTTTGAGACCGCTGATGCCTCTCCTGTATCAAGAGCGGGAGAGATTTGTAGTAGTTTTAAAATAGTCATGATTTGGTGGGTTGACCACCTGCAGACGGCACCGATACGTTTTTATTTATAAAAGTACAGTAACTTATCTCGGACTCTTTTTCTGGGTGACTATTGGTAGTTTCTGCTATGCCCCTTAGAGGTGGCTGCTTTTCAGGTAAGCCTTAATTTCAAAAGAAAAAAACCTGTAACCTTCCTACAATGAACCGTGAGCTTTCATTTTACAAGAAGATCTAAAACTGCAGAGTTTAAAGGCAGTATTTTTCTCCTTTTCATCAAAGCAGTTCAGTAGCGGTTCAGAGCCAATGCTTAACGTTGAACCAGTTCTTTGCATTTCCATAGCCAAAGAATAATCTCACCATCAGGAAAATTGGTGCCAAAGTGGAACCAAATCCTTGCGGGTCTAGATACAAGAACCTGTTATGTCATTGAGTGGAGGCAGGATTATCATAACCTACCGAAACTTTGTGACCGCCATCTTTAAAAATGCAGATAGTGTAGTTTAGACGAAAACAACTAAACAATGACAACGGACTTAATGACTAGAGGGTCACTTATGACATTGACACTGTAAATCATTGTGCCTCACGTTTTATTTAAGTATTTATATACACAGTTTATGGCTGTACAAACAGTTACTTTTGAGTCACTTTTTGAACTTTGAACTGGTTCTAGCATCCGTCTGGAACTAGCATCTGCTTGACTTTGGAGCTAAGGAGCAATGTCATCATGAAAAATGTGGTGATGGAGACGTGTTTGTTTCATGAGAAGCTATATTTGAATAGTTCTTGTTGTTCCCTTATGATTTTTTCTATATCACGTATTTGTTGTAATTTCAATAATATATGTGATTGATAGCTACCTTGGTCAGGTCTGTCTCCAAATAATAGTCTCAATGCAATTTCCTGGTTAGATAAAGGTTATTTATTAATCCAGGAAGTAAGAATTTCACATTATATTTATTTTTTGTTCCGAAATATGTTGTTGACAAAGAAACTTCATCCAAACTATTTGTGCCATGGGTACAAATATCTCCAGAAATTGAATTTTTGTGTCATGAAGTATGAAATGAAATTTTTGCAGGGTAAAAAGTTGAAATGTTCCCCTGAAAACACATCTCTAAAACAAATTGTAAGATATATATAAATGAGAATCAATACTAAAGAATTCAATAAAGGAAGTTTTCAGTTCCATTGAGTTGCTTGGAAAAAAATAAATAAAAAGGCTGCCGCCCCCCCGATGGAAACATTTAAATCCTTCTAAATTCACATTTGTTTATAAACACACTAAATAAGAGTCTGGATGCTTCTACAGGTCTTGACACTGTGTTTTTTGTCATTTGGCCAACTGTTCTCTTGTGCTGCCTGACGCGTCCATGCCTGCTGGATTAATGCAGCTGGGTGTGTTTATGAGTGGAGATTGGCGGAGAAGGCCCCTGACACCTCATAGACTAATGTAAATGTAAATGTGTGGATAATTAGCCGTACTTATGGCTGGAAGGGGTTTTAATGGCCATCAGATCATAATGAGGTTATGCTAAAAATAGACTGCATTACAATCAATGTGCCTGTGATTCAACCGCCTCCTGTCATGTGACTTTTAGCTTTATACACTGTAAATGTTTACGATAATTTATTAACCCAATGAGGAAATGATACTGTTATGGCAGTATAGAAGTAGGGCAATTATATAAAATACAACATAGACAAAAATAGAAAGCTGAGATAACATACAAGTGAAGGAAGAATATTATAAGAATAGCAAATAAAAAAGTGCGTTAATTGAAATGTATGTGCAGGAGATTTATCAGAATGTGTTTATGTAAATATGGGTATAAATATGAATATATTTCTAATGCTTAATAGGACTAAGCAGTTAAGTTCTGTATCTTTTGAACAATCAGTGTCGATAATTTGGAGTCACAAAGGATTCCAGCATCCGATGAGCATATACACAATTTATAGTTGTTACAGCATAAACATCAGCATCAATACAGCAAATCATAGATGATTATTGGTTTTTAACAAAAACATCCCTTTTTTGGAAATAAAACTCGGTCAGTGAGGGGGATTGTTTGTATAACGCAAGCGGTAGAGGAACATTACACCCATAATGTTATGGATGACGGTTTATGCCTAGCTTATGCCTGAAGTCCTGTCCATCTCTTCCTGCCAAAGAGGCCGATAACCAATGAAGATTTGCAGTAAGAATTGAGATTTTTTGGTCATAATGTAAATGAAATGTAACCAAGTACCTTAACTTCAGTATTAAATAGAGCTGAGCCGATCGATCAGCACTGAGAGGCCTACTTTGATGAAAACACATGCGCCGTACACGCACAGAACAGATCCAAAAAATCTCACAAGTAAACCAGAAGACACAGAGCTCACAATTTGTATCACCAGTAAGGACAATATAAGGCATCTCTTCAACCCCGAAAACATTCGACACAACAAACTTAATCACATACCTCAAAACTAATCACCCTGATGAACATAGCAAGTTAAAGTTAGCAGAGCAGCTAAAGTTAGCAGGAGCTCAGAGCCAGTCATGAGACTGCTGAGGATGTGTATCTATGCCGTCATTTATGGTTTTAAAACTTGACGACAAAGCAGGCTGCGGCGGAATAAATATTGCAAAAAACCATAAAGTATTGAAATCCAAAAATTTACTGCAATACCCTACACCACAACTAGGAGCAGCCAAAAAAAGATTTTAGAAGAAGGATCCATGTATTTCAGTCTGCAAATACATAATCAACGCTGACAGGCTACAGAAAACTAATTATTCTAAACAGGATTGTAAATACTCCAAAGTCTGTCTCTAGGAATGCATTTCCTCAAGGTGTCTTCAGACTTTTAATCTTGTCGCCACAACTTCTCACAGTCTCATACAGTCTGGCCGATCAGTTTTGTATAAAGGGGCTTCACCCAGAGTCAGTACCAACTAAGCCCCCCGATCCAGACAGTCAATATCACTAAGCTATTGAAGACCAAATGAATGACAGGGATTTGCCAAACTTACCATATAATTGACAATTAATGATGCATTTATTAATTTTAAAAGGGATTAATTAAAAAAATGCCTCCAACTAGAACAAGAGACTTCAGGCTATAGGAGGAATCTGCATAAATGCAGCCCCATGCAGTACTAGGGACTCCAACTTTTCAAAAAAATAAAAATAGGATTCTCATATCTATCTAGTCTGTGTGTGTTCTATGTGAGAGCGGATGTCACTCCGAATCCAAAATATGGCCGCTGGTTAACAAACAGGATTGGTATTAGAGAGGATTGTGGGTAAACAGCAGCCTGCTGTCTGTAAACAACCTTATCTTTTTTTAAGAATTAAAGACCCGATCCAGACAGATCAGTCAGAGAGCGAAGTTCAGGACCGTGATCTTCCAGGTCAACTATGTCAGCATAGAGTGAGAAGGACAGAGACGAAGAGGAGTCCAAGACAAAGTCAAAATACAGGCTGATGATTAACAGCAGGAGGGACTCATAAAAATCAGTTTCCAATTTAGGCTCCGTATCCTTCAAAGGCTGATGAAGGCGTGTCCATCATCAACAGGACGCAGCGGCCACTGTTATATGAACAGTGCTTCTAAGGAGGATTTCACCAGCTCTACCTGTCCGAGCCATCCGTCTCAAAGCATCGTGTCTGCTGCCTTGTGTTGCGCCCCTGAAAAAGGGGTTAAATAATCACGACAGTGATAGAGAAGGTGTTTCCTCAGCAACAACTTTAGTTGCACTATTTTCAAAAAATACAACAATTCAAAAAACAATGTAGTTACAGGAGGAGTATATTATTATTATAATTATTATTATTATTATATACACCTGATCAATGGTTGCAGTAGTGTACAGTACAAGTGTACAGTCATCTCACAGCTCACTCACTAATAACTGTCAAACAAGAAGTAGCATGAGAAATGAAAGTTTACAGAGCTCTTGCTACTTAAGTGCATAAAATATTTTTGAAATATATATAAATAATTGCATAATTGAAATCATTCAATTCAAAAATGGCAATTGTGTTCGCCATGGTTACGCATTGTCCTGTTCAATATGTGAATGGCAAACCCCCGAACATGCAAAAAACCATTTTCAACAGTATACAGTCTTAGTCTTACAACTATAACATTGTTTTGAAATTCTTAAAATTTCAAGAAATCATCAACACCACATCTAACTCTGTTTTTATGTACAACAAACCTCAAAAAAGGGGAGAAATCATCACAACGGTGATAGAGATGGTGTTTCCTCAGCGACAACTTTAGTTGAAAAAAGGAAATACTGCTGCAATTCGTAGGTATGTGTGCGGAGACAAAAGCAATCTATCTCAGATTAGTGGATTCAAGCAAATTGATCTCAGGCTGGCAGATACAGAAAAATTGACAGATCTCAGAAACATGACTAATCACGTTTTTTTTCGAGTCAATTTCAACAAATGTTGTTCATCACTTATATTTTTAACCTCATCAAAAATTACAAAATTAGCATGTGCCATTTTGGTGTTTGTAATTTTTGAAAACAATTTTTTGGATTCCTTGATTATTCATCTACCTTTTTTATATTATTTATTTACATCTAATATGTTCAATATAGAATAAAAAAACATGTACAATGGCCAGCCACTCATAAAAACCCTGTGCTGAATAGAATATTCTAGTTCTGTGATGCATTGCCTGTTCTGACACCTCTCTTTCAAAACCAACAATAACTTTCTCAGGCATTTGTTCTACAGTAGATCTGTTACGGGATTACAATACAAGGGCTGGGCTTCACTCTATGGGACCAGAATAAAAAAGCTAGGCTTCAGTCCCCACGCACATCAATGAGCCTCTGGCACCAATGACCCTATTGCCATATCACCACACGCCTTGTTTCTAGGAAATATATTTTGTATTTTGTCTCAAAAGGAAAATACAAGTTCAAGTTCAATTACAACTTAAATGCCATGTAATTATTTATTGAACTATGCAAAAAACATAAGTGATATTATTGAAGGTCTTTTTTTAAAATCAAGTATTTTATGCTAATCCGGGGCTATTTAACTTTAATAATACTTAATAGGTAAATTAATAGTTTGAGAACCACTGCATTAGCCTCCATCCAAAGAAGCAAGTTCTGTATTTTAATGCATTCATGCATGTAGAAGTTTGTGTATTTCGCATTCATTACTCATTGATGTCATGAATATTCATGAGCCTAAATACAACACTTATCTTTTCTCACCATTAAGCATTATTTTTTGTCCATTTTGAATGATTGCAGTGACAGGGAACGGCCAGGGTTTGTCATGAGCATAGAATTGACATGCAATCCACCCTTCTTACCTCAGAGCTGCCCATTCTTGCCGTTTCACCACCAAACTACTACCTGTCCAGCGATGCCTTCTCGCCGTCTGTGGACAGAACATGTATTTGCATTTTAAGATGTTCTTATGCCATAAAAATTCATGAGTCCAGACGGACTATAGTTCAGGAAGACTCAAACCAACACTGATGGAATAATTCCCCAGCCTTCTAAAGCCTTGTTTCTTTTATTGTAGACATTTGTGAACAGAGCTGGTAAAGAAATGTAAAATACGTTTTTCTCCACCATTAAGTGAAATATTTTGAGATTCTCGGGCCAAGACAGAAATACAGCCACATTCATCTGCTGTAAGACGTCAGACGCGTCATTGCTACTCATCAGAATGAAACGCCGGGTCCTCACATATGGAGCATTCTCAAAGCGCCACTTCTTGTTTTATTGATTTACAATACGCCTAAACATTAGATAATCAACCCGGCATCCCGACGCCTTCATGCCTGGTGACAAATCTCTCATCAATCCAGATAGTCGCCGCTGTAACCCACTCTCACCCTCTTCCTCCAGCCAAGAAGATGCTTGGCAGAGAGCGGAGAGGAATGAGCATTCTGCACAGCAAACATGGCAGTGAACTTTAAAAGTAATTTATTCAGCAGACAGAGGCTGAGAAAGATTGATGGTCATATTTCATCCATCAATGGTTTTCATAATTCACTAGCCTGGTTGACGGGTGCTAGTCAGAGCTCGTCAAAGCAAGCTCTGGCGAGTACATTCTGAATTCCTCTGGCTTATTGATAATCAGATTTTGCCAGAGAGCGTGTCTCGGGGGTACATTATGATCGCAGCAACATTTGTGTCGGAGAATAGCTGAAAAGCCTCTGAAGACAAATAGCTTCTTTAAAGTCTGAAAGAAAGTCCTAATCCTCGAGGTTTTTTTAAAAGGTTCTATCATGCACAGTTTTAACTCAGTGATTCGTGTTAATTAATGCCGTGGACGTCCCCCTAATGCTAGTTAGCATTACATTATCTGGGTGTAAAGTAAGGCGCAAACTGCAAATGACTACAATTGAGGTTTTGTCCTTAAATAGGTGTATTCTCTGTCATTAAACTTGTTACTCTCACTTTTGTTTTAATAAGGGTGCATCTGCCACAAGGCGCTAAAACAGGCCCTTTTTTTTATTTTATTGACAGGTTTTTGGATGTGTTGGTCAGTCTGTCTATTGAATGACCCAGTTTGAACCAGTACATCAAGGTACAAGACAGAGCTTGATCTGACTGTATGAAACAGATGTGGACAAAGTTTTCACAAAGGCTACAGAGTTTTCATTTGGAATATTTTTTTTCAGCTATTGTAATCAAGAAACACAGAATATTACAAAATGTGATAATAATACAGTTTTAATATCTTATTACCACTTGAGTAATGCGATAATATTGTATTACAGGTCCCTGGTGACGGGGCTCACCACAGTCAGTCCATCTCAGTCTGTCCCATTCATGTGTAAAATGCACCAATATTTTAACTGATGTTAAATAGTATCGAAATCATGAAGACTAATTTCTAGCGTTTAAGTTGCATTCTTTGTAATTATTTGACCTTGAATGAAAGCTTGACATCTTTGACATTCATTTAAACCTTTTTGAGTGTGTTTACCCAGGTATTGTTAGTAGGCACCAACACTAGTGATAACAGTACCTTTATAGACAGCAACGCATACGGTTACGGTGTTCGGTCTTGGCCATCTTCCAGATGGCAGTCACAACATAGATTTGGACACTTAATCGGGAGCTTGTGTTCCTTCTCCCAAAAACATGATCCGAAGCAAGCAAATTTTGACATGTGGAATTTCTTTATGAAGACGTGACGTACGTGGTGAAATCCAGAACCACCAGTACTGTGATCGCAGGTGTGCCCAGACAGCGTGTGCCTGCTGACTAGCCTTCCGCCACAAGAGTATCTGTGAAAAAGTTGGTGTGTCATTCATTCAACAGTGTGATCACATGGCTGCGAAGTTAATGCTAAGAAACTAGGCGCAACTTCTGCTAGATGTTAGTAATAAAAAACAAATTAATAAATTACCTTTTTTGTACGTAAGCTTCATTCATGGCAAGCTAAAGCGTGTCTTTGATGACCGATATAAACTTGCAACGGGATGAGCACAGCAAGAATGTGTAGGATATAAAACGCTACAGCTTCTGGGTAAAATAAACATTAACGTTGCTGGCTTAATGGACGTAGCGACATAATGACATAGCCTTTATGCTCCTGTGATGAAATAACATAGCCCCAGTGCCTCATTAGCCAGTAAGAACACAAAGTGGTTCTTAATTGAATTTACTAAGAAGCAGATCCAGCCCAGAACCAGCGCCTGGTTCTTTTTGGTATATTATTGTTTTTATATTAACATAAGAACAAGAATATAAATATGACCACAGAGTAAAACTGCTCTATGCAGAGACAGGGTGCATGTTTCTAACAAGTAGAAATGAGGTAGTTGATGATGATGATGGACCTTCCGCTGGGGTTTTCCTCCGAGTAGGAAGTGTGTGCCCAACTTCAGAAGGGACGCGCTTTGTCGGTATCCATATGGGAACCACTTTAACCAATTTGCTCTTTTGTATGCACAGAAGCTGCAGCAATACCCCAAATTCTCTCAGGAGATCTGAGCTTCTCACCCCACAGAGGAAGCTCTTTGGGCCACTTGTTTCCATGACCTCGTTCTTTTGGTCTCATGGACAGAGGTGAGAGTTGGAACCTGGAACTTCTCTCTTCGCCATGATGGACTGATCAGTATTATTCACATTTTAGCTGATTCTGCACCAAACCAGCCATTACTCCATCAGTCATGACCCAGACACTGAGAAAACTTTGACTCCTTTTGTTGAGTTGGTTGGAGGCATCTCACCCCCAACATCGAGGGAGCAATCCACCGTGTTCCAGCAGAGAACCACTGCCTCAGAAGGTGCTGAGTCTTATAATCAGCTGTAAGCCCCTTCAGTGCTCACTCCGAATCAGAGACTGATGAAACCAACAGCATTACTGAATACCTAAATAATCAGTGTCACCTCGAGGACACTGCAACCTACTGCTAATCGTCATACTTGTCACTTGGGGAGAAAAAACATAATTCTGCTTTGGATCTCTCAGAACTCACCAATTCCAGTATCATTATTATTCTGATCACATTTGTTTGTGTGTTTTCCTGCATTTTAAATCTGCATCGATTGAAACGCACGTTCCGACATTCAGCAAGTCTTAACCAGACAAATCTGTCGTTCATAAATAATTATTTAAAAAACAATCAACATGCAAGGAAGCTTACCGTGTTAGTTAATATTTAATGAGCAATATGCAGTTTGCGAAGAGGAAAATGGAATTGCTGATGGAACTGTTCCCCCTCTCTTAATTTGATAAAGGGCATAGAAAGCGGTGAGGAGACAACGCTCTCCTCAGATTAACCTGGTTGTTGTGAAATTCAGAAAACTTTGCAGGGAAAGTTTGACTGTTTTTTTTTTTACAGGACTGACGTGATCCGAGGTCACCGTTCAAGCTGTCATTGATTTGGCGTTGTCACCATCCTGCAGTCTGAGTTGGACTTTCATGCGCACCCAAACAGACTGTTTGTCACAACCAGCAGGTTTTAAGCTTCCTGGGGATTCTCTCACTTGAAGCTGCCTCAATGCCGATTCTCTCTGACGTCTCATGACTAATTGCTTCCCAAATGTTCTCCCTAGATGCTTGTTTCGATTTGCACCAAGGCAGATCATTTTCTCTCCTCGGCAGGCAATACACTACCTCCACGGATGACCGTGGCTGACAGTTAATCACGCCCTGTAAGTTTTGTTTTCCTCATTGTTTACAGCTGACAAGGATGGATGTCTCAATAAAGGTATGGAAAACAAATAATGACGAATCCAGTAGATTGAATATCCTAAAAAACCGACAATGATTCTTTGGATTTCTTCTATCAAATTCTGGTTGTAAACTCAATTTTATCTGTTGTTAACTGATATTCTAATGACTATTAATAATGAACAATAGTGGAATGCATATTACTATTCCTATTGTTTGAATAACTTTGTAAAAAGAGTCTTAGTAGACCCTTTCCTTGATGTCACATTTTACCATAATACTCACTCACCTATGCTGTCTTTACAGTTATCAAAGGCATGTGATTAATAATAATACATTTTATTCATGGGCATCTTTCAGGACACTCAAGGTCACCTTAGAGATACAAAAGTAAAACAAGAGCAGCGGTCTGACAACAAAAGGTGTTAAATGACATAATGTGGACAGATGCTGAGAGGAAAGGAATTATAAGGCTCCTAAAAAAGACAGGACTATACACAAAACTGTTACTGAGCCAGAAAAAAGGCGGTAATACTACTAAAACAATGTCAACAGCTCTTACTTCCTAAAGAAGAAAAAGAAAACACGTGACATGCTGAGACGATAACTTCATTTGGAGATTCTGATGCATATAAGGTTGACTAGAGAGTCTTCTGCATACATGAGCGTATGGCCTGATATGACAATCATACCCTCATAAGTGGTTATGAAGCACAAAGCGTTTATATAGGAAGACTTCCAAGCTATCAGAGTCTGACAGCTGAGGATGCTGGATAAATCCAGAGAAATAATCTGCGTTATGTCATTCACAAGAAAAAGCATGTAGTCTTTTCACCACTTTATTTAGTTCACAGTATGTTTTATGTCCTCTTGTTCTTTCGGCAGCTCCCAATAGGGGTCGCTCCAGCAGATCATCTGTTTCCATCTACTCCTGTCCTCTACATCTTCCTCTGTCACAGCACTAAATGCTTGCTCTCTTTCACCACATCCACAAAACTTTCAATCTGTCCAAACCATCTCAGTCTGGCCTCTTACTTTGTCTCCAAGACGTCAAACTAGTGCTGTCCCTCTGATGAACTAGTTTTTTTTAATCCTTTCCATCCTCTTCACTCTCAGAGAACATCTGAACATATTCAGCTCTGCATCCTGTCTTTTGAATAGTGACGCCATCTCTAAACCTTGAAGCAGAGGTGCTCTCACTACCATCTTGTAAACATTTCCATTCATGACTGTTGCTACTCTTCTGTCACAGATAACTCCTGACACTCTTCTCCAGCCACTCCTCCCTTCCCGAAGTTGCTTCTTCAGCTGAATATGTTCAGATGTTCTCGTCCCACACTTCCTGCTGCTCTGAACAGTTGACCCAATTACTTAAACTCCTGCACAATTTTCACCTCTACTCATCACCGCTCCACATGCCTCCCTTTCATTCACACACATGTATTTCTGTCTTGAGGCAACAGACCTTTATTGCTCTTCTATTCAGATTTTCTTTCCAACTGCTTCCTGCTCTCACTACAGATCAAAACCCCACAGCAAACATGTTTTGGGGAAGGACAGGCAAAGAAGGGGCTCAAAGCCAATGCTTGATGCAGGCCCGCATCCATCTTGAACTCATCAGTCACTCTTACTTTACACCTCACTGCTGTCATCCTGCTTTCATACATATTCTGTCCCACTCTAACAAACCTCTGTCACTCCAGACTTCCTCATGCATTCCCACAATTCCTCCCTAGGCACTCTGTCGCACGCTTTCTCTAAATCAGACAAAGAGATAAAGCAACTCTGTCTCTGTGCTTTATCTGGACTCTCAAAGCAATCACACCTGTAGTGCTCTTTTTTGGCATGAAACCATACTGCTGTTTACAATTTGACACCTCTTTTCTTAACCTAGCTTCAACTACTGTTTCCTTTACATACTATGTGTCTATGTTAGAAAGCTGTTGATTAGCATGATTAGCCATTTGTAACATCACAAGAGGAGCAGGTTACCTTCAAAACAATATCACGTAAACATATGAAGCTGTTGGAGATCACTGTATTTTTTCTATACATTGTTGTACATTATGTACATTTTCACCATTTGTTTGCCATAGATTGAGCCTTTGGCGTTTTAGAAACACATTATACGGTATGATATGATGTTACAAAGTCGTCACATTTTGATGCTTGAGTACAAGCTCACTGGTAGTAGAAGAATTTGCAAATGAGAAAGCAATTCGGTTTTAAATGTTTTGTCTTAATAAATGTAGATTGCCTAGTGTGTGTTTAGATACGATTTCTTTTGAAGATTTTTCTGTGATAAACTCAGACAGATATAAGTCAATACAGGTGACATATTTTAACGGCCATAAACACAACACAGAGTTTTAGAGGAGAGGATTTTCCACCACTATGCTGTGATAAAGCAGTATAGGCTGAAGGCATCATCATCTCATGCTGCAGTGTGAATGTAATCCTTATGGAGAAGTACCATGTGTTACACTAGGGACCATTATGCATGAGAACTGTTGAAAAAAAGCCTGCAGCCACTTCTCAAAGCTTCATTTACTCATTAATTCTGGCTGACAACCGTACAGATAACTGGCATGAAACTACTGGAATGAAAATGAACCCTGCAAATTTGTTAATGGGACTCATGCTTGTAAAAATAACAGCATTGAAGATATTCAGTCATTCATTGTGGTCTTCAGGAAAGAGCAGTTTTATATCTTGTAGGAGTAAAACGCCACTGATTTAAGGATAGTATGACAACCAGCCAAAAGCATGGGCACTGCTGTCAAAAGATATTTAACCCTATCCTGATTTCTTCCTTTTTTCTCTGCATCTCAAACTGAACCCTGTCAAACAAAATTGAACTTAAAACAACTGGAGTAAATGCTTGAAGCTAGAAAACATCCTCAAGTTGTTAGGTAGCACCTCCTAGCAGGTGAAACAAATCTGGGGCTTGACTGACGAGATTGATAACTACATAGCGAAAATGACGTCTGGACGGCCTGGAGTGAATGCCATGCGTACTTGGGAAAGAGATGGTACCAGGATGCATTATGGGAGTTACGCAAGCCAGTTGAGGCAGTGTGATGCTTTGAGCAATTATTTTCTGGGAAACCTTGGGTTGCAACATTCATGTGGATGTTCCCTTGACACATACGACCTACCTAAAACTTACTTCAACATTGCCTTCTTATACAAGGAGAATGAACTCCGACATGAATCAGGATGAAAATAACAACAACAATTGTAACAACAATTACAACAATTTATCAAACTATGAAAATGCCCATACATCTTGCAATGCAGTGTCCAGTCCACTGAGGCTCTACCTTGCAATTTCCAGAACTTAAAGAACTCACGTTAATGTCTTGACACCACAGCACACCTTCAGAGGTCTGAGGAGTCACTGCCTCTACAGGTCGGAGTTGTTTTAGTGAAAAAAAAGGGGGACCGACTCAATAGTCGGGTGGTTATAATGTTATGGCTTATCTGCTGCTCTGTCTTCCGAAATGGCAGGCATGTACACAATAATACCTTTCGACTCGTCCGTGTCAACAGCAACAAAATTATTTTTCAAATTGCAGAAATTGTTTTTGGAATGTCAGCATCATAATTTCAATTTATTAATTTGGCTTGAGAAATCCAACTTTATTAAAGGGATTTGAAAAGATTTCGGATTAACCCCAACTGACGGCTCCAGCTGCCACTACTTCTGAATCTGATCCCCTGTCAGTTTTCATATCTTAAACCACTGACAGACCGACCTATGACCCGCAGCTATGTAATGTAATTACAGCTTTATAATTAAAGTGTAATGTGGTGCTTTTCTTCTTCCTCCCTTTTTTTAACTGGCACTAATTTATTCACTCAGGCACATATTGTGCAAAGAACCATTGTATTAGTCATGCGTCTTACGCCCACACACAGCTCATTCATAATTAAGCTGCATATCCTAATAGCTGCGGTTGTATTGTGTCGCTTTACAATGTGGATTATTTATTTTATGGGATGGAGGTGGAAGGTTTAGTGGCTCCTCTCTTATAATTCATCAATATGCGAGTGTTTGATGACATTGTTGAACGTGGGTGAAGAATTAAGCTGTTAACACAATGTCAAAATAATAAAAGACAAAGGCTGTTAGAGTTATTAAAAAAAGAAAAAGGAAAAGGAGAGAGCGTGCGCGTCAGGACATGATGAATGAACCGCCGTTCAAAGACTTGTCGTCAGATAGACAGCTGTTAAATAAATCACCCAGTTTTTCTGCTTTGCACTCGAAAACAAAACCAGTTACTCTCTGCTTAATAATGTATTCAACGTTTGTTTGCGCTTCTACCTGCGAACTCACACTAAAGAAGCTCCGTCGGGACTACATCTGTACACAAATAATACAAATGAAGTAGGGAACGGAGTCTTAGCGGCGGAGGGCCTCATCGGTCTGAGAGAGGCGTCCTTCACTGCTGCCTCTCAGAGGGTGACGCTGAGGAGACATGACTGAGGATGAAGCCGGTGGCTCCGATGTCGGCAGACTCCCATCACTGCGTGCTTCCCGCAGCAGCGATAAAGATGGATGAGGTTGCCACGCCAGATCCCAGGCAGTCGCATCAGGAGTCGGAGTGACGCTGATGGGGAGCTTGTTGGAGAAGATAGGAGAGCTGTCTGTCTCATAAAGGTCTGTTTACTCCCTCCTGTTCTCCAGATGGATCTCTCTCCAGACTGACACCAGGAGCTGGTCTGCAGCTGTTGTTTGATGCTGAACTGTCGTCTATGCAGGTAAATTGGTGTTCACATGTTTTACAAGCATTAAATACCCAGTATCCACAACCGTGGAAGTATTTTACTGAAATAAAAACAGCTGAGTTGTCTATTTTATTTACATATCGGAATTTTTATAAAAAAGGAATAAAAGTTCACATTTTCAAAGTTGAAAAACTGCTTAGTAGCAAAATAACGCCTCTCCAGGAGATGAGGGGTACACATGAAGTGTAAAACCTAGCATGCCCAACAGTTTTCATGGAAAGACGCTATATAAGTCCTATTACTTATTTGTATTATTATTATAAACTCAAAATAGCTCCACAGCTATCAGGTACATTTGCTTAACCTTGGTGTCTATGGACAGGTAAGACCTTGAATAATTACACTCGGCGTCAGTAACATTGATCCTGTTACTATGTGTTAGTATTCTGTGAGTAAACACCAACAATGCACATTTCTATCCTCGGCCGAGATTTTTCTTGAGATAAAAGGTGATGACATCATTGGAAGTAACACCATGAAACAAAACATGTATTTGCTCAGAAATTCGGATAATTACTTATTATACACAGTTTTTCCGGGATAAAAACCAGGAGGATTTTCCATCTGGCTCAGCTGGATAGATGATGATCGAAAAATGGGATTTAGACCCCATAGAGGAATTATGCCGGCTAAATTCCACCTATGACCACTAGGGAGACTTACTTCCACACACTACAACTTTTGGCTGTGTCATTAACTAGTATTTTATTTAATTCAAGATATGTTGTATATTAGATTAAAAAAAGGCAAAAATTTATACGATTATGTGAAAAAACTAATTATGCCCAAGAAAATGTCAAGTCTTTTAAGTTTAGCTGTTTAATTGCTGCGTGAGCCACCTGTTTTGATAGAAAGTACACCCTGTAGTAAAGCATGACTGATGATGAATCTCTGCAGAATGCATCATGAACTTCACTCAACATCGTCACATGGTCGAGTCGCCAATTAACATATATATTAAGGAATGAATACACAGTTATTTCATACATTAATTGATCAAATTAGCCAGATTCATCTAATCTATGCATACATTGTGTCCATTAAGGATATTTTCACTGGTTTTCCTCTTGGTTAATTTGTTTTTCACAGAATTACTTGAAAATGTAAATCAAAATCTCATAGAATGTTGCGCTTTTGTTGACACTACAGTCAGGGAGAACTCAATCGAATTCCACTTGTTCACTAATTATCCTTCAACTTCGCAAGATGGAATGTTTTGTGAATGTGTCTCTTAATTACACAAATAGAACTGAACAGATTTCTATGAAGCTCTGGAGGGGTGAGATATGGGTCAGGCAGTTTCAACAGACCTGTAGGAGTTTAAAAAATAAAAAATAAAAAATGGAAGCATCTCTAGACTCAAATTGATTTTCTTTTTGTCAGAGGTCGTCTTCGGATGGGGATGCATATAAACACGTCTTTAGATGAGATGTGAATATTCTCATCGTTATCACCACCATAAAAAGGTTGATTCTCTCCGTGAGATCCCTTTTTTTGACTTTCTGATGGGACACTGTAGTTTGTGTTTAACAGCTTTGACGAGATGCAGAGGAATCCTTTAGAGTTGGAAGCTCTGAATACCATTTTATGGAGTCAGTTCCAATGATTCTTCTTAATACCTAACTAAACCTACGCCCTGTGTTGTATAAGCAATCCCACTAACCCAGTAACTGAACTCCTCAAACTAATCGTGAAGTTATGTCCAAAACAGTTCTTTGAGTAAATGATGATATACATTATAAATCTCAGAGTCAATTCAGAAGCACCAAAGTTGAACAAAAACTGAACAATGAGGTGGTTATGGCCGAAAAACTGTTTTATTCTTCAAAAGCTTCCGCTAGTGGGTCAAATATGAACTCATAGAGTAAAATATAATATATATAATGTATCTAAATATATGTAAGATCTATATACACACATAACATAGATTTCCTTGAATGCATACCCGTTTTCCAAATTTGGACTAAATAGGACCAACGGTTCAGAAATTATTGGCCGAAAACTTTCTAAGCTAAAGCTCTTCCTAGTGTCAGAAATATAAAACTGACCCTTCCCTTTCAAAATCAATCCAGCTCTTCCTTGCACTAAAATCTATATGCAAATACAATTTGATAATAACCCATGATTATTATCTATATTTTGAATTACGTCCAGAAAACAGTTTTTGTTAAAAAAATTTCCCCTTATAAAATAGGATATTTACATGATAAGATATCCTTGAGTCGAATCATATCTTTGTACTAAATCGGACCAATGGCAGAGGATTATGGCCGGACAATTTTGGGGGTAAAGCTCCCCTGCTGACAGAAAATATAAAACCAAACTTTACCAAAATCATTCCAAGTACTACCTTGCACTTATGTCTATGTAGCTCCAAATTTTGAAAATGATGCATAACATTGTTTTTGAGATATCACGCTAACACGAAGGATCTGTTGCGGCGGACACGATGACGATTCCATAATATCCCCGACTTCTTGGGATATAATGAACGTATTGAACACCTAAAGTCAGGAACGATTACTCTGAAAACATTCAAGATTTGTACAATAAATTCCATATTAGAGATTTGTGTCATTTCTACAGCAATGGGAATCTAAATAGATATTTTTTTGGCCTTAGCTCAAAGTCAAACTTACCATTGTAACTGATTCTGTGATCTTGTGGTACTAACCTGCTCCCTGGCAGGTTTTCTACAACAAACCCACTACAGCCTTTTCATTCCTTAAAAACCGAAGCGTTGAGTATTTACATTATGACTTGAGTAATCTTTGGGATTGTGTACCCTCGACATAAAATGTTACCATTTATTTGTCACATATTTAATGAGAACATCCCTCATAATGACACAGACAGCTGTTTTTATGAAATTGTCACTCTGATTTAGTTTATTTATCAGAGCTACCAGACAGAGCAGTATTTAATTGTTTTCTGCTAAATACAAACAGCTCAACAATCATTTCAATGACAACTTTGCTTGATGGGAATGGCTTTGTGCATCTGCGGGAATGAAACCAATTCCAGCGTAATAATGGCTTCCACACTCTTTGATAAGCCGGTTTCTGTCCACACAACATCTGGCCCGACCTTGTTGTGCAGAGCCCACTAAATAAGACTGAATGATAATGATGTTTTTACTGGCCTAGCAGCCAACATTAATCTCTGCGAGCAGGTGTTCACACAGGCAGACCTGTGTTTACCTTCAGTTTATTAGCATTGTGCTTGTCGTCTTACGGCCGTCTTGGGGAAGATTTTTTTTTTTTTATTCTGCTCACATCGTGCACATTGTTTACTGCAGTAATACACAGTGGAGAAGGCAGGACTACAGAAAAAACAAGAACAAAAAGATGTTGAAACTTTGTATGCTGGATGCATATAATAGGACATGCACCCGTTGTATTTACTGATATACACTGCTACTCACTTTATCGTCATAGTAAGACAGAGTCAGTTATCAATCTATCCGGTTCAGAAGCAGAGGCGACTACGACTCGCTTTCTGCTGCTTTGGCGTAAATTAATGTGAAAACAAGTACACAGCTGAGGAAAAAAACCTTTCTTCTAAAGTTTCTCCAAGTAAAATTTAAACATAATGTATGATATAATATGATATATAATGTGATATAAAAGGGGTTCCATTGTAGATCAGGAATCAAACAAATGAATATGCAGGCAGCAGGTTACTGTACCGCAAGTAGCACGAAAACAACTGACCTTTTTGTTTCAGCGCTAATTACTAATTGCATGCAATAATCACTAAAACTATTATCATTAAGCTTGAAATTTTTCAAAAACAGAAAGAAGAAAGGAACAGAATCTAGATCAAATCCAATCTTTTTTCATTAGTGAAGTTGACATGAGAAAGTTTTGAAACTTTATTGAACACTCTTCTCCAATAGTGTTCCCCAAAGTGTTTTATTGGTGGACTTTCAGTAGGGACTCTGAATTAAAATAACATATTCAGATGTGTATATCTACAATTCAGGTTGGCTGGAAACACAAGCTGCCGCTGGATGTTTTTATTACTTTAGGTTTCACCGTGAGTTACTTCAGGAGAGGCCCCACTTAGTCTCAGACTGCTATAACAGAACGCCTCCTTCTTCAGACACAACGCTCTAAAACTTCATAAAATCATGTTTATAGAACACAGGACAGTGTTTGTAACTTGCAATATGGGCAGTATGACAAAACAGGGAGGGATCAGTGTGCGGCTCCAGAGAGGGATCTGATCATGTCGTCTCCCACCTCCTCTCTTAAGCCTTCAATAAAAGCTGTTTTGTCTCTCTCTGATTGGCCAAGTCGGTAATTCAACAAGCTGTTTTCAATTATTAGATGTCCCTTCACCGGGAGCAACAGGTGATCCGAACGAATGACCCCAATTGACTCAGAGCGATTCTGAGATTCGGCTAAAATGAATAGGAAATGGGGAATTAAAGGCTAGCACAGCAAGAAGAGAGTACCTGAATGAACAAATTAATATTTTTTGTTTAACGTCTATTTTACGTCTAAAAGGTTGTTCAATCATGGCTTTCACTAGTTTATCCCACGTGCGTCATGAGTGCAATAAGGATTATAAGCGGGATATTTATTCAACAAAGATTCATAAAAAATGCATGAAGAACGAAGTAATGCTATCAGTGTAAGAAAAACCTTGGTGACCCCTGGTCCAAGCATCACAATTTGGTGCTTTTCAAGGCTGCCCGGATCCCTACGCTTCAGATAATCAATGTAACTCGCTTCATCTGGCAGTGGTTATGATGATATAGCTGAATGGTGTAAAGGTTTACAATGGAGTTTGGTATATGTTCTGGGTCAGGAAAAAGATGCAATGACACACCCCTCCTTTTGGATGAGTCAAACGAGGGCATGAAAAAAGGGATGAAGAGCCCACCGGACCAAATAATGATTTATTATCGCTCTAATTCATGGGTAAACGTTTGCCTGTTTGAACCTGTGGTTGTGCTGGAGGCAAATAAACACTTTATTTTTACCAGGCCTGCATCTTAATGAGGCGTGATATGAGGACGCTTTGAGCCACATCAGCTCCCACACAGAGAATAATTTCGGCTGGGAACATCCTCCGGATCAGAATTAGCCATGAAAGTCACATTCTGTCTGACTCTGTGGCTCTCGCCGCGGCAGAAACGATTCCTTCGACAGAGAAAACAGGCTGAGAGTGAACCGGGAGACAACATCTAGTGATGAAAAACAAATGCTTCCTGGTTGGAATTTATCTTTTGAACTCTCAGGGGTGCAGGAGGACAGATGAATCCATCGTATGCAAACATACGATCCTATGATTGCATATTTTGTACAATTTCGCACTGTGTGCTCGACATTCCATAAAATGTTAAAAGACAATCTTGACCAGTCCTTTAGCCTTGTTCTGATCACTAACCCAAATATGTTTTGGGGCAAATTCAGATTAAACACATGCATGAAATGTGACTTTTGTAAAGCAGATACAAATAATATTTGGAATTAAGTTTGAAAAAAGCTGAAGTTGGATTCTTACAGATTTGTCTCATATTGCTGAGCATCTCTTGTAACACATAGGCATTAAGGCATTCGGCCGGAGCCAGAACAACCAGGACTTTAAAAATAAGTAATGAAATTAACTCTAAAACAAAGAGTACGCCGTCGAAGAGTAGTGAGAATCTGTGTGTCACTAGAACAGACTGCATAATAGTTATTATGGGGAAAATGAAAGCATGGACAACCTTGACCCTTTTCTACATATGCAGAGGGAAGGAATAACCTAATCTTGGTTAGTTGTCTCAGTTTGACAAAGCAGGAGTCCAATACTTTGGTCACCTGAGCATCAAAGGAAAATTCTGAGTCAAAAATGACATGTAAGCTGCAGGCCTCCTTTAGAACCTTAGTGGAGGAGACACCCAGACCAGTGGTGAGTTGCTGCATCGTACAAAGTACAACATAATATCTCAAACATCTGTGGTACCAGACTTTGATGCGACATACACTTGCGTGTTTTCTGCATAGCAATGGATATCTATTTTATGTCATGTTAAGTTCCCCCCTTGGGGAAATCCACATAATAGACACAAGGAAGTGGTTTCTTCAAGTTTAACAGAATGTTCTGTTTGACAGGCGATTCACCAATCCAGTGCCGCGCAACCGATACAGACAGGATGCTTCTGATGGTTGATTAGGAGACCATGGTTCACTGTATTAAAGGCTCATCCGGAGTGGTTACACCTTCTGCTTTTATAAAGTAAATTGTGATACTGCGGCTCAAATCTCCCACTTACAGTATTTCCACCTACTTCCATTACTTTCACTTGTGTTGGGGCATTTTTAAGATTAGGAAGACTTTTCTCCTTGTGGCTGCATTGCAACCTGATTTCACGTGAGGTTTTTAAACCTGTTTGGTTGTGAACCCGGCTGAAGTGTTGAGTCCGGACTAGTTCTGTCACAGTCTCTAGGATGATAGAAGTCACAGTCAATGAGGAAGGGACAGCAGGCTGGAACTGTCCTGCGTCTGCCAGCTCACTGTGACAAGGAACCACATTAATCAACCCCGTCCAGCCGACAAAAGGTTATCCAAAATTGACATTCCACCAAATTTCCTTTTCCTTTCCCCCTAATATCCTTCCCCGTCTATGCTGGGAAGTTAGGGAGCCCTTGACTAAAGGTTGGAGAAGTGAAAATCTGACTCAAGCACTAAAATTTGATGGATAAAGACAAGCAAAAAACTAAAAAGCCGAGCATGCACAACTTCAGGAAGGTCATATTAATTTGATATAATTCAGCTTAATTAACAGATTCTAATCAATTACAGCTTCTTGTTTAGCTGGTAGATTGCTGTAGGGGAGAAAAGGCCCCTGTAGAAAAAGCCTCTTTCCCCACAATAAAGCACAATGGATTGATTTGCTATTGCTTGAAGACACAGAAAAATCTCTGCCTACAGCTTCACACTTTTTCTGCAGAGGATTTACACTGCAGAAAATCAGATAGCATTGTGAGAGAGTGAGACGGGAGGATTACCCAGTGGCGATGTCATCCCTGCTGTCATCCTGCTGGCCGGTACGAGCAGCAATTTTGTAACAGCACATTGAGCACCTTTCTGTGGACCCTATGGATGTTAGTTATGGTAATGGCCTCAGCTAAAGCGATTTCTTAGATGAGGATATATTGTCAGAAGACCGGGCCAGCGCCCGTTTCAGCTGCTGCTGAGACAGCTAGGAGTGACAACGCTTACCCTCACCGATTTTTTAACAGGGAAAAGAGTAGCCTACCAATCTCTGAAATAGTTATTTTAAGTTAAGCCTAAATTTTATACCCAGATAAATTCAAAATAACAGCACAACTATCGGTGTATTTGCATAACCCTGGTTATCTATGGGCAGGTAGGACCGAAAATAATTTAATATATCCCCGAAACGTTGGACGTCACGGCCTTTAAACAGATCCTCCGTATTAATGTGCTGACTAAAAAAAAAAATTTTTATGGATCATTTTCAAATTTTATACCCACATTCCTTTGAACAAGGAAGAACTGGAGTGATTTTGGGAAAGGTTGGTCGTATATTTCTGATACCAGGGGGAGGTGTATTTCCAAAAGTTTTTTGGTGTATTTCTCAACCTTCCCATTAGTCCAAATTTGGCGCTAATGAATCAACTCGAGGAGGTTTATCTTGTAAATATCATGGTTTACTCGATTTGTTCCTATTTTACTGACAAGGGGGAGTTGTATTCATGAAAAAAAACTTTTCTGTACAAGCATCAAAAAGTACTTCATGGATCATTTTAAAGTGTTATACCCACATGGATCTTAGTACGAGGAAGAAATGGACTTATTTCCCGAAAGGTGTGTTGTATATTTTTGTCATTTACGGGGGCTTAACCTTAAAGATTTTCCTAACCGTTGATCTGATTATTATCCAAATTCGGTGAATATGAATGACTCGAGGAGATCTGTCTTGTTTATGTCCTATGCTAACCTTTAACCCTAATAGCTCATATTATACTCACTTCCGGAAGCTCTCTTTTACTGAAAATACTGTGGAAATAACTTCACATTTAACCAGAGACGTTCTATCAGGGGTACGACAGCATAGGTCTAGTTATAAATATCATTATTATTGGTGTGTATAAAAAGGCCTGTAATAACAGTGTAATCACACCTTGTGTGGAGTTTATTTCATCAACCATCCTAAGTCATCAACCAGTAGTTATTAATATTAATTAGAGGTGTTCCACCGACTTTTTATGGGCAACCGTGGGCGTTCCATAAAACCCACACATGCTGTGCCACACTTGGGATGTGCTTTATGTGATCGTTTTATATATCAGAATAATTTTGTGCGCATGCACATCCTATCCTTTGTCCACACGCCATTGCCTGGCGTAAATCCTACGTGCCGTTTTCTAGGCCCTGTTTTCCACCCATTCTGATCTTGGAGCTGAAGAGTTTCAGTCTGCCACCTATTGGTCAATAAACCACCTTAAAACTTTTCCTGAGTCAGAGTTACAATGTTCGAAAGGAGCATTGATCAAAAACAAGCGTTTTTTAAGATTGCATTGCCTTGTTAGAGTAAATCTCAAAAGCCCTTGAACCGACTGGGATCTTGAACCAATGCCCTACTGGAAGATTGAAATATAATACAGGTACAGTTAGCTTTAAATTATAGCCAGTCCTGAAAAGAGCTTCAATAATGCAAATTAACAGAAATTTTCAGTCACTGCATTGTGTAAATATTGCACAGTTAATGCATTTTAATTTCAAATCAAACTAATACCCTTAAAAGAAATGATAAGCAGGAACTGACATGTAGAAATATTTAATAGGCCGCCCATTCAAATATGACAACAAGACGTTTTTTCTCATTATCAATCAATAAAGTTGGCCTGTTATCAATTATAATTTCTTTGCATGGGTTGCAGTCAAACAGCACCAGTGAGGCCCCATGATGAGAGATGAGACAAGTTCGGTGATTCATTTGAAACAAAAGAGTCTACAAAGGAAATGGCATTGTATATCACCTGGTGCCGACAAGACGAGTGCGGGGATCTAAATTATATTTGTTGAGATACAAACACAGATGGATTACATCTGTTCCCAGACAATACATTAAAATGCAACCTATTCACCTCAGCTGATGCCTCAGCCTGCTGTAAAAAAACGTTTGTCTTTATTTATCTTTTTATTTTTTTGTTTCATTTAAGCAGGCAGTGGCTTGGAATAATAAATCGTGCTCTTTGGTAGTTGGTTAAGACTCATTAAAAAGCGCTATAAAGCATGGGAGCCAACCGAGACTGTGTACCATGTGAATAGCCTACAAAATAAATATTGTTCCTCTGCCATATTTTCTTTGAGGGATTTACATTAATAAGAGAGTGGGGGTGGCAGTAATCAGTTAACGGCAAGCCTGGCCAAGAAGGGCTATTAGCAGTGAGTTGGTGCTACGATTAGCTGTTGACTGCAGTCAACAGGAGGGATGTTTGGGTTCTACGGGGGACGATAAAGACTCCTGCTTTGTGACAAACCTTGAGAGGATTGCTTTTCTTTACATTATAATTCTTTCACCACTTCGATCTTCTGGATTTCCAACCATCAACAACTCAATGATAATGAGCTAATTTCAACAATATGACAAATTCCAATGTTAAATTCACACAGGTACAGAGGTAGCACGAATAAAAACTGTTGTATAATCTCAGTAGCGAGGACCAAAGTGTTGTATGGACAGAAAACTAGTGAACTGGTGACAGATTCGTGAGGGTTGTGGATTTGGATTGTGCACTACTACATCAGCATCAGAACTGGACCATGGGGCAATGGAAAGTATGCAATGTTTACCTTGGGAAGTGATGTAAACCAGGATGCATTTTGGGAAGAAAGCAAGCCGGGGGAAGCATTGTAATGCTTTGGCCGATGTTCTGTTGAGAAACCTTGGGTCCTACCATTTTTGTGGATGTTAGACACATAACAGCTACATTAGAACATTGCTGCAGACCAAGTACCCCACTTCATGGAAACAATATGGGAATACAACAACCAGTTCAAGGTGTCGACATGGCCTCCAAATTCCTCAGATTACAATCTAAACCAGCATTTTTGGGATGTCCTGGACAAACAAGTCTGATCCACGGAGGCCCCCACATCAAAATTTGCAGGACTTAAAGGATCTACTGCTAGACTACAGCACACCAGAGGTATTATTCTATTCTAGTCTGGTTATAATGCTGTGGCTGATTGGTGTATGATAATTACCGTCTGATGAGCACTTTTACTGAGCCAGTTCTAAAGCAAATGTCTTAGAATAGAGAAACATCCATCCCTCACCTTAAATTTCTTAATTACACGAAGACATTTGCTTTTGTTTTAACTGTCCCCGAGGGTTATATTTTAAACGTGATTAATTGTTATTAATCAGAACTGATTAATTAATTGACTGACTCCACTTGTCCATAGCACTAAAAAAACATCTGTTCATTTCATTGCTGTCACATAATTCTCATCCGTGCAGCCCTCCTAATGCAACAGTTAAAGATATACCCCTTATAAACTTACATTTTTCATGTATCGTATGCAAGAGACCAAAAACTTTAATAATAAATAACAGTAGGGCAACATGGCGGTGTAGCAGTTTGCAGTCACAGCGAGAATGTTTTGGGTTGGTGGTACCTTCTCAGTGTGCAGGTTATCACTGTTTTTGACTGGGTTCGCTCCAGGTACTCTGGCTTCCTTCCATATATGTCATATGAGTGACTTGTTGCATCTTGGTTGCCCTTGGATTTGAATCTGAGTGTGAATTAAGCTCTCTTTGTGTTTGGCTTATGATGAAGTGGTGACTGCTGAACTATCACAGGTCTGTAGATCAGCTGTGGTCTGGATAACATGGACTAATGAACTATCACAGGTCTGTAGATCAGCTGTGGTCTGGATAACATGGACTAATGAACTATCACAGGTCTGTAGATCAGCTGTGGTCTGGATAACATGGACTAATGAACTATCACAGGTCTGTAGATCAGCTGTGGTCTGGATAACATGGACTAATGAACTATCACAGGTCTGTAGATCAGCTTTAGCGTGGAGAATCTGAGAATGCAGTGTCCTGTCCTCGGTCAGAAAATTAGCCAATCCAGTCAATTGCTCTATGAATCCATCTCCTGTGACATCTGTGCAGCTGTTGAGAGTTAATCCTGTTAACATCTGTTGAGAGTTAATCCTCTCTGCTGGACTCAAACTGACAGGAACTTTAACCTTAACTTCTCTGTAGACCCCGGGGACGTTTTTGTCCGTGAAAAAAACATTGCGATGGAGTCACTCCACGGTCTTGATCAGCTAGCAATAGCTATCATTTTCATTTTTTTTAGTTGCCTGGTTGTGGATCTTTGAACCTGGAAGTAGGGGATGGACTGAGTTGTTTTCTTGGCTGCGTTTGAATTCAGAGGTAGCTTTGTCAAGCAAACTGTTAGCTGTTGGTATTTCTGAGGCACGATATCAGCGCTAGCTTTGCTGCTCTGGGGCTAATGCTATCTCCTTTTTGTGGCATCTGAACCTTTAGGTCTGTAGTTTCCTACAGTGTTTCAATTGACAATCCTCCTTTTCATATATATCTCATTCATCCCTTCTTTTTTAAGAATCCAAAACAGGCTCTCATGTTTGTTCTAAAAATGTTTGTTCCCCTTCTTCTCACACTCTGACTGCTACCTATGCTGTGCTATTTAAGGAAACAAATTTATAGCACCATCTAGTGGCTTGAATCAGTCATTGATTTTGCTATTCTAGTACCAAAATGTTAAATTAATATTTCCACTTAAATAATAGAATAATGCATTTGTGGCATGACTTTTCTACTCCTCTTTTTTCCTGGTTGATGTGAGTGGCTGTGTCTCAGGGTGTGTTTCATGCTGGTGGCAGGGGCCGGCACTCAGACACCTGACTCACATCTACAGTCATGATCTGCAACCCCTGTCTCAATCTCCACTCTTTGCCATATCGTACCGCCTTCTCCACTGGTAGCACTCATGGTCAGACTTCCTCCTGCCATTATCCAACGATGACTATTAAAACTTTCCCCTGTACCGGTGTCTTGCTTTGGAGTCTAGCCATTTCGTATAAAACATAACAGATCAAACATACGGTGCAGCAGTACAATATATTAATGCAAAAAGTGCATTACTATGAATTTTGAATTTATTTGATTTGGGTTGAAGTAAGAGTATTTCCGTTTTGTCTGCATTCAGCCTTAAACTAATTGTCAGTCATTCCCTGATTTACAGAAGCCAAACCAACTCTAACCAAGAGCTTCCTTTGAATGTACATTTACTGGTCTTATTACCACATTTCTCCTTCACATCACAAACATTACCGCCTTATGTTCTCTCACGCCCTGAAGCCGCGATTCTTATGTGAGCCTGTATGTGTTTGTTTATTCAGAGATCCAGTGGCCTCTCTGCTACCTCCACTTCCTGGCTTCAACACAAATATAAAAAGTAATAAAAATCTGTGAAATGGAATAACCAGGCGAAAGAAGAGATGAGGTTAAATGAGAAATATGAACAGGTAAGAGAAATAAGAGTGCCTCTCTTTGGTGTGTTTTCCTTCCTCTTTTTCAATCAAAGGCGGAGGGTAGAAATGTGGCGCCGCAGGCGTCCACCTCCTGTCAGCAGGGAGGGAAACTGATTCCCTTCTTCACAAACCTTCAGCTTGGCTTTGAAGACCTTTTGGACTTGACCTATTTGGCCCCCATGCATTAATGCTGAGCATGAAAACTGCTTAAAAACGTTTTCCAGGTTTGCCGTCACGCTTCCGATTGAACACAATGAGTGCAAAAGAGCGTGTCTTAATGGTGACCTGAGCCGGCATTATTACACATTATACAACCTCTGTAACCTGGGCATCTGCGTCACCTCGCCTCTGATTGTGTGATCCTTATTCTCCACGGTAATTGAGGGCAAGGCAAAGTGGCTTAATACAAGACCCCAAATTCACCAGAGTCGAGGCTAGAGGGATGTGAAATCTATTAGATTTGCATACATAAATTATAAAATGGTTAAGTTCACTTAGTGATGTTTAAGTTTGCATTATGTAATCTCTGCAATACAGACAGTTTGATGCTAACCCCAGTATTGGAAAGTTTAGTATGTTGAAACAGCCATTTGTGTTTGAACCTCCAGAAGAGTTGTCTATGATGTTTCACAGGTCTATTTGTTTGTTTGTTACCCCCGTCTTGAGACTGATTCCTAGTTTGAGGTGCCACAACAGTAAAAGACAGTCAGACGTCGCCTTCCCTCCCTGAAACCCCGTATGGTGAAGAAATGATTTATTCCACCAACTTCTTCCTCTTCACATCTTACTCAGAGGGGGTTTGGTTTAACAAGCATGCTTTTTTTCTTCCCCAGTGTTTAGGTTTTTATTTGTTACAGAGATATGTGCAATCTTGCACAGATGTGAGCCAGTGCAGACATTTCTTCACCATAAGCAGAGAAATCCAGCAAGAAACCCGACGGGCATCCAGACCCTCAAACTTACTCTTCAAATATGTTTTATTAAGGAAACAAATAGGCATAAAAAGATGCATGACATAAAAACATGATCTACATTTCTGGTAATGAGCAAAACAGAAACAAACTTCAATGCAACAGCTAAGTAGCATAAATAAACATACAAAACCAAATAAAACAACAAAAAACAAGCACAGACTCACCCACCCTCCCATCCTCAGTGTAGAGTGGACAGAAAGATACAGTGGTAAGAAATGGAGAGAAGTCAATAGTAGTAGATCAATACAGGAATTAAACATTTGGGAAGGTCTAACATATTTTTGCCCAGTATCCTGTTCCCGTGGTAGAAGAACGAAGATATGGAGGAGATTAGCCTCCGCTGTGCTGCATTCATCACAAGTTGAGGAGATGTCTGAAAACATCTTGTTGGGCTTGAACTTGGAGTAGTGGAGTATTTGGAGAACTAAAAACGGAATGAGACAATGCCTCGAATTGATGGAGCAGGAGACTTTCCTCCTAGGTCTCATCAGTATTGTGCGTCCCAAACTCATTTTCCCGTGCTGTTTTTATTTAAGTCATAGAGGGAAGATCAATCGATTATAAAAAGTATAAGAACCTGAGATCCTTTTGTTGAGGCCGTTTTTTGGGGTAAAAGATTCATCCGAAACTGAAGGTGAAGCACTTTCAAAAGATGGTAAATGAGTTTGCACACAATTTTTCATTTGTAGATACCTGAAAAAACTATTCTGAGGAAGTTCATACTTTTCTTGCAACTTAGAGAACGAAGAGGACTTTCATTCAGATAGAGGTCAGCAATTTAATGAATACCCAAGTCTCTCCAATTAAAAACTCACCCAGGCTAAATGGGGGCCATTGTTCCCGCTCTAGCTGCAGCAAATGGGGAGGTTCACCTAAATTAGCTAACCACATTGAAATTTTTCTCATATTGGATGCCCAGTCAAGGGGACAAGAATCAGCGGGCCAGTCAAATTCCATGCCTGCAGTAATTGTTGTATCAAGTCAAATCCTGAAACAGGATGGCATCAACTCACCTTTTTTTCCAATTCATCGTGCAGCTGGAGAAAAATCCAAACAAATTTTTTTCATCCAAAATAGCAGAGAGACTAGATTGAGCTCCCATTACAAATAGAAAAACCCTTGATCTCCATATAAGAGAATTTTATGAAATGTGTCAGTTTTGTTGAAGCATGAATATTTAAGTCTGCAAGAATTGACTGCACCAGTGGCTCAATAGCTAATGCAAATATGAGGGGTGAGAGGGGACATCCCAGTCTCATACCTCTAAATAGGCAAAAGTAGGAAGATAAGATACCACCAATTTGATCCGGGTGAATCCGAATTTCCATGTACATATTAAGTCTATTAGCTAAGACTTTAGCCAGTTTTTTTTGGTGTACACTAAGAAAAGATATACTGTAGGCCCATATCCTCCAACCTCTTCTAGATCCTCACCTTTTTACTGAATAACTTTAATAACGGCTTCGTTCAGTGTCACTTTATTTAAGAAGGTGTAATCCTCTTGTGGAGGACAATATTGGTAAATCAATATTTCAAAGAAGCTTTCCATATTATTGACCCTAGCATGAGTAAAGCATTTTATAAAAATCTTTAAAACATTAGTTAGTATCTTTAACAGAAGTAAGGTGAGTCCCATGTTTGGTTTTCATTTTGCGTATTGCAAAATAAATCTGTGTAACTTCCCATTTGGTCTTCGAGTTTACGAAGCTGTCTGGCAAGCAATCTTCGTGGTCAACTCAAACTCAAAGTGCTTCTGCTTTAATAGAGAAAGCAATTTTGAATTTTTGATCTGATTGTACTGGAGCCTCAACTGCAAAATTTGTTTATATTTGTCCAGTGAAGGATAACCCGCATTCTCCTTATCTAACCCATGGATTCGTCCTTCTGTCTCCAAAAGTTTTTATTTGTTAAGCTGGTTCCTGGAGATTAAAGAAGAAAAGAAATTACAAAGCCCCTCAGATATGTTTTTAGAGTCTCCCTTAGGAGACCTGGAGAGGTTTCTTGTGTAATAGCGTCAAATAAAATTTTAATTTGCATATGCAGATTTTCAATGAATTTGGAGTCATCACAAATTTGAGGATACATTCTCCAAAATGGCCCAGAGGACTGCAAACAACTGATATTGAGCTTGAAAGTAAAGGGGTTGTGATAGGAGATGAATATATCGTGACACCTTGGGTTATAGATGTGGAAGAATCATTTAAAGTTGAAGAAAAAGTAGTCTATAAAGTGTAATTGTGTGAAGTGATTGAAAGAAAAGAATAGTCTCGATCCGTAGGATGGAAATATCTCCACACATCAGGTTTGACTTATTAATGTACACGTCTAAGAAAATATCTTCTATTCGATGGTGAAGTTTATTTTTTGGGGGGGCTATCCACATAGGAGTTTAGAACACAATTTAGAATAAGAGCTAAACCTCTAAAAGGCCGGATGGTTCAAATTAGTTCCGTTTGTAATAACCGAAGTTACGGGAACAGAGTGAATTTCCCCAGAAACAATCGGAGAGTGAACCTTTGCTTCAGTTTTAGTTGATAGATATAAAATGGAACACCCTTGTTAATTAAAATGGTTATACCGGTAGTTTTGACTGGAATGATAAGTTTAGACCATAGCCTATCTAGAGAATTCCTTTAATCTGGGTTTCATGAATGGAAATAATGTCTGATTATAGAGATTACAGGTGAGCTAATACTTCTTCCTCTTTACTTGGTGATTTAGCCCCTTCACGTTCCATGAGGTACAAGTAAGCTCTCCTCGTCTGTTACCATGATTTGGAACGAAACAACCTGACATAATCTTAACATTTACATTAAAAAAGATGTTTAATGTAGAGCATAATACCCATCCAACCACCTAATCCAAAATGTCTTGCCGCTGTTGAAAGAAATTGAACGGCGCGACTCCATTATGGAGACATTAGTCTACTCTAATTGTTAGTCAACCTTGTCCACCAAAGACTGGAGTCCTTTTCCTCACACAGAGGATCCAAAATAATAAAATCATCTGGGAATAATTCAACAGCGACATTCAATGTCGGACTGATGTTTGTCTGCCCAAAAAAGTGAATCCTGATTCTGATAGAACATGATAAAAATGGGTGGTTTTTATGTTATGGCTGTTCTGTGCATGCCTGCACTTATATTTCTATGAGTCTCTATACTGTTCATATTTTGTCAGAAGAAAATTTTCCAGAGTGAACCCAGAGTATGACAGTTAATGTGCTAAACCTGCAATAACCTTCAGGATGTTCTCAGTGATTATGGGTGCTTTGGTGCTGCACCCGCATCACAGCCATAATCCCAGCAAAGAACCCCTGGGTATTTTTGATAGGAGCAATAACAACCTAATAATCAACACAGTTCACATTTATACCATTTGTCTGTGAGGTGATATTAGATCTGGGGAATATATACAGTCTGTGGCTTCACCCCTGCTGTCATGAAGCCGCATTTTCTGTTTTAATAGAACATATTTTTCAGATTTTTGTTTATTAAAACGGAAAATCTTGCTCCTTCAAACCCAATTATAACCACATTAAACATTTTAAAGTGGATTTTATCACCCCGGCTGATAGCCATCTTAATCTTTTGCTATCGCAAGATCTAAATCAATTAGTTCTAAATGAACCGCCCTCGACTCCTCTCCAGAGCAGCGAGTCCTTTAAATCTCTGGGATATTTCACTCTTTCTTCACACATTTAGATGGATTTTCCTCCACTGATTAATGGGCTGCTTTATAAGAGTCTCTGAAATGGCTGTGAAATGGCATTTCCCTCATTTTATGCACAGCTGGATCCGATCAACCTGCTATAACCTCTGTAGCAGAATTTCTCAACCTTTTTGCAGCCACAGAACCCTTTCATGTTATGCAACAATCTCTCGCCACCCCAGTCTGAAATGTATACAAAAATATAAATTTCACTTCGGTCTGATCGCTAACGCTTGTGGATATTGAGAGAGGGGGGGTAAATGTGACTTACTATCAAGTGGATACCCCAGCCACACAACCACTCTATTCTGGCAGGGATGGACTGGCCTCTACTACCCTCAATGCTGGACACTACAAACCCTGCTACAGAGCTCTCCTACCCTCACTACTAGTCTCTACTACCCTCACTACTGGTCTCTACTACCCTCACTACCGGTCTATCCTACCCTCACTTCTAGCCCCACCATCCTCACTTCTGGTCTCTACTACCCTCACTACTGGCCGGTGCTACCCTCACTACTGGCCCTTACTAACATCAGTACTGGCCTCTTCAACACTATATGGCCTCTACTAGCCTCACTGCTGCGGGCCTCTACTACCCTCACTACTGGTCTCTACTACCCTCACTACTGGCCTCTACTACCCTCACTACTGGTCTCTACTACCCTCACTACTGACCTGTACTACCCTCACTACCGGCCCTTACTACCTTCAGTACTGGCCCCCTCAACACTCTGCTGGCCTCTACCAGCCTCACTGCTGGTGGCCTCTACTACCCTCATTACTGGTCTCTACTACCCTCACTGCTAGCCCCACCACCCTAGCAGTGAGGGTAGTAGAGAGGGTAGCACTACTGGCCGGTGCTACCCTCACTACTGGTCTCTACTACCCTCACTACTGGCCTGTGCTACCCTCACTACTCGCCCTTACTAACATCAGTACTGGCCTCTTCAACACTATATGGCCTCTACTAGCCTCACTGCTGGTCTCTACTTGCCCAATTGTATATGGTTCAATCCAACCCAAACTTCCACGTTTCCTAACTTCCAGTATTTAAAAATATATATTTCTATTACTTCTACATGCCTTAATGTTTTTATCCAGTGAAGCAGTCCAGATTCCTTCAGTGAAACCGGTTCATACAGGTGCTTAATTTTCAGCATCAGGCACAGATTAAAATTTCTTGAGAAATGTTTTATTTTCTATATTGCTAAAATATAGAAAGCGAGATTCAGAAATGTATTGTCACCTAACTCAACCACTGTTTATTATTTACACTTACAAAACCTTAAGAATGATTTCCCCTTATGTCATCGTTTGTCTCCGTTTTTCCTATCGAAAAAAGATAAAACAATGGGCCAATTTTTACTAAACCTCTACGGGTTTGTTTTGACCTTGTAATATCGCATCTCTTCTGTGGAACTCAAAAAAATCCTCTTCATGTTGATGGACTTGTTTATGAGACTGTCAAGTGTAGCCAGCCCACCTGGGAGCGATGCCGCCAGCGTGGGACATCCTGATCACAATTCTTGTTCCATCACAGCTCTTGGATGCTGGTCATGTTTCCTGTGGCATTTTGATTGAATGTTTTCAATTCACACACACAACTCCCCTTAATGGCCCTTTTTATATGACAGTGATCTAAATACAAGTAATTACAGTTGGCTATGATGGATGGCGCTGTCCATTATTTTCCTGAGATTAGATGTTTCAGAAATCCCAAACGTCAAAAACTATTACAAGGTCACAGGAGGATCTCCAGTTGTTCATGTCATTCGTTGGAAATGATTTGACAGTTGTACTTAACATGAACGTATGAATGTATTCACGTGGTCAAAAAACATTTATAATGTAGATCATGTGATATTTGCATAAAAAATGCAGACAGTGTTTATAAACCAACTTTCCCTTGTTTACGATGTTTTAACCTCATGGCAGCATCGCTCCAATAGTCCTTTTTCAGAAGCAGTATGTTGCCTCATAGTTTTCACCAGTGGCACAGTATACTAAAATCAAGGAAATTCCAGAAGATGATTGAACTCCACCATCTGAGAAGAGCTATTACGAAATTTCCTAGCCTCTGTGACTCCACAGATCCGAAGAGAGACACATTATCTAAAAACTTGGAGAAGACTTGGAACAATAGCACGAATAGCGCTTTGAGATTTGATCTAAATGTAAGTGCGTTATAAGTAAAATGTATTATTATCATCATTATTGATTGATTCAAGAAGTCACAAAGAAAGTATTCAAGGAACAGCAGGCCTCTCTAACTGCTATTAAGGTTATTGGCTCCACTGTTCCAAAGACACTCCACAAAAATGAAATCACGGGAAGCTGGCGAGGAGACGGCCACTGCTGAGCCAGAAGAACATTAAGGCTGGTGTGAATTTACCCACCACACACCTTCATGACCCTCAAATCTTTTTGGAGAATCTTGACTGGAGTGATGAGTGGAACGTTTAACTTTTTTGAAGACAGTGTTCCCATTTCATCTGATGTAAACCAAAAACAGCATTCCACAAGAAGAACGTTAGACCTACGGTCGAACATGGTGGTGGCGGGGGAATGTTGCAGAGGAAGACTCACCATAATTGAGCGAAAAATTAATTCTGCTGTCTACTAGAACATTCCGAAGGAGAATGTCAGGACCTCAAACTATTTCAGATCATGCTCAAAGACCCCCAAATGCGGTTGACTGAAAAGGTTGGGACAAAAATCAAGTACAAGAAAACCGTAATAGCATAGGCATAGGGCATAAAAGTATGTAGAAAAACGATAACTCTAGGTAAGAATAACAAGTGAGCACAACAAAACAGGCCATGACCAACTGGCACAAGGACCCAAGTTTAAAAGGAACAAACTGAAAACGACCACACTCACCGAGCAAGAAGTCTTAAGAAACTTAATGGTTGTCATATAGAATCATATACAGAGGTAGTGGAGCTCAGCAGAGTACACTGAGAGTATACTAAGGTTCAGTGTCTTGCTCAAGGACACTTCATCATATAGATAGATCTTCCTGAGAAGAGGACGACCGTGCACGGACCGTGGATCATGAACAATCTCCTGAGCCTGGTGATCAGACATTAGGGGAAACCATCCACCCCTTTGCTCATTTTTGGACAAAGGGGTGGATGGGGTTGAACTCTGGACAAGTCGACCGTTTATTACAGGGCCGACACATAGAGACAGATCAGCAATCATGCTCTCTGGGAGAGAACCCAGAAAGAGCAGTCCAACTGAGAAATGACCATATCACGGTCAAAACATACCAACAATGTAGGTCTTGTCTATATGTGAGATAAGCTGAACAGATGCGTGGCATTATTCTACTTTGGCGAATGTTTGTGCTTTATTTAAAGCCATTCTTAATTATTTTGTTGTAAGATACTACCTTTGATTTATTTGTTCTAATCTTTTAAGATCCTCGATAGACTTCAATCTTGACTTACCTGGAGTCACGGTTTGTCCCCAATCAACCTCCTTTGTTGAATAAAGGTTATGTAGAGAATGAAATAAAAAAGTTTTCCTCTGATAGCCTGGCTGGGCCTCTGCCAGTCAGGCTGGAGGAAGCCAAATAGTGTCCTGAACTAAGGGGACATCCACCAAAAGGTTCAAGTGTAATTGGTGTGAACAGAGGGACCCAAAGCCAGCCCTCCTGATTACGAGGAGCGATGGATTGGATAAAAGCAGACTGGCAGGTGGCATTGGACTATTAAGTGGGTAAAATGAAGCAAAGTTCACCCCCGGCCGGATATTGGGTATATTTTGTCCTCTGTTAGCAGCGAGACGAGACCATATCAGTCATCCTCTTATGCCAACGCCGACTCCGTGCTTCTTACTCCTGCAGCCATTCGTAGACGAACATATTGTCTACGTGAGAACAAAAGTGAGGGCAGAGTCAGGAACATTTCTGCCTCAAGAGTTTCACATTTTCCTCCTAAGCTCTCCTAATTCTTTATCATTCTTTTTTATTTCTGCTGCTAGACCACATGAAAAAAAAAATCCCCTGCACCAGCTCGTGCAATATGCCAATCCAATATTTGCACTTACTGAGTATATATCTATATAACTATATATGCTGATTAGATTGCGTTTTCCTTGGAGACACATCAACAAGTTATAATTTGGTTTTAAAACAATAACTGGGGAAAGAAGATAGAATAGAGACACCCATGTATGTCTCTGCAGGGCTACAGGAATAACTGAGTTTACACCACTGTGTTCTGTAGATTCTGATGACTTATGGCTCTTTTTGTGTTTAGATTTGACATGATGAGCCTGCAGAATACACACAATCACAGCACTGAATAGGAAACATAAAAGTAGGTATACACATGCATAACTTTTTTTCTTCATTGGTTATTTGGTTATAAAATGGCTCCACAGCTATTAACTGTATTTGCATAACCTTGGTGTCTATGGACAGGTAAGACCTAAAATGTATTGTTGGTGTCAGTATTGTTGTACTTGTGTGAGTAATCTGTGATTAAACACAGAAAATACCAATATTTGTATCCACAACTGATTTTTTTTACATTCAAAAAGAGGTTGTAACATCAAAAGATTACAGTAACAACAAAACAATTTGCTCAGAAATTCTTTGATAACTATTGCATGAAATTTGATAGAAATACCCAAAAGTACATGTATAGTCTACACAAGTATTTTGGGGCATAAGACCAGGAGGACTCTCCATTTAGCACAGTCAGAGAGCAAAATGTACCAAAAATGGGGTTTGACCACAGAGAGGGGTTTTGGCTGCAAAATACCACCTATGTCCACTTGGGGATCTATATCCACATACTACTAAAATAAAGTTTAAAAAAAAATCCATCATTGTGTACTGAAAAAAAAAGCAAAAACAAGTCAGAAGGGCGATTACGAGTCAAATTATGGGCCTAGACATATTTTTGTTAAAGGCTCATACCTGAACTGCAGTGTTGAGTAACTGTGTAATTTTAGGATACAAATCTTAATGATGGATTATCTGAAGTCAAGAGTGGAGTTGCTAGATGTCGTATTTGTAAGAAAGACGTTAAAATTGTACAAAAATACCACATTACACACCTCATAAGCCAAGTTTCCTCTGAAGGTCACATTGTACCTCATAACATGACTTCAATAAGACTACTGCAGTAATGTGACTGAAATCACGTGAAAGCTGTCACATTTCCCAAAAATTAAGTGGTCTTGTTCCGTCACAGTAGACATTTTTGTTGCATTTTTTGCATTTTACTCATTTAGTTTTGGTTTACAATTTTTGCATCGCGCTAAAGAGCCTTTCATGACGTACGGTTGTCTAGAGTTGTAATCTGTCCTTTTCTCGCATTGTCTCATTCTTGTCCTCGCAGAAATTAAATTCAAAGTTTCAGTATTTCTTTGTGTTTTTCTTTTCCTAGTTGTGCATATCGTAAACACCTAGTGCGTTCACATTTCCAACTAACAAAACCATAGTTCTTTTTGATTCAGAACATGGCCACCTCTTTCTATCGAACAAGCTTCTGGCTGTTTATTCCTGACTTGGTCAGCGGAAAGTTTCACACCTGCTACTTTGATCAATGTAAAAAGTCGGAAAGTCTGGACCAAATGAGCAAGGTGTGAACGTGTCCATGGACACCATCATTTTTCTCACTCGACTAAAAGAATCTTTTTGCGGCTGAGTTCTTTTTGAAACACTAAATAACAAAATTGATCTACGATCAGAGGTAGTGGGTCTAAGGACTTTGTCATAGTGCAAAGAATCCTAAAATATTTAACCAACACACCTGCAGTCTGCACATGCCCGCATCTCCATCCACTTTAGGATGACAGCATCACACAGACCAAGTCCCTCAGCCTGGACTCAATATGTCTGAATGACCTTTTTCTTCTCTTTAAACACTGTCCACCAAGCGTGTGAGGAAGAGGAAGACTTAAGAGACTCGTCTTCTCACAATAGCCATCAAGTCCTTATTTTCTCTAGTTTATTAAAAGTAAATATTAACGCTTCAATCACTCAGTCTTATTGCTTTTCCAAGACAATGACAGGGTCCGCTTGTGTCTGAGCAGATTCTTTTGGACTTCTGTTTCAGTTCTGTAGGAGCCAAGGTCATGTATAGTGTTTCTGCCTTTACTGCGCATAATAACCTTTGGGTGTTAACTTCTAGGACTCACACTCATGATATGAAAACCCTGTGGAGATGATTAAACACAGCAATGTGGGCAGGGTATTTTCCATTTCCTATTTTCTGCCTCTGCACCATATACGCAAGTGAAAATGATACTTTAATTGGAAATGTGTCATTTTTTGTTTATGAAACCCTCCGCATCCATTCCATATTTAATAAGCCAGCGGTTCATCTCAGTCTCTGCCCAGTGACAGTTCCCAAAGCTGTGACATTTATATCCAAATGGTAATTGATTCAGTGGAAGCTGTTAGTATGCAGCTACAATTTAACAACCCTCCGCCCTCTGGACGGGGGGGGTGACGAATGAAGGGAAAGAGAAACAACATTTTTTTTGCTGTTGTTTTCAGTGTTTTTTCGACCCCTCTTGAGATGGGAGAAGAAATTGGAAAGAGTGGTGGCTTGTTTTCCACGTTTTGCTTCCTGAATCGACGCTCGTAGCCCGTGCCCCGGGATGCCGCTGAGGCTGTTAATGATTGGATGTCGCTGACAGAGTGGACTTAACCGCTCAGGCTGCAGGCTATATTTACCGGAGCGACTTACCTGCAAAGTCGAGAGACCAACATACCCACCAACAACACGGAGCGAAGCCCCAGTAATCCTACACACATACCATCAGGCCCGCTGCAGAGAAATAATAGCATCCGAAACCAGGGAGCTGAGTTGTCACTCATAATTACGGCTCACGAGTGGCGGCCATGGACAGTCACAGTTGTGCCACACTTAAAGAGAACAAATGAGGTGATGATTGGCCGTATAATTTGACATCCAGCAACTGCCAGCAAGATTCATTGTGTGTCCGTAATGTGTTTTCTTTCAACAGCTGCTAACATGGATGAAGATAATCACTTAACCAAACACACCAGGCAAATCACCACACCGAAGGAGTCCTTTTTTATTACGGCAATCCAAAGCGTCTCTCTAAAACAAGTAATCGCCCTGGAAATCAATTTGATGTTCAGTCGGAGCAGAGGTGAATGCGTTTAGCCCTACAATATTAGCTCAACAACATACGCACTATATACAACAGCAATTCTTATAACTGTACTCCTAAGAGTACTATAGGGTGCTGTAGGGGGGGTTTCGTTTAAGCGCTGCCAAATGACAAGAAACTCCCATGTTCAAATGCTCGTAATTTGAATAACTTACAATGAAAACAAAAGATATGAGCACTAGGGTCGTGCTTTGCTGGAAAATGGTGTAATTGCCAACCTGATGGGGATCAGGTTGGGGATGAGGTGCTGGCGAAGTGACTCAAGTATCTCAGAGTCTTGTTCTTGATTGGAAAAGGACTGAGAGATGGACCGGGGTTTTTTGTTGGTATGGTCAACCATGGAGATAAGAATCAGAGATAGGGGGAAATGTTGCAACTCCTTTTGTTTCAAAAGGAGCAAGTTGAGGTGGTTCAGGCTTCTGATCGATATTCCTCCAGTGTAACTCCCAGGCATGTCCAACTGGGAGGTAGACTCAGAACATGCTGGAAGAACTGCATATCTTATTTAGCCTGGAAACACCTCAGTAAGATTCCGCTAAATTTTGAGCCATCTCAGGTCATCCATACTAGAGAATATAATTTTGTGCACTATTGCAGCTTTTATTTTCTAGGTATAACAACCTCCTTTCCTCTTTCCACTTTAATTGTTTTTTTCTTGACTCCCATCTAGTGAAGGAATTGATTTCAACTTAAAGGACACAGAAGTATGTCGGTTGATTTGGTTTGAAGTGGTTTAAACAAATGGATGTATATTCGTACAGAGAAGCCATAAAATTAAATTAACATTAAAGGCGGTTGGACACAGTCACATGAACGTTATCAAGGACAGTTCATGAGTTGCAGGCATTGTTGAAAGTCTTAAACAAATGAATCAATGCGAGTAATACACGTCGGATAGACGTTCCAAATGTAGATTTTTGATTATTTGGGATTAATTGCTCAGCCTTTACTATAGTCATTAGTTTCGCAACAGTGATAAAAAAAAGGAAATCATCAGTGCTCTTTGTTTTAAGGCTTCTGGCATCTTTGACTACATTCCACTTTATCTTAGTTTCTATGAGGATATACAATCATCTCCCTTCCACCAAAGTGTTTCTCCTTTACTGCAGTTTGTAGCTACATTTTGTTTTTTAGAGCAGAAATGAATCGCTTTTCCAGAGAGTCCCTCTTAAAACTGCATTTTTCATAACCACAGACTCTGACAGCCAGATGTCTACTTATTGTTTGACACTAAACACCTGTGACATTGTGACGCTTACAGTCTGTTCCTCCACTTTCTGATCTCTGAGATAAGTGGGGGGGCTGAGAATGCACACATGGGTCCCAGAGTGCAATTTTTTGAATTTCCTCTTCAATCTCCATGCAAACTGGAAGCTCTTGTGAAAACGAGGACATCAAAGTCACAGTCATTTCAGCTTAATAGGCAAGTGTGGATGGGACAACAAGGTATCTGGACCATCTAGCGGTTTTGTTTGGGCTGCAGATTGAGTAGTTCATTAACGCTTCTCAATCAAATAGAAGAGTTTCTGCTCGGCCACTGTGATAAAAGTTCAAGTCTGTTCAGTTCAAGTTCAATACTGGCCTGGCATAAAACAACAGACTTTTCCATAATTTTAGACACCGTCATTTTCTCACCAACTCTCTGCACCTCTAGTTCATCGATTCATCACTCTCAGCAGAGTCATCAGCCACCTCCACCAGTCCCAGCGGTGTCATCAGCCACCACCACTGGACTCCATAAGGAGAAACACCTACACTTGAATTATTATCTTCCTGAAGAGTCTAAGAACAAACCTTTTTCTGAGACACTAACCATCACACATCATCTGCTGCAATAATTGGGTATTTTTCCTTTATTCAATGGTTTCTTCTTTTAATTTGTTTGAGAATATTTAAATTCTCCTAATAAATATACATTTAGGAAGTTAAATATATCCGTTTATGATGAATGAATGCCAGCTGCAACAAGAACACCAGTGAAGTTCAGTATTTGTGTAACTTGGGTGTTTTGGCTTGATTTTCTCAAACTGACATTTTCCCAGCAGGGTTTGAGGAGTTCTCAAAGACGTTCAGATCATTTGCATAATGTTTTGTAAATAATTCATCAGATCATCAGGATCTCTTTCACACCATGATAAAAACTTGGGTGACAGGTGGGTTGGAAGAGCAGAACCAGCTCAGTCAGAGCGCAGCGGTGCCGTGTCATGACTTAAATAGTTACTGCAGTTTTTTCTTTTGTCTTGACACGAGTGACACTGCAGGCAAAACATTTTTCCTTTTTCTATCACCACCCATTAAAACTCTGCTGTAACTCTGGAATATTTGTTCTTATTACACAAATGGAGCTTTAAATGTTTTAAAAATGTTCCATTCAAAATAAATAGAAAGGATATTATGAGGTAAGAGAACTGAAATGGTGTAAAATAAAGGCTAAATGAAACAAAAATGCATGAAATTATTAAAAATAAATGATATAAATTGCCTTCATGTATTTAATTCTTCTTGTTGAAAGTTGTGTTTTATATAATTTTTATGTCAGTATAGAAATGTATTTATTCAGAAGTCAGTTTTTATTCTGTCAGGTTTCTTTCAAAATTACTGCCGTCTCAAACTTTAGCTAAACCCATGCCCTACCACCTCGCAAAGGAACAGTTCACACAAACAGTCAGATGTTATCTGGTCAAAACGAAGAGCTCTTAATCCACAAACATTTCAAGATTTTCACAGCAAAGCCGTGTTTCAGAATTATCTTAAACAACTGAACGATGAAAAAGCGGTATGGTGTTAAACTTGTATTTTGTGTTCCCCCAGGCTGTTTTATGTTAATATTTAGTTTGAAGTGTCGGCACAGTTCGGTCTAAGACATACAAAATAGAAGAAATAATGATAACAATTTTTACTTTATTTATCATTTATATACTTAAATGTTATACACAGTACATACATACAGGAAAACATTTTGAAATTAACTCTATCTTCATTTGACCCATTCCCTGAAGGAGCAGTGGGCAGTGTATCCAACACTTTATCACAGCAGTGCATTTGAAAACTTATTGGCTCTATGATTTATTCTTTTTACATAACTTAAAAAACAGTGCGTGTCTGTGTTGGCCCGTGTGAATGATGTAAAGACATGATTATTATGGCTGCACTCCAAGTCAAGTTGCACTAACCACTTGATGGATTGAACACCTATATGGCCGACAGGATACGAGCTGCGCTTAGTGATGCACACTCACACCAGAGTGGTGGTAGCATTCACTGTGTATGGAGGTTTAGAGCTTTTGAAACATGTTGAGACTGCTTGGCTCATTAACAAAGGCGGCGGAGCGGACCCTCGAACAGGGCTGGAGTCAGAGGAAAGCTATTCCCCTCTGCACCAGAACTGGGGCAGACAATTCGGTTGGAGCTCTGAGCTAAAGCAACTCAAGACCCACATAAGAATACTGATTGGACGACAAAATATTAACCAAATGAATACCGGAGAAAGAATGTGGGGCAAATATTCGTGATACTGATCAAGAGAGCCCTTCCCTTTCTCTCTGTGATTGTTTGGAGCTGTTGGCACGGGTACCCTGGTGAACTGGATATCTCCTTTGGGCGTCATTTATTACTTCCTTTATGTGTGGAGATATGGTCTCATTATTCTTCAGCCAATGTCGACCCTGTCGTTAGCTGTCAGCGCTTTTTGCTGAGACCAGCTTTACGCACTCGGAGCTGTTTAACACTAATGGACAATTCCTCTTCCCTTTGTGCCCAACATGACATCTGATGTGCCATTTTGACTGACAGCGGAACCGAGGGCCAATTTGCAAATGCCGACTTCCGGAGCATCCAGTGTGAAAAGACATTCATCAAAAGCTCTGTGCCCTTTCCCCCCACCCGTCTCCTTGTCATATTATCCGTACGGAGCTGTCAGAGTCACCATGGAGTTGATCACACTTTATTCTTGAGGCCTACATGAGTAAATCACTTGATTGGTGTTAGATACGAAGAACAATTAAGGTGCTCCTCTGTCTGGGTTGAGGAATTAGCAGTGTGAGATAAAGTACAGCATCAATCCAGGCGTAGAAGTATGAATCAACCACTAATCAAGTGCAGAGACCTGTAATATTACCTCCGTTCAGATTTTAAAGGAGCATACAACTTAGCTCTCCATGAAAGGGAGCTACATTTGTCCCAGAGCGAAGTGAATTCATAGAATTTAACTGAAAATCGGAGAAGTTGAGTTCATATTTTTTTTAATTCCTCCACTTTCATGAGATCATGCAACTTAATGCATGTAATTGAAAGGTTTTAGTGCTTGAAATGGTGTTTACTGAAGTCTTAGGTTCACAGAAGCAGAGGAATATTTGAATAAAATGAGAGATGTATGAACACAATACCAAACAACTGCCTGAGGAGATGGTAACAATGTTATGTATGTACAACATTTGTAAAGTTATGGCTGATCCACATTCAATGTAATACAATATAAAAGAGGACGTTATAACTTGATATATGATATTAACATGTATAAATGTATGAAAGACCTACCTTTAAAGAATAAAATATTATTTAAATAATTTCATTTTAACAATTATCTTTAATATTTTTCTTTCTTGCCTTGTGAAGCACGTTAGTAACACTTTTTTTTGCGCTCTATAAATTAATTTTTTTTTTTAAACTTTGGTGCAAATCCAGATGAAATCAAAGTAGCAATCAACACTGATTGGGCCGTAACACCTTCTGCCCTTCAGAACATTCATCAAAGTATAAACATATAATTTTCTGTCGTCACAAGGTGGCACCATAGACAAAAGCTAATTGTTCTCATACATCTTCAATATCGGAAGTTTTATCCAACATTTGAAATTTTGGGCAGATCAAACCGTGGAGTGGAGTGGAGTTATAGTGGAGTAGTTACAATTCTGTGTTTTATGGTGAGATATTAATATTCACACCCTCTAAAGTCCAGACTGTCCATCAAAAACTCCAGCTTTTGATAACTTTCAATCCTGATGGTCTTAACATATTAATCACCAAATTTGAAGTTGATCTGGTTAAATCTCTAGGATCTGTTTGTAAAAGTTTCAGTTCGCATGGGAACTGAAAAAACACCTAAAAATCACACATGTACGTGAAAATGGCAGACTCCTTGTTTAGCACCAGAGACTTTCTTGACAGATCCTGTTATGATTAAAAGGTTCATCAAATATCATACTTCAAGGTGAGACGGGTTCCTGGGAGCTTCTTCTTTCAAATACTCTCTTGGACGTTATGGAGCCGTTTTGTCATGCCTTTTGCAAGAAAGCATATTATACGTAAATTTCGACCATGACTCATGCTTCCGCAAAGTTTCATGAGATGTCGAGCATGATAAAGCCCCCGAAGAAGCGATTTATAAGGAGACGTATAATTAAAATGAATGGCATTACTATAAGGTCCTCACCCTGCTGAATTCCGGGTCCTAAAAAACCAAGCGCTAAGTCAGTGTCTCACCAGCAATACTAATCACGCTGGGCTTGAAGAACCCTTTCATAAAGATGGCGGCGGATGTTTAGGATCAGAGTAATAACTTCTCTTGTAGTTAGTTTGGCAGACAGGCTCTAATGAGCGTAATGACTTTGGGTCTGCGTGGAACATGTCAGTGATAAAGTTATTAACAGCCGACCTCTGACCTTGCACAAACATCCTCAGACTGGCTAAGGCTAAATGTTGGCCCTGTTCTAGTCTGCATCCCAGATGGATGAGCTTTGTCACACCCGCTGATAACAAAAATGAATGAGGACCGAAGAGTTCAGGCAATGACAGGAAAGTCAATTTAAATTTCCTTTCCTTTCAAATCACCTGTGTGCCATGTTTTAATGTGTCTGTTTCCACCATATGGTCACACCAGATTTCACCAGAGTCAAACACATTTGCGAATATCATTAAAATTTCCACTTTTTGTTTTTCTCCTTGCAGTGCCTTTGTGAGGGTTGACTGGGTGCAACATGCAAGGTGAGGATTTAATTATCGGTCCAAACATGAATTAAGCTTCAAACTGAGACTATTTTCTCGGATCAAATTCAGGATTTTGTTGTAGCTTAAATATTTTTGAAATATCAGAATAAAGTTACAATTAGCATTAGATTAACTGTGAGAACAAAATATCAAAGCAACCAATATCAATGTCCAATCAATTCATAGAAATGAATAACATAAATGTAATGTTATGTGTCTACATACATATAGTATACATAGTGACCATGGCTTTATTTTGAATTATATTAAGACATTTTCCACCGAATCTTCCTTCCTGCTGCTACATTTATAATACTAAAGCTCTAGGATGTTTTCCTACAAACTCGAGCGGAATCACACAAACACACACACACAAACACACACACACACGCACACGCACACGTACACTGCTCCATGGGACGTGATTGGTGACATGTGAGTGGCTGCACCGCGTGTGTTCAGTGGTGCGTTCACGGACACCAACAGCAGCCTCTCGCAGACGTTTTCTAATCTCTCTCTGTTTTTCCACCCCCGTGACTTATCGAGTGGAGCCTGGAGGCACATGACCGACGCAGGGGTGAAGAGGAGGAGTTGGGGGTTGTGGGGGTGGTTCGGGGGCTCCTATGATAATTTACTGAGGAACCTGAAACAGTGACGTGAATGGCGGTGCAAGGGAGAGAGGAGAGAGAGAGAGTGAGAGGCGGGCCGGAGAGAAAGAGATGTCTCTCCACTTGTCTTGCTGAGGCTCTTTGATTCAGTGTCAGCGGATGAGACAACCCCATCACCGGCCACCGTACGCCCGGTAAGTCCGTATCAAATGCTTTGAACGCATCTTCAACTTAAATGCAATTTCAATTGCACGTTTTAAATTTGGCAAGAGAGTCTGCTCGTAAAATAATGGGGAAAAGAGAAAGAAAAGGCTTCATTGCTGTTTTTCTTTCAATCCAATGCAAGACAAAATCATGTTTTAGTCATTATCTGCTTTTATTTAATTCGATTTTATACTTTAAATGAAATTAAAACTTACGAAATGTTGAATTTATTCACTTTTATGGTGCACCACGCGCTCTAACTGAAGTCCGGGCGCTGTCCGCGGTGCTGAAACTAAGTTTCTGCCGGATGGATGCGCTACAGTGATGTTTAGTGTTTTCTCTAACTTTGGCACCGGGAGTTCTTGGTTAGGAAAATAAAAGAGATTGTGCGTTTTCACTTTGGAAAGAAAGTTTGTTCGTAAAATTAAGGTTGCATATTTTTTGTCAAATGCAAGTCTGTGTACGAACTCTGTTTCGATGTAATTAAATCTTTTACTAAGAATGAAATCAAAACAGAACATTTTTTGAATTTACGCACTTTTTGGTGTGAATGAGGTTATGCTTTTTCTTTTCTATAGGCGCTCCTTCATAGTCAGCACCTGGTGGTGAATAAAAAGCTGAATACTGTAAAAGAGACGTGATAAAGACCTCCAAGGACATCCAAGAGGAAAATCATTTAAAGAGAAGAGCAAAATAAGAAGATGGCTGGTGCACGCCTCGTTGAAAGCTTGACACAGAAAGGAGAGGGTGCGATGAAGATGCGCGCAAGCTCCACTCGGTGAGAGAATCCAGAGAGAAGAGGCCAAAGAGCAAACACCAACGCGTCCTCACATGATGGGGATAAACCACCTTCTGCTTCTTTTCATCTACTTAGACCCACTGAATGTCCTGTGCGCCGCCACCGCCAGCAAAAAGAGCAAAAGCCCACCCAGGAGGCACCCAAAGGTGAAGGAGGTCAACGGCAGTACCACTGCGCTCCCGGCGCCCGTGGGGAGGATCACGCAAGTCCAAGCTCCCGCAGTCCAGCACGACACCTGCCTGGGCTACTACGACGTGAGCGGGCAATACGACATAGAGTTCGCATGCAACAACACCGACCACCGCTTCTGCTGCGGCAGCTGCTTCCTGCGCTTCTGCTGTGCGGACTCCGGGAAACGGCTGGAACAGAAGAGCTGCACCAACTACAACACCCCAGACTGGATCAAAACCCAGCCGCCTTCACCTGCGCCCAAAGGGAACCCCTATGACCCGGAGCTGGACCAAACCAACACCACGGTGTACATCTCCTGCGGGGTGGTGGCGCTCATCATCGCCATTGGGATCTCTGCAAAAGTTGCTTATGATAAAGCCACCAAAACTCCTCAGGAGATGAATGTGCACAGGTAAGAGTTTACATTTCCTATTCCATCCCATAATTAATAAGGTTGTATCCACGTTTCCATTCCCGGAGAGGGCTTTTAGAGTGCGCACTGCAGAGGCGGAACAGGACTGTATGGGCCCAGAGCAGAATCAGATTTGTCCCTCGCACCACAATCAATACTATCAACGGTTGATCCGTTTCACACTTTAAAATCTAACACATCAATTATTAGTTTAATTAATTGTAACTGCTTTTCCAGCATCATACAAATACCATCACGTCAAGTTTTGACTATTATGAAGTTATCAAGGTATCTATAGATAATTTATACAATTGTGCAAAAGGTTAAAAAAAGTGCATTCAAATTAAGATTATATATACACTGTATAGGATGTTAAATAGCCATTCAATTATAAGAACTAACAGGTGAAGTTAGAATCACATTGATTATATGGTTACTATGGCACCTGTAAGTGGTTGGGATATATTTGGCAGCAAATTAAAAAATGTTCATGAAGCTGAAGAAAGATGGACAAAGGCAAAGGTTTATTATTATTATTATTAAACAATTTTAACAAGCACCGAATAGTGATGGCTAGACGACTGATGAGAACCGAATCTCATTAATGCATTTAGGGAGAGAAGCCGTATTGTCGGATCCCAGGGAAGAGCTACTATAGGCCAAATTGCTGAAAATGTTAACGCTGGCTCTGACAAAAAGGTATCAGAACAGAGGGTGCATCAAAGTTGCATGGTTGCAGACCAGTCAGAGTGTTACCTAATGGCCTCTTCCAGCAGGATGATGCTCCCTGACACATTGCAGGAATGGTTCAGGAATGGTTTGAGGAACATAACAGCCAGTTCATGGTGTTGACTTGCCCCCCAAAGTTCCCAAATCACCGTCCAATCCAGCATCCCTGGAATGTGTTGGACTAACCAAGTCAATCCATGGAAGCCCCACCTTGTAACCTACAGGATTTCTACTTTCTGCTTGTCATGTAATTGTACCAGATACATTCAGAGCTCTGGTTGATCCCATTTGTTAATGGGTCAGTAGCAAAAAATTGATGCACAAATTGTTAGCCAGGTTGTTATAATGTTATGGCAGATCAGTGCATCTAATGTTTTGCTTAAAAAAATTGTTGCTTTACTATCTATGTCAATATTTCACTTTCTGCATAGATTCTGTTGCTTTTATGTGGAAGTCCTATGGTGCATTTCCCAAAAATTCAGTTCAAGACCCTCTTCATTGCAAAGACCCAACAATTTCCAAACGAGCAAGGACATAGATACAGCAGAGAGGGAGAAAAAAAAAGTATTTTACAGATTACAAAACCTAAAAGAGATATCAAATCAACCTGGAGGGCCCTCTGCTTGGACTGTATTTTATTCAGTGTCTTAACAAAAATTAAAATTCTCTGCAGTCAGTTTTCATTGCGGCTCAGACAGCCGATGTCTCAAATGTCTCACAGTTTGAGCCAAATATCTCCTGAAGTCAAGATCAACATCTAACAAGAGCCAGAACCACCCACAGATATGAAGTATGGAGGTGAACCCTCTGAAGATCAGGGTGTCACTCTATTCAGGCTCCAGCAATGCTCAAATGGGTTGGGAGGGGATTACGCCTTCAGGAGCAGGAGCCAACGAGGAGTTAGGACCACAAATTCTGTTTGTCACATGAATAGATTGGCCGTAACATTAAAATCATATTCCACGTATTGCATAGATCCCCTTTTTCTGATGAAACAGTGCTGTGATGTCAATGTGTTCTGACACCGTTCTATAAGAATCAGCATAATCTTTTTTAGACAACATCTACTAGCCTTTGCCCCTTTTACTAATGAACGAGCCTTCGGAGCCCATAAATCTGTCGTCGGTTCACTATTTGTCTTTCCTTGGACCACCTTGGTAGATACTTATAGGTGCAGGCCAGGAACACCAAAAAAGATGAGCAGTTCTGGTGATGATCTGAACCAGTAATCTTGCCATCAGAATTCATCCCAGTTTAACTCACCTGTTCTTATGGTTTACCATTTTTTTTGCTACGAACATCAACTTCAGGACCAAATGCTCACTTGCTGTCTAATACAACCCAACCCACTGTCTGGTGCTGTGGCAACAAAACTTAACTGGTAAGTGTTTATAATGTTCTGACTTCACCGGTCAGTGGTTATACTGCTATGGCTAATAACTGCCATGACACTGTAACTACTGAACTTCCTCAACAGGTTTGACAACAGAACACAACAGCTATGCCGATATCAATATAGTCAAACTCTCTTTAAGAGATTTTAGCGCACCCTGGTGGCTTTAGTGGCCCTGAGTTAGTTCGCCTATATCTTAAAATGGCTCGTGCTCTGTAATACTGTGTTCATTTTAATGGGAAAACTACTGTAAACTATAAAAAAAAATCTATATATCAATTCCTATATAACACTGGATATATATATATATAGTCAGAGTTAAAAAAAAAAAGCCTGTAATAACAATCTATTAACCACAGATTATAAATCTGGTGACTGCGCTGACTACATAATTTACAGCCTCAATATCATCTCATCGAGCTCATGCCCTTTAACACACGCCATTAATCTCGCCCCCAGAGCCTCCCTGTCCAAAAATGTCAGGATTATATACCTTTCTATCGTACATATCCCATTCTGTGTCCATCCCAGGAGGGCCGGTCGGTGGTATTTTGTGTCCGCTGAAGCCCAGAGGGATGGAGTAAATGCCACTGAAGGCCATTACGACTGATCACAGCCTCAATATGTTTAAATCCTCCAGGCACTGATAGTGGTCACTGAATTGCTTGACGAGCGTGAAAGCAAACATAAAGCACATCCTGTGGCCAATTCAGTCACCAGTTCAATAAACTCTTGGATCAGGATGCCGGGAAAGTCTTCAGGGATTATTTTCACCATTAGAAAGACATTTCTGTATGTTGGAGATTATTATTATATCAAATGATCCCTTCAAGGAGCTGCATTTATTCTGCAACAAGCATCCCAGAAATGTCATTTGTTCACCAAATTACCAATGACCAGGTTTCTGCAAATGCTGGTCTATATGCGGGTATATAATTTCAAATCTTAAAGGAACAGTCCACACAAAAATTGAAAATTCAGTATTTTTAACTCACCAACACACTGGTGGATAGTGAGGTGAATTGTCTAAATCCACAAAACCTTTGTGGAGACTCACAGACATCGCAGCTTTTTGATTAACAGCTGAAGAAGATGTTGCCTCACAGCAGGAAGGTTCTGGGTTCAAATCCATCTTTGGATTTGGGGTTTTTCGCTCTCCTCCCCATGTTTGCATGGATTCCCTCTGTGCTCCGGCTTCCTTCCAAAGGCAGAAAAACATTGCATATGCAAACATATGGGTGAACTGGTGAACCTACTATTGCCTTTACATGTGAATGCTAATGACTGTTTGTCTCTATGGCGACTTGTGAAGTATGTGCTCCGCCTCTTAAGGAATGTTTGCTCCTGTAACCCTGCTCAGGATAAGGAAATGAAGAAAATCAATGAAGTGAAATAAGGAAGATAGATATAGACATTTTATGGACGTAAAATGACTCCATTCAGCATAATCCAAATCCCCAGAAGTCCTGAGATCCCAAATTCATTTGGAAAGACAATATTCACATCTTTCATGCAATCTCAGTCACCCATAACTGTTTCTAGTTCAAGTGGCATCACCTCCCCGACTCTGCTCAGTCCTCACAAATCCATCAACTTTATCATTCATCAGCCTAAGCATAATTATCAGCCACCACCACCAGTATCCCAACTCAAAGAGGGCAGGGTAGAAAACATTTGATCACGATCTCCCTCAAGAGTCTGAGACTTTCTGTCGGACTCATTATCACAGATCATCTTTTGGAATAAACATCCATCTATACTCGATTCTCTCTCTCTCTGACTTGCCCATGACAAACCAAAGATTCAAATGGTGCACCACCTTTTTCCAAATGAGGCCCACCCACATACACGGAAACACACAGAGTTCCTATCCTCACCTTCTCTGCCCACCCATCATATCATAAAAAACAGGGGTTGGTTCTCACTGAAAAATGGATGGATGAAGTAGCTGTACCAATTATCATCTTTAATCAGCCTGAGTTTACATCAGGAGAACAGATGTCTGCTTTGATCTCCCTCTGTTCTGATCACATTTGGGAGGGACTAGAAGGTAAGGAGAGGAGGCAAGGAAAGGAAACAAGGAAGAGGAAAGAAATTTGTAAATTGACGGAGCCTTGTTAGCTTATTCTGTGTTAATGTTTGATGTTTTGCTCCCAAAGAGAAAATGATCCCTTTCACTGGTGCCGAAATGATCCGATGATTCAAAGATTCATAGAAAAAACTACTAAAATCTTCATGAAAATTGATTAAATGAAATGAATCATCAAAAAAATGGTTCTGACAATGACATCAAGAAGCTGTTGTAGCCAAAAAGGTGAACTACTCAATGTTTTGAATAATAAAATATCAGTATAGTATTTAGTCAGTAGGGTTGAAGTTCTTTAACCCCCGTTTTACAGACGGGGAAAAAGAAGCAAAGATAGCAGCTATGGTAATCTACTTTCCTCCGCTTCTCCGGGGTTGGTCCAAGTAAAGATCCATGGGGAACTCCTTGGGTAACTATAGAAGCCTCTCATGCTGTGGAAAGATGAGCCTTAGTCTGGACTACTTATTACATCCCAGTCAGACTGCAAAGATACATTCAAACTTCTCTGCATGGCTTTTTTTCTCACCTTTTTTATTTTTGTGAGATTCTTAAGGCCTTTTAATACAAGTCTTACAGATGACTGACTGATGAGGTTGACATGTATGGCGTTAATCATTAAAAACATTAAACCATTTGTTGCGGCTCTACCTGCAAACACTCTTGGCATGATGTTGAAGTTAATTCTATGTGCAGAAAAGCCTGAGGCAACATTGTTTTGTAGCCATAACTCATGAGGGATCGATATGGTTCGGGCACGGTTTGGCGGTTAAATACATGTTTCCATTGTGTTTCGCTTCTCACAGTTCAAACATCAGCAGGATGGGTGAGGAGGAAACCTGAAGTCCTCATACTGACTGTCATTTCATAATGAGGCACCCTCATTATCTACTGACGCAAAAGGAAAATTGTGTTTTTAACTTAAAAACGAATTAATTCTAATTGAAATGGCAAGTGTTACACCCACTGGTGGAAAAATCATCACTTAATCACTGCTTTTATGCAGCAGTCACCTGCCATTCTCTGCCATTCTAGTATGCAATCGGGACAGCGCTCAGGAGGCCATCTTAGATTGATTCTAAAATATGAAGGTAATTGGGCATTGTGTGTAGCTAAGTCATTACAATCCTGCCACTTCGAAAATGACAGGAGAGATTAGTCAATCTTCGTTCTCAGATAAACACAAATTCTTCTTGATTTAATAGTCCAACTTTTAGCCTTGACAACATCACAAAAGAACTCTTTCAGAAGATAAGTTTGATTGAATTTAAACTCCACCAATCTTTTGCACAAAAGTTGGATCCCTCAGCTTTTAATATCCATATGGTTGTGAGAGTTCCTAATGTGGACTTTTATTGGACGCAGACACAAAAGGAACAACAAAGCTCATGATGTAGCACTTTTCCGAGCCCTTCCCTAAGAAATGATCAGATGAAGTCATCTTCTATCCTATCCACGGGGCGTACTTTCAAATGGATTATTGCCACCGCTTCCATATGAGCCCAGAGAATCCAGAGATTAAATGAGAAAATGTAATTTTACGGCTGCTAGTGTTTCTCTTTATGATTTGTTTATTGTCATCAACCATTTCGGCATGTATCACTGTCTTAATGATGGCTGCTGGGCTTAGAGGGTAGCACTGAACATTCTCAGTGACAACCCTGACCCCGAAGAAGCAGAGGATCATCAGATTAGTTTTCCTCACCCAGATCAAAGTCCAGTTCTTTGATTTGGCTGTTGGTCAGGTGGAGGTTGAACTCTTCCCTTCTTTGGTCCTGATTTTGGACTTTTTGATCCAGGACAGGATTGCATCCCTTGGCCCAAGGACAGGACCAAATGCTAGAAAAAGAGTTGGTCTTAGTGTCATTCTGAAAGGAATATTTCAAATGGTTTGGAACTGAATTATAGAGAGTTACAGCAGGCGTCTGGTGCAAAAACACAAAGAAAGAAAACTAAAAGAAAACGGAAGAAATAAACAAGCATCTCTGCTGACCTTAGAGGCCAGAACCAAACACTCTGATAACTGTGACTACCAAGAAGCAGAGGAATATCTGATTAGCTTCTAGTCTAAACTAAGTTTTGAAAAAAGTATCAGGTTCATTTTTTATTTCTAAGTACTTTTTTTTTTACATTGTATCCGTTCATTCTGGTTAGTTAGGTCAAGATCTTTTCGTGACTTACCGTATTTCTTCTGTCATCACACGGGATGCTTCTCCCTGATTGATGATTGGTTTGTAGACCGGCGTACGAATGATTTCAACGTTTTCAATCCTCTCATTTGCATTGCAGGGTTTTTTGTTCCCACAAGACTTTGGATTTCTTCTTTAGACTAATAAAAACCTAGTTTCTTCCTCTGCCTCATGTACATATGGCTTCAAACTTCTGTTTATTAGAGATTGTTGTCTGCTGGGAAATCTTGTAATTGGTAGAAAAGTTTGGACTCCAACCTCTATTTCCACCCCGTCCTCGGTCCAGAGGACTTTTCATGGTTGGTGTTAAAGCACCCTAAGGGGAGTTTTATACCTTACTCCTTTGGTCAGGAATTTAGGACTCAGTTTGATCCTGACCAAAACTGCAGGTGTGATAGGAGGATGTGGTCTGTGTAGGGAACAAACTGAACAGATCAGTTAATTTACAGCATGAGAGCGTGTTATTACATGTTTCAGCCTTTCGATCCGAACAACAGCGGAGTGAGCTGTAGTGGAACATTGGGAGAGAGAGAGGCGAGGGATTTGATAGCGACATGTTGACTTTTGAATTTTTCAAATAAAAAAATAAAAAATATAATATATAATAAAAACACAGCAACTTTACTTCACCGGAGATAACCGGAGAGGAGAGAACTGACATCAGACGCACAACGGTCTACAAGTAAATCAGTCATCAGGTGTAGGGAGAAACCATAGGTATGTCAATAAAATCTTGCTATGTGAAAGAAAACAAACTCTGAACCCTGGTTCTGACTATCAGTTGTGAAAGTGCCCTTAGATTCCTACCTCTGAGGGAGTACTGCGAGCAGAATACCGAGCTGCTGGCGGGCCTTTACTGTTTGGTCTGTGACCTTCACTGAAGCACAGGAAATGCCAAGCTTGAGCTAAAGCCAGTGATTGGAACAGGCTGCATGTATCGATTGCCTCCTGCAAAGCAAACCAAGATGCTATTGATGCCAGGAAGGTGGTGAGACAAATGCTTTGTTCTCCCATAGCAGGACGGAGAGCCTGAGATAAAGAGAAAGATGACGATGAAAGAACAGCAGAATTACCCACTGTGCAATTTAATAGTGACAGAAAAGCCCAAAGTTTGTTCAAGAAGTCTGCTCCTATGGAGTCACACTAGCATATCATAGAAATATTGGTTTCCGCAAATGCTGGAGCCAAGGCTATTCTGTCGGTCAATACATATTTGGTATTATTTGAGAGGATAAAGTTTGGGTTTTGTCAATAATTCCCTTAAAAAAGAACAAAAGCCTCTCTCAATACTTTCTCTACTTTGACTGCGAGCCTCAGGCCCAAAACATTTAGTTTCTACTGGCAAACTATCTGCTTCCTCTTTTTTTTCATCATTGATTTATTGTTGTTTCAACAAAATCTATATACAGCCGGAAGAAAAAGTACAACAGTTAAGGACAACCTTCAGCTGAAGATTATTACATACACTCATAAAAAAAAAAAATATGTATAATTTGAAATAAAACATTGGCTTTCAACATGAACAATACAGTATAAGACTGTATGGAAAAAGTACCATGAATAAACAGATATACTATACCTGTTTATGTTTTACAAGGATGAACAAATTCCGATATTTTCTCCTTTATATCAACATTATTTCACCAATTAACACAATTTTGAATATGTTTTTGTAGATTTGGAGGTATTGTCTTGCCTTTTTACTGTTCATTTAGATCTACACACCAGTAAAATCTGTCATTTAGACAGAATAAGACCGTTACTTTCATGGTAATAATATATTTGTGAAATGGTATAATCACTTATTGGAATGCATATCCACATATGCTGACCATAAAAAATAAATGAATTTACTGCTTCTGTTTTAGGGCATCTACAACAGGGATAAACTGTTTCGACTCTTACAGTCATTTAGAGTGTCCATTTTAAAGTTTTTTTTCACTGTAATTTCTACGGAGAATTGTTACAATATATTCATGGTTGTTTTTTTCTAGCAACAATGGAGCATTAAGACACAGAGAAAAAAGGTACCCATGTCTTTTCACTCAATACAATTTTATCTAGTTAGAGTTCCCATTTCTCTTTGGAGCGGCTGTCTATGTTCCAACAGAGCAGTTCAGGAGTTAGAACCCATGTGCCGACATGAAGCAGAGACACTAAAAGATCCAGTTCTGGGATTTAAAAAGCAATATCCAAACTTTCAGGCAGAGGTCAAATCCATAGAGATCTCAGTTAAGTGAACAAAGTGTATTCCGGATGAGGCATATTCAGATTAAGGTCGATACAGTAGTAGACAGATGTCTACAGAAAGGCAGGGACATCAAACACCAGACAGCAACCGGGTTTGATTCAAGGCATTTCCAAAATCTGAAACAATAGCTCCAAAAAGAGGATCAGTGAAAAATGCAAACTGGGAAAAACTTGTAACTTTTGCCAGAGAAAAGATGGGGATCAAGAGGAAAATGGCTGAAGCGTGTGATGAAGAACTGGCAAAGGAAGACAGAAACACACCGAGTGAAATACAAGGGACCATTGGCATGACAACTAGTTGCCATAAATTGAAACATTGCGTTCTGCGTTCATGTGACAACATTAAATACCAGAAATTATGGAAAACACTATAGCATTCTGAAAAAAAAAGATATTTTTTATGAATTAATTTTAAGTTTGGAAGAATCTGAGGACATCATACAGAATTAGCATGAATTTTAACAAATTAACTTTTAATAGACACATCAAACTCAAAATAAATCGTTTTGCATCACTTCGCGCTTCCATTTTTTTCAATTGCGACATAGAAACGGCCAAGAAACGCCTACAAAGTTCAGGAAAACTATTGATTCCCAATGACCTACTGAAAAGTTTGGATATTGATCAGACGAGCTATACAGACATTGATCAAGACGGTTATTCTGCACTGAGTATAATTCTAATTCAGTTCGGAGAAAACTGAGTGAAGTAAAGATAATTTCACCCCCAAAATGTTGGGGATTTTATGGAATTGTGATCGCCGCCGCTGATCATTCATATTTAATTTCAAGGGTTGCTTTCAAATTTTAAACTCACATAACCTTAGCGCAAGAAAGAAGAGGATTGGTTTTTGGAAAGGTCATTGTGTTTTCTGATACTAGGGGGAACTTTATCTCCCAAGGTTTTTGGGTCATAATTTCTCATTTGTTGGTCCAAAATCAGTCCAAATTTGGTCTATTTGAAACTGACTCCAGGAGATTATTTATATTGCTTATTTCATTTTAATAATTCATATTTTACTCACTGGGCTCTACTTTTTGTCCAAAAGACAAACTGTTTTTTAAACTGAAACAGGAGTTCAGTCAGGGATTGCTTGTATGACGCAGTGGATTGGCGGCTTTTCGTAGATAAACCCTTGTTGTTGGGGACGACCTCATAGAATAGAATAGAATAGAATAGCTTTATTGTCATTGTTTTAAAAACATCGAAACAACGTTTGGCCTGGTTGTTTACTGCAGCGGATGATGTTTGATCTCTTCTACGTTATCTACTTGCTCTTTAGGTAGATATCGATCAAATGGCATCTGCCATTTGAGTCTCCAGGTGGTGGTGGCTGATGACTTTGCAGAAACAAATTAAAATACGACGTAGGGGAATCTTTGAAATCTGGGTGATAGTTGAGGAGTTGGAGGACGCCCTGTAAGTCCAGAACAAACAAGAGGGAGACAGAATCTGCTAAGATGGGCTAGCACTGAAGCTGTGGCTGTGCCATTGGATTTACAGCAAGCTATTAACACAGAAGACGCAATAAGAGGTCATCTTCACTAGGGTTTCTTAAAAAAATGTCTGAAATCTATACTAGAGGAAACCTATGTTGTTGTCAACAAACATCAGATAAACACTATCAACCCAAGAAGAAGAAGAAGAGTCACAGCATTTCTAACAAATACAAATGCTTAGAACTCCTGCACTTTCTGGCGCACACATCGCATCAGCCAAGTGGGACAACAAAAAATCAGGTCGCCTCTATCTGTGAAAGAGAAACGGCTAAAGCGTCCTGGAAGGGAACTGCTATTAATATAGCGCGCATCTCCCAAAGTCACAGAGATAAAAAGTGGACTGCGTGGTTGCTTTAGGTTGACATTGACACAGTTATGTCCCTTTCATTTCCTGTAAGAAAACACAGTGCCAGCACTTACTGTCACCATGACTCAAAAGTTGGTATTGGCATTGATGAAATATTGCTTTTATCTTGTGAGCCCGGGGGGGAGGAAACATTTCAGTTCAAGAATTTTTGTTCTCTTTTCAGAGCCCTGGCAGATATCCTGAGGCAACAAGGACCCGTCCCGATATCTCAATATGAGCATGAAAACATGGCAGCAATTGACGGGTCGCCAAAAGACGACACGCCAGTCAGGACCTTGAAGAATCATTATACACCTGTTCACGCCATGGCATCAAACCACGGTGAGTTACTCATCTCTTACTGCATGTTTAAGGGTCGATTAAGTTTCTTTTGAGAAAATCTATATTAACCCCATTCCCTTAATCTGTAACTATCCTTTTGACGGGCACCAACTGAAAATAGATGGAGCGCCTGGGAATATTAAGCTTCTCCGCTAAATCTTACTTATATAAGGAAATATACAGCAAATATAACACAAGGATGACGTCTCGTCTCGCTCGTGTCGCATGTCGCATAAGTCCACTCAGCGCTGGCTCAAAATTGAGATGCAAATTATCGTCGTCTGTGGGAGACGCAAGCTTTTTGTCCACTGATAATTCTGTCAACTGTGCAACACAGATCCTGCTACTTTTATCAAGCCGGTCTCCAGATCCCTGCTCCAGGGATCAGCTCGTTTGCTAAGTGTCCCAGTATGGTGTCCCAGATTCTTCAGTGTTACACTTCTATGGTGCCACCCTACCTCCATCACCACCACCACCCAACATAGAGGGAATGTGTCAGAAGAGAGATGATGGTGGCTGGTCTAGCAGCAAGATTCTGCAGCAAAATGACTATATGTGCATGATGAGGGACTTTTTGTGGGCCAGACAAGGAAATTCACTTTATGTAAAAACGCTGGTCTTCACCGATAACGTCAGTACAAAATACATGATTACAAGTCAGACTCTGCAAATTCTCAAATGACTAAATACAAAAGTAAGCAGGGTCAAATCCATAAATATTTCACAATTTTAAAAAATATAAAAATGCTTCAGCGATGAGGGCAGGTGACCGCAAGAGTAGACAACAGGAGGTGGGGTTAACAGGTTATGGCTGAAGACAATCCGGGCGCCCGAGTCTGAAATGAGGATGAATTAGAGGTCCAAAGAATCAAAAGAAAATTTCAAAAGTGACAACAGATATGTAACTGACACGACGGGAACTGTCATGCATAACCCAATTCAGAAAAATGTAATTATTTCTCGCAGTGAATAGCAATCATGTCAGCCATCGTACGTTAGGATGAATTTGTCAGAAATTTCGGTTGGCTGTTGTTTTTAAGTTTGAGCAACCATGAGTTAATTATTTCACAAACCATTTTTCTTCACAGTGGAGACGCTTGCATAAAGCTAGCACAGGTTTTATGTCAAATGCCTATCCTGATTCATGCCATCTGGGATCCGCACTGGCGCGTACCCTCAGTGGTTTGGTGCGAAGGCCAATCCCTTGGTTCTCAATGCTACTGCTCTAACCCTTGTTATTTCAGAACCCAAAGGTATAGAACTCAAACGCAGAAGGAGAGAAAAACAATAATTTGAGCAGTTTATTGGTAAAAATTTGTAATAAACATTGGAGCAGAGCAGGCAACTAGGCTAGAAGCAGCAAAAACAGCTGAATCTTATGATGAGTTTGTGTTCAAGACAAGTGAGGAGAGACTAAATGAACAAAATTCACAAAATACGCAGAAGGCGAGAGAAAAAAAAGCAAAAAGTGGTGAGTCACCATGAAAGTAAGGAGGGGTTTACAAGCAGCAGTCAACAAGTGCGGTAGTGAGTCAGACTAATCACAGGTGTGCTGATGGTTGGAAGGCAGGCTCAGGTGGGTGGAGAGTGAAGGGATCACCACATCCTGGTAACTAACACAGATGGGGAGAAACTGACAGGAAACTAAGGTAATGTTGAAAAAACACCAGACACCAGAGGATTGAGGGAGGCAGACTGCCAGATTCTGACAACCATATAAAGCAAGGTGCCCAAAATTAAAAACTGACTCCACACAAACGGACGAACAGCACTCCAACTCACCATGTGTCATTTGAGGTGTTATGGCAGTTTATTCTTATTTTGTTTACTCATTTTATAAAATTCTGGACAAACCAAGGAAATAGAAAATGATCTAAGCTCAGATTCAGAATAGATCACCATAATTCATTTTCATGTCTCCCTCTCTTATCAGCAGTGTTTCCATTGAAAGGTATTTATTCAAAGACATCAACAACAGCCAGAGCAACTAGCTGGCACTCTTAAATGACACACTGGCTAACTCACAAGAAAAGTTGCTCTAGTAGCTCAGAACCATCTTCTTTAGACTTTGGATGAGCAGTATGTCTGGGGGAGGACGAAAAGCCCACCCAACCTACAGTGAAGCATGGCGGTGGCTCAGAGTGCTCTGGAGCAGCTTAATTTCCTCAGTATGTGGAAAACAACAGTATTTAGAGTAAAGTAATTCAAAGTAAAAAGAAACTTTTCCTGACTCAAAAATTGTTCAAGCTTCTCATTATCATTCTTCATCAAAGACACATATGCAAATCAGATGTTGTTAAATTACTGATCCAACCGTAACAGATTAACTTAAGCAGTAGAGCCCCAAAGATTTCTCTGGTAACGTCTAATTTTATATCAAGACTCCATAACTGACGCTCCACTCTGCCGACCCAAAATAACAAGAACAGTCACTCCAGTAGATCAGTCTATGGGTCAGTGGTATGTCTGGAGGAGGAAGAATGAGCAGATGCTGAATAGAGCAACCTACCTAAAGTGAAGCATAGCAATGGTAACTGAAACTCTGGGGCTGCTTTGATTCCTTTTAGTGATGGAAATCTGTAGCGTGTAGAGGGTAAGATTGAATTTGTCTAATATCATGATGCTGGAAGCGTTTCTGGGAGATTTAGGGCGTCATAGGACATTCCAAAAGTACCCAGTCCCAAGCAGACCTCATAGTCCACCAAGGCTTGGACTCAGAAGAAGTCTAGAATCGTTTAGAGACTGCAGCAGTTTGGAAAAACAGCATTTTGTGTTGTATTTTTGGAAAATACTTATTGCATCAGCTAAATTAAATACTAAAACTGTTCTTTTGTGATATGGTGACTGCAAACAACAAAAAGATAGTAGAGTTTGCCAAGGCTTTCTAATCCAAACTAATAAACTTTATTAGAAATTTGATATTCAGACAAGTCAAGGCTCCTAAGTTTATTCTTCCGTATGATCCTTGAAGCTAAGGATTTCTGTTTTGTTTGTTTTGTGTATTATGAGTTCCACAGGAAACATGTCCTCATTGTCCAGCCTGTGTCATATAAGCCTCCTATTGTTTGCTGAACAGACAGCAAAAGGACGTCATGGTGCTATGCTACGTTAGCGCCTTTTTAGCCGAGAATCTGCAGAGAGGATGTAGGATGATGCTCAAGCAGAGATGGAGAAAACATGACTCATTGACAGGATTCATGATTCATTGACAAACATGATTCATTGACGACATTGGTGCAGAGTCAAGGCTCACTTTTGTTGAATAAATAAATGCAGCTTCTGGCTATTATATACCTTCGGAGAATTACTTTATCAAGTCGTTCAGGAATAAATAATAGATAAAGCAACTTTTTTTGTAAGAAAATGCAATGTATTGAGGACTGCCCTTAAAATACTCATTACATCGAAGCGAAATGGAGTAATTTCAACGTATAGTAGAGTCTTAGCAGAACAATAACAAGGAGGGTCTGGATGTGAAGTCATTCCACTGGATATTCCAGAGAGATATTACACCTCGATACGATGGTGATGAAGTGTGTCTTCTAGCGCCGAGAGCACATCTCCAGAATTGTCCCAGACTGAGCATTATAGCTTCAATTTCCCAGGGTTTTTGTGCTCTGAAGTTTTGATGGTGCCGTAAAATTGTCTCCAACAGTTTTCACAGGGAATGGAGTCATCTCTGTCGGCTTCTCGCTGGGTTCATTCTGGCCTTTCAAACCCTACAGACATTGACTAGAACGTGACATTAGAACCGTTTTGAGGTGATCTTTTTCAGTGATATCCTCGTGTGGTTGATCATAATGATGTCCCTGTTCGTTTGCAGTTATAATTAGACTGTGTTTATTTTGTTTGAGATTTTACTTCAATGTTTATTGTCTTCATCAAGATGAGAATTCACACGGCTTTACTAAAAGTATGTGGAAGACTGAACATTATCACTTGATGTGTTTGTCTGAGTGGAATCCAACACTGATAGGAGATCTGGGTCAGGGTGGAAATACACAAATCAGTCGGCCATAACATTAAAACCACTTGCACAATATTGCCGATATTCTCTTTTTCCCTTCAAAGCAGCTCTGTGACGCCACTGTTTGCGACACCTTTCTGTCGGAACTAGCTTTAACCTTTCCAGCAGTTTGTGCTACAGTAGCTCTTCTGCGGGATCAGACAACAAGAGCTACATTGCTGTGGCAAAAATTAGTGACGTCAGTCTTAAAAATTATATTCAAACCCTGCTTTCAAATACTCTTGTGAGAATTTAATGTAAATCTTGTTTTCATATAATCCTATTTCAATTTAGCGAACATTAATGTCTTTAATGCTTAAATTAAGGGAGAACATAGCATTTCTTTGTTCTTCTCTCATAAAGTCCAGAGAAGCTGGTACCATCAAAGGAAGAAAAGAGGCTCCTCTTGAGAATATGCAAAGGAGGAGACCAGGAAAAATGGGAGGCTCCCTAGCAAAAAATTGTGCAATCATATGCAAATTTGGGATAGCCAGCGCAAACTTTGAGCAGAACTAACATGTAAGGAGGAAAATCCAAATTTTTTCCAACACTATCCTTCATTACCCGCATAATTGCGGGAAGTAAACATGCTCACTAAAAACCACTAGTAAGACAAACCTAACAACCAATTGAAATATTACTTTTACTCTTATCTTGGGAATATTTTATCCAAAACACTTTAGCAGGATGAAAACCTTCTGGAAGACAGGTGATCTCTTGTTTCATTACGCGGCATAGATAAGACCGTTTTGAAGAACATTCCCGAGATAAGATGGGGCTATATGTTTGTTCTGCCTCTCGGGAGCTATTTATATCACGGTCAGCATCTCCGGCTGCAATATTTCAGCTCCTTGGAGAAATGTGGAGGTTATGAATCATCAGCAGGGGAGACATCACATAGATATATACTCCTATATCATCAAAGACCCAGAACTGGGACGTTAAAATCACCAGACGCAGGGAAACCTGTGAATCTATTTGCTGTCTCAGATGAACAGTGATGGTCAGAGTGTAATGGGTTTACAGTCATCCTCTGGGTTAAAATGAGAGCTTGAGCTTGCCAAACATCATTGTTATGAAGAACTGGCCTAATGGTCCCAGGTGTTTCTTGTCATTATGAATATTCGAAAGGCTGTTTGATCTCTTCCTGAGGCCCAAAAGTCTGGGCGTTGTTATTGACTTTGAAGTGGATCCTCGGAGAAATACGTTTTAAACTGTGTAGTTAATGAACGCTTAATGTGTGGAGGGTAGAAAAGGAAGGGAGGAGATGTTCGACAAAGTCTGGACTTTTGTTCATTTTGCCGATACCGCATTCTTGTATTTCTTTGTAGGACTCATCTGTGATTGACAGGACTATTAGATGGTTTCAGGGAGGTAGCAGGCTCCTTTGTGCTCAGGCTGCACTCTCAATTACAGTGCAGGTTCAGTCCAGAGTTCAAAGTGGTGCAGTGCAAATTGATCGATTAAAAAGTCCAGAACCATGCAAACCTGTGTGGTTCGGGACTGCTCCAGGAAGAGGGCTAAAATCTGTTCTGAAAGTCGAGTAATCCCAATCATCTTGCCTGGCCGGAGCCAAAAGCATTTTCCAATTAAATTGAATATTTCACTTAGCTGTGGAGAAGGGCTGTTTGATAAATGGGTGATACCAAAGCCCCGGAGCCTGAAGAATGCATTTCTGGCACCGTCCTGCCATACATATTAATGCTGGGTCTGATATTTTGTCAGTTTAGCCTTGTTTAATATTCTTGTCGTTTGTTGGCTTCATAAAAGACAGGCGATGTCTGAAGAATTCTGAAGGCCCTCTCACCTAAGTATTGTGAAACCGAATTAATTTCCAAAGGCGGAGCCATGATCAGTTGATCGCTCAGGGGCTTAAGCAGATCCATGTTTGCATTGAACTCAACGCCAGCGGCCAATAGCAAACTAGCAATGTGTTCTTTTTTCAACTCTGACGAAGCAGAAATAGTTATAGATGGTTCAGGATGGGTATTTTTTTTCCTTTTGTGTAACAATTTGAAAAGTTTTCAATAAATTTTCAATGAAGAACACAGGTCGATAAGAAGCATATGTTAAATCAGTGCACAAATGAAGTCTCTGAATCCAAAGGGGTTGTTTAATGGTGTGTTTGGGGCGCAACATGAATGACAGCAGTCACAGCAATGTCTTCATTTCCCCATAAACGAGGCACAGCAGGAGCATAGATGTTTAATGAGCTTGAATTGTCTCTCTGAGGAACAATTTGTGTTCCTTGGTCGGTTGAATACCTTAGCCCAACATCTCCAGTCCTCCCAGTCCCATATCTATGAGCAAATACACCAAGGAGGAGTTGGGCTGCTGGTAGTGTCACCAGAAAAATCAGTCACCACCACCAGATACCATAAAAGATTCCAAGAGGGGATATACATTAACTCCCTGAAGAACTTGAGCGCCAAAGAATTTCTGACAGATTAATTATCACACACAATCTGCCTTGTAGTAAACGTTCATCCTTATTTAAATATTCTTCTACTCATATAAAATATCCCACAGTCAGTCCAGGTTCATAAATGAAATAGTACGCAGTAAAGCAGCAAGCGTCCTGATGAATCTCAAGACGCAGCTAGAGGTGACATGAAATATCATGTGGGTGCCAGTCTTTAAATTTGAGAGGATCATTTGTTCCGGCAGGTCGATGCAGGTGTATGTGGATAGTGATCTAACGAGGCTGTTAGATCTGGTAGCCACCAGAACATTTCACCTATCCACCATCGACATTAAATCAGGTTGTGTTGGTTAGTTTTGCAGTTTCCTTATGCTGCCTTTCTAATGTTTAATCTGATTTTGCTACTTTTACAATTATATTCCACCTTTTCTGCATTTTTTATTTTTTTTTTAAGTTTGAGCTTTTAAAAATATTTTTAAGAATATTCAATGTAAGTCTTAGGGTTTCCCGTTATTCAAGGATATTGGCTATAATTGTAGGATTCATCCATCTTATTTCCTCTGATTATCTGGGGTCAAGACAGGGTGGCAGCAAATAAAGAAAGGTATTCCAGAAATCCCTCTCCCCAACAACACTCTCCAGCTCAACCTGTGGGATCTCAGGATGATTCCAATGATGATAATAATAATAATAATAATAATAATAATAATAATAATAACAATATTAACAATAATAACAATAATAGTAGTAATAATAATAATAATAATAATAATAATAACAATAATAACAATAATAACAATAATAGTAATAATAATAATATTATTAATAATAATAATAATAATAATAATGATAATGATAACGATAATAATGATAAAGATTTAGAATTCTTTTTCTAATCTCTATTAATTCATTAATTATAAGAAGGGACTTGAGAGGAACAGAAACAGTATGAAAAGAGTAAAATATATGAAGTTTGATTGTTCTAGTTGATTGCGTGCTGAAAGGATAGGTCACGTGGCTTTTCTCCAAATATTAAGTCAATCTCAACTCTTCTGCACAGGGTTCGCTGCTTTTCCTGCAACCCTGTGGACTGAAGGCTGCATCCTCAGAACACATCTTTAAAATGAATGGATCTACCAGCGTTTTAGCTTCAGTGTTTGATTTAGTCCAAACTTAGTTGAAACGTCCTAGTATAGTGAAAAGTAGAATCCATTACAACTGATTCACGCTAACATGATTCCAGCTGTTAGCCACTACTAGCCCAATGAAAAGTGTAGGTGTAAGCTTTCTCGTATGACCTTTTAGCGATGAGAATGTTGAGATTTATTGGCTGCATTAAACAGAAAATTCACTTTCCAAGTGTTTCTGCCTCACTAGGACACTATGGGAAAGAAAACCTGCGCGGCGGAGGCCCGGATATGCACAACTTCATCTCCTCAGGCTTCGTGACTCTCGGACGTGGCCACTTAAAAGGTAAAAGCCTCATTATCTTCTTTTCACTGCATGAAAAACCAAGTTGGGAAACGTTATTTCACTTGAAAATGTCCGCTGCCACAATAATTTCCGTTCAGAAGAATGTGACTTTCCGGCTCTGTGGAAGGTAATACATTATGTATTGCAAAGTCCACGCACACATTCATTTTCCATGATTAAATCCACACTTCCAATGACAAAGTAACACTCAGCAGGCAGTCTGTGAGAGAGCAGCATTGTCTTCTTTTGGAGTTTTGATAATCAGTGTTGGAGTGAGGATGAGCTGTAAACAAGAGGCCTGTTGTTGTGTTCCTACAGCGCAACACTCCATAGACGAATCGGGGCAGATGTCCTGGCAGGGCGATCTGGACATCCCCATCTCTTACGGTAGGATTTCAGAATGTTGTGCTCTCTGCTGGAGAAAAAAGCCATACACCGAGCTTTCTCCATCTTTGGCGGCTGATAAGAAAAGACACTCACAAATGGAATAGATTAGAATAGAGTCGTCTGGTCTGATTTTCAGTCTTTCCGAGCGGAAAGCCATATATGCGCTTTCAGTGGGAGCAGAATGTGAACACTGGGCCTCATATTCATTCACAGCATCAGGGTTTATGTATGTTTGACACTCAGGTGAAGGTGTCGGATATCAACATGGCTGCTGTCAGGTTTCAGGTAAGTGAAAGTTTGGTCTAGACAGTGCTCCTATTGATTCTTTAAACATATTCTGGTTTTGCTCTCTATTTGACATCAATCCAAGTGAGAGTGTGAATTATATTTGATCTCGAACAACTTCTGGTGAGTGTGCAATATGTATATGCTCAGGTCGTCACTATCCTCCTGTTTGCTGTAGACCTCATAGTCAGGAAACACCTTATTGTTTCTGGATCCTGATTTAACACCTTATTTAATTTCAGCATCTTCCTCACTGATCGTTTTAAAGGAAGACTTCAACCCAAAAAATAAAACAGTCATTATTTGGTGGTCCTAGTGAGAAACAGAGGAGAAAAGTCAGGTGATGTTCCATAGTCCATCAAACATTACTGGAGCTTCACAGCGAAACCACCTCGCAACATTCTCCTAAATGTTCTCATTGGGAAATTGTTGGGTCTCAGCTGAAAAAAAGAAAAGAGAGTAGGGATGGTATGGTATATACGGGGGTCATGAATTGTTTCAGCTGTTTCCAAGAACAGTATTTTGCCGTGACGCTCCAGAAGTATTTCAAGACAAAGAAACTTGACTTTACATCAACGTGGGGAAGATCCTAACTGAAATTAAATTTTTGAGTGAACTGTTCCTTTAAATTTCTGACATCGTTTTGAGTCAAAGTTTTCGACGGCTGGAGCAATTACGAGGAAATGATCATTTCTCTAGGTAACATTTTGTCACTGTGGTTCTCGTAAAACTACAAAAACACAATGATATCTCTGTCTCCTTCTGATTTCCTCTGGGTCCTTTGTTTTGGAGATGCACGTCAGTTTCTTCCAGCTTCTCCACAGTTCTGTCTCAGATCAGGTCCATCATTCTGGCACCGTGAAAAGTTACCGTACTGCTGCTGGAGCACGGTTACATAAATATCCAGAGGATACTGCCTCTCCACCAGCAGCAGTTCTAGAGGGTGGTGTATTTTATTCATTCTATTATTGCAACCTGACAGTTTTATTTCAGAGTCTTGGTGATATAGAGAGATGAGTGAAAGTTCTGCAGCGGATATGGGTTTGTTAGATCACAAAATATGTCGGATTTTACAGAAACAAAGCTTTATACGCTTTTCTTCACCATTTTGACTCATAAATCATCTCTACACAGTAAGACAGGTTCTGATGAAGAGACATAGTTGCTTTCATGATAGGAAAAAAACCAACAGACCTTAAATTCAAATCATGATTGGATTACAGTCTTTTTGATGCTTAGATATCATTGGACGGCATTTAGACTAAAATTTAAAGCGTATGAAGATTTTAGAAGAGGGGAATGCTAGATAAAGGAACGTATTGATCATTTTATTATTTTAATAGCATAATCATAATAATGTTATTATAATAATAATAATACATTTAATTTATAATGCACTTTACATTTGGATCAAATCTCAAAGTGCTAAAATATCACTTTTAACGCAATGGCTCAGACAGAACTGAGGAAACTCAGAGAGCGACACTATAAGACATTGATAAAGCTTGCACATTTGAGCTGTCATAACTAATTTTAGCTCATTTTAACTTTCATAGCTAAAGTTAACATTCCATCCCTCATAGGCAAAGTTAGTTAGGTGGACCGGTGCAGCAGTTCTGATGGTCTAGTTGGTGGTCTGACCTAGGGAATAACGGTGAAGACAGCAGGAACCAGTTTCCGTAAGGATAGTTGGTGCTCAGAGTCTCAGTTTAATCTGGTGCAGACAATGATTAGAGGTTGTGGTACCGAAAGGATCCAAACCTATTGTGAAACTTTAAACAATAAAAGAAGCCCGGCTCACCGCTTTGGAGCCAAAAGCTTGGTCCAATGTAAAATATGCAAATCAGAACACATTCATGTCTGGAAGTATTCCTTAATGACAAAATTATAAATTGACACACCCTGACCATCCTTGTCACAATCCCACTCCACCGTGAAGTGACACGTTTTGGCTCCCTGATGGCGGCCGCTGTCACTTCACAGCAGAGGTTCTGTCAGCTTCACCCGTTCATGTCGGAGTTAAACGTCTGGCTGTCGGTGTGGCTCTACCTGACTGACAGCTGTGAACGGTATCAGCTCAAACACCTCATATCTCATGTTCGTAGTAGAGAACGGATCTACACGGGTCATGTGACTGAACTGGTTTAAAAATGCTGTGCCCGATGTCTTAATGTGTGAAAGCGACTGTGCCGGCGTGGGTTTCCTCCCACAGTCTGAAGACGAGAAGATGCTACGTGCTAATTGATGCCTAGATTACCTTTCGGTATGTTGTTTTAATGTTAGATCTGAGATTAGCAGGCAACCAGTACTCCCAGTAGATTCCTCCACGTGTCAGCTGGGTCTGGTTCAACCTTGAGAAGGATGACCGCTTAGCTAATGGATGGACTCGAGTACAGAACTGCAGTCCGATGCAGTTTTTAAGTACTCTATTTTCATTCTGAGGGAAACATTGATTTTATAATTTAATCTCTCTTTAATCACATTTTTATTATAATGTTCTGTTCCTCTTCATTTTTCTTCTCCGCTTGCTCTTCCAAATATTTGAATTTGTTGCTCCCCTATATTCATCTAATAGCTGATATAATATTATTATTATATTTTAACTTTCTTTCCTCATCCCTGTCTAGTCTGGATGGTCCCCCTCACCTCCTTGATCCCTCCGTAGTGTAGATGAGGACACACACACGGACATGTTAACATTAAAGTTTAAAATGTCTATTTATTCATCGATTCACCAAAATCTATTTGAATTTAAACATTTTTAAATGCTTTGAAGCAAACGGATTTCAAATTCAAGATGTTGGTTATTTGTCAATTCTTTGTGTGATTGCATGCATTCAAAAATTCCTCTAGAAGTGCAACAAAAAAGAACGATAATAAATGTCACAAATATTAATAAGAAAAAATAAGTCAGAGAATCGGGAACAAAATAAAGACAAAACAATGCAAATTAGCATAATTGTGAATATTGCAAATATATTCCATACATTTTTTGCTTGAATTCTAATGGCCTTAAGTATTACCCATTAACTCTCCTACTTTTCTGGGTGTCCTTTATTATACTTACTTTCCTCCCTTCTGCTTTCCTTTCTTCCTTTTTTAAATTACTAATGCCACAGGGGTACTTGAGGAAACCAGGCTGCACTTTATATAATCAGTGCCTTTACCTTTGGTACATTTTATGTCTGAAGCATGTTGATTAAATGTTTGAAATCATGCCTTGAATGTTTGAGTAAGTGTTTTAATATCTTCTTACATTGAGTAATAGCCTGCTCTTTGTTTGCGTTTCAAATGTTGTGATGGTTTAGAAAAACAAAACACCTATTTCTTAATTTTTTTAGAATCGAGTGTTTTCTAAGGCGAGCCACGTCTGAGTGTGAACCGCGTGGGTTTGTGTGTGCGTCGCCGTTGGTCGCAAGGGAACACACAGTACACGTTTGAATGGGCGTCAAGGCTAACAAGCTGCTAAACAAAGTAATGTTGTCATTAATATTCATGGGAGCGTGATGGAAAATGGGCCGGCGTTGTGTGGATCGGCGCCGGCGCTTCCTGCCTCCTGCGTTACAGCGGGTGTGCGAGGTCGCTACCAAGGCTGAGGGATAGATTTCTGTCTGATATCAGCCAACGTCACCCATCTCTGTTCCCTCTGATGGATGGCCCTGAGTGATGTGGACATTTTACAGCTCTGGAGGTTATTCTGACGGGCACGAGCAGCTGTCATGCACTAGACGTACTAACTGGATGAAGAGCGTTGATTTAAAGTCCCCCAGCTCCCCTACCAAAGAAACATCAAAGGAATAAAAGGCACAAAGGCAACATTGTGACATCACTATGCTAAACAGCTTTTTATTTTATTCTATTTTATTTTAAATGCTGTGAAGCATGTAACAGCACCAAAACGTAATCACCTCTAGGATATGCCAAAACCTAAAAATCCATCCTATAGTTTTTTCTGTAATCTTGCTCACAAACAAACAAAAAAACAAACAAACAGACAGACTGACAGACAAATGCACCAGGAGGGGTCTCACAGTGAGCGTCAGTGGCTGAAAACATGAGTTCCTTCCTAAGCGGAGGTAATGAAAAAGGATTAAAATATAAAAACAAAAGCTATAAATACCATTACTACCAATCAGTCATACCATTATAGCCACTGAGAGGTGAATATTAGCAAGGTACAAGGCTCTTCGACAAGGATCCAACTGTGATGGATAGATGACTGGGTCAGTGTCTAGTTTTTTCTCAGTCAACAGGACTGCAGGTAGGTAGGTTTTCAGGCGAACATTTGCCCCGTTAGGTTTACCCGTAACAAAGCAGTGAAGATAAACAATTTTTGTATAAAATGTGGCAGAGGCACACAATGTTCCATGTTCAAATCCCCTGAGGAACCTGGGGCTTTTCTGTGTGGTCTTTGCGTGGGTTGCTTTCGACTTCATCTCACAGTAAAAAATGGAAAATCAGTGAATTGGTTAATATAAAGTGTCTGTAGGGGTGAAAATGAGCGTCAGCGGCTGCTGCATGTATGACGAACTAGCGAATTGTCCAGGTTGTACCCCGCCTCTCGCCCGATGTCAGCTGGGATAAGCCCCAGCCCCCCTGTGACCCTGCACTGCCGAAGCGGTTACCTAAAAAGGGCGGATGACTGGTCACATAGTTGGAAATGCCACTAGGTTACTCAGAACTGTACATCTGTGCCTACTTTTCCTCCTTTTTCGTGGACAAAGACGCCTTATGTCCACAAATGTCTGACCCGCCATGTGTGTTAAGCCCACAGCTCCAACTCCCTGTGTACAAACAGCTCCCTCGTCCTCTGGGCTTCTGCGTCTCTCTCCCCTCTCCTCCGCCTATGGCATCCACTGATGTGCGTCCTACTTAATTATTTTTTCATGAATTTCTTCCCGTGCTCATCCTGAGGGAGTTGCTCCCCCGTCTTCATCCCAATCCACTAAAGGTGACCTTGTCTTTTTGGGACGCGCTGCTGCAGTTCTCCCACCTCCTCACGCTGTAATCCCTCCAGGCCTGGAGTGTTTCTGTGTGGCTGAGGAGGGCAGCTGAAGTGTGCCAAGTGGGTATCACTTGGCCGGTTTGCCTCCATTACCAAGTCCTCATGCGCCTCTGTCTGTGGTGCTGTAGGCTGTAACTGAAAACTCAACGTGACAGATCAATAACTCATGATGTGACATCACCTGCACACTCAGGTTCAACACCATGACGCTTCGTATTGATTCAAACGATGACCAGTTTTTCCTGGACCTGCTGCCGTTCCAAACCCAATCCAAGGTTACAACATACAATCGTCTCCAGACTCTCAACCGCAGGGGGATTTGTTTTGTTTTTTAATTGCTGCAGTTCTATAATTTCCGCTTTTGAAAAGTTATAACTATGCCTCAATACTGACTACTTTGAGGAACTTTCTGATGAACTGTTATAATTTGGTGGGTATTGTGACCTCGCTCTGGTTTTATCTTGTTAATAGTCACTCTTTCCTCACCAAGTGCTTCCTCATGGGGATTTTATAGGTGTCTAGTGAGGAGAAGATCTGGAACAAAGTATCCAATCCCCCAAACCTCTTCAGATGTTTTATTGACTTCAAAGTTAACAGCCAGAATAAGTCAATAAATAAGTTTGAGAAATAATTATAAAGCAGAACTGCGGGAATTCTAGTGCTGTTCTGGAAGATAATGCTGGTTTTACTTTGTTTTGAACAGCTTTTTGATACCATTTTTAAGTTTGCCGGATTCCTACAGCACAACATAAAATAAAAAAGGTGGCAGATGTAGACGCCGCAGCTTTAAGTCTCGAGAAGGTCAAAGTTTTCTCAGGGCTGAGACTCAGATGCAACTCATCGGATTTACCCCTGTAGCTTCCCGTCACAGAGCTGTGAACTCTTCATCCTGGGGTAATAGAGGAAGCTTGTCGAAGCCCACGCTGGGCCAGATATGAGCGCACAGATTCTGCACAGCGGAGCATTTTGACCAAACTCTGAGACGAAGAAGTTAAAAAAAAGAACTTTATTTCCCTCCAGAATAACAAGAAGGAACAAGATGGAAATATTTAACCAGAGGTCAAAATCACGCAGGAAGTGTTAACGGAGGTTAAAAAGATCAGGTGAAAACAAGACTTATTGAGACTATTTTAGCCTTTTGTTCAAATGCAGTGAAATAAATAACAGTTTCAATTACCAACAACCATAATATATTGACATTGCGTTAGACCAATGAGAATTTCCACATTTCCTCTTGAGTGAGATGTACCGGTGGTAAAAGAGAGATTCATCCATTGCAAACACGTACTTTTAAATATAACTAAAAACTTTGTCTCCAAGACGTCTAACCTCTCAGGCTGAGCTACTCTCACTGTTGCCTGTACCTTTCCAACCTTTCCCTTCTCTCTTTATATTGATGCCAACTAATAAGACCACATAACATACGCCGCAGACTGCTTGGTGAGGCCAAAACCATAAAGAAATCGATTAGATGTGTTTGTCAGGCTAAATGAGACCATATTTTCAACAATTGTTGTTAAATATGTTTTTGATCATGAATATCATGAATAAATGCCTTATGTAGTTAAAGAGAGCTTTAATTTCTGACATTAAATAAAATAATTCCATCCTACCTTTATTTTAAAACTCACAAGCTGCCACTGTTCTACACCCGGAGGTTTGATCCGCATATGGACCCTCATCTGGAGGAAAAAATGATACTTATGTCTTAACACAAGACATAAGTATGTTATGATTAGAACTGCCTGTCCGTATCTTGAGCCTGGCTCACATTGTGTTCAGATCTCAAGGTACAAATACAACCATGGCAGCATCCATACAGCTGCTTCGATTCTGAGTGAGAAAGTACTGAAACCTCCAATCATTGATTTTTATATCCATTCCAGCTTGGAGCGCCTAAAGAAACATTATTCGCCAAAACTGCCTGAAACGTTAAAGTAAGTGGAAGGAAATTAATGATAAAAACTAGACAATAACTACAGTTCTGACTTTCTCTTAACAAGGAAATGACTTATTTATTCATAAAGCATTCTACAAAAATAGATACAGGAAGTTATAACTTGAAGTCATGAACATTTAGAAAGATTCAACAAATGTAACCCTAATTTCCACTAATGCATTAATTCATTATCTGTAACCGCTAATGCTGTTCAGGGTTTGCGGGGGCTGGATCCTATACAAGCTGACCGCTAATGCATCAACTCTCCAAATTATTATTTTCTCTGCCCGTGGGAGGGTAAATGATTTGTTCGCTTCGTCTGTCTGTCTGCAGGATAAAACAAACCTTTCAAAAGAGCTTCATGATACCTGCTGTTTTAGCCATGCGGTACAGAAGAAGCCATTAAATGGTGGACATTGAATTTGAGCAGATTTTATCTGTGTCAGTTTTGACAAAGGCACTAATGTATAATAATTTGCTGTTTACTGTGAAAATAGATGGAAGAGCGGACATTATAACAACTACTGATAAAGTAGATACAAATGTTTTGAACCTAGAATCCTAAAGTTTCATTTATACTCAATTCTATTTGGGGTTATATTATAAAAATTCATCCCAGAGCCAACAGATCTATGTAGGAAAACAGATACATCAGTTTATCGGCTGTTTAATGCCCACGCAAGCAAAAATTGCTATTGTAGAGGAAGATGTAATTTTATTTATTTTTTATTTTTACCTTTGCCTTTCACTTTCATTTTTCTTCTTCAATATGTCCAAAGACGTTTGTTCTGTCCTGCTTGGTTGATGGCAACAATTCCCCTCATGATTACCTTTGGTACTGCCCGGCGGTTACGTCTGTATCTTTAAGCTCTGCCTTAAAGTATGCAAATATATGTATGGAATTAATGCAGAGTGGGGACATCTTTCCATCCGTTTAAGTATTACGGCATAAATGAGCCATAAGGAGAGCCAATTAACTAAAATATGTCTTGAAAGATTTGCATTAAACCTTCATCAGAGATGCACCTCAGGGATAAGAACAGGTGATTCAATTTTAGAGTCTGCCCATCAGAACAGGAAATGCTGACTTTTCTGCAAGTTAACAAAGTCCAGGTTTTGGACTGATCAAAGCTGAATCTATATTTTCTTGGTGAGGCATTGCTGGTGTTGCGTATGAATATGGATGTAACTTTTTGGGAGAGGCACCCTCTGGGAATACTCAGCCTTGGCGAAGGTCTCTGAACACTCCTGTTTTTAAAGGAGTCCTGTGCTGATAGGTTTTATAATTACTCGTGTGAAGATTTTGGTCTGGAGGACAAAGACGATGGCTTAATGAGGATAACAAGAACACATTCACTCTTTGCATTAAGTGGCAAATTTGTTCATTATCAGGATTTAATTTTAATTCCAGATGAAAATGTGATGTACATTTTTGAAAGTTAGAAAGTATTAATTCAGGATATTCTTGGAATATAGATATTTATCAATCAATTCAGATCATTAATTCATTAAAGGGAATTTTTAGTTTTTGAAGCGTAGTTTTTGATGCTGCTGCTCAGGCATGTGATGCTGGACCAATGTTTCCATGTTGTTAAAGTTAAACTATATGTTTCAATCAGAGACACAATCAGTGACAGATGAACGATCAAGAACAGCAAAACCTACACAGAAATAATCAAAGAGGAAGGGAAAACGGAACGAAGACGGAAGTGTAAAGTGGATACAAGCATTCAAATTGGAAAATCGTGTGGACAGGATATTCTAAGTGAACCAGATCACAGTCAAATAAACGGATTGCACAAAAGACAAACGTCTGTTCCTTTCCTATGGGTTCCTGCCTATGTAGGGGTTGAAGGTAATGAAGAAGTAGACAAATTAGCTAAGCAGTCAATAAAATCAAACACAGGAGACATAGAAATGGCATATTTCATATAGTCTTTTATCAAACACACATGAATACAGTCTGGCAAGAACACTGGGACATCACTGACACAGGAAGACTTTTCTACATTATACAAAAACAGATAAAACAGGGAAAAATACGGGGCAGGGACCGGAGGGAAGAAAAAGCCATAACTCATCTTAGGATAGGACATGCAGGACTAAATTATACTCCACATAAAATAGGTTAACATACAACAGGACAGAACAGTACTCAGTGTATCAAACCAAGATCAGCAAACTCAGATGGAGTTTGAATCCTTGATCTTACCTGTACTAGGCCAATGCCTAGACACTGGGAAGAAAAGTAGTCCGGTTGAGGGATTGTGAGTCATTGGTGGGCCATACCCACATGACCCCTGAAATAACCAACTATCTTCTATTTTATAGAACTCAGTAACATCCCTGAGAAGTCAGGGATATCATGGACATGTCATTGAGTCCGTCGCATAACCTTTCATGTAAGCGAGATAACTCAAAAAGTATTTCATGGATCATCTTCAAATTTTTACCCACATAGACCTTAGTGTGAGGAAGAACTGGATGGATTTTTAGAAAGGGTCAGTTGTATATTTCCAACCCTAGGGGGAGCTTGTATCTCCAAAAGTTAATATATATATAGTTAATATCTCCTAATTTCATAACCATTGGTCCAATTTAGTCCAAATATGGTGCACATTAATTGACTCCAAAAGATCTATCTTTTAAGCATTATATTTTACTCCTGTAGTTCATATTTTACTCATTACGGGTAGCCTTTTTTTTTTTTTTTTAAAGGAAAACACTTTTGGACTTTTTGAACAACAACTTCTTAATGATTGGTCCGATTTGGTCCAAATTTGGTGATTCGACTATTCGACTCGGGGAGATCTATCATGTTTGTAACATATTTTACTTGACAGATTCATATTTTACTCAGTAGGGGGAGCTTGTCTATGAAAAACACAATTCTTCGGAAATAACTTCCTATCTGTTGGTCCGTTTTAGCCCAGCTTTGGCGCATATTAATAGACTCAAAGAAATCTGTCTTTTATATATCTTACTACCATGTATTTTACTCCAATAATTCATGTCTTACTCACTATGTGTCGCTTTGCTCTCCTTTTTTTTTATTTTTTACAAAATATACTGTGGACAAACCTTACATTTAAATTGAGGAGTTCAGTTAGAGGGGACTGGATGTACAACCCTGGAGATTGGGCGCTTTTTGGCTTTATACCCTTGCTGCCGAGGACAACAGCATAGAGTTGTTACGCGCCCATTTGTGTTTTCTGTTGATTAATGAAGACTAATAACCAAAATAATTCCTGTGTATGTCAAACATTACCTGGATTCTCTTCTTAATCAAGTCATTTTCAGTCAGTGCAGCTGACTGAAACCGTTCACTGAAAGAGTAATTTCCGCTTCTCTTTCAATGAGCGTGATTGGGAGCAGTGAGACGATGCTCCCATTTAGCTCGGCTCTGCCGCCGCTAAAAGAACAATACGTATTGATTCCTGTGTTTATCTTCCCTGTCCATTAAATATGAAGCTAATGAGCCTGATTAGGCTGGCAAGATGAAACTCACACTCCGAGAATCCCACCGGTCCTCTGAACAAATAGATCCATACATCTCGTCCTAAAGCCTGCGCTCATGCATTATGTAGCTCATGTTCGTAGCTGAGATCAAATCTGAGGAGCTGACCAGACGTCAACCAGTGCTATCTCAGCTCAGAGCCTTCTCCACACATTTATCTCAAATTGAAAATATACATCTTCCATTTGTTATATCAAAGATACCTCATATCGGTTTATATTTGTGTCAGGCATTTAAGAATATCTTTAAATATTCCAGTGAATTGAGACAGGATTGAATCTGATATTTCACCGTTTACAATGGCCAATATAAGGTGAAAAAGATTTGACTCTGGACCAAAGCGCTCCCGAATCACTGATGTGCTTTTCCAATGTTGATACTAAATGAATCTCATGATGTTTTTATGAAGGAGAGATATTTTGACAAATAGGCTCAGAATAAAAGCTCCTTATATACATTTAAAGAAAAAAAATTTCTGTTGCATTCGGTGTGAACTGAACATGACTTTGTGATGTTGAGTTTGGAAAGTTAAACCACCAACTCACTCATTTGTACATACTACATAAAGTAGGATTTTTTGGGTATATTCAAGCATGAACTAAAGAGAGTTATGTAACATAATACAACCAAAAAAGTCTAATAAGGGTCAAATAGTTTTCGAAAACATGCTTTACCAAATGGGCGAGCTACTCTTATTGAACTATTTTCCATGTAAATCAAAGTTCAAAATGGATTTTATATGTCTGCTTTGTTAATTGTTTAAAAACAAACTGAACCAAACCTTTTGTCATTTTGTGGTGGATTTAGAGTGTCTTCAATATTAAATTACTAAATGCCTTAAAAAAAAAAAAAATATGTAAAGAAATAATTTTTTTTTCTTGGTAAGGACATTAAAGGGTTAAAAACAATCCTTTATTAGTCACATAGAGTCATACACGGTACAACATAGTGAAATTACTTCTCTGCATTTGACCCATCCCTGAGGGAGCAGTGGGCAGCCCCTCGTGGAGCGCCCGGGGAGCTAAGGATTCAGGGTCTTGCTCAAGGACCCTACGACACGTAGACCCTGGTGGGATTTGAACCGGCTACCTTCCGATCGGGAGACGGCCGCTCTACCCACTGAGCCACAGCCGCCCCAAATATAGTGGATCAGGTGTTCAGAAATGTTACTTTTGATTGCTTAAATTATATATGCCGTGTTTTTTGGACCGTGGGAGGAAACTGGCGTACCTCGAGGGGAACCCACAACCTCCACACAGTAAATCCTCAGGTTACAAGAAGGATTCAAATCCAAAACCTTCTTAATTTGAGTCAGCAGAGCCACCCATTACAACAACCATGCACCGATAAGATCTCAGAGTTCAAACGAGTTAGCTACCCTTTGAGGCCAAAGATTGTCCCCTCTTCTAATTTCGATGGCTGCTCATTGGGTTCTGATTGTGATGAGTTTGATTTCTATTTCCTCCAAGGATCGCATTAAGGTAACCATTTTTAATCCATCATGTGTTGCTTTTAATCGTACCTGCTCAGACATCAAACCTGTAGCGGAGTCCGGCTCCACTTTCAGATCCTCCCTTTTGAAGGGCACAGGTTTGCCGCCGTGAAACGCTAATAGCATCACAACAAAGTTGTGAACTGAAGGTGGCGGTGATGAGAGGGCACTATATGACATGCAGAATCCTGTTAGGATGCAGTTTAGCGTTATCTGCGCTGCACCTGTCAATGTTTATTATGGACTGAGGACAAGGACAGGGCAGAGCTGTACAGGAAAACGCCTCTGTCAGCACCGCAAATTCCAATATTTAGAAGGACAGCTTGTGTTGGTATGCAGGAAAGAGCTCCGATATACTTGGCAGGCCAGCCCCAGGCAACGGCTCTATCATATGGAATCTATTCTTCTTTTATAATTAGGAGGAATCGTATTCAATCCAGGAAGCTGCCAGAAAAATTCAACAAAGAAAGCTGACAAACAAGGATGGGGAAAAACCTTGGCGTAATGAGAAGAGGCAGCGTGCTGAAGGACAACGTCCTCATTTGGAAAACATATTCAGACCAGTCCTTTAAATGTACAGACACAGATACGCACTCATCAGCTAAACAAGGTTGCAACCCAAGACGAGGAGAGTTAAAGAGGAACTGTTTACCTCAACCCCACCGCCATGGTTCCTGAGGCGAGCACCTCCCTCAAATGTTATCAATTAAACCAACATTAAATACATGGATGTTTTAACATAAAACCAGCAGGAAACAGATAACATTCTTCTTTGTTACATGGTGAAATTTCCATAATACTGATTGACCATTCAGATTTGCCAACAGAGATAGTAACCAATATGAAGGAATGATGAAATGGTGAAATTAAATGATTTTAGGGCAGCAATTCCCCAAGTTTTGGCTGAGGATTCCCCCAAGTATGAGCAGAGTCATTTATATTATATTACCATGAAATACACTGATCAGCCATAACCTGTGAGTGGTGTAAAACAGCAAGTGAACATTGTTTCCTGAAGTTGATATGGTTTTAGCACAAAAAATAGTCTAGCGTGAAGATCTGAAAGAATTTACTAAATTGTGATGGCTGGATATTCATATTTGGCAGAGGGTATGTTGGCAAGTAGTTCTGGCCCATCCTGAGGAACAGTGTGGAGCCCCATAGAAACAAAATTGGGATTAAGAGTCTTGTTCAAGGACCCTTTGACATCAAGTATTCTGGGTCAGTATGTGGACCAAACCACCAACCTTCTGATTAGGGGACGACAGCTAGAGCTGCCCATGAAGGAATGGATGGGGTTTGAACCCATGAGCTTTGGTTTATGAGACCGACGCCTTACCTCTTGCTCACCGCACTAGACAGGAGAAGTAGAAGAGGGGGATTACACACCGGAGGAAGTAGTTGTGGTAAGGGATTGAGAAACAAGGGTGAGCAATGGCAGTGGTCTCCAAATAAAGGGGGACCCCTGAAAGCCACTCATAATGGCACATTCTGGCAATGACAACACCTTTCCACGTCCCCAGCACAGAATTTGCAAGCTTCAATGTGATGAGTGAGCGTCAAAATGGACAACTTGTCTACAATAAAATATAATGTAACACTACTGGGTTTTTTTTTTTATATATGCCAAATCATAGTTGCACTCCCTCATTACATTCAACTTTTAACCCCACCCAAATTCAGTAATTAAACCAATCAAACTGTTATCATTCTGCTGCTTCTCCTCCAGATGAACAACATTTCCTAACAATTAACTTCTGAATACTCAAAGACAACAACTATTTTCTGTGTTTCTGGATTAAATTCAAGTACTTTTATCTACCTACGCAGTAGAAGCAGATGTGGCGGCGGCGACGACAATTCCATAATTTCCTCGGCTTTTCGGGGATATAATTATATCAAACACAATTATGTTTGGTGGAGATCATTGATATAACTGGATTGACTAAATCCATCAAAATCTGAGGACATTTACGTCACATCTTTCAAGGTACATCACAGATTTCATTGGGTTTTGGGTTCTAATTGACAATATTGCTGAGTTTTCTATTTAAAAGAAACAATGAGATTGTGTGAAAGAGATATCACCGAAAGCTTTACAATGTTTACAAAGCCAGAGTACACAGCACACGAAAGGATTTGTCAAAAACAAATTAGCTCCACAGAGAGAAGCTACAGAGAAATGTGTGCCCAGTTGTGATTCAGAACTCCTTTCTCACAGCCCAGTAGCAGCAGTTCAAGGGTCAGATTGCGAGCGGCGGCAGCTAGTTCTTAACTCCCGGCTGAAATGGCTGTGAAAATGTAAAAACAGCCTCAGAACTGACAAACATCTGCAGGTTGACGACACTACTGGCGTTTTATCCGCTAAATACTTCATTAGTCACTGCGAAGCTGCTTTGTGCCGGCTGTCGCCCACCCGTTTCCTATGACCCTTCGAGTGATGCCTCCCACACGAGCCGCACTTCATTCATAAATCTGAGCTCAAAGAAAACACGGATGCCTGCATCCGTATGAGAAACCCAGCATCCATACCGCACCCCTCAGAGATCCTGGCAGTAAGCTGAAGGCGTCCTCTGATTAGCATTTTCCTTTTTGTGTTTACCTGGAATCAAAAATGCCGGCCTGAGGGTATGCAGAAAAGAAAGAGGCAGGTATCTGAGGTTTGGATATTCTCATGATGGCCCTTTTAGTTGTTAATGGATAACATTTATCAGAGATGTTTCAACAAGCCGTGTGTTGGCGCTCATTAAGAGATAGCTAGTTACCTGCAGGAATGGTCCATTATCATATTTACCCACTTTGCTCTCATTCATCAGCGGGAGATGTTGTTTGCACAGAGCCGAGAGCATTAGGTTTTGTTATATGGGTGTATTTTGCCTCTTGCCAAGGGCAGACTGGGACTGAATAAGAATGGGAGGTTGCATTACTGCAGACTGAAGAGGCTTTGAGGCCATTTCTCCTCCTTCAGCACTGAAGGGCTGCAGGTAATGGTAAAGAAAGTCAAATTATCATGTAAATACGTTTTGTCATGAGAATCTGAGGCTGGCATCTATACTGATCAGCTATAACATTATAACCACCTGTCTAATATTTTCCAGCTCCTCCTAATGCTGCCAAATTAGCTCTGACCTGTTGAGGCATAGACCCCAAAAAAACTTTGAAAGGTAAGCTGTCCGTTAACCTAAAATGAAATGTTGGTGTCTCTATGTTATTGCTCATAGGTGATCCTTCACTGTGAAGGTGGTTATAGAAAATGGAAGGTTGGTACGAATGCAGATATAGAAAGAATAGCTCATAGTTAAGTGATTTGATGTTAAAAACACCAGAGAAACTGTTCAAATCAAGCTAGATGCAGGAGGCTTCACAAGGACCGGAAACACTAAAGGTCACACAGAGCCAGGGGAAACTAATTGGGCCGATCACAAAGATTGGAAGAAGCAAAGACAAGAAATGGAACATCAGAATAGGACTTAAAAAGAGAATAAAAAAGTAAGTCTGTCTGCCACAACCATCAATCATTCAAACCTTATCGTATAAGATCTTTATTATAACAGTTTTGTGCCTTTTAATTTGCTTTACAAGAAAGTAATGAATCAAAAGATGTCGAAAAGGATGTACACACTAATGTACATGCTTTAGAGTCTAAGACATTATCAAAGAAAGATGAGTTAAAGATGAAAAAGATCACTCAAACAATGCAATAGGTTATTGTCATCCTGACCCTACACACCAAACCAGGACATATCCGACCGGAATCTTTAGTTTATCTAGAACACCTCAAGGATTTTATGTGTGCCAGATAATGAAGCAGCTTTATGAACCTGGACCGTTTCACTGTAAGAACCTGGACTGTTTCAATATATGAACCTGGACCAATTCACTGTATGAACCTGGATTGTTTCACTATAAGAACCTGGACCTTTTCACTGTATGAACCTGGATCGTTTCACTGTATGAACCTGGACTGTTTCACTGTATGAACCTGGACTGTTTCATTGTATGAACCTGGACTGTTTCACTGTCTGAAGCTGGACAGGACGGATTGGACCAGGTACAATGGACTTTGATGTCATCCATAGGTAGTTTGATAACATTGTGACATGCATCGTGATGACTTTGATGTCTTTGACATGTCGCTTGATACATTTAACATTTGACCTGATGGTTTTGACATGACATGACATGACTTGATGCTTTTGTGATATAAAACTATTGCATTAATAATAATAATAATAATAATAATAATAATAATAATAATAATAATAATAATAATAATAATACATCTCATTTATAACCCACTTTACATTTGGATCAAATCTCAAATTGCTAAAAAAAAAAGGGCATTGTACGATGTTAGATGATGCTGATGATTATAGATTTATAGATAGATTCATAGGCTGACAGACAGACAGACAGACAGACAGACAGACAGACAGACAGACAGACAGATAGATATTTGTTCTGTCATCATATTGCGGGATTGTTACCTATATGAGATTTTCTTTCCAAGTTTTTGCCTTTTTTCACGAAAATTTGTCTGAAACGAAAAGCAGAGTGCGCCCAATCAAGCTGCACAGTTTGATGCCTCATCATCATTTATGCTTGAAGAGCTGTGTGACTACATACTTATGAAAAATAGTCCAGAAAGAAATATAGTAAGGTGATTACCAACTTTGGCAAACATGCAGTAATAAAAATAAATGTTCTGCTTAAACTGAAAAGTGAATTTTAACTTTTAACCATTACTTGCAGATATTTGCCTCTTTCAATGTGATACCAGCTTCATACTCATTTTATGTGAGCCTGAAAGAATAATATAATTATAATATATAATTAATTATAATATAAATTATATAATAAATTATAATATATATATATATTTCTCTTTTAGTTTGAAATGTTCATATCACAGTGTCCAGGGAATATGTCCTACATTTCAGGCATGTGGATGAATCTGATTCAATTCATGTGTGAAGAGCACACTGTTTTATTTGCATTTGAGATTATATCCAGCTGATATGAGTAATATGTCGATTAGGTCCTTAATGAACTGCGTTTGAGATAAAATTCTCATACTTTCAGCTGAATGCCGGGGAAAAAGGATGTCTTTATGGAGCAGTAATGATGCATGCGGCCGCCTTCCTTATCGCCGTGATGTGGGCTTTAATATGCTGCAGAGCCGGCACCATATCAGATCGCACATGGCTCGGGGCGAGTGGAGCCTTCATGGGTGGAGGAGATGGAGGCTGTATCATGTTCTTCCCATTTCTCTCCAGTTCCAGACAACAAGCCCCGGCGAAATGACTGTGGGTTCCGCCAACTGTGAAATTAATTGAACTTGTGATCCGAAGGGGTAGAGACCAGCATGCGGCCCACGGAGGCCAGTGTGCATCCACTCTCACGCTGGGTCGTGACAGAGGGACAGTCAGGCCTGGAGGCGCTGACTGCATCCGTGGTCAGTTTCCTTGACAAGATGTCTCCAGACGTGGCTGAGCTTCACTTGACTTGCCTGACATTGCTGCAGAGCTTTTGAGACGTGTCGCCATGCTGTTGGCTCGTGTCAGACGTATTAGTTTTTACAAATTTGTCATGATGGGACGTAGACGTAGTAGGAGATTCTTCACTTTTTGTATCAGAGATTTCGTTTTACCGTCAGACATAGAGCAACCAGAACATCAAAACCACCTGCCTCATTCTGTGTAGGTACCCTTTCTGGTGCTAAAACAGCTCTGTGATCTCACTGTGCGTGTTCTCTGACAACTTTATGTTGACATATCATAATACCTCTAGAGGAGTTTCAATATATCATAAAGAATCATGAAAACATTGCGATTGGTCAGTGTAGTTGTTTCTGACCTTCCTTACACCACTATGGTCAGTGCTAACCAATACAGACCAAAATCTGAATCAACAAAACCTACACTTCTAGAGTTGCTTATGTTCAACCATCACTATTTCACCCCTGAGAAAGCTGCTAATGTCTTTATACTTGTCCATATTTCGTTCTTCCAACACATAAACCTCAGGCTGAAATGTTCTCTTGCTGGCTAATATATCCTAACCACTGAATGGTGCCATGGTAAGGAGATGGTTAATATTATACTGACATCACGTGCTAGTGGCCAGGGCTAGTTATAAAATGTTTGTTGATTGCTGCAGTTTTCTGTTGATCCTATCTTCTTGCCATCTTATAGATATTATTCGGACTTCACCTGTACAATAAGATGAAATGCATAATGCATGCTAAAAACCAGATAAAGCTAAGAGAGATTTGTGTTAAACCTAAGTGTTGTGGGAAATGTAATATGATAGAGGGAAGACAAACTCAGCAATGACACACACACAGAAAGAAAAAAAAAAAAAATTTTCAGTGTAATAGGCCCAGCCATTCTGCAGCAAAATCCTCTTCCCTCCTCAGATTAGTAGAAACTCCTCAAGCACATTTGATTTGTCCTTTGCATTGTGTGACATTATTCTCTTACAGGCAAGACATCTTAATTTATAATGGACATTTTGTACAACAGACCATTCAAATGACCTTTAAAGTAAAAAAGAAATAAAAAAATTGCAATCTAAAATACAACAACAGAGAAATTAAATTTAAAAAGGAGCTAATACAATTTTTTGCAGCCACTGCAACCCAGTCCCCAGATAAGTGGAAGAAAATGAATGAATGAGTGAAACTGGAAGAGAAAAGCCAAAAATGTCCCAGCGAGACTCAAGCGTTGAAGAAGATGGGAGCTAGTGAATCCTACTGGGAGAAAAAAGATTAATTTGAGGATAAACCAGTCTGCCAGTAGATTCAACATGAATTATTAGGACTATTTTAGTAAAGTTCGTTAACAGAAACAGGTAGACCAACAGAACCTAGACGGTGCTGATTTCACTGCAAACATGTTCATTAATAGTGAGTATAAGGTTTTTGATCGTCTTGTTTTTCTCGTCACATTTCACCAAATGATGGACTTTCTGTGTGATTTACTCAAGTTCTGATTAGCAGCCGTGGGGTCAGCAACATGGCACCCAATCTCACTAATTGCGAAGTGAGATTGCTCCACCAGCGCAGGTGGAGCAGATGAAGCTTGTTTAACTCGGATCAGGACTCAGGAGAGCGTAGAAAGTTAAGGAAAGTTAAGTGTTTCTCTGAAGACCACTTTTTAACTCTAAGATTATCAATATATGCCGCCTTTGAGTCAGGACTAAACTGATTTAATTAGCTCCCAGTAGTCATCGGTGCTGGAGGGGGGGAGTTAATCAGAAACATGACTATTATGGTGGTTCAGCAACATCTGGTCCGAGATGTTGTCGGCTGTGGGTCTGTGAGAGGAGAACTTTAATCAGGAGGGAGTAAAAAAATCCATAACTTTTGTCTAAGAGGTGGAGCAGAAATGACTGAGAGTGAAGAGGAGAGCCGGATATCTTTATCAGGGTTCTGCTCTGTGTCCCAGAAGTTCCCTCAGCTGCCCGGTCCCGTGGATATGACACACTCTGCACTGTCCCACATTAGATAAGATTCCTCCAACTCTCATCCAGGTCACATTACAGCACAGAGTGAGGCAGGGCTTCTGAAGCTTTTCTCTTTCGCTCAGGTCGAGGAAAACACCGTCAACACGGCAAAGATCAAGCTGGTCAGGAGTTTTAAGATTCTAGATAAATGTAGCCCTTTGTACTGGTGCATCAGCGCCATTATGAACACCCTTCTCCAAAAAGCCTTCTTTGTCAAGAACATAATAGTGCGGTAACAGTGAAATGGCGCCGAGTCGATTTAAATCAAGAGGTGGGATTCTGCCTCATAAAGAGGCGTCAATGCACAGAGTGCCGTTCAATAAAAAGTTTTCTAACCGTCACTACACTTAAAAAAAAAACAACAATTTCAAGGCTGATAACTAACGTAGTCACATTTGTTAATGTGCTATTGAATACAGTTAAATGGACAAGTAGCTGTTTGTTTTTACACAATGAGTTTCGGTTTGACTTTCATTATTTAAAGGAGTTAATGTTCGGCGATATTTAATTAGAGTCTCTGAATGCGAGGTTCAAATATCACAACCTTTATGAAAACATTCTCCTTTGATACGGAGCGCTGTGGCCGCCTGCTTGCCTCAATCAGTTAAACGTGTAAGCCGTTAAGCTCGTTCCTGCTGATATCTGTCATATGCATAAGAATGATCTCATTACTGCGGGCGTCGGTATTGTGTCTGGGAGATTGGATGGAAAATAAAACACTTTTATCGTTTGTAATTTCTCCTTCGGCGGGGCGGAGGAGAAATCAAATGCCGTCTGAAATTGATACCAGTCTGAGTCGCTCGAGCCGTGAACGCAGATCCAGCCATATGTGGCATCTGAACCGTCGGCTGCAGGATCATGTTGTGCAGAACGGCAGGTTTACAGAGCGAGGCAAGAATTAGATTGTTCTCTGGTCTGATAAATCCTTGAATAAGACCGAGTTGCTCGTATCCATCTTAGCTATAAATATCCACATTTCAGCACAATAATACAGGCATGGATATATATTCGACAAGAATGAACCTTCCTTTAGTTGAAACATACGTTATCTGTAACTTGAGGTTAACGCTGATTTATTCTTACAAATATCTAATGATAGAAATACATCATGTCACTCCAAGACTGAGGGAATGCTGATTAGAGGATTGAAAGTAAAGCGATCTATACTGATTAGCTAAAGCGTAATAGCCACTGACATTTGAGGTCAAGATCACATAGTTTATCTTGTTGTAATGAGCAAAACGATGACGTCGTGGGGAACACTGTTACATCACAACAAGAAGATTCTGGGTTCCAATCCACTGGGAAACATCGGGCCTTCTTGTGTTTAATTTTGCTCCTTCTCCTTTTGTTAAACCCTCCGGGTACTCCAGCTTCCTCCCACTGCCCAAAAAACTGGTGCCTCTAAATTTTTAGTAGGTGTGCATGTGAAAGAGAATGTTTCTTTGTCTGATGCGTGATGAGATGGCAAATCGACCAATGTCAGCCGGAATATGCTCCAACACCTCCTGTGGTCCTGAACTCGATATGTGGTTACAGAAAATGGATGGATGGACCTCGTTACCATGACACTTGTCGGTGGGTGGGATAAAATAGGTAGAAAATGAACATTGACCCTGTTTGGACTTGGTTTTAAAAGCGTTTCGGCCAATGAGATCACAAGCGGACAGCTGAACAGTTCGCCGTTTACATCTGTGTCTAACATGCGTCCTCAAATGCGTTCAAATTCGCTAAAAGGTGAAAGGGCATCGAACGTGCATCGCTGGTAGTTGACAGACACGTCAGTCCAGTGGCAGATTTTTTCAATATGTCCTTGTCAGGACACATTGGTCAAAATCTTCCCGGATCACCTCGGCATTATTTGAGTGACGGGGTCACAATGCGTGTTGGTGGTCGTTTATAATTGTATTTAGCTACTTGTCTCGCTTACCATTTGTGATCCGATCAGAGGACATGTCGCAAGGCAAGCCTTGAGTCTCAAGTAATTCCCAATGAAATGGAGTCAGGTTTCACGGTTTCATTTTCAGTCAAAATCGGATTTCTTTTGAGACAAGTCACAAGTCCCAGGAAAAGTATTGATTTTAGGATTACCCTCCATTGGGACTGCTTTTCTTTGTTCAAAGTGCGGGAAACTCCCGAGAGTTTCTGTTCATTATGGCTTTTTAAAAGCTAAGATAAAATTAATTTCTCCTGTATGGACCAATATTAAAATGAAAAATCAGGATGACAGAATTAGATTTATATAGGAAAAAAAGACACCTGGGGTTTAACTACCACTGTTTTACACTCAGGAAATTATTTTTCCCAGTAATGCAGATGCAAAAGAGGTAATTGAGAAAGCCGCACGCTAATCTATTAATGCTTTATTCCTCAGACCGTAAAGAATAGTGCTTTCTGTCAGGTGTGTTATTCTGAATGTGAATTGGGTTTCCCCAGCAGCCTTCTGCAAACGCCACTGCACTCAATAAATCAATGTGATTTGAATTTTGATAATTACACAGGGAACAATCCATCTGCTTACAGTGTGTTAAATTCTAAAATGAAGAGTTTCTCGCATCATACTTCAACAGTGTGAACCAGACACAATTATTAAACTTAATATTGAGGAATAAAGGGAATTAAGTACAGTCTATTCTGTGTCTTCTAAAATCCAAAGACGAAGGGAAAGTTGTGGCGCAGACAAATTTGAAATTTTTTTTTTAAAAATTTACAATATAGTTACCTTGCAGTCCAGTTGTTAATGCTTTGCATCTGGGTTCTGGTCCAGAGATAAAGTGTAGAATGGAATTACGCAAGAATAACAAACATGAGCTAATGCACTGGAGATTCCACAAAGGCTGAACAAACCTGAGCGCTACTAAAATGGAGTCAAGTGTATTGAGGAGAGAGGATTTCCTCCATACTGTATATTTACTCACATCACGTGACAGTCACACTCTCACAGAATCTCCCTCCTGCTTCAGTTTGATCACATCCCACCAGATTTTAATCAACGAAAAGGAGCTTCGTGGTCGACTTTGTGGTTCACAGAGCTTCCAACATTGATTCAGAAAAAGACCGGAGGTTTTCTAAACCCACGCTTATTGAAGCTTAACACTACCTTAGGAGATGTTTCCAGTCAGCAGAGATCTCAGACGAGGATTCACATTTTTGTGAGTTCATTAGAATTCAGGAAAGGTGGTGTGATGACGGAGGAACCCGTCGGCAAACAACCAGCTTAACGAAACCAAACTGTCAGTGAGTGATTAACACACATTTACAGAGGGATTAGAGAAGGTTAACCTTTTTTCTGCTGTGGTTTACAAAATGCCTTCATTGTTTGTTCTCAGATGATTTTTGATGATCTTCTGTCGTGACGATCGTACAACAGATTTTGCCCTGGTTCATTTTCTCCCTGCTCCTCTGCCGCCGATTAAAATGTCACAGGGAGGGAAAAAATGATGAGCTGATCAGAGGGAGGGAGAGAGGAAATTAAATTCACTCTGAAAGGCGGCGTATTTAACACTTGACCCCATTATGTAGAGCGGGCACAAAGGTGTGGCTCTGCGTTATTGGCCTCTGCTCTGACAATGTTCATATCAGAGGATTACGTGATCTTTGGTTGGGATTCATGGTCCTACTTCCTGCAGCAATAGCCTCTCTATCAAGATCATACGCGGAATTAATAATGTGAACACATTATATTGCTAATCTGCACCTTTTATACACACTCAATCCAAAACAGAGTATCAAGTCCAGGTTCACGTTTAAAACTATGAACTGACTAACAAAAGGGCTTTGAAAATCGTGACTTAATTATGCTTTTGTCTTTATAAAGGAAATTATGCCTACTTATACGGTTCGCTATGATCAGGGTTTTTTTTCACTGAGATAAATAATTAAAAGGGATTTTTATTGAAAAAGTTTGAGAAGGATTTTTTCCATGTGTCTGTCAGAAAGTTGTTGTTGCTCCGACTCTTCAGGAAATTGTTATTGAAGGAGGTCTCACTCTGAGCAGCAGCAAGATAACTCCCCCTATTGGAGCCCAGACACTGGTGATGGTGGTGGCTGATGACTCTGTTGAGACTGGTGAGGCTGAAGTGGAGAATTGGGAGAATCTGCAACGAGTAACTGGTAATGGAGCGGTGGAGGTGAATGAGTCAGACACAAGCATGTCACTGTGGTAAGGAAAATAATATGATGTAGTATACCTTAAAAAAAAACCTCGGGGAGATTTTATGCGTCATTCCACTATGAATTATTAAATTGAAAAAAAAAAAGAAAAAAGTAGTACACTGCTAAGAACAACGATACAGAGGAGAAAATGTTAATACAGTATTTTCAGGAAATATCACATGAGATGAGATGAAATCCATTGAACACATGAATGTTGGACTGTGCATGCATTGTAAATGTTCTGTGCTCTCTTCTCATGTTGTTCAATGCAAATGGGCTCGGATCACTGAGTTTCAGGTTGAAAAAACAAATCAATACCTCTTTTTTTAGTAAACTTAGAAAGAGACCTAAATGCCACAAGAGTTAATGTTGGCTGCACGCGATTAAGATTCTCTGCTGGCCATTTGTTGCTAGGCAACATGTACATAGTATATACAGTGGTTTGATCAGAATTTATTTCATTCGAGAGAAGGTGGGAGTGAAAACGTAAAGGTATGAGCTGATAACTAAAACGAGGCCCTAATAGCAATAAAGTGTGATTTCCTTTTTCTGAAATGATTCCTGAGAGAAGTGGTGGATGTTTTTTGTGTTGCATGTTTATGGGCACAGAAGAACATGCGGAACATAGGAACTGAATCATGCATCATGTTGGCTTTAATGTAACTTAATGAGAACACCCTGCATGCCGGTCTGTATGTGGTAGCCATGGCAACCTATCTTTTTTATGTGTTTGCTGTCATGTGCGGGGGTTGAAGGCAGGATAGATAAGATGCACACATACGCCGTGATGTGGACAACAACCTCGGACTGCATGCTAATGTCCAGCCACAGCTACAGAAGCCAAGCCGCCCCGAGGCGTTGAAAAGCTTTTTATGAGGAGTGGCTGTCATTATGAAGCTGAGGGATTCAAGAGTAGCGCAAATAAAGGACAAACTGAACAGTGGCTTTGGGGAGGGGTCCCACAATACTGCTGGAGAGAATAAATGCTTTAGTGTCGGGTGGGTTTAACTGGTCAGAGGAAGAAAATCAAAGCATGGAGCGTGGATTGCTGACCAGGATGAAGTCCTCTGAGGGGAGTCCTGCGGGCTCAAAAGGGTTTAGTATATGAAAAATACTCTCATTACCTCTGGGTTAAAGGGACATTAAATGGTCTTGACTTAAGACACAGATGCATTCGATCTACCTGCAGCAGGTGCTCAGTTTCAGTGGAGATTCATGCCAGAATATTCCCTTAGTGAGCAGAATCTGCTCCAAACCTGCTATTTTTCAGCCCAACCTGGCGCAGTTTTCTACCTGCAGTAGCCAAATCTGGCATTTATGACAGATTTCATCCTCCAATACCAGAATGGACCAACTGATGACCTGAAAGCTTAAGACTTGCCTCTTTTGATGTATCTTTAATGTCATAGTGATCGATTGTCATCATCAAGTGATTACAATTTTATCCATCCATCCATTTTCTTGTTCGTATTTGGGTTTGTGGCTCTTTGGTAACAGGTCATTAGGATATTCCAGACTTCTTCCTCCGAAGTAACGCTCTCCTGCTATTCTTGCAGGGTCCTGATGAATACATAGAGTTCTGCAGATTCCCTGAATATTTTGGTGGACTCCTCACATTCCTTGCTGTTGCATTTCAAGAAAGGTCTTTCTTAAACTTTTGGACTAATTGGCAATACAGATTTCATAAACTGGTGAACCTCAGGCAAGCCTTGCTTGTAAACGACCCATGCTTTTAAGAATGCCCCTTTCAATCGTATTATTATCAACTATTACAGATGAACTAGTTTACCAGAGGAATGTACCCAGGAAGTGTATTCAAGCATTCCACATTTTCACCAGTCTTTTGTTCACGTTTTGACCAGTCTTTTGTTCACGTTTTTCATCTACATTAGCTGCGTGGTTGGTTCTGCTGTCAGTCTAAAAGGAGAACAAATCATCCCCTTAAGTGACATCACATCCACTGTTAAAGTTGTGGTTGTTATTTCCTGGAGGTGCAGTGTTTGCTATGAGAAACTTCCACCACTGTTGATATTCATTCATTCATCATTCATGGTACATGCTATGCTTACGGAAGTGCATCGTTTTAGACACGGAATCAATCTAACCTCCAGTTCTTCATGTGGAGTGTCTTCATGATCTCAAGATCCAAACATTTACTCATTCAAACCTTTAGCTGTCTGCTTTTAGTCTTACAATAGGTTGTTGCTCCAACATCTGCTTCTCTTATGAAATCACATAAGTTAGATGGTGCATAATTCGCTCTGACATGATAATAAAACTCTCCACCACTATTTTCAAATCTTTTAGTGGTTGAGATAAGAGGGGAGATGTTTCTCCTTTTGTGTTTTTCAGATACTACCTGATTTCCGGATGAAGTTGAGATGTTAAAACTCTTGAGGGCTTCCTTTTTGGTCCAGATGTTCAAACTACATAGGACATATACATCTAGCATGAGGTCTGTGGGTCACGACCACTGCTGCTGCTGAGCAGGATTAGGTCGAAGCTCTGACCTCAACTGGGGTCCGTCTGATAGCTTAACCGTCACAATGAAAGCAAATGTTCCCTCCTTAAAAAAATGAAAGTGAAATTTTAGAGTTGCAGAAGTTAATTGAAAAAAACACACTCTTTTGTTTTCCATCGGCTGAACAAGCGTTCAGCTCTGGCAGTGATTCCATATCTGGGAAGGAACAATTCCATTTAAAGTCTCCAATTAGTTGAATTAACTCTAAGTTAAGCTCAGTCACCAGAGACAAGCCGCACAAATAGAGAAGTAGGTGATTTTACTATTTGGGTCAACCTCGACTCAGAAGTAACTCTCGGTTTGAGCATCTTTTTGTTGTCTCACCCTCATGCTATCACTTTCACTCATCTCTGAGTGATATTAATGTTCTGCTGGCGTGATACCTACAGCAGCATATCAAGGTTAGGCAATATCGAAAAGCTAGTATTGTATTATATAATGGTGACCATAACCTGGGCCTATCAGAGCCACAGAGACTATCATGACTCACATTAGATTAGACCGGGCTTCTCTCATTGCTCCCCGGAGCCACATAAATCATGTGGCAGTCACCAAATATTGACTGTAATGGTGACAAATGTGGTCTGCATAGTTCAACACTTTCCAGCTTGTATTGTGCTCTCCTGTATGAGGCCAGTTAATTACTTGAATTCATTATATGTGCAGGACAGACTGGGTAATGCTGTGAGAATTGAAAGGCACCAATTTACTTTTAACAATATGCAAGGCTCCCCTAATCCCTCGCCGTGGACCTCATCAGCGGAACGGATGACTGTGAATATGGAGCCCATGAATCTTTAACTGCCGCCACTCCATTTGCTTGTTTTATAACACCCAGGTTGTTAAAAAAAATTCTTTGCTGGCAAAGCTGAAATTCAAAGTAGAAGCTCCGAAGTTAATCCTCAAGTTTGCGTGTCGCACCTGCTCACTATCCATGAAGGAAGTGAGGTGATGACATTTCAATCCTGATTACCCACGGGGATTTGCCATGTCGCCTTTTTCATTATCAGAACCTCCGGTTAGGAGGATCCTGCAGATTCTCCTGTTGGTTTATGTAACTCATTTCCCCCCCTGCATGGACAGTACCGCCATGCGACGTGCTACACCGTGAACCTCATGTGCTGCCCTAGTTAAAGGGGTATTTTAAGAGTTCCCACATGGGTTATTTGCCCTTCTGAAGTTCAGCCTTTTTTTCTTATGAAGCTTCCTTCAGTGTCAGAGCAGAGGACGGAGCCCAAGACAACTGTCACACTACCGTCTTTTAACAGTGAATGAAACTGTCCATATTGAAATATATATATTAACTATACATATGTAGTTATAATCCCCCCATTATTGTTTTGAGCAAATGCATTCGGTAATGTGTCACTGTTCAAAATGTCCAGAGGAGAATGAGGAGAGAGGCAACTATGACCTCTTAAGGGACAGGAACACTGTAGTTCTGGCTCTGAACAGATTCTCTTACTAGTCGATTCTAAATTACACATAAAGAATTATTAGTAGGTCAGGTCCACTTTGTCAGCTTTCACACCCATTCCCAACACTGTCTCTAAGGTTTGCCCAGCAGCGAATTGTTGGGTCTCTGTACAGACCCGCCCCTCTTGATTGGTTTCTTAAGATTATTTTTGCTGTAGCTATACAAATAAAAATGTCTCGACTTGAAAAGTTTTTCTTTCAGATGGGTTGGCCATTATTTCACAGTCATATGGCACGATAAAGAAATCAAAGGTCAACTGGAATAAAAACTTATGAGCCTTTTAATTTAAACCCATCAGACAGGAAGTAGATGTGTCATGAAAGGTTTTTAAGTAGAACATTGCACTCCAAAGCTTACCTGACCAAGCCCCACACCTTCTTTTGGACCTTCTTTAGGTGTGCAAAATAAAAACGGATTTGACGTGTTAAACATTTCCGAGATGATTTTCACTTGAAAAATGTCAGTAGAATACATTCTGGGTGAAATGCTGTTCCCTACTGGCGTTAATAATCAGAGTAGATTTCAATAGTGTTAATCCAAACCTGCCGAGATGTAATTAAGCTCCAGCCACACGTAAAATGAATGTGGGAAAAGGTAACCATACCGCACATGTCCCAAGAGGCAGGTTAGAAAAAAACCCTAATGTTTCACTGTAACATTCTTTTCCTGGTGTTTACAGAACTGCTTTTGGCGAATGACGTCTTTGTATTCATGGTACGATGCCATCAACCACCAGGTCTCCTCACATTCCTCTTTTATTAAAGCCAGTCATGGGTAGTGTGTCTTCATGCGTCATACATTTTGTTTTTGCATTCAATCTGTCAAGTTGACAATGCTTTCTTGACCCGGTCTGATTTATTTGAATTGCTTTGACTATGTGAAGACCCATTGAATTCACATAAAGGCTTTCAGACCATGCGTTGACTAACAAAAATGACATTCAGGTCTGTGCAGGAGAACAGCGAGACATTGATTTAATGATATGACCCAACAGCCGCTCCAAGTTTTATCTTCTGATGTTATTCAGATGAATGCAGTTTCAGTAATAGTGCCCAGAAAGAAAAGAGTCATTTTTAATGGCTTTTGGACATTTAATTAACAGGATATTATTTTCTTTATCCCTGCGTCTCCTTCTCTGACCTCATGTAGCGACTCATTTGTCACATCAAATGATCTCCAGGCTGGTTTTATTCATAAAATGTAGCACACCTGAAATAAATGTGAAATATTTGTGCGTCATTGTTTTTAGCTGCTATGGTATGATGGGTTTCTAACAGTGTCAGCAGTAACGGAGGTGCCCTCCTCTTCATAATGAAGGCTCACTGCCTCACATCCTCTGAAGCTAGTGGGGATCTAGAAGTAATTAGATTTAAATCTTCCCCTCCGCCGATTATTTGAAGAGCTTGGGTATTAATGATATTTTCACCAGCCCTCTAGAAGCTATTCTACAGTAAGACTAGAACAACAGTAATTGCAATATCCTAAACAGAGCCAGGTGATATTAATAATCTTAACATGATATACAAATGAATTAAGCCTTAATTGTATAACATAAATCCATCAAAGTACAGATTATCTGCTGGCTTGTGATTCCAGAGTACTTTTCACCAAGTTTTTATTTTACTCAAAATGCAAGACTTGATGGTGGACTTGAGCATAAGGCTGAAAAACCTGTGGGATTTCTGCAGAGTTGAGCGCCATAGGTTTGTCTTCTGATTCATGTTAGTGAAGAAGAAACTGTTATTGTCTTGTCTTTTGTTCTCTGCATCTGAACCATCCCTTCGGGGCAGTTGCAGCTTCCTTAAGGCGCCCAGAGAGCTTGTATGGAATTTCCACATATTGGTGGTGGTTTGTCCCCCAGGCCTTGTAGTACTTGTGGACGAGTCCTTCTGCAAGACACAGGACCCAAGTTTGCTCTCTGGGTGCCAAAGACTCTTCCACAAGTAGACTGCAAGGCCTGGGGGACAAACCACCACCAATATGTGGAAATTCCACACAAGCTCCTCAGCCAAAGCTACTCATTATAAAAAATAAAATCAAGGGAGACTGCAAACAGCTCCACGCTACCAGAAAAAAAAATAAAATAAAAAAATAAAAAATATATATATATATATATATATAAATATGCCACATTTGCATGGGCAAAAACAGTCCTAGTCCAAACCCTGTGTAAACCAACTTTGTGATCGTGGTGTCTCCTCCCAAGAAACAAATCTATGCAAAATGTCAGAGCCTGATAGTAAAGTAATGAAAGTGAGCGGACTTTAAAGGTGACTTCACTTTCAAATTCTGAAGAAGACAAGATTTTGTTCAGTATTTAAAATGTGAAATGGAAAAGGACGAAGGACAACACCTTTAATTTGAGGAAAACCTGCTCAGACAAAATTGACTCTGCAGCAACTGCCAGGCTATTAAACGGGGGTTTCGGCCTATCTGTAGCCTCAGCTGCAGCTAACGATAGCATGTCTGCAGCTAGAGATGCAACTAACGATAGCATTTCTGATGCCAGATCTGGGGCTAACGATAGTATGTCTGCAGCCGGAGATGCAGCTAACAATAGCATGTCTGCAGCCAGAGCTGCAGCTTACAATAGCATGCTTTGCTCCTCAGCAAAAAACGCCATAAGATGGTCCGTTATTGATTGTTGGCGTTCTGTCATGTAGCATCTTGGCTTAAATTTTTACAGTCCTGCATAACGTGGGGCTCCAATGTCACAGTTTCCACAAGAATTGTGTTTCACTGGTTGATATGGAAGTGGAAACCATGGCATTTCAAAAAGAATTCTGGGACACTCTTTGAACCGTTTTCAAAATTCCATGGCCAGAAAACACTGTTTCTATGAGCACAAACAGGCAACACCACAACAAAAGTTGACTGTTTCATGAAAATCATTGTCGTGTGAGATGCCCCTTAGCAGGACAATGCTCTATTTACTGTTCTCCATCAGTCAATAGCTGAAGTACAAGATGTTGGCAGGGACCGGTCAGCAGGTCGATCCTCTCACCCAATTTAACAACCTCGCCTTTCTGCAGCTCTTCTTTGCCATCCTCCAGAGCTCCTGTCCTGACATCACACTTCCTTGTCAGGAGCAACAACCCGGCAGAGACAATCACTACATTGATTCCAGTCATGCAATGCCCACTAGGATTTCATCTCCGAGCAGACAACACCAACAAACCTGCAGACTGATGGGTCTGGCACCCAGAATGAACAGAAAACAGCGAGAGGTGGAAAAACGAGCCACTCTGAGAGCTTGTTAGTGCTTCGCTCTGTCTTGTGTGAGGATGTTGTTTGCTCCCATGGTCATAGAGGTGTGTTTTTAACCCCCTGCACCCGAAAGCCATCCTTCCCTTTTGCGCAGTTTAGTTACAATCTATTACAAAAAAGTACATTTTCCTGGCCCGTTGCTGTCTGTGGAATATCAGCCAATTCGCCAAAGGCTCTTATTTGCAGTAAACACAGAGAGACTTTGCCTCGATTAATGCAACCTCTTTCAGACTGAATATTTTAGATTCTGCTTAAAAAAGTAGAAATGTACATGGAAAATGAGGCCGCCTCTTCCTGGATCTAATTAAAGGGTGAGATATGTTTGGTTAGAGGCGTAGAAAGGAGGGAAAGCAAAGATCAAAATGGGACTCGTGGTGGCTCGGCGACGGCAGGAGGATTCAGATGGAAGACGTAGCAGGAGCTTAATTTACCTTACTTGAAGGCACAACAAGCAAATCAATCTTTTAAATTCTGTCTTCTCTCAAACTCTAAATTAGAACCCTAAAGTCCCCAAGTGTACAATCGCTCTACACGGAGGAAAGCAAATTACAAATAGATGGATTTCTACCTTTTTGTGTTGCTTTGTAGAATTTGTCTGCATCTGATCCTATAAGGTTTTAGAGCTGTTGGTTCCCAAACTTTGAAATTGACTCAACCTCAGGCATTTATATGGCAGAGAGAACGTGGCTTTTAGATGAGAGACTAACAGCATTACAAATGTCAGTGCAGCAGGAAGTGTAAATGTTATTTACTGCTGTGCAGGAAAACAAGTCTGCACAGAGGGATTTGGTGTGTTTTGCATTTGCTGATAAGGGAAGTATATATATGAACCCGCCGTGTTTACTTTTGATGTAAATAGATGGGCTTATTATCTTTGAGTGTTCCACTGCTGATTTGTAAATACCCTTCCGTTCAGGGAAACTGGACATTTTCACTTTAGTGTAAAAACAAACATAATGGTCTGTTTTACATCTAATGACTGGAATGATCTTCAATGTACCATTACCTTGAACACATTACTTTACCTTTAAGACGGTTTTTTCATCACTGTAGTGGCTTCATTATGCTATTTTTATTCACAACAAATGCAACCACAGGGTGACTTTACCTGTGTGACTCCAGCAACAATGTTTGTTCCCACCATTTCCCTCCATGGATGAACCCTGGAACACAAGGCAGTTAAGCTCCTCCTACCTCAGTTCCTCATCTTGGCTTAGCCCCGCCCTATGCTTCTTCCCTCGGCCAATGACAGGCATCACTTCTGAGAGACTGGAACCAACCAGCTAAAAAAAAACAATCCTTCTTCCATTCCAATCTATGATTGGTTGTTCTCAATATATATAGACCGACCAATCAGCTCCCAGGAAGTTGCCTAGCGTGCACGTATCCTAGCCCTGCCAGTGACAGTGAGCTAATATGCTCATTAATCAAGGTATTTTTCCACCTATCCGATGCTATGTCACAATGGCAGCAGGCCAAGCAGGTTATTCCAGACATGATATCCCTCTCCCCAGCAACATTCTCCAGCTCATTCCAGGGAGACCTGAGTTGTTTCCAGGCTCAATGAGACGTATACCCGTCAAATGAGTCCTGGGTCTACACTGGGGTCTCCACCAAGATGGACGTGCCTAAAAAACTACAAAAGGGAGGCAAAATATATGGAGCCACCACCTGGCTTATATTTTTGGAGCCCACCTTTTTCACAACCTCAACAGATCTGCATAGCTTGATTACACTGTGATTGGTTGTCGATCCTGATGTGGGGCCCTGCAGCTCAGCCTCTGCCACTGCTGTATGAATGATAGTGTGAGTGGGTGTGGTCAAGGATACCACTCATATCAGAGTTAGGCAAACAACTTGAGTTGTGCTGCTTTATACGCCTTCGACATGCGCTATGATCCCATTCATCATCAACCACATCCGCCCAACTTGGTGGTCTGTTAAAACTGCAACAACTTCCGATCTGCCAGGCCGCTGCTGCCCTGCATACGTACCGCTGCCTCAGCCCCGGCCCCCCAAAAATCCTTCAGTACTTTACTCATTTCTCTCCCAAAAACCTTTATGTAAACATTTCAATCAATAATTGAGTCTGACTGAAGTGAAGATAATGTTGAAGGCAACCACACAACCTGCTTCATGTTCTCTCAAGACATAACCCTTGGGCTACACTCACATGCTCTTTGAAGGCATAAAAAGTCCCCTCATGTGGCAGAAGATGTCCCTCATGTGGCAGAAGGGTCAACTAACACCACTGCATTGTAACGGTTTAATAAAAAAACTCATCCTGTTGTGCCTTCTTAGAATTCACTAGCCAAGATCTGGTCTTGTGGAGAAGGTCTTTGTTTCGTGACGGTTCATCATCTTGACTCCTTTGATCTTGCCTGAGTCAGAAAATGTGTCGTATCCCCGAGAGGGTTGCATCCATCACCTTCCTGCCGCTGTATTTCTCATTCTCTTTGTGTGGCAGGTTGGGATCTTGTCACCTGTGTGTTTTGACAGTCCTCCAATTCCCACCTTATCTGCTCACTGACATATTCTTTTGTACAAACTAGATGGCTCTTCAAAAGATGGACAACCTCTACTCTTTTTCTCCCACATTCACTCCCTTACATCTCACTTGCTTCTTATCACCCCCATCAGAAACCTCAGATAGAAAGACAAGTATTTTATTTTTATGACTGATGTGGCTACCAAAAACAACTCCTCACTTGTACTCATCTGATTTCACCTCAAGTCTTTGTTTTCTCGTTAAAACTATACGCCATCGGAGCTTTTCTCTACACCCACCTCCTGAAGTCAGTGCATTCTAAGAGAGAAGCAACAGGAGCTGGAAGTTGGTAGGTTGTTCTCAGCGTGTTTCCCGGCCATTGCTTGTTTAGTAATCACTCCCGCTGTCCTGACTGTGGGGGTTCCATCAAGTGTTGGTGGGAAACCAAAGACTGTGGACTCAGAGCGACTACAGAAAAACTTCCCTGAGAAACAAGTCGATTAACTTCCTCCTAAAAGTACTGCTGGTGTCTGATGAGATCCAAAGTCATTCATTTGAAGTAAATGTGTGTTTTATGGTCAAGGGGGATGGAGTAGAAAAAGCCATTCTATACAGGATCTATTGTAAAGAATACCTGTTAATGTCTACTTAGACTGCCTGTCATCGGCATATGTGAACTTTTATTGCTCAAAGCATCATTGGCGGATTCGACATCGACTGACATGATTGATGGAACAGTCTTGCCTGGAGCTGTTTCTGGAAGGCTGGTACTCACAACTAAACAACAAACTTTAAGGAATAAAACCCCACTGCAGACAAGAGAACAACAGAGGCTGACAAATAGAATGTTTCAAAACAAAGATGAGAATTTTATAATAAATATAAGTAACAGTAACAGCGTTTAGAAAAACAGTCCAATGTGGAAATTAACCCAGTAGGGACTAGGAAAAAGATTCCGATCAGGGAACCCAAGAAATACACAGATTAAAACCCCATTCCTGATATTAGGTAGATCTCCTTCTGTGGTGCACAAACAGCTCTTTCAGAACCAGTATTAACTTTTTAGGCAATTTTTGCGACATTAAATCATCTGTGGCTTCGAAAATGGGGGCTAGTCTTCACTCCCTACAAACATCAAGGGGTCTTGGCCGCCCATGACCCTAATTCCCGTTCACCATTTATCCGTCTTATGACCACTTTGGTAGGTTCTAACTACAGCAGAGCAGGAACAGCCAACAAGACCTGCCAATCTTGAGATGCTTTCAGCCAGTGTCCTAGCCATCCCAGTTCGTACCCCATCCCAGATCACAAGCAGACAGCAAGACCAAGGATTAGGATTAGGATGTTATGTCCGAAAAAAAAATTTTTTGTAGTGGCAAGTAAATTATGAATTATTAAAATAAAACATGATACATACAAGATAAAGCTACCAGAGTTTATAAATATGCACACATTTGGACAAAAATGGACGATTTAGTAATTATAGCCCGGCAATTTTGGAGATAAAGCTCACCCTAGTGTTAGAAATATACAACCAAACTTTCCCAAAATTATTTCCAGTTATGCTTTGCACTATGGTCTATGTGGGTATAAGATTTGAAAATAATTCATGAAATGTTTTTTGAGTTATCGTGTAAAAACGAAGGATCTCCGGTGATAACGATTCCATATTATCCTGACGTTTTCAGGGATAAAATATATGCTACATTTTTTCATTCACACCATTAGTAACCAGGCCAGCGTAATTGCCATTTACCCTGGATTCTGACAAAGGTTCCACAAAGACAATAGAAGGAGCGGAGAAACCCAGCTGAAAATGGTAGCCAGTGGAAGAAAAGGTCATGATGTGAAAGTTCCCAAGAGTATCATGCTAATAACCTTCGTGGCAAAGGAAAAAGAGTCCGTCTGACATGAAGTGCAAACTCCAACAAGACACCTTTTGGTAAAGACTTTGCACCCGCAGTCAACCAGCGCGCTCCAGGCACGTTACCAGTTTGAAACAGCCCAGAGGCTGTTCAGGCTTACAGCCAGGTTTTTAATTAAGCAGTCTTACTGTGTGGCTGTCGAGGCGGAACCAGACTGTGGGGCATGTTCGACACTAGGCTACACAAGATTAGCAAAAAGTTCTTCACCCTGGGTATGGCGCAGGACTAGTAAAAATTAGAGAGGTCAGCAGGGAGATGGAACAGACAATCAAGATACTTATGAAAATGTGATTTATGGCATCTATTTAAAAAGGTCCCCCCTGTTTTCAAACCATTTGGGCTCATCTTGACATTTCCAAAAGCCCCACTGCGCTCAAATTTTAACGAGCGCTGGCATTATCACTCAAGTGCTCATTTCAAATTCTTATGAGGGCGGTTGATATCCTGGATGACAGCCGCTAATCAATTCATTTTGCAGCCTTTCAGACGGCGTCGCCGTCGCTCCGTCTCTGCAAGCAGGAGGAACAGATCTCGCTCCTCGTTTCATGAAGTTGTATTAATCGTTACGGCTTCTAATAAACAATATTAGATAGCATTTCAACAAGCAGCTGCTCACAGTGTTCAGCCATCGTTAATTAGTATCATCAACCCCGATTGTTTACTCATCAAGAATGATCATTTAATTAGGCAACTTCACATGCAGGATCCAAATATTATGGATAGATTATAACCAGATCAGTGGCAAACGGCTCCTGCAGCGGCTTAAAGAAGCTGGGCTCTGTAGGACGAGCATCAATCACATTTACAAGTAAATAGATGCAATTATCTGTTTTAATCATACCACATTTCTCATGAGGCGGGGAGGAGAAGGGCAGTCTGTGTGAAGGAGACAAAGCCACTCAAAGGCACGCAACGCCTAGCCAAGAAATGCTCCACCGATGGAAGTGGTTGTAAAACAATACCCACTCACTCCAGAGCTTCTTGAGAGACGATTCTCTGAGCATCCACTAAGGTCCGACACCCAAACTGTTTCTTTTATTGTTCTCCAGGAACACCAAGGTGACATTAGGGCTCAGGAAATAGATCCACAAATCAGTGCAGAAATGTCTTCTGCTAAGAAATCATAAACCCAGTCAAAAGAACTTGCCCAATGTTTTGTCATCCAGCCGTGAATCTTCTCTCATCTAATGTAAGTGCATAGTAGGATTAGATTCCTGTGGAGGAAAAATAATGAGGTAAAAAGAATAGTTTTACCATTTTACAGTTGAAATTTTTTGAGGAAAAAAGTCACAAGAATAAAGTCGAAATTTTACTTGAACAAAATTATGACTGCAGAAATATGGAGTCAAAATTCTACAAGGAAAAAGTCTGAATTTTATGAAAAAGTCAGTGTTACTAGAAAAAGGTATTTTATGAAAAAGATAATAATGATCATAATCATAATCATAATAATCCATGAATATATTCAACCATGAGAAAAGCCTCCTGCAGAGATCAGAATTCAAGTCAAAAGAACTTGCTGTGAAAAAAAAGTCAAGGGGTATAAGAAAAAGACAAAATTTTATGAAAACAAAATCATTATGACATGAGAATAAGGTCCAAATTTCATTATATGATTTCATAATTTCAAAAAGAACGAAGTCAGAATTTTAAGAAAAAGATTATAAGGTCATTACAATGAAGTCATAGTAATCTATGACTTAAAGTCATAGTAATCTATTATCCAAGACTGGATTACTGTAATGCACTTCTCATCGTATGTTCAACACAGTGCTGCAAGGATCCTGATGAGAGTTTGTAAACACGAACACATCACCCCCGTTCTTCATTCCCTTCATTGGTTTCTCATCTCCACCAGGATTAATGATAAGTTCTCTCTCCTCACTCACCAGTGCATCCATGGTAACGCACCCCCCTACCTAAAAGAACTACTTACCCCACTGACCTCAACACATCCCTCCGTTCTACCCACTCACATCGCCTCCTCCTTTCCTGGACTAAGCTCAGCACCATGGGTGACCGGGCCTTCTGTTCTGCTACCCCTTGTCTGTGGAATGCCCTCTCTGACCATCTGAGGGCTCCACAGACGACTCAGACATTTAAAAAAGGATTTAAAACTTTCCTTTTTATCAGAACCTATAACTTTAATTAACATTGCTGCTTTTTGGTCATGTTTTTATATAGCTATTGATTTATTTTTTATTGATGCTTTTATCTGCTTTTACTTTGTAGCACTTTGAGATTTGATCCAAATGTAAACTGCGCAATGTATTCTTGTTATTATTTATTATTAAGTCAAACAAAATATATATGTAAGTAAGTCAGTATAAAGTCAAAATATGAGAAAACGTCATGATATTATGAGCTTAAATGCAAACTTTAAAGTAAAAAATAGTCATGATGATTATAACTTTAGAAAGACACCACCTCACCCTCGTGCCCTCTGCGCAGAGGTGCAGAAGGGCGGGCTTTGGGAAAAGCCTGACCCTGGCAGTTATTACCGGCAGCAAACCTCCCTGAGTGTTTGCTGCTGTCTGACCTCTGATGACATCACTGTTCTGCTGTATTTCTGCCTCTGTGTGCTTGTGTGTGGTATCATGTGTGGTATCGTGTGTGGTATCGTGTGTGGTATCGTGTGTGGTATCGTGTGTGGTATCATGTGTGGTATCGTGTGTGGTCTGACATGTACAAAAGAAAAAAGCTAAAGAAGTTCATAAAGTCAACATTTTTCAAGAATATAGAAATTTTACAGTAGAAATTTGAATAGCATGAGACTAGATTAAAAGATTCTTACGGAAAGTTGATTGTATCTACGTATCTACGTATCATATAACGCCAATTCACAACAAATGTTGTCTGAAGGTGCTTTCTAGAAAAAGCTAGCTAATGTATGCTAATGTTGCTGCTCTAAGAAATCCCTCTCTGGCTTTCATCGTTTGACTGGATGGCCGTAGTTTTCTTCTGGATCCACGTTCAGAATCCCGTATAGAACCTCTAAAAGGTGGCAAGGTCAGCTCGAGGGGTAAGGGGGGGCAAACAGTGTCTGTCCACTCTAGACTGGAGAGAACATGTGAGGAGCACACAGTGTGCCCGGGAACCGATACACAATACCTAATCGATGAAGGAGAAACAGAGATCCGCGGCCTCAGGGGCCTCTGGTGGGAAGTCGCTATGAGTAATGGCAAGCTTCTGTTCTCTTATCTCTGTTCTTTTTGGAGAGGGGGGTTATGTGGGTCTAAACCGTGCAGATACAGACACGGATCTGTCAGCATTATAGATGGGAATGAAAGAAAACGGTGACACTTGAAATGGAAGCTACCTCCTCTCTCCTGGTGTCGGAGGCTGGACTCGGAGTGTTCTTAGGTCATTTGTTCGAGGTGAATTTTTAGTTCACCATGAATTTTACATGATGCGCGAATGCGTAATTGTGTCTGATCACAGTGGGAGCTCATATTGGCTGGGACTGCGACCAAATCGCCTTCTCAAGTCGCTGCACAAACGTGCAAAAATTTTAAGATTAGCTTCCTGTGCAATAAGCCTCTGAGCTCACCTCATGTTTGCAGAGTTATTAAATGTGATTAAAAGACTGCCCTAATCTAGTCTCTTCATTATGAAGGACAATATTCAGAATGATCATGCATGCATCCACACACGTTTCCTTTTAGATGCACCAAACTCATTCACCACAGAGAAAACCTCAACTGCTTGTGAATATAAAGTTAAAATGCTCTCATTTAATAATGGCAAATATAACGGTATAAGCAATGATGTGGTTCAGGGGTAGAGAGGAAACCAAAAAGAGTTATGAGATCCCTGTCCTGGTAGTTAGGTCCCCAGTGAGGAAAGCATAATCTGAGATTTTCAGAATTATATTGAGATATTACAAGAATAATGTAATAGTTCTCGAAAAAGTCAATGCTACAAGAGTCAAATTTCTGCTGACATTTAATATAAAAGTGAAATTGTTATAAAAACAAGTTATAATGTTACAAGAATTAAGTCCTAAAGTCAGAATTTTATGAGAAAGTTAGAATCAGAAATACTTTATTGAGCCCTGGGGTGAAATTAGTACGTTACAGAGTCTTCTTAAAAAACTGTTAGAGTGGAAGAGAGAGTATGAATAATGAAGAAGATATATTTATAACAGAATAGAAATGTGAATATATTACAGGAATATAAGACTAATATTATCATTCCATTCTAGCTAAAACAAACGTGTACACTTTAAAAAGTTACCCCATGCGCCCCGTCAATGATGATGTCACAAAAATAATTTTGACATTTTATTTAGAAAGAAATTCACAATGTTAAATGATACAATAGCACTGAAAAGACGTATGACATCCCTTTCCATCAGAAGATCTTGGCTGCAAGTTTTTACTCCCATTCAGGAATAAAAACAGTACTGAGGTCCAATAATGGTTTGTCTTATTGTAATATTTATATATGTACGAAATTACTTTATATATCTATATCCTAGATAGAGTAAATAGTAACAGGTGCAGAGTTTGATTTTATGCATTACAGCTTTCAGTCTAAGCTACTGACTGAATCCATCTCCCAAAGATTTGAGGTAATCAGTAAACTTGGGCCAGATATCTGTATTCTGGCACTAGAGGACCAAAAATTAGCAGGATCTGCACTCTATTGCCCAATTTAGGTCAGTCCAGCATGCACTGGGTCTCCAATTAGTAGTTTTCGCACCCATATTTGGCACACCTCGAGGGAATTTAGCCATAAAATGAGTCTAGCAACCAAGCAACACATTGGAGGTAGTGGAAGTATTTGAGTCTCAAATGGAGATCTTTTAATGCCCCTTTAACCCCAAGATGATGAGTATTTTTCACACGTTGATCCCTTTAAGCCGGCCGGACTCTCCTGAAAGAGTAACAATGTGTTCAGCCATCCAGGCTGGATGCTGTTATTCACCTCCCCGACCAGGTAAATCCGGCCGCAAACAACCTAAAACCAGCCGAGTGTGAAGCTTTTATTCTCTCCAGCAGTGATGAGGGAACAATCCTCACAATCCTCCTCTTTAAACCCCGGAATCCTTCAGGTTCGTAAGAGCGGGGCACTCCTGATAGGAAGCTGTCAGCACATTGAAGATGAAAGTATCTGCGCTGCTTGGAGACCATTTTGTAGCCTGTGGCATAAAAATGTGACCATTTGTTGCCGTTTGGCCTTTTATTCAAACGTCCTGCCTTTTATTCCAGGACATGAAAACATTCAAAATTGGCTTCCAGAGAGGAATCTATTGAAAACGACATGAATATCATTGCCATGGTACCGATGTTATTCTTTTGATGGTGTCGCTATGGTTAAGTTCTGAAGAAGGTTTTAGGAGCGCTCTGAATAAAGAAAAGATTTTTGGACATCATTTTCTAAACGTTGATCTAATTTGTTCCAAATTTGGTGCATATGAAATGACTTGAGGACTCGGGATATGTTTTGGATTTATTCTTTTCACTCTAAAAGTTCATATTTTATTCCCTAGGTGGAGCTTTTCATGAAAAACACTGTTCATCGGACGTAAGTTAAGGAGTTCAGTCAGGGGGTATTGCTTGTACAAATTAGTTTGAATCATTGTCGAATAAAATCGACAGAATGACGGCTCCTCTGAAGTGAAGCTTAAACATCTAAACGCCCACCAGTGGCTGGTTGTGGTGCTGGTCATAAACCTCCTCCTTGTAAGCATATGGGACATCAATCAACCTGAAAACTTCCAGGTAAAAAAAATCAACAGCTTGTTCTGAGGTCCAACTATACATAACAATATAATAATTGTAATTTAATAGTAATCTAATGGTAATTGTAAATGTAATTAATCAGACAATTCACATCTGACGGACCGGATCAGACTTGTACCTTTATTCTTTTTATCTTTTATCTTCTTTTATTCTATATTCTATATTAATATTAGATTGCTTTTTTTATTTTCAATTTTGATATTATGCTTGGATTTTTGTGACTGCATGCTTTGAATCAAGATACCAGGTCAAATGTTATATGACTTACTTACTGATTCTGATTTTGTTCTTCGATGCTATAAATAGCAGTGTGAAGTTATGATTGACAGCTGCAATCTACTCGTGACTTGACAGCGTGGCTTCAGTTTTCACTATTATGCAGACTTTGGCTCTAAAATGCAAGATGGCGTTGTTCATATCCAGGATATTTAAACATTTTGGTTTGTACGTTTGGGGGAAGAAGGGCAGACCCATCCATCCATATGAGCCAGTTGGACAATAAATGAGGGAAAGGACACATAATTTAACAAATACTTACACAATATACAATGTTCTTATTTTAAAAATAAAGTGAAAGACAACAGTTACTATAAAGCCAGCCTTTCACAATATTGGGTTTGTTTCATAATGTAGTATATGTGTGTACCTTGTGGTTCTTGTATGCTGTAGCAGAAAGAATCTCCGTAATTCTGCGTACCCAAACCTTTAGCCGTATAAACCAAGCTGTGAGAGTCATTACATTCTTCAGAAAACAGCCAGCGACGTCAATCAGCCTCCGCCACCAGCCTGGACCCTTCACTCTCTGCTGGTTTCTGCCTCTAACTTCAAGGAGTCCCGTTTTTCCACGGCGAGGATAACGGCAGCTTTGTGTGATGTTACTTCTGACATATCGAAGAAGACATCAGATAAATCTGTGCTTATCCTTGTTAGTAATGCACAGACTCCAGCGAGCTTCCCGAGACGCCGGCTCCGTCAAACCCCTTGACTGTGTGGGTAAGGCTTTGTGTTGCTTTGACAAGAGGATGCTTTCTCAGCGGTGAAACAAGCAGCATCCGGTGAGTGTCTGCCTCACTGTTGCAGCCTATGAGGTGGAAAATTAAGTGTTTTTTCATCCGCAGAGGATGTTACCCAGTTTTGACTCGGCATGCATTCAGGAGGAAGCGGTTTATTTTGTTGACGGGGTGCATGTGCATGCAGAGGGCAGTGTCGTCAATGAGTGCACAATGTGGAAAATGCTTCAGAAACCCAGTGGAGTAAGACGTACCTTTAAGAGGCTGAGGTGTGTTCATTATTGAGGAAAAGATGCAAATGCTGTAAGATGCCACCGAGTCTTCAAAGATGAAACCACGCCGATGGATGAAAGCATCAGCTACATGAATGGCACACTTTCATTTTTTGACTCTGGTTTCTTTTAGCAGTGTAGCTTGAAGCCTCCTGAGCAGGACCGGACTGAAATCATAATCATTTAGCACATTCCGATCAGCCGTAACCTAATAAAACATCATAACCTCTGATGGGTGCGGTTAGAATAACACTGATTATCTTGTTGTAAAGGGCAACACGGTGACGTAGAGAGGAACACTGTTGGCTCACATCAAGAAGGTTCTCGGGAGACCTCAGGCCTCTTCGTTTTGAATTTTGAAGGCTCTCTCCATATTTGCATGGTTTCCCTCCAGGTAGCTTCCTCCCACAATCCAAAAACATGCAAGCTAGGTGAACTGGTGCCTCTACTTTACCCGTAGGAGTGAATGTGAGAGTAAATTATTATTGATGTTTGTCTCTATGCGTTGATCTGTGATGAACTGGCAAGTTGCTGGGATAGACTCCAACGCCCCCTAGACCCTGAGGTTGCAAGTGAACATTTTGTCCCGTGGTATGCTGCTAGACTGGAAACATTCCCCTCCAAAATAAAAAAAATTGAGCTTGTGGTAAGCAAAAAAAAATTTGCAGAAAGAACAAGTGGAAATTTGCTTGGTAAGATTTCTTAAAATAAGACGTGAGATTTAGATAAAAGACATCTTGAAATGAGCTGTAAAATAAATTTTTTTTACTATATTTTAATAATATTAGGAAGTTATGTGTCTCAGAATTGACCATTAATTATTATAATTTAGTTTCCCCCCCTTTTTTGGACTAGGGGGCGTTGGAGTCTATCCCAGCAAATTGCCTGTTGAAACTGCCTAAAGAATCTGCATCGGGAAAGTCAGAATCAGAGCTGGACCACGTAGCAATGGTTCGTCTGATCCGGATCTTTTACATCATATTAAATCAGGGCACATGTGTTTTTCTTACTTGGGGAAGACATGGAACAAATGCATGTATAACACCTGTTCCAGCGCCCCAACACACCCCCTCACTGCTCAGGCAGACATGAGGGGTACATGCACACTCCAAACAGAACGAGCCCTGGCCAGAACTTATACACAGAACCTTTTGCACTTTTAGAACTGGAGCTTGCTCGTTCCTTAAATGGTGTTGATATCCCTGGCTAACCTCGTAACTGTAGTTATGAATAATAACTACTATCTATAAAAGATTTAGCTCCAATTCAGCCAAGGACGGGCCTTTTTTATAGGATTTAGTAGGATTGCAAAACAACTGGTGGACTGACTTCCATCAAATTTTAACAGTCCAGTTCGTTTTACCTCTGTGGAGAACTGCGGGGTTTACAAAAATAAATAAGATATTAGAACTTTAATTCGGGACATCAGTCTTCTATAGCTTTTTGTTTCACGGTCCATTTGTCCAAAGAGATCTATTTGTTTCTCAAACAGATTTTGCTTGAGGCGCACTTCACAGTAATGATGATGAATAGCCGCCGTCGCCAAAAGGACTCAATTTGGACATTAAATACCCTGTTTGTCGGGTAATGATATAATTTCCTTGTTTTGTCTAACCTCTAATGACAGATTTTGGTATTACAGCTGCAAATCTTTCCTCTTGAGGTCCAAAGTATTCTCCCTCTCTCTCTCTCTCTCTCTTGCTCTCTCTCTTTCTCTCTCTCTCTCTCTCTCTCTCTCTCTCTCTGCTTTCCCTCTATGTCACTGTACTTCACCATCACACATGTACATAAGCACAAGGGCACAACGAGGCGATCCGTGCCAGCGTAACCACATGCTATTTCACACCCTGCCGGCATAACAACATAGCACAGGCTCTCCGCAGCCAGCGTCTGCCCATCAGCTTCCCCAGAACAAGGCATTTAAAATGGATCTGGGTCACAGTGGGATCCCCTCTGTCCATCCACTAGAACCTGGAAGCATTGGATTAATTTTTGGCGGAGCCGTCTGCATTGCTGCCATCGATCCATGTCACAAAGTATGACTGTCAGCCAGAGCTGCTGCATTATGCATTAACTTAGAAGGTATATTCTGGGTGTCAGGTGGGGATCCAGGATATCCTCAGCTCATTGTGAATGATAAAAATCATATCTAAAAGACGAGGAAGAACCCACCTGACTTTTTCGGTCAGATCTGTTTTCACTGGGACTCTTTCGGTGGGAAGAAAACCGAGAGGTCTGCAGCGAACCCTTCATTGTCGTTACTCAGCATTGAACTGAGTACGTGAGTAAGTAAGTAAGTTTGATGACTCTAGGTTTTTATCTTTAACAAAATATAACATTTGGTTCATTTCCATTTAGAATTGTATTTTTTTTTCAACTTAATAGAGTGAAATTAAACTTGGAGAATTAAGCACCACCGGTATTTTCAAAAACTACAAACAAACAAGAAAATCTTCGCGTCCACCCTGCAATCGCTGAAAGTAAATCTAGAGGGATACAAACCCCATTTGAGAAACATTGATTAAGTTGCAGGGAAAGCAGGGAAATTCAACATTTTTCAAACTTATATCACAAATCAGTTCACCCTTCCCTATCCAAGAAACTACGGTGGCCTATAAAGTGTCAAAAAAGTTGTCATGAACTTTACTGTCCAGTGGCGAGGCGCCCTTAAAAAGATATATTGAGAAAGTATATTTAGTTATTTATTCTGTGAAAAATTTGTGTCAAACAATATTATTATTTCTTTTCTTTTATTGTTAACAGTAAAAGTTGAATTATTAAAGCTTAATAAAATTAATAATGGTTAATGGTACTTTTTTATTTTAGGTTTAGTCTGATAGGGAGAAAGTATCAGGAGGTATATCATTTTTTTCTTTTTTGCAGAATCAAACACTGGACACACTAACGCTAATGTTAGGAAAGGTTAGAGAAACGTTAGAGACGCGGTATTTCCCCTCGTTTAGGAAATACCACGTCAATATTCATCCTTGTGTTTTTACCCTCGCCTGTCGCGATTTACTTTTGCATCTTCTTGTTTGTCTTTTTTGAAGGCAAAGTTTAACATGCTGATGTTGTTTTTTCTTGTGCTAGATCATAAATATGATCGTCAATTTCTGAAAGTACACAAACTTCTCACAACACAAATATCCAGTCAGCAGCAACGTATTCATCATCGTCTTCACTGTCTGACTTGAAGTGTTTCTTCATCGTCTTTCTGCTCTTTCAGCCTAAAAGTACAATAAGTCTTCCCTAGAGCCAGTTTGTCCGTTCTAGGCTACTGCACAAACACGGCGAGCAGCATGGAGGAGCTGCTTCCTCTTTAGATATACAGACTCATTCTAAGCTAAACATGAAACACGATCCTTATTTTCAGCTGATTCTAAACTAATAGTAACATAGTTATGAATATTATACTCCAATTATCTCCAATCTAAATTCTACACACCTACACCTTTAAGATATCATCGCATCCCCCAACTGTGTAATGAGTTTTAGTTTTTGAATCGTTGCACGATTCCAGCAGTCAGATATTTTCCATCTCCCCAGGATGAATCCATAACACAATAATACAATCCTGGACTGCAGAAGAATGAAAAATCATCTTCATCTGGTGATAAACCGCTGGCTTTTGGTATATTTTAATGTGGTTTCTCCGCTTTGGAGTGAAAAATTTTCTGCAATTACAGCAATTGTGAAAGGCTCTTATTTATTCTGTTCTTTCATTTCAAGCTCATGGCAGGCCAATTTAGCTGTGCTCTCTGTAGACATTATAATTGGTCCCTTGCTCCAACCTGTGTTATAGGAAAGCAGAGTACAGCTGCAGCAAGGAAAACGCACCAAACTATTGACTGCTTTTAAAATTTGCTACACAGCTACTTCAAACCATCTAACCCATCTTTCACTTCCTGTTTGTTAAATTCAGCCGGAATCTGCAAGAACTACAGATTCTGGCGAAGATGTGTCTGACATCTTCGCCAAAGTCAAATACCATTTGCGAGAAATGTCACATCCAACCGCCGGGAGAGCACCGTGATTGATATGCAGACGCTGATCTTTGACAAAAACAGAACATAAACCTCCCGTCGTGAGTTCCGAGCTTTCTAAAAGGCTTATGTGTGTAGTTAAAAGCTATCAGAAGCGTGTTTTTATTGTCTGTAAGGCTTTCATAGGTTGATAAATGAAGATATTTAAATGCAAATAAGGAGAAACTATCAGATGTCTATGTTTTGTGGGGTCTGACAGCAGGCTTAATTTAATAAAGGCAATATTTTGATCTGAAATAATCTGAACCTCTACTCGGTGATGTAGGTCTTGCTTTGTTCTTAAACTGCTCAAACAAAAAACCATATTAGTGCAAAACTGAACAACTCGCTAATACCAAAGATGGATCACCGTGAGTAGAAGCTCCTTCCATTTTCTCATATAAAGAGGCTGCAATCAATCATGTTGGCAAGTAGTTGTGCTGCGGCTGTCAAAACGGTTGAAACGCTCACGGCTGCCTTAACTGAGCCGTGACAGTTTACTGCTCACTTGAGACAAGGCGAACAAATCAAAGCTCTCATATCTGGGAAAACGGCAACAGAACTGGATGGAAAAGCCGCCTGATGCTCTGTCAAACAGAACCGTTTGTTTGGGCTGAACTTACAAAGGGATTCTCTATTGGAAGGGTCAGTTTATCAAATCCCTCAAAAAGGTTTTTCTCCCACTGGACCACAGTGAGTTTCTGGATAATTTATAAGGTGTGAGGACAACACAATCCCCAGAGTAAACGCTGGTACTGTAAATTCCTGCACATTGAATCTTTATATTTATTGAGGCTGTCCTCAAGCTGGTTAGGATTTGATACACAAAATCCACTTGAATAAGGTTTGGAAAAGATCCTCCTTGTTTTGTACCCACAGTATTGCATGAAAGACTCCATCATAAATATCTGGTTCCAAACAACGATCTCCACTTAAACTGACCTTTTTGAGAAGCAGGACGTTTGTAGGTCCTGCCATAGCATACTATGCCATGAGGGGACATTCAAGAAGTTGAACTATATCAGTCTGAGCAGGGTTCCAGAACTTTTTCTAAGGTTCTGGTACTCCACAGATCTACAGGAAAACCCATTATCTACAAATGGAGAAGACCTGGAACAATAGGGAATCTTCAGAGGACCATGGTCTAAAATTTTTCCAAGAGCACAGTGAAGGCCCAGTCAGAAGAATGCATTCAAGGAACTGCAGACCTCTCAACTCAGTAAACTGCAGAGTTTATGGATTCACTATTCCAAAGGCACTAGGCAAAAAATCCTAGTATGGGAAAATGGCGAGGAGAAAGCCGACAACACACTTTAATGACCCTAAGAGCTTTTTGGAGTATATGCTATGGACTGGTAGTGGAAAGTTGAACTATTTGACGACAGGGGTCCCATTTTATCTGGTGTAAACCAAACACAGAATTCTACTAGAAGAGGGTTGAACCAATGGTCAAACATGACCATTGGTCAAACATGACCATTGGTGCCGGCAGAACGTTGTAGAGATGCTTTGTTGCTTCAAGTCCAGAACGTCGAGTCATAATTGAGGGAATAATGAATTCTGCTCATCACCAAAATGTTCTTGAGGGACATGTCAGGTCATTAGCCTGTTAGGTGAAAGTCATACAGCAAGGCAATGTTCCCAAGCAGAAGAGTAAGTCCACCTATTAATGGATCGATAGTCAAAGTCTGGACCAAATCCCATTGAGAAGCAGTGGTGGGTCCTGAAAAGATCAGTCCATGCTCATAAACCCCCAATGTGGCTGCCTGAAAGCAGTTCAGCAAATAGTTGGTCAGAAGGTATCAGAAATCAGTTAGAATAAATAAGAAGGCGGTTCTAATACTTTTTCACATCACTGTTAAAATGGTTTACTTTCCAGAAGAGTGCTGGTACAGAAGAAATCTCAAGGTCACAACAGAGGTCAAATGTGTCTTTGGTGATTGGACTATACACTGCGTGATGAAATGTCTGATTTTCTTCTTGTCCTACCCTGATAAAATGGACTCTGTGTTCTTTTCGTCCTAGGAAACCATCACCATGACTACCAGCACAGCCACTTGGATCTGACCGCGCTCACACCCAAACTAGGTAAGTCAAACATCACATGTCTGAGACATGTGCTGCATATGACAATAAAATAAGAACATTACATCATGTTGTTTCATTTCAAGGCTAAAATGACTTCACACAGACCTGACTGAACTTCTAAAAACTCTCCATAAAACATAACATTGTCTGAAACAATGCTCTCTCATTCAGAATGAAATTAAAATTGAAATCAAGGGAGCTGATAAGTAACAAAAATAAAAAGGAAAAAAGGTTGGCATAATCCAAAGATCTCTTCAGTCCTGCTGAAGTTATTGAAAGCCCAATTTCTCTGATTGCTCTCCATCTGGTTTCTAAATATGGTTTTTTGTGTAAGGAGAGCAGCTTTTAGCGTGGCATTACTGTGTGCTCCTGCCCCTCTGATTTTGTAAAACCTGCAGCTGTTTCAGATTAAAGCCCATCATTACACACAGTTTTCTACCATTAATGGAGCGCCGCGGTCGCGTTCTCCCCACTCTCGTCTGCCTCTTAAACATGACAGCCTTTCAACTGGGAAAATGGACTCCGATAGTACTTTTAGCAGCAGATAGAGCTCTTCAAACTAAACTTTTAGCGTCTGACGAGGATTATAGCTGTTCTGCATTTTTCAGAAGTTTCTGCTTTGGCACTTAAAAGTACAGTACTTACAATTTAGTGGTAACTCTGAATATATGTAATGTAACGCTCATAACTTAGTTTTTTTTAGAGTATAAAGTAGATCAAAATAATTGTATCTCCAGTGGGGGCGGATCTTCTTTGAGTCCACCATGTTGAACAACCATGTTTGTACAGTCGCTTAGGATGAACAAAGTGAACACTGGAGGACTTAGGCTGAAGTTGCAGAAATACGACGTGAGGTTTCACCTCTAAATACCAATGAGGACAAAGATGGTGAATATTTTCTTTGTTTCGATAAACGGATGATCGTACTTTATATTTAGCATAAGAAAAAGAAACAGCATGAAACCTTGACATCGAAGGAAACACAAAGACCCGAATCCTGAAATTCTTGTGAAATAAATGGTCTGGTCTGCACGGTCATCTCAGGGGATTCAACTTGGCAAGCGACAGACGACTGCAAGGTGCTCCTTCATTGGCCGTGAAAATGGCTCCAGGTTAACCTGGTCAGGTTTGTCTCCACTGAGACGTGGCTGCTGCTCGGGGCTCTATCTATTTTCGCCGGGAAGTGTCTTTCCAGCAGCATGAGGCTAAAGAAACCTTCTCGTCAAAGGAAACATAAAAACCAGACCCGTGAAACTTTTGAAAGGTAATCTAGTGGGGTTCACACAATTGGCCCTGGAGTTCCAACTTGGCAGACAACGGATGGTGGCACGGTCCGTCTTCCGGGGCGTGCAACACCACTGGGTGCTGGGTCAACTCGGAACGTCTTTACTCAGATCTTGAAGAAAGTACTCTCCATCCCGGAAGGCATCACCCATGCAAAGTCCGTCATATGCCAAGTTGAATTTGCACCGTCAACTGCACCGATCTCACTAGTTTACCTATATATGGTTTCACAACATTGTTACCTTCTTGAGGGCTTTTTATTGCACTAAATAATGACTTTTGAAACCCTCCCCTCCTTCCCAGTACAATACAAGAAACAGACCTGCCATGATAAAACTACCTCAGTTTGGAACAAATAATAGTATTGGTTATATTACATCTAAGCTTCATACATTTGCAGAATAAACAAAAAACACACACACCATTGTATCTGTTTGAAAGTCGAAGGCCACTCTTGCTTGTTAAGGTGGCCTTATCTGTTGCAATCAGGATCTTCACCGGTAGATCCCGCTAAATTCTTGCTCGGCACCTTTAAGGGGCAGAATTCCTGCATTATCTTCTTTGGGAAGCAACTGCTAACAGTAAGGAATTAATGATGTGCACATTGATTGTTATTGATCCTTTCTCTCTCGCTTTGATTTATTAGCCCACAGACAAATGAGACACGGTAAGTAATATACATACACGTGAGGTCTATGTGTATTTTTGTTTTCTCCCACATTTATCATATTTCTTCTGCACACTGGGGGTCATTTTTTATTCTTCTTTTTCTGTCTCCTTTCAAATGCTTGGTTGCTTTTATTTGCACTTTCAAGACTTCACGCCGTTGCATTACACTCCATGACCTTTAGTCCAATCGTAAAATCTCTGCTTCACACTTTATTTTTCTTATTCCGCTCCACCAACCCGCCTTTATCCTATACACACACACATGCACACACTCTCTTTCTTTTTCCAGCTCAGTGAATGTGTCCCCTCTACACCATATGCTCCACATTGTTTTGTGTCTGTCCTTGCAGCAGCCGTTGCACTCTCCTATTTTTAAACCCAATCCCTGTCCGTATTCCACCCATTGTGCATCATGACCTTTGACTAGGCGTCCCAAATACCGAAGCTACAGGAGCTCCATGCGGTGCAGGGGAGTCTTAATGGTGTCGCACATATCACTGCTACCAGAAACAGAGCCCCTTAAGGTTTTCAAAGTGTCACTTGAGCTGCAAAGAAGTTTGCAGAAGTTCAGATAAAGTTAAATGCCGACATAACTTCTCAAAAGCCAGTAAAGCATAACCTTGAAATGCTAAAGGGAGAGGTCCACTTCTAAAATCATTAAGGTAACTGAAGTTTGCCTCACTGTAGTTTCTAAGGGATACCCTCTTTCCCTTTTGGTATGGACTTTCGGCCTTTTCAATTGGAACCCAAACCAAATCCACAAGGGTATTTGGTAGAGCGCATAACACCACCGAAAGCCCAACAGTACCTCTTAATCGCTTAAACAACAGAATTTTGTGTAGCCACTTTTCCTTTTCAGGGTCGTGCGGGGCTGAACCCTTTTACCCAATGTAAACTCAGATTGGGCTGAACCCCAATCTGAGTTTACATTGGGGAGGTGCGTAAGAGGTGGGTTACACCCTTCACTACTAATTCCCAAATCTGCCTATCTCTTCCAAAATATAACTTATTCCTTGCTATTTGCTCAATCCTCCTATCAAGCTTTAGCAAAATTGATCGGGTAGTTTATGGGTAATAGCCCTTCTTAAGATCACATAATGGTCAAAATTGACTGCAGCAATCTTAATAGGCAAACAAATGAGAAATAAAGCAACACGGAAATGGGGGACTATTGATTCAATCTTGCAATGTCAAAGAAGACTCATGGATCCACCCCTTTTCCTCATCCACATCAAATTTAAATGGGCCACTTCTCCCAACTGCTCAGCAAGCAGGCTGATTGCAGCCTTGGTTTTGACACCTCAGTGTGCTATTATTCATTTTGGATAATGGGTGAATCAAATCAATCCCCACACCTTCCTTTGCGGTGACTCATTCAAGTCTTTCTCAAACACTCCTCACGTCACATCTTACCTTCTGTCTCTATCTGCCTCCCTCTCTCCCCCAGTAAAGACTCCCAGTGTATAATCCATACTTTTAACAGTGACTGCGGCGAATCCCTTCCTCCCCTGTCCCCCTCCAGAGAGACCCCAGCGGATGAACAACATCCTGACCTCGGCCACGGAGCCCTACGACCTCTCCCTGTCCAGATCCTTCCAGAACCTCAGCCATCTGCCGCCATCCTACGAGCTGGCCCTCAATTCTGACTTAAGTAAATACTCCCCTTTCTTTCACTGATTAAGGTGGCGGCCTTTTATTCGACCTCGCCGTGTTTCAGACTGGTGCACAAAATAAAGAGTCAGGAATGACGTCACAACAAACGTCCCTGTGCAGTAAAGTGTCAAATGATTCACATTGTCTGGCCTGAGGACACATCTTATTGTCAAGTACAGAGGAATGCATCATGATAAGTGTCCTCAGAGGTTTTGTGGCATTATCAGCAGATCATGCTCTCACTTTGATATAAACTTCCTAGAATTCATTAAACCTCAAGATCCTCCATAGATCATCGCCCCCCACTGACTCATGTATCCGACCATCGACTGACATCTAATTGGACTGTAATTTGGCTCCATATGCGGCCCATGTCATGTTGCTAATGTGTGTTAATAACATATTAAATGCCATCTGTCTCAGCTGAATGGCTTCTATACGGCTACAAGATGGCGTTTTAATTTTCCATCCACGCTAGAGCTCATTATCTTTGCTCAGGACCAAAGCTTGCATTTTTCCTGTGTTTCTCAAGCGCTCTGATCTTTTTATTAATCCAGAAAAACTCTCTCTGAGTCAATCTCTAAATGTGAAAAAATTCACACAGAGCACAGAAAGATGAGAAGAAACTGAGGAAAATATGAGCGTAAACATGAAGGATCTGTGGCTGGTGATGATGCGTCGATGATGATTTCATCATATTCCATCTTTTCAAGGCTATAATTACTGGGAATGGAACAGCTGGACTACTCGTCTGTGCATACAAACCTCTTGTTTTTAAATTCAGACTTCTCTTTAAGATGCCCGCGTAAACAGACACTGAATATTTGGTGCTCAGTGTCGTCATTTATCAGTCAAAAGAAACAGTGATGGTGGAAACACAGTCCGCTCGCTCCCATATTAAGCAGTGAGTTATCACATCTTACAGATTTGTTGACAGCAAATCTTTTCTCAAAACATTACAATTTTTTTCCTCAAGGAGCAATTCAGGGTTTGCATTGATTTATTAGTGAGAAATTACAGATCGCTAACAGGTGGCGTATTTTATTCCGTCTTTGCATTTTCTGCAGGATTTCATATTCACTACATCCTTGACTCTTGAGAAAAGTCGTACAGTGATAGGAAGCCATTGAAATTTGTCACTGGGGAACACACGCTTTGGTGCAAACTCCTTTCAGAGCATTCGACATTCCTCTTTCATATATGTTTGCTTTTTCGCTCCCTTATCAACTCGGGGCTTTGCTCTTATCTCGTCGGAGCCTTGTTCACACAGAGAAGAATCACCACAACTGCCAAGGTGCTTTTTGAGTCTGTCAAAGGAAAAAAAAAACATCTTTTAGAACCCTGAGTGAGGTCTTTGGAAAGAAGCCCAAACATTTTTTTTTGGAATATATTACCTACAGAGGTGAGGATGATGATGATCTGTTTGAATAAGCATGGCTTTTTTGCAATTTTAAATAATTACATCTCCCCCGTCTTTCAGTGGCGCTAACCAAACAAAGATTGAGGAGGCTGCTTCTGCAAAGAGCTGCAAAAAGGAGGAGAAAATAACCTTATTTGGTTTGTTTCTTCATTTAACCCTTGTGCTTCACTCTACTCGTGCTCTCTGATCACATACAACATCCCCTATCTGAAAGTGCCATTAAATATTATACATATTATATTTCATATTAAAATTTCGATAAGGATGGACAGAATGATGTAAAGATGAATGATTTATTCCAACAGATGATGTAAGATATTTAGTCTTTTGGAGAATCTTTACGATTGACTCTTGAAGAGGATTGTTTAAAGGGTATCTGCCCTCAACAGCAGCAGGTATGCAGGATTTAGGCTCGTGTGTTTCACAATTAATTTTAAGATTTCATCGTTTTAAATCTTTGAATCGGCTACTACCACCTCACATTTCTGTCCTCTGACAAGACAAAAAAGCTGAAGACCAGGTATGGCCAAGCTTTTTCTGTTGTTGCTCCCAAACTGCGGAAGGAGTTACTCTCCTAATATTATTCCCCCCTCTTACCGTCCGTATTTAAATCCCACTTTAAAACAAATTTTTATTCCTTAGCTTTTATCCAGGATTAGATGTGTACATTAATTCTTTTGTGGCATTGTGGCTATCCTACCTATTAACCGTACATCGCTTTGGTCAACTTGAGTAGAGTGGAGTTGAGAATCTTTGAGGAAGAGGTAGAATCAGGGAGGTGGAGAGCACGTGACTCAGCAGCATGAAATAACCAGATGAAGAGAGAGTCATATCCAAAAAGACAGACACTGATGATGATAGGATAATCATGAAAGAGTTTCACAGTTGCTCCCTGAATGAAAACAGCTGATATTAAGACTGAGCATGAGGGAAAGGTGAGAATAATAAATTGGATGAGCAGTGTTGCATGAGTGTGCAAGGGGATCGAGCCTTTGATTGACTATTTTAAATATTAACTAACTTATAACTTTAATTTAAACCTTTAAATTAAACCAACGTTATGATGTTTCCATCAGTCAAAGGGAGTAAGGGCAGTGCAATGCTTTGGGCATTGTTCTGTTGGGAAACCATGGGTCCTGCCATTTAAGTGGATGTTACTCTGGCATGTACTGCCAACTTTTTGTGATATGCATGGATAGGATCTCACAGTCCATTTAAGATTAAGAGAGTGTCTGTTTTGGGAAACTTAGAATATGAAAGGAGTTTAATTAACATTGGTTCTTGTACTCCAGTAATGGGAAAATGGACCGTGAGATAGGAAGGCTGTTGGTGTGGTATCAGCAGTAATGCTGACTGCCTATCATGGTGAAAAGAGAGCTGAGTTGTAAGGCAAACTCTAGTCGATCTACATTCCAGCCATATCTTAAGGTCATGAACAAAAGAAGATTGAGATGAGATTGTGGATAAAAGGGACTGCAATTAGTTTCCTCTAACCTTAGAGATAAGGAGCTTAGACATCTGGTGGGACCTCCGAGTAGAGCTGCTGTTCCTTCTCATCAGGCATTTGATAGGAGTCAGAGGCAATAACATTGATCTGAGACGCGTGAGTACAACCAAGGTTGTCAAAATAATGTGTTAATATTAATTTGAGAAAAAGTTATGCATTGGGAAAAAAAGAACACTGATCAGACTCCATTATGGCCTTTTTACCCTTACATCAGGGGCTTTAAATCTTTTGGTTTTGTAAGTACTGTGTTTGGGTTGTCTTCAGCAAAACTCTACATGAAATAGAGAGTGAAACAATATTTAATTTACAGTGTTCTTCATGTGGGTTTCACTGTGGACATATAAGCCCACTAACATTTCCATCCACCTCGGATCAGCAGATTATCGGCTTTCATGCTGCTTTCTCCTGTTTCATCATTTCTGCTGCATTATTGATGTAGAATGTGACAGACCAGGAGAAAAGTCAAACTAGTGAACTATCAATCAAATCAATCAAGTCAATATCCATAGTCTACATATACACGTGAATTTTTACATAAGAAATGCCTTATATGTCAACTCTAATCATAGCAGAACAGAATACATTGCTGCTTCTTATATCTTTGAGTCTATATTCACAGTAACTGGATGTTTGACCAATTAATGGAGCTATGGGCCACAGCTTGACAATCGTCTGCATATTTGTAGCCTTTGGTTGAGTTTGAGTTTGACATTTTGCATCATAATGTCACACAAACCATCTCCTCTGGGAAAAATTCTGGAGGAAAACACCACAGGGGTCTAAAGTTTCACCGATATCATTAGCGTTGCACTCCTCCTCGAGGAACGGTAAGGTGACCTTCTGTACCCGAGCAGGACATCCCTCCCATCGGGCCAAGCATCCACACAAACAATTCCCATCATACCTATTCTGTCACAGGTCAGTGGAGCGCGGGATGGTCCTCAAATGGCCATTCGACCTCCGTATGCTAGAGTAATTAACTACTGTGGAGGTAACTACCCCTCAGCCACAACAGATAATGAAAGAACTTCTGTGGTGTCTCTTACCTGTGTGCCAGCGCTACCATAAACAGGTAGATAAGTCTTCTGAGAGGGGTCTGCTGTGTTAACCGCATGCGTAAATGACAAATGACTTTTAGGAGCATGTTTGCACCTGTGAGAGAGACTGAACAGCTTTCGGGGAGAGGTATTAAACAACTGGTTGCCCCTTCAAGAACAGGATGCAGATGAACCGTTGAGTATTGTGGCATGCTGATGAGTCCTCTCCACACTGAAGGACAACGACACTGATGGGAGTCTGGTGTTGTCCTCTTCTTTCGTCATTACGAGGGACAAAACCATTAAAAACAGTGTGAAGAGCTAAAAATGGGCACCGACACAGTTGGAGTGTCCCGTTCAAAATGTAGGACAGACATAATGGAGACTAAAGTGTTCACCAAAGTGCTATTCTACCATCTGTGTTTAGTCAGCATGTTTTATATAGAAGGCTTCTCTATCTGAGAATGTGATGTAGGGGCTCTCTGAGAGGAATATCCCACAACTCCTCCAAGGACTCAATACGGTCAATGGCTGGGTTTCAGCTTTCATTCGAACTTCCAACAAGAATGATGAAGTAAGCTGGTTAACTAACAACATCACTCCTGTGAGAAGAACTGAACTGAAGTGAGGTTAACATCAAACACATCTGCAAGATGTCCTTTCACCATCTTAGAAATATTTCGAAACTCCGTTCTTCACTCACCTTGAGTGATGCTGAAAAGCTGGTCCACGCGTTCGTCTCCTCCCAACTGGATAACTCTAACTCACTTCTCATCGGGATCCCTGATAAAAGTCTTCAAAGACTGCAGTATGTTCAACACAGTGCTGCAAGGATCCTGATGAGAGTTCATAAACACGAACACATCACCCCTGTTCTTCATTCCCTTCATTGGCTTCCCATCTCCACCAGGATTGATTATAAGATCTCTCTCCTCACTCTCCAGTGCATCCATGGTAATGCACCCCCTTACCTGAAAGAACTAGTCACCCCACTGACCTCGACACGATCCCTCCGTTCTACACAGTCATACCGCCTCCTCCTTCCCCGGACTAAGCTCAGCAACATGGGTGATCGGGCCTTCTGTTCTGCTGCCCCTCGTCTGTGGAATGCCCCCCCTGACCATCTCAGGGCTCCACAGATGACTGACACAGTTAAAAAAGGACTTAAAACTTTCCTTTTTAGCAGAACCTATAACTGTAATTAACATTAATGCTTTTGGTCATGTTTTTATATAGTTATTATTTTATTTTTCATTGATGCTTTTATCTGCTTTTGCTTTGTAGCACTTTGAGATTTGATCCAAATGTAAATAATAAATTAAATGTATTATTATTTATTCTTATTAACAAGTCATGCTGTGTTTACACAGAATGTGATGCAAAATTCTCCCATGGCCAGAAGTAGACATTTGTAGTCATGAATTCATACCAGGTAGCGTGAATCCCTAATCTCTTACACATAATAGAGGAACTATTTCTGCTGGCAAGAGAAACCATCCAGCTTGAGGAAATGTCTGATAGAAGCTGTAGTCCCAGCATGCAGTGGGTTCCTGCAAAACAATAAAGATTGCCGCATTGGCAAAATTGCAGCACACGTTCCTGGTGGATTACCTCCAACTAGGACAGCATATATTGACTTAATGAAAGATTAAATAGTTGCCTGTGAGCTTTAGAAACCTGTGTGCCCTTTGTTTTGCCTTCACTAAGCCTTTAAAAACATTAACCTGGTCTGGGTTGTACTTCTTATGCCATTTTTAGAGTGAACACAAAATACATCTGCTTCTCTTTGCTTTTGTTTGTTTACATTTTACTGAAATGTTGGAAATGGAGATCTCAGATCTTACGATGTCTACTCAATTTAGAGACCTTTTTAGCTGATTTCCTTGCTATAAGTACCTTGTTCGATCTTTTTGTTGGTCTCACACATAATACGTGATTAACCAGTTGAGATGAATCGTCCGATGACTCAACTCTATCCATAAGGCTTCTAGAGGGAGAGGCATGTGCAGGGATCATCACATTGTGCAAACAGACATGGCTAAACTTATTGGCCCAGTAAGGCCATCTTATTAGGATATTCTTAGGGTGCTTCCCTTTGGAGGTTTCCTAGGCACGTCAAAATAGGAGATCCTGATCTTCCGATCTGGGCATCAACTCCAGAGGCTGGCAAATGATGTTTTCTGAAGGCTTTCAATAATTTTTAGTTGACAGAAAAACTAATGAACTTCCAAATTGTCCTTCATCTCAGAAATTATATCTGAATAGAACCAAGGAACCAACTTACAAAAGTGACTACAAGCCCTTGATATTTAAATCCTTTTTGCTCCAAAATAGCAAACAAATGGTTCTACAATACGTTGAATGGCACCTTCTAGAATGCAGGAACCATGAACTAGAGTTTAGTCTTAGGTCCTATTAAATGATTTCAAATTTTTAACACCAAGCAGTATTCCATATTGTGCCAATGGTGTATTTAGTGAGCCTAGACACTAGTGTTACTGTTGTGTTCCTCTGATTACCTTTATCCTCTCACTCCTCAGGCGAAAAGGACATGGACGACTACTACCCAAGGAAGCATCATCATCATCCTGAATTTGGTGGCCAGGGACCAACTCACATGGTGAAACTGAGTGCAGATCACCAGCAGCACCAGCACCAGCAGCACCAGCACCAGCAGCACCAGCAGCACCAGCGGCAGCGCCCGCGCCGAGTCCAGAGGGCCATGTCCCAGGATCACGTCTTGTCTCCTCCCAGGACTCCACGTCGTGGAGACTATGGATTATCTTCTTACGGTGTTATGGCAGCAAATGCATACAGCAGCAGCCGCCATCTCTCAGATGAGCAGCTACTTTCAGCTGACCGCCTCCACTCCCAGGAACCTTTGCTGTCTCCAGCAATGAGGCGTGACAAGTTCCGGGAGAAAGCAATGGCACGGGCGATGTCTCACGCTGACATGTTGTCGCCCGTTACACCGGTCATGGACCGCCACAAGATGGCGAAGATGCACTCTCAGCCCAGTGACTCCTACAACACGTTGACAGTCAACCATCTAGCAACTACATCTAAGAGGCAGGCTTTCGCCTCCCGACGAACACACACAGTGGACCACCTACAGTACATTCCGGGCCACCACCACACGTACCGCACTGCCAGTAAGAACGAGGTGACTGTTTAACCGCAGCATGGCGAGCTGAAAGATTTCTGAGACACAACAATCTCCAAAATCAGCTAACCTCTTCGGCAGAAGTTTTCTTTCCTCATATCGATATACTGAACTCCTCCTGCTTTTTAGCACAAGCTTGACATCTCATCTAGATGTCGGATAATTAGAATCAACTCCAGTGAAGACATTTCTTCTCTTACAGCATCATAAGGGCTTGGCGCAAAGAGAAATCCTTAAAGTCAGAACATTTGACAGAATCAAAAAAGTATTTTTTAAACCAGACACGGGACTGAAAGCAAATTGTATCAAGTTTGAGTATATATATATACTATATTTACTATTTGTTTTTTCATTCCTTGTTATAGCTTTAGAGAGTCTCCATGACTGATGTAAACACTTAAAGCGGTGCCTCTTGAAAGTATCCCATTTCAACAATGAAGTGGATCCGTGGGTTAAAAAGCACAATTAATGAACTCCCTTCCTTTTTTTTGTTTCATTTTACTCTTTTTCTTTGGTAAACGGCCAGAACATATCAGCTTATTAGTAAAAACCAAGGCTATTTCTGTTGTGTACGATACATGATTGTAAATAGGCTATATTAGCAGCATTTAAAAGAAAGATAAAGCTGGCCTTTTGGAGTTATTTTTTATCCCCAATTTATCATTGATTCCCAATTATACATTTTAATTTAAGGTAAGGCAAAGATCCCATGTTCATATTATTTCCACAGATGTCTGCTTAATATGTGGATGTAATATATAAATGTGGAGTATTTTCTCTTTTTGTTTGAACTGTGCTTGTAGCATGGAATGATTATGTATGAAACCACCTTCCATCGGCAGCTTTAGTATTTGCTTAATTTTCAGTTCACTCTCTTCCTTACGTTGTCGTTCATCGGGATGACCCTCCTCCCACTATGCTAGCGTAATGATTGCTGCCATCTATACTTATCAGGTACCCAGGAGCGTATCTATGGAGTGGTAGTCGTGTGTTGTTGTGTTGACTGAAACAATCAGTACTAACTAGTTTTAATCAGTAGTCAATCAAGCATTACTTAAAACTGTGAAAAGTTTGTCCCGATGTTGTCATTAAAGCAATGCCTTATTGTATGGAAGCCCATATGCTCTTGATTGAACAATCATACTCTGGTCTCATGTCTTGTTGTCCCAGCATTTTATGCTTTATCATTCCTTATGATTTAAGGTATCCCTTGCGTCTGATATTCAAAATATCTAAATGGACTCTTTAATAATTCTAATCCAATAGTTTTTGTGTTCGCATGAGAACATTTTCTGGTATCAATTCTGATAATTGAAAGTGAGTAGTGGAGCAGCACGCTGCTGCTTTCAGTAGTCGCTGGTATGAGGGGATCCGAGTGTGTCTTAAGGCTTAAGTCTAAGTACCAAGTCAAGACAATTCAGTCTCATGCCAAGTTCCAAGTGAAGATGATTTGGTCCCATTTCTGGTCCAAAGTCAAGATAATTTGATCCCAAATCAATATAATTCTAGTTGATCCTGACGCTTAGTATCCTGATCTCAAGGCAAGACTTAAATCACAAAAATCTGATTTTAGGGCAAGCCTCAAGGGAATATCAAGTTCAGATAATTTGGTCCCTGGGCAAGTGAAGTCCAGGTCAAAACAATTATGACCCAAATCGAGGCAATGAGGACGTCAAACCAAGTCAGAAAATTAGGTCTTAATTAAAGATAATATTCTGCCCCAAGGCAAGTCCGGAGTCAAGACAGTTTGAAGGGAAGTTCAGTCCAAAGGCAAGATGATTAGGTCCCTTGTCAGGTCCCATGGCAGGGTAATTAACTCTCAACTCAAGGCAATGTGGTAGAGAATCATGCTGCTGCCATAAATGGTCATTTTATAGATGTAGATTTCAAGCCTTGACTTTAAGTACCAAGACAAGTCAATTCGACCACATGTTCCATGTATGGATGGTTGCAGGTCGAGGCAAATTAAGTTCTTCCGAGTCCCAAGCATAGATAATTGGGGTCCAAGGCATGCTTAAAATCATGACAACTTATTCCCAAACCAAAATCGTCAGAAAATCTGGTCTCATTTAAAGACAATTAGGTCCAAAGCCAAATTCCAATTCAAGACAATAATGACCCAACCATGACACCTCCTGCAATCTCATTGCCGTTCCTATTCAAAGTTTATATGGTCATTCTCATATGAATTGTCAATACTGTGAAGAAAATGCGGTCAAGCCAAGATTCATATCTGTTCCAAGTCCCAATTCAAGTATACAGACTAGTCAAATCAATCCCACATCAAGTCAAGATGATTCAATTCCAAGTTTGGACAAGTCTTCCCAGATAAAGTTCAAGTCAAAACAAATCCCAAAGCAAGACATTTAAGAACGAGACCAACTTTCATGTCGACACAAATGAATCCCGAGTCTAGTCCAAAGAAATAATATGAATTTATCTGGATGGAGTAGATTTTCCGCTGTGTAAAAACCTAAATACAATGTTATTTATTTCCAGAACTGTATTTGTTTTATTTCATGAAAGTAACGTGTCATTATATATAAATGTATGATTACGTAGAAATGCTTCATTATTTGTTTTTAATGACAATGAATTAAAGACAACCTCGTAGGGATGTTTAAAGCTGGGCAGCAAGAGTCCAACAGACTTTTCTTCTTGAACTTATTTAAAGGTTGATGTGGTACTTTTCTTCTTCTATGCCAGGTTTGTTTTAAATGATGTCAATAGAGACATTTGTCTACCCCAAAATTATTGTCTTTGCGTAAACATGCTTTATTTTCTCTTTTCCTGGAGAGAGCTTGTAAGTATATTTTATAGATAAGGGTGAGAGGAGGTGTTAATTTTTCCTTAGACTTTACCAGACAGATATTTGTACCCTCACCTCACTCAACTAATCTTCAATTATCTGCTACTTCCTTTCATTTAATTAATAATGATGTCATCCCAAGAGCCTATTTCTTTATGTGCAATATAACCTATTCATGCAACATCACTCTATTGTTTTTGAAAAGTTGTGAGATTAATTTTCTGCCACCGAGAGGCTTTGTTGTCCTATTCATTTAGGACTGTCTTTTCATAGAATTTTATATAATACAGCAAGGTGTGGTATGAATGAAAATAACGTGTCTGTGTAATTGCACAAATAACTAGAAACTAATTTAAAGGCTTCAAAACAACAATGCAACTGTTCTCTTGCTTTTTTTTCCTTTGGTTTGTAACAATTAAAGGACATCCTGTGTTGTATACGTCACTTTCATTAATTAAGGCCAGTGCTGCTCCAGTGGATGGAATCTCTAATGAGTTTATTTTGTTTTAATCTTGCACTGTAAAACTTTAGACTCCATACTGATCAGTGTGACGGTGAAACTTTTTAATGGCCATTCGTTTTCAGCTAAATGGAAGTGATTATAACCAAGAGGCGTTTTTTTCCTACAGCATTCCATTATTTTCCCAAAAAATACAGTTGCAAAAAAATAAAACATTCCCCAAATCTGGTTTGCAGTTTTTGTTGACCAACCAGACCAAATATTGCAGCCACTTACTGTTGAATTCAGAATAACATTGATTATCTTATGTTTTCACAATGGCAGACGTTCATGTGTTGGAACCAGTTAGACCTAGCAAGTGTGACAATCTGAGCAGTTCGGACGAGGGGCAAAATTGTGATAGGTAAACGACTGGGTCCAAACATATCCAGAAATTAAGTTCTTGCTGGGTGTTCCTGGTCTGCAGTGGTCGATTCTACTAAAAGTGGTCAAAGGAAGCTCTTTCAAGGAACTTCCTTCCACCAATATCAACTATGATAAACACAAGAGCTGTCATTTGAAGTAATTAATACTGGGAAGTTAAGTAACCAAATTAAGCTTTATTTATAGGACCCCTTTCTAAACAGAGTGCATATCATAAAAATCAAAGGACAAAGTGCTTCAATTAAAGCAAGAACTCATATATCAGCAAAGAGCACCACCACAAGAGGTGAGTTTGTGTCAACAGGCTCGGATCTAATGGTGGGGGGGAGGTTTCGCCATAGATCCAGTACTAATGAGTAGTCACTTTTAGTTTTGACTTTGAGCATCATCATAATTCAATCAGGGAGAGTTCTGACTTGATGCCCTGAGGGTTCTGTTGGTGTTGTAGCTGGCCAGCAGCTCAGAGATGTCAACTGGAGTTGATCCAAGAAGAGCTTCTTTAAGGAATTTAGAGAATCAATCAATCAAGGTGATGGAGTGGGGCTAAAATAGGAGCAATATGAAATCTCTTTCTCAAAATGTAGCGCCCGCATTCTGGACAAGATGGCCGATTTGACTAAGACAGGAAGAAAGGTAGTTTTAATATGTCAAGTTGGGAAAAAAATAAACCTAAGTCGGAGGATAAAGCCAGTTTATAGAGATGACGAGCAAATTTCAAATGAGGTGACGCCGAGATTCCTGTAATATGGTTTCAACATGGGGAGCAATAGAAATAATGTGCTCAAGAATATATTTTACTGTGTTACTTTGGTGCAATTTAACACCAAAATCAATCCAAACATCTGACAAGCAGCAAAACTCGAAAGACTACAAGTTAGGACACTAGCAATTGTGGATAAAGTATTCAGGTCCTTTATTTCAGTCAAAGTACAGATACAATAGAGTGGAAAAAACTCCACTACAAGTGAAAAATCTGCTCTGAAAACTAACTTAAGGATAAGTTTAAAAGTGTTATCAGCAGAATGTAATTCAAGTATAAAAGGTAGTCATTGTGCAGTGAAGGGCTCCCATGCGGACGTATTTTCGTAGGACACTTTTGGATAACTGCACTGATGTGTTGCCGAATACCACTGCTATCAATGTTAAATAATTAGGTAATCTAATTACTTTATTCTGCTGAGTAGTTTGAGCTAAAGGCTCATAACAACCTGTTTAAAGCGCTGTGGTCCTGCTATTAATGTCTTAATGCCCGGAGTTTTCAGCTTTTTTACATTTTCCAGATAATTCAATATGCTTCATGAATAGTTTGTTAAGCATAGGAAGTAGGAAAAGGTTCTAAACCATTAAGGAAACACTACACATGGACATGAAGTGCATGAAAATTGCATTCTGAAAAGTAACAATGAACTGCAGCTGTGCAGTTGCTGTAAGGAAAAGCATTTCAATAATGCGTTGTCTGACTGAGTTGGACCCTGAAATGGACCCTGAAATGGACCTTAAAGCAATGTCACTATGGTGGCATCATCACACAGTAACCTTAGTTTTGGCGCCGTATGGCTAGCTTCGGTTCAGTGATGTTAGCTGCGATACAGCAACTTTAGCTTTGGTACACTTTGCCATTGCGAAAATTGACAATTTTTTTACTTCGATACAAAATATAACGCACATCTTATGTACACTCAAGATTGCACCAATTTCTGTAGACATCTTTGTTTATTAAATCAATCAATCAATCTGACCCCTTTCCAAACAAGAACTCTCATTCCGATTGAAATTTAATTCTGTTACGTTTGGTTGGAACAAGCCTTTTGAAATAATCGATCAGAAAAAAACAGTGGATTATACTATATCGTGGAATAGAGTCGCTGTCAATCTGACCATTCGCTAATAAAGAATATCGATCAATTCAACCTAGATCAATCTAAGTATTTGTTCAGCCTCAATTATTCGATGTCCTCTGTTTGAAATTCTGTTCCGGTTGTCTTCATTCTGTCCTGCTCGTCTTTGTTTACACATCAATCAGTCTGAGCAAGATTGGTCCTTCATGGCGCTGTGGCAACTGATCCGATCGGATCAGCACAGATATATCTATAGTCAACAGTATCCTTTAGAAATCCTTAAAGGATGCTCGTCAAGGGAATTTCAAGAGTATTAAAATAAGCGAAAAGAAAGCGAGACGCTTCATCCTAGAGGTCTGCGTGTTTTTAACAAAAAAACTGAAAAGGTCATCCATCAGAGACGGATCTCAGAGCACGACATCACACAATGACTGTGGAAGAAGATGTATGGATGAAGGTAGATGTATTTGCATTCCCCAGACTGGCTATTATTAAGCTAGACGGACAAAACATCATTTCTTTTAGGTGGTGAACACAGTGATCACTCCTAATGATCAGGATCGTTCAAGCCACAGGCTGGGTTAAACATTTGGAGAAAATAACGTGTTTAATCGCCAAATATTTGACTGTTGCTCCTGTTCCAGGTCACAGGTGTTGAAATAACCTTGTTCCCTTATCCATCTAAATGCAAATGACTGGTATTGAAGAACATCTCTCATTTTGCTATCTACCCATTTGCGTCTGGACTATTTCAACCAAAGAGTGTTGTTCGGGTAGTGTGAGAAATGCATTATCTGCCCACTCTTTTTTGAATTTCATGAAAGTGTTTCTATGTAACCGGACGTTACGAGAACGGCAGATGTGTCAGGATTTTCAGTGTTGAGGATGATTGTTTCCACGGTGTGATGACGCACAAAAGATTAAACAAACAGGGCTATGAAGAAAGTATTGGTAATGTGTGTACCTCATACCGAACTACAAACAAATTCAACATAAAAGAACCTGAATAAACACAGAATGTAAGTTTTACACAGGCAAAAGGTTATCCAATATCTGAATCACCATCTTGAAAAAGTTTTCACCTCCGTTACATTCCACCGCCACCACCATGCTTGACTGCAGGTCTAATGTTCTTCTTGTGGAATGCTGTGTTTGGTTTACACAGACGGAGCGGTGATCATGTTTTCAGACAGCTCAACTTTCCACTCTTTAATTGATCAAGGTGCCTTAATGATCTTCTGGGTCAGTAGTGGCTTTCTCCTCTAAACTCACAAATGATGCCATCTTGTGTCTTTAGATTATTAGAGCCATGAATTCTGACCTTTAACGAAGTTGGGCTTCTTAAATTAATCTTCACAAGGATTTCGGAGGAATTTTTTCGAAGTTGGTCCACTTCTGTGACGGTTCTCTATTATTCAAAGTCTTCGCCATTTGTAGATAAAGTGTCTAAAAAAAGTGTGGATCTGTGGAGTCCCATAACCTTAGAAACCTCTTTAAAACTCTTCCCAAAATGATGGATTTCAATCTTCCCCTGAAATTTCCTATGAGTTTGGTATAGTGTGCTACTGGTGAGACCTACAAGCTAACTTCATGCCTCTGAAAATTAAGTGATGATTGGATTGAACATGGCTGGTTCTAGTCAGGCAGAGGGGGACCATCAGAGCCTTCAGAGAAGGCCGAACGTATCAGTATTTGAAATGTCATATTTCATTCATTCATTTAATAATTATTCTCTTCTAACTCTAATTTTGGCCTCATTTTCTACAAGGTATGATTCAGAAGAGAAATAGTTACTGTCCTGAAAACATCAAAACAGAGTTATCCAATCAGTTTTTGGGGGATTTTTCTTTGAATTAAAACTTATTGGAAAGGAAAATATGCTGAAATGCACCGTCTCCTCCGTTAAGAAACTGTTTTGTAAATACAGAAAGGAGGACTGACTTTGTCTTCAGATGAGGAACAGCTTTGGTGAGTCTAATTTAAAGGTATCTTAAATACCTGTTGATTATTGCTTGGTGTTGGTTGTTGCTACTGTTGTGGTGAGAATGACGTCCACATTCATTCACCCGTGTTTATGCCAGCAGCTTGGCTGGAGTCCGTGAAAACGCTGTTGAATCCTACCTACATTTTATGGCATTTTTGCTTTCTGTCTAGTCTTATGAAAAAATGTGACTGGTTGTTGAGAGTTTATTATTTAGTAATGAAAATTACATGAGTTATGTGACATCTATTAGTGATGTGATATCATGTCCTTCTGTGTAATAATGCATCATCCTTGATGGTTTCTGTGTGTGTCTATGCAATCGCAGTACATTGATCTGTAATACCCAAAGGTAATATGAAAAATCTCAGTTTTTGATGTCCTGGACATCGCCACAAAGTACAAAAATATATGCATCAAGTGATTCGTATGCCTTCAGTCGTTTTTTCGTATAGATGATGGTTCTCACGCAAGGTATACAGAGATATCTGGCCACTGTCAGTCATTTCGTTAGATCCTTGACCGACTGCTCCGACAGTTAGTACAGGTCAGGAAATCTGACCCCCGTTACTCGGAGTTTCTTATTGTAAATTAAATTGTATTATCGAAAACCCTTGAAATAATCGGAGAATGCATCCAGATTATCCATATTCCACTTTGTATTTTTTTTCTCCCTGATATTGCATGTAATGCAGAGCTGTCGCTTTCTGCCACCAGTTAGGCTCCACCCACAAAATACGTCGTCTCAGTTTCCTAACACGATAAAGGTCTACTGCAGGAGTATAGCCCTGAAGGCTCCGGATCAAAACTCAATGTTTGCCAATGTAGTCAAGTACAGGTCAGGTACGGGTCAGTCCAGTCCAGCTGGAGCCGGTCATTAATGCAGTTGGTAGTTTTGGGATAGCTAAAAAACTTTTCCACACCATTAATGTAGGTATTGGGTAACCTCACAATGTCGTTTTTTTTCAGTATCATGCAGCACTTGTTAACTGATCATAGCTTTATGTAAAATAGGAAAAAATAATGAGCACTTTTTACATACACTAAATGTAGTGGATAGCACAAAGGTGGAAAATATGTTATGTTTTACTTTCCGCTGCTGACAACCACCTGAGCAGAAAGAGAGGCCATTATCTCAGCTGCAATTATACCAGCAGCAGAACCTGAGCAGAAATTGGACGGTTTGTTATTTATGGTTCACGAGCCCCCCTGCCTCCAGGGGGAAAGCAACTGATGTGGGCATCATGTAAATGCAAAATGAATAGAGCAGTGTGCTTAAGGAGAGTGTGTGAACACCACAGCATTCACAGGTGACGCACTGCCATGGGAGTTTGATGATGAATGCAGCTAATGGGCCAATGCAGTTCTCATTGCAACACGCACACATGTGTTGTTCTTAGAGGCGGCTGGTATCGATCCCTCTGACATACAGCTTCAGCAGCGCTCAAATGAGAGCGGTCAATAGCAGAGCTGTCTCGGAGATGGCCCTGAGTGTTTCTCCAGTGGATTGGAAAGATGTTGAAGGAAGAGCAGAAAAGAAAAAGAGATAACTTTTTTTTTTGCCTTTAAAATGTCTCAGAGAAGCCAACCTTCAGACTTTATCTATATTTATTTGCTATTCCAATAGTCATGACAGAGAGTTGAATGGGCTTATTCTCGACCGGAGAAGAAGAGACCCTAGTTCTGAGACATACATCATACGCTCCGAGGTAGTGTTCTCCTGACATTGATATATCAGGTGTCGGAAGCTGCATCTGAAATCCTCTAACTCCTTAATCATCTCATCATTTGGCATGCCATAACCATGACTGAAATGACAGTGGGTATAACCCTAGATGTAGCAAAAATCTATTAAATTGTCAAATAAAGGCCCACCCGTAGGACTCGAACGCAATTCATCGACATTATAATCAACCACGGTATCCACTGTGCCAGGGGTCCCCAATCGTTTCTGCACCACAGACTGGCTTGATAATGATAATACATAATGATATGATAATGACATAAAATCTTTGCAAATGTCTCCCTGCAATAAGATTGTCCAATCAACAGCTGATGGGAGGCAGCGACACAGGAAAAGTGTTCCAGATGTCTGGTCTATTCCACAATATAGTACAATCCACCGTTTTGTCTGATTGATTATTGCAAAACGCTTGTAACCAAATGTAACAGAATTAAATTTCAATCAGAATGAGAGTTCTTGTTTGGAAAGGAGTCTTTGTATGGAGCGTTTTCATTCTGATTAGTCTTTTATTCCATTATTATTCAGAATAAAGGGGTCCATGAACAACCCACCTACTGAAAGTAACTCCCACATATTAAAGTTTAACATCTATGAACTCCACACAGGAAACCTCAATTATAGCTTCCTGCCACACTGATGAATTAATATCCCGCCTACGTTGTCTTATTGACAAGCACCTTCATTAATCACTGTAGACACACCATCCAGTCTCTATCTGCTGCCAGATAACAATGCAGAGGTTTGTTAAATTTTCCACATACTGCTGTCTTACTCTTCTTCTCCATCTCCTCACCTTGAGGTTTGTTCATATTCTGTTTTTTATCCTCTGCCTCAATGTCACCTTGAGGCTTATTTTTTTCTGGACGTAAAGCTGCGATGCTTCACAAGGGTTTGGATCAATGTGCAGCACACCAGACATGAAGCCCTCTCCAGGGTCTGGGACTGGCTGGAATGTCCATTTGATCCGATGCCAGCATTCTATATATATATAGCATTCTATATATATATATATATATATATATATATATATATATATATATATATATATATATATATATATATATATATATATATATAATGTGTGAGAACATTTTTGTTCATTTTCCTGATATGGGTTGCAAGAGGCTGGAGACGGTCCCAGCTGACACTTGGCGGGTGATAGGTGGGGCATACCCTGGATACAAAGCCAGTTCATCATAGGGCCAACACATTTACAATTTAGAGTCACCAATTCACCTGGAATGTGCGATTTAGGCAAGGGGAACATGCAAGCTCTACACAGAAAGGGTCCAGTTTCACAGGTGGATTTGAGCCCAGAACCTTTTTCGCTGTGAGACAACAATGCTACACACTATGCCTTAGATGATCCCCTCCCACATATCTCCACCCAGCACTCAATTACCCATCAACTTCCCCATTTGTCAGTCTCAGTAGAGCCATCAGCCACCACCACCAGCACCAGCCACCAAGGGGGGTGATATCCACTGCTGCTCAGGGCAGATACGTTGAGTCAAAATCTTTCTGAAGATTGACTACAAAAACTTTTGCAATAAACTAATTATCACAAATTATCTTTATTCTCTGTCTCTGGTGATTGAAATGGTTTTATAGGGCCCTCCATGGGGCGGGATCTGTTCAAGGTTTCTACCTGCTTTTTTTTATTGCCATTGTTGCAAAGTATTGTTCATGTGGAATTTTTGGGTCTCTGTAGATAAAAAGTTTTTCTCTTTGTGCCTTGGGATATGTTTTTTTTCTATGTGTTGGTGCTGTATGAATAAAATAGATTTGACACGGGGTTATGGATTTTCATGACAGTTGCTGAAGGGGTTGGAAATGTAGCAGGGAAGAATCCGTTCAATTGTCATCATTTCCAAATATTACACAAAAACAGATCACATCAGAACATTTTATTAAAACTGTCTTGATTTTTTAAAGTTTTCTGAATCTTTCAAAGCATTTTGTCTAATAAGTAGGGTGTTGTTCTGTTAGCACACATGCTAATTGTAAAATGATTGCTTGGGCCACATGTGTCCACTAGTTTCATTTTGAAAGTGAATAGTTTTTTAATTGTCACAGACAATGTCAGTAGATTTTTGAAGCAATGAAAGCCTAAACTGTATTTGGTGAAAATTAATGTATAACTGCCCACTCCCCACTTAGAGTGGGCAGTGGGCAGATACTTGGTAGATACTAAACCAATCCAGACCAGGAACACTAAACAAAACCTGCAATTCTGGAGATGCTCTGACCTAGTAATCCAGCCATCAGGTCCTGGTCTCTTAGATCCTTGTCCATTTTCCTGCTTCCAACATCAACTTCAGGACAGAACTGCTCTCAATGAGTCCCAACCACTGACATGTGAGTTGTGGTCATAATGTAATGGCTTATATTCTTTATGTATAGTTAGACAGTTAATTTGTCCCCATTGTAAATGCTGATTAAATGTTAAAGGGCTAAGTCTAAAATGCACTCTCTGTAAGGTTATTATGTACTCTTCCTCTTTTTTGTACAAGTTGTTTGCCTCGGTGGAATTAATGAAGTTGTTTGATGATGATGATTTATTAATTTATTATGAATTGATAACCTCTAATGGAGACATTAATGGAGAATACATACAGTGCAATTAACATTTTTAAAAGCAAACGACAGTAAAAGAAGAATGTATGGCTTATCAATTAATTAATACTGAAATAAAATAAAATGTAAAATAAAAGTGCACAAGTGGAGAAGAAGGTGTGACGAAAACAGATGAATAAATAATAAAGTGCCTCGGCTTCCTCCCACAGTTCAAAAACATGCAAAATAGGTGAATTGATTACTCTAAATTGCCCGACTGAGTGAATGTTAATGTGAATGGTTGTCTGTCTCTGTGTGTCTGCCCGTAATGAACTGGTGACTAGTCTAGGGTGTACTCAACCTCTCGCCAAATGTCGTTGGTTTTAATGAGATCGACTTGAAATGTTGTTGCAACAAAGTCCAAGTTTGTGGATCACAGTTAGAAAAAGCAGTTCTTCCCAACTCTGGATTACCTTTTGGTGCCTTCAGGGTGAACTTCATCTCTGACTGATCAGGGTTCACCGATACAGATGGAGATCCAAGACTAGCTGTGCTGTCTGATACTAAAGGAGACCTACTGTAGCACAAATTACTGAAAAAGCTCCTACAATGGGCATGTGAGCGGCACAACAGGACTGCTGAGCCATTGAACAAGGTAGCCTGGTTTAATGAATCTAATTTTCTTTTACATCATGGGGACGAGTTGGCACAGCTGCATCACTTACCTTGGAGAGATGACACCAAGACGGGAAGAAGGCAAGCTGGGAAAGAAAATGTGATTCATTTCCTTTCCTGGCTTACTGCTTTGTTCTGCTGGGGAAACTTGGCTCCCCCCATTCGTGTGGCTGTTATTTTGACACGTAGAACCTACCTAAACATTGCTGCCGACCAAGAATCCCCCTGCGTGGTAACGGTATTCACTAATGGTAGTACATGATAGATCATTTTTGCAACACTGAAAAAACGGTTCAGGAGCTGAACTTGTTTACTCGTCTTCCAAATGTCCCACATCTTAGTCCATTCCAGCATGTGTGGGATTTGATGGACAGTCAAGTCCACTTAAAGGATTTGCTGCTTACGTCTTGGTGGAAGATATCTCAGCACACCCTCAGAGGTCTGTTGGAGTCCAGGCATCAGCAGGTCAGGAGATATTTACCCAATAATAGGTAGGTGGTTATAATGTTAAGGCTGTTTGGTATAGAGTGTATTCTTTAAAGAGCTGATTATGTGACTGCAACACAAGAACACCATGTGGGACCTCCTGTTTCCTCAGAGGTGCAATGCCTCCGACTGTTTGAACGTGATTAAACGCGGATGTTCACAAGCCGTCAACAAGAAGCTGCTGATCCAACGGCATCTTGCTGAGAATTATCTGACAGAGAGCCACCAGCACAGACCAGAGCTTGTTTACAGACACGACTCGGTGTCTGATGTGATCATTTGTCTGCACAGGCGTGTCATCTTTTTCACACTTTATCTCCTATTGTTCATTAAAAAAAAAAACAGAGGCAGTAAAAGCGAGGCGTTTATGATATACAGTTTTTTCTTCTCCTGGAGGAGAAACTCACTTTTCTACTTTGCTAAAAGTTGCATTGCATCTCAAAGCGACCACTTACAGGCAGAGATATTTAATCTGGGCAACTAGGCTGAGGGATCTCAGAGGAATTTACTGCAGGGGCACAAAGTAAGCGCACAAAAGATAATACTCACCATGGTCCATAAATTTCTCAACAGTAAACAGGCCTCCAGCAGATTGGAGCTCACATCCCAAATTCATCAATCAGCACTGCTGCTGCGGAGAGCACCACATGTGGTCCAGGATCAGTGGATCGGTGCAGAAACCTTTGCATTCTCACCCGAGTCCATCGGCCGCAGGTGTTTTATAAGATCAGCTTGTTTAGGAGGTAGTTATGTACCGTAAACCTGCTGTTGGATGACAACAGCGGTCGGTCTATGAGTAGATTGTCTAACGAGGCGAACTGTCCTAGATTTGAAAGATGTTTTCTGACCTTGATTTCTGTGGCAGAGAAACCTACGGAGCACTGATTTATTTCCTTAAGCCTTAAGGAAAAGCTGCATCTTCTGCAGGATGAGGAGTGTGAGGTGGTGCAGCCTACTTTAGTGGCGGTGGGACAAAACACTGGTAACTGAATACAGACTTCAAAAACTCATCTCCACTGAAGTTGTCAATCTTTTTAGTATGACTAAAGACCTGTTCGCTCGGGTCCTCTATTACCAGGGGATCTCTAGTCATTTTAAATAGATGTAGTGGATGTCTGTTTAAAAAGTATGGTAGCACTTTACATTACAGCACGGTAATAAGATGGTAATAGTGTGGTAATAAAGAGGTAAAAATTATGTAATACCATGTAATTACCAATGTAATAACTAAGTCATAGTTTGGTCAATACAGCATGGTAATAGATGGTATTATTATTATTTTTACCACACTATCACCACAATATTACCATCTTATTGCTGTGCTGTAATGTTAAATTTATCGTGTTTATTAAGAAAATAAATCAATCAATCAAAAATTATGGACCAAAACTCTTGTCAAAGTTCCCCCTAGTGTCCGAAATATATAACAGACCTTTCCCAAAATAAATCGCGTTCTTCCCCGCATTAAGGTCTATGAAGCTATAAAATTTTGGAAATTAACCATGAAATGTTTTTTGACTTATGGCCGCAAAATAGTTTTTTTCATTAATAAAAGTTTCCCTTGTGAGTAAAACATGAAATAATAGAGTAAAGTACGATATTTACAGATACAGCTCCTGGACCAATTCTTATGCAATAAATTTTGACTAAATCGCACAAATGGTCAGGAAGTAATTTCCGACAGCATAACATTTTACTGTAGTGAGTAAAATGTGAACTAAAAGAGTAAATAATGGTACCAACCAGATAGAGTTTCTTGAGTTGATTCATATGCATCAGATTTGAACTAAATCCGACCATTGGTTGAGAAATTATGGCCGGAAAACTTTTGGGAATATATTCCCCCCCTAGTATCGAATATATACAACCGACCTTTCCCAAAATCATTACAGATCATTACTAAGCCACACTAAGGTTTATTTCTCATTGGTTTTTCCCCAGGTAACCTGGTGACACCAAAGGGACCATTTCTTTCTTTGTCTTTATATGATGACTTATCAGGAGTTTTGCTCCTGTTATTAAAGTCTGTTTGAAGACAGCAGAAAAACTAACTGATGGATTTACATGACATTTTACCCAGAAGTAACAGAGACACTGAAGTAGAAGGCGCTGGAAACAACCGGCTACAGAGTATGAGAGAGATACTCTGAGAGATTGTTGGAGTTGTCAGTAAATTTGAAGGCTTGCAATAACTTATACAATAATGGAGAAATCAGCATGATTTTTTTATAAACCTGTTATACCTTGTTCCTGTGATGTTTTATTTCTGGAGAGGAACAGGAAAGGTTAAATAATGTCTGTTTAAGATTAGGTTCAGAGGTAGGTTTTGGCTGCTGGCTGATGTTTGATCTCTGTGACTGCTTTTTGGAATTGTTCATATTTCACTCACTACGGGGAACCTTTTTACGAATATAACAGTTTTTCAGCCATAACTTTGTTAAAAAAAAAAAGTCAGATTTAGTAAAAATTTGGCGAATATGAATCAACTTGACGAGATCTAACGTCTATTTATATTATTTTCTCTAATAGATCATATTTTGCTTCTTCTTTTTTTTTTTTTTACCAATAACAGTTTTTCGGACATGATCATGATCAGTCCAATCAGTGGGATTTCTTGTACAATGCAGGGGATTGGGTGCTTTGCAGTGATATCAGTGTAGGCCTAGTTCCCTTTTTTAAATGCTAAAACTTTGTGACCTCATTCCAACTCAGTTTTTCCCCTCTTCATTCTGCAAAGATGCAGTCAGGTGTTCTTATATCAGCAGAAAATAACACCCGAGGCTCTTCAACCAGCTCCGCTATCTGCTAATTTACTGTCCATGGTCCAGCTCCAGGCCCCAATAACCTGATAATATCACAAGTCTGAGTCTTCCCATTTTGGGTTCTGGCTCGGAGACAACAATTCACATCCACATGTATTGATTTAAGCGAACTAGCGTTCAGGAATAATACAGATTAATCCTTAACTTGTGGCTCAGGGTGGATTTTTGATTCAGCACCTCACAAATAAAAGCCTGTTGACCTTACACTGTTTGCACTGCGGAGACGGAGACAAATTGAGCCGGCGCCCTGTGAATTAACTTTATCTGGCATTGCAAGTGTCCCGGAATCCTCCACCCAGAACCTACTGAAGAAAAAACAAATAAAGAAACTCAAAATTTCTGATCTATAATAGCAGAACAATTGGCCCTTTTAAGGTCAAAGCCTTTTGTTTCTCCTCCAAGTCAAGGGAGCCTGAGAAATAATTAAATGCGTTGTGACAGGCCGGAGCCAACAGAAACGAAATTTTCGTGAAAAAGACTGCATTCATGCATAATTCAAAATGTTGGTCTTTGGGCAAACGCTGCTCCATAATGAAGTATGAGTGTAAGAAAATAAGAGCGTGTTGATACTGACAATATTGGAGTCAATTACAGAAGCAGGCACAATGTGAAGGAGGATGGATCCAGCTTTGTCTGATAAAGCCGCAGCTTCTGGGGAGAAAAATGGTTTGTTTAGAATCTTCTGACACTGACGAACTGCTGTAATTATTTTCCTGTTCTTCTATTGAAATGAGGCAAGTAAAACAGAATCAGAGGCTGTCTGTGATTGTGAGGCAGATGAAGGGAAGGAAGCCTCAGTGTGTTTTGGGAGCATGTAAGGACCTACTGCTAACATCCGTCCTGGGGGATTCGTCCAGTCCAGGCCTGGCAGTAACTCTGGTATTAGTTCACTGACGACCCCGCAAATTCTGTTTCCTTGTCCTGTTTGGCTTCTTTTTTTTTAAGCATAAACTTACCCTACACTGTTGTTCCCGACAGAAAGGGTATATCCGCTAAAAGCCCCCAGTCCCCTGTAGTCTACATGCAATCCCCAATATTGAACTCCTCCATTGTGAAAATATGCCCCTAAATACATTTTTCATCAAAAAATAAGCTAATGAGTAAAATATGAACTATTAGTGTTAGATATGATATATAGTAGATAGATCTCCTCAAGTTGATTCACGTGAACCAAATTTGGACTAAATCGGAGCAATAGTTTTTGATTATGATCCGAAAAGTTGTGGATAAAGGTCCCCATAGTGTCAAAAATATACAACAGACTTTTCCCCAAATCAATCCAGTTCTTCCTCCCACTAAAGTCTGTGTGAGTGCACAATGTAACAAAATGATCCATTACATAGCTTTAGAGTTATCTAAAGCTATGTAATGATCCATTACATAGCTATAGCGGACGCGGTTACTGACTCGATACACGGCGGCTTCCAAGAACAGATGCCAGCAACCTGAGCGGTTACCATGGTGATATCTACACTGTCAGAGGTGTCTTCGCTACGCGGGGAGTTTCGCCAGGTAACTCAGCGAGACAATATTGACTCTGCAGCAGGCTCCCGTTTATCTCGGTTAAGCCTCAACATCTGCACCACCACCACCATCAAATGTCTTTGAACATTACTGCTGGTGCTCTGGGTGCGCACTGAAAAATATGACGGTCTTCTAGAATAACGGGAGACGTAACCATGGGACCACAGCATCTCCTCCTGAATCCTGATGGTTATGTAGATCAATATCAGGGATTAGTCCCTGCTGCTCAGAGGGGAATTAGCATGACAAAAGAAACTCCAAATTCAGCTGCAAGAATTTATCGACTGGATGGTTTCTCCATCAAAAGCGAGACATGTGTGAGCCTTGATCTCGGCAAAGACTGACTGGACCAACCTGGTCAGAGAGGAAACCTGGTTATGATGGAGTTCTGATGGTGAAATCTCAGCTGTAGACACAAGCAGGGTGTTGATGCAGCTGCACTGTTTTATCCTTTATCCCTTTGACTTTGGCTTGATTGCTCTTATTTCCCATGGTTCAGGAAGTCAGGCCCCTTTTGATATACGAAATTAGATGTCAGAATCTCTCTTGTGAAGCACAGTCATAACCTGCTGTATATTGCTTTTAGTTGGTTTCTAACCTCGACCGAAAAGCTCCATACTCTGACATCATTAGAGTTTTATTGCCTCTAAAAGGATCACACAGGAGGAGAAGTTCTCTGGGTAGAAAATAGTGTTCAAGGGAGTCAAGTTTATTTTCTTTTTTTTTCCCTCTGTGAACATTTTGCACTTTCAAAAAAAATTACAGATAATATTCTACCTTATGTTTGGAGCAGATATATCAATCCCGTAAAATGGAGCCAAGTAGAATCTATGACCTTCATTAAAAAGTGGAAAATAATCCAAGACTTTCACTTCATGTGTGTGCAGCCCACAGAGGTCATCCATCAATCAATTCCTTTCTGTGAAATCATTGTCCTTGATTTCCTCTTAATAGTATTTGACCTGGTGTGGTCGGAGCTTCTTCTTCTAGCTTTATCTGCTAGATCCTCGAGTTATAGCTCTGACTTCTATTCAGAAATCTATTCTACTACTTCTTCTTGCTATGTTTTCTGGAGACCACGTTTTGCTGTGTATCTAGTCTCACAGCTTTTACAGCAAGTGTGCAATTATACATCAAACTGTTGATGCTGCTGCTGCTAAAGGACCGCTGGATTAGCATTACACAGCTATCTGTTTTAGTAGCAGTTCACAAAACAACACAAAAATGTAGTTGTTAGATGTCAAAAAGACATTAGGTCACATATCAAAGACATCAAAGACATCACGTTAGGTGCAACAAATACATCAATGGCATAAACTTACATGTCCAAGATAATAATAATAATAATAATAATACATTTAATTTATAATGCACTTTACATTTGGATCAAATCTCAAAGTGCTACAAGGCAAAAGCAGATAAAAGCATCAATAAAAAATAAATAAATAAATAATAATAATAACTATACAAAAACGTGACCAAAAGCATTAATGTTAATTACAGTTATAGGTTCTGCTAAAAAGGAAAGTTTTAAGTCCTTTTTTAAATGTGTCAGTCGTCTGTGGATTTGTCAGAAACATCAAGTTAGATGTCACAAAGAAATCAACAACATCAAAGTCAACAAGTTAGATGATAAAAATGCATCATGTCAAATGTAAAAGAGATCACAGACAAATCGTTAAATATAACAAATACATCCAGTCAAATGTCAAAGATATCAAAGCCAACGCGTTAGATTTAACAAAAGCATCAGGATAAATGCTGAAGACATCAAGGCCAATGAGTTAGATGTCAGAAAGGCATCAAGTCGTATGTCAAAGATACCAATGCCTTCAAGTTAGATGTTACAAATACAGCAGGTCAAAAGTCAATGACATCAAAATCAATGAGTGAGATGCTACAAATACATCAGGTCACATTTAAAGGACATCAAAGCCAACACGTTATATGTTACAAAGGTATCAAATCAAATGTCAAAGCTATCAATACCAACAAGTTAGATGCTACAAATGCATTAAGTCAAATGAAAGGGACATCAAAGCCAAACCTTTGTTAGATGCTACAAATGCATCATTGCAAATGGCAAAAGGACATCAAAGCCAACAAGTTAGGTGTTACAAGACATCCACTCACATGTAAAACACATCAAAGCCAACAAGTTAGGTGTTACAAAAACTTCGAGTCACATGAACAGGTATGATGTTACAAAGAAATAAAGTCCCCTGTTAAACATCAAAGCCACCAAGTGAGATGTGACACAGATGTGAGTATTTGCTTTTAAATTGCGGCTAAGGGTAACAGTTTATATCATTGTCACCTCAGACTCCAAAGACTTAAGACTGATCCTTTTACAGGAATGATTGCAACGCAATCTTCTTCTTCTTCTTCTATACATTTGGCAGGTATCCTTGTAAGCTAGGTTCAATGATGCCCAGCCCATCTCCATCAACAAAGAGCATTGGTATTTTATTTCATATCTGACTCAGTGGATTGTTTTCTCAAATGTTCCATTGAAGCAGGATGACAACCTTTGTATCAGCCCAAACAACACGTTTGAGAAATAACAAGCATCTCAAATAGCCTCTTAAAAGCTAAGAGTGAGGTACGTGACCTGGAGATGTCAGCTCAGTTCCAGGACTGTTACTGCTAGTCTGGAAGAACAAGGAGCTTCAGTTGGGGCATCAGTCTGAATTAGGGTGGCCCCGTCTCTGATGGCGGAGCCTGTCCATACCCATTACTGCACATCTCAGTGGGAAAGCCACACTAGTATGATTGAATATGTGAAACAAGAAATCAGATGACCTTTCCTTCTATGAGTCCGTGATGAGTCATGTATTTTGAGTTGGAAAGGCACTAAGGAATGTCCAGGCAGCCTTTTGATGAAAACCATAAAATAGTAAAAACATTCAACAAACCATTCAAAGTGTATTCTTTACAATGCAGGCTACTTTCATTTCTATATATCTGATTAGCTGTCGTCAACCAACCTCACTACTTTCTAAATATAGCCACCTCTACATCTCTGTTCAGGCTGGCATCCAGAGAGCTTTATAATCGCATGGGGTTTTATGAAAGACGATTAGCCCCTACTTTTGTGGTACTGTTTTGCATAAAAGTCTCGTTGTGCAATTCTGGGCCGGAAATGTTAAAACTGGTGCACTTACGGTGAATTAGCCCTTAATCAGAGCTATTTGAAAGTGTTTCTCCGGTCATTCTGCTAATATATACAGCATGAACAATGTTTAAGAGAGTCTAAGTAGAGATAGAATAGTTTTGAGAGTTTAAAATATTCAGATTATACGGTAAGATTTGAAGTACAGGTCTGAATATTTTCTGAAGTGAGGAAACTCTTTTAACTTTTCATAATTTAATATAACAAACAACCAGATTATTCCTATTGATTTCCTTTTTTTGCATAGACGCAATTAGCATTGAGTTTGTTATCGGATTGAAAAAGAGAGACAAATAATTTTTATCTAAATTTAATCAGTTGCTTGGAAATCTACAGCTTATGCGAGTATTCCAGACAACACATTACCCAGCAAGGCCTTTCAGCTCATCCCTGAGAACCCCGAGTTGCTCTTTGGAAAGATGATCTAATCTGATGATGCCCAAGCCATTGAAACCGCTTCCTTTCAATATGAAGAATGAAATCTATCAGAAATTATCTGAGTTATTGCGTGAATGCATACGCAAGATGATGACCCCATCAAAGCCGTGAAATCCATGAAGCACAAGGATGCCTCTACTGTCCTCTCCAAAAGCACGTAGTGAAAATCCAACAAAACAGCGTGAATTTGAAATATAAGTCTAATGGAAAACCTCTTTTTGTAAAATCTGCGTATCCGTTTATTCTACTTAATGCATCATGTTTTCATTCAGAGCCATTTAATATGAACATTAGAGCTCTAAATGGGCTACCCTCTTACGTGGGAATTGGAAAAAGCTCATTTAAATCTATAAATACCAGGAGAACCGCATTCATTTGTATGTCCAACAATCAATTCTTCCAATCAGCACTAGGATTTGTCATATTACTCTAATATAATCATGGAGACACATTAGTGTTTTGGTATTTGTCTTTCATTATGTGTGCCTTCATGAACAGCATATTGACTACTGAGGTTCACACATGGGAAACAGTCCAGGTTCATACAATGAAACAGTTCAGGTTCAGGCAGTGAGACTGTCAAGGTTTGTACAGTGAAACAATCCAGGTTCATACAGTGAAACAGTCCAGGTTTGTACAGTGAAACAGTCCAGGATCATGCAGTGAGAATATCCAGGTTCGTACAGTGAAACAGTCCAGGTCCGTACAGTGAAACAGTCCAGGTCCGTACAGTGAAACAGTCCAGGTCCGTACAGTGAAACAGTCCAGGATCATGCAGTGAGAATATCCAGGTCCGTACAGTGAAACAGTCCAGGTCCGTACAGTGAAACAGTCCAGGTCCGTACAGAGAAACAGTCCAGGTCCATACAGTGAAACAGTCCAGGATCATGCAGTGAGAATATCCAGGTCCGTACAGTGAAACAGTCCAGGTCCGTACAGTGAAACAGTCCAGGTCCGTACAGAGAAACAGTCCAGGTCCATACAGTGAAACAGTCCAGGATCATGCATTAAGAATATCCACGTTTACACAGTGTAACAGTCCAGGTCCGTACAGTGAAACTTTCCAGGAGGACTCTCTGTTTGACACAGTTGGTTAGCCAAATGTGCCAAATGGGATTTTAAGCACAGAGAAGGAGTTTGGACCAATAGTACCAACTAAGGCCACTAGAGGGAGCTGTATGCACATACTATAACCTTTATCTGTAACATTAACCTGGGGTTTTATTAAAAGCTAGCATTGTGTGCTGTAAAAAAATAAAAAAAGAAGTAAAAACTCGGTGAAAACACAATTATGGGCTTTCTGGTGAGAAATTATGTGGTTACAGAAAATGGACAGATGGTCGTACCATCCGATCACGTGACGGACTGGACTGGATGTGATAATAGATGATACGATCACTGTGACACTTGAAGACCAATGTTGATTCTTGAATAGGGAGGGATGAGCACAGGGGTAATATAGGTTGTAATCATAAACTTCGACACAAGATGCCACTTAATCTTACAAACTGCACCTTTAAGTGAAAAGTGGAGAAGCCTCTGCAGAACATTCTGACTTCAGGCCAATCAGAATGACTGACAGAAGGTGCTGGTGTTTCGTGTGATTGTTCGCTGACATAAAGAGAAACATTAATATTACAGATCTCTTGACATTTCCACGGGTGAGAGAACCTCGCTTGTTTGCATGCCTTCCCCTCTGGGATTACGCCACAAAAGCTGTAAATATGCAAAGCAGATTAATTATTTTCCCAAGGTCACCTACAAAGCAAAGGCCTCTGTGTGTCACTAAATCAACAGCGCGCTACACAAAATGTAGATGAGTGAAGAGTTGCTGTGCAGGTTCTATTGATATTTGCTCGGAGCTAACGAGGTTCTGTGCTAGGCTTAATTTGGCCAAAACATATTTCACTTTAATCCGCAGCTTTGACAAAAAATGCGAGGGTTAGAATTGTCGCGGCATCTTAGTTCTGGTGGCTTTAACCGCAGGGCGTGAGCGACGCACCTCAAAGTCCTCCGCTGATATGAATCCGGCCCTAAAACCCCTGTCATAGCAACAGACTCAGTATGCTGAGTCAAAAGCAGCCTCATTATCTCTAATCCCTGACGACACTGTGTGTTTGTGTTATCAGCCAGGATTAGACAGATACCTGGATCTCGGGTTACCAGGATCCCGGATCGACCTTTAACTCATAAAAAGCAACAAGTCAATCAGGCTGCAGGGAAACAGTCCCACAGGAAAACAGTAGCAGTCTGGATCGGCCACAGCTGAGCAATCCCTCTAAAGGCTCACCTCACCCCACAGTCTACAATCCTACACTGTAAAAAAAATTGCTGTGAAATCCATAGTACTTTACTAGCATTTGTGCACATTGAATTAGCTTATATCCTTTGTTATAATTAAAAACTCATACAATGAAAGTCACTTGTGTGGGAGATCCCAGTAAAGAATTATCCACTGTAGATGATTTCAGTAAGTGAACACACACTAGAAAATCCCATTGGCCATTTATGTACGATTAAGATGAAATGTCCCATACTGCACAAAATCACAGTAATAAATGATGTATTATGGCATATCGCACTAACTAATAATTAACTGTTTAAACAAGACGAGATAACTCCAGAAAATGACCGTAATCAAGATTATTAGTCTCGAAAATGACAATAACCATAAAATAACAATCAAAAATCCTAGCTGCCAATTTATAACAATGCAAAATCACAGTAATCAATAATATAACTTTGTAAAATCAAAGTAAAAAAAAATATTACTGTACTAGCCTCATTCTAAGCAACCGTTGTCAGAAATACAGAGCTTCATTTAAATTATTTTTAAAAAGAATTTCAACAAGTGGAGGCAGAAAAAAGCCCATATCAGTGAAAATTTGGAGTGTCGGCCACAATTTCCTAAAGCCTAATATTTGTCTTGTCTGGCTAATTTGAAAAATGTTCAACTTATTATCACATAAAACACAGAAAAGCATCAAATACTGGATCATGCATTCTTTCTTGTTCTCATGATAAATGGCAGGAACACTTAGGTACATTTCTGACAATTACCTGGTCGATTACTCGACCAATCGTCACATTAATCAGTGTTAATATCACATAAACCACATTCATGTCACTAAAATCCTTTAATGAGCTCATGTTTGAGTCCTCATGCATTAATCTTCATCAGATACAGGGAGGTCGAGCCTATTTGCCTCATCTTTCACTACATTTAGTCAGCAGTCTAAAAAGATGAGTACGATCTAGGGAACAGGATAAAGCCCCCTGAAATGGGCACTTAAAGAGAATTAGGCATATCGCAATCGCAAGATACTTTACCACATTGACGTGAAATGGTTGATTAATCTCACATTTGGCCAAATAAAACACTTTCATCCAGGATGAGGAAGAAAATCTAAAAATATGGCGAATTTACCGATTAATTAAATCACCCTGATATAAAAGTGTAACTAAAAGTCAACGATGCAGCAGAACTGAATGCCTGCACGCCGTTGCACGTGTCAGTACCGCCCTCTGCTGGGGTGAGCGTGTCATTGCATGCGTCGACAGGTCAGTGGGTTTCAAAACAAATGACAGCAGTAATGAGATAAAAACGAATCCCAGATCAAGGAGCTCTCTGCAGAGTGTAATGCTGTTTAAGAGACGGGATCATGTTCAGATCAATGGCTGCTGACACTTGTTTGTCTCCAAAAGAACATGACATCAGGGAAGCTCGATGGAAGCAGTGGCGTTGTATGGCAGAAACATCTCTCATTCATCCCCTCCTGTGAGAGAGAAAGGAGATTTTAGAATATAAAGGGCCACAAAAACTGAACTCCCCTCCGGTTTCTGTGTGTTTATTATGCTGCACCATTGATCTCATGCTCAACAGACAAAACTAGAAGTAGCAGATAATAGCTGCGGGCCACTTTGGGATCAATAGTGCACCAACATCAGGCTGTATTGGAAAGTCTCTGTATAGATGATTGCTCGCTGCATCAATCCAACTACAGCCATTTCCCACTCGCCACCCTGCCCTGTTCATCTTTGTTTGAAAGAGCTCCAACCGAAGCGGATATTTTTCCTCCCTCCTGGAAATTTTGAAGTTTTTGGAATCGTTTCCCTAAGAAATGGAGACATCAGCCTGAGTGGTTTGTCCTCTGGGGATTGGAAGTCAAGCCACTCGCCTCACCCTGGACAGAAAGCCAGCCTGAGCGATGGTGGATGATGGTAAGGAGATGGTGGTCACAGGATTCTCTTGAGGAGGTGGGGATAGCATAGGAGGGTGGGTAGATAGTTGTGAATCTGTAGCGTTGCATCTTACTGTTTTTTTCTGCATGGTCGGACGGTGGGAGGAAATTTTATTAGCTTCTCTTTCAGGTTTACGGATGTTTTCTGACAAACTTATTCAGATTTAAAGGTAGGTGTTTCTCTTATTTAACTGTAACAAATGTTCCTGTAAGTTAACCTGACATAAACCCTGACTTTATTAGACAGAATAGGTGCGACTCCATCATCCGGATGTAAGGAAATTCCACATTTTGACATAAATACATGCTATTTTAGGAATATCCATGGCTTCCTGATTGGTTTTGTGCATTTTTGGGCCATTATTTACAGTGGTGTATTGGAACCTCCTGGATTCTTCTGTTTTTGTGTGTATCACAGATTAATCCGTATTTTCAGACTAGATTTAACATGAAACAACTTGAGTAAATCATCATTTTTTATATTGGAGCCATCAGGCTTTCTAATACCAGCTGGATCTGTTTGTCTCTCCGCCCCCTTGGAAGCTAAATCCGAAAATCTACCGAACTGAATTAATTACTGTTTCCAGCTGTACTTGACACACCCAGACCTGATCAGAACCAACCATGTCCAATCACATCCTAACTTCTATAGATTGTTTTCAGATAAAGGATGTTGACTCATAGGTTTCACCGGTTGCAAACTTTGCCAAAATTTATGGAAATTCCAGAAGGTGATTGAAATCCATCGGTCTGACCAGTGTCCCTTATCTATTTTTAAGGTTCTGTGACTCCACAGATCCACAGCGAGACACATTTTCTACAAATGTAGAAGACCTGGAACAATAGGGAACCTTTACAGAAGTGGACCACCTTCCATAATTCCTCCAAGAGCCCGATGAAGACTCCTTCAGGAAGTCACAGAAGATTCATAGAAAACATTAAAGGAACTAAACACCTCTCTCACCTCAATAAAGGTCAGAGGTCATGGTTCAATCTTTCTAAAGACACCGGGCTAAAACAGCATCATGTGAGAGTGGTGAGAAGGAAGCCACTACTAACTCAGAGGAGCACCTCTGAATTTACCCACAACACACCTTGATGACCCTCAAAGCTACTGGGAGAACCTTCTCTGGACTGATGAGTGAAAAGTTGGACTGTCTGAAGACAGGGGTCCCTTTATATCTGACGTAAACCAAACGCAGCATTTCACCAGAAGGACATTAGACCAACGGTCAGATATGTAGGTGGCGGTTGAATGTTGTGGAGATGCTCAGCTGCTTCAGGACCAGGACAAATTAGGGTTGGACCAAAGAATTCTGAAGAGGACTGCCAGGTCATCAGGTTTCAAGACAATGATCCCAAGAAGAATTCTGGACCATAACCCCATTGAGATGCTGCGGTGGGACATGAAAAGATGCGTTAATGTTCACAAGCCCTCCATAGTGGTTGCACTGAAGAAGTTCTGCAAAGAGAATTGGGCAAAATTCCACCAAAGTGATGTCAGAGACTAATCTCCAGTTATCAGAAGTGTTGGTGTGGTTGCTGTTAAAGGTGGAACAAGTATAGAGATTAATGTCAGAGGACCTTGTGATTCAGGCATTGGATGACCTTTTCGCCTTGTTAATTATGGTTCTCTTCTAAAACTTGTATTTTGTGTTTTCTAAAGCTAGTCTCTGATCGGATTTGTTTGTTTTTCAGCACAGTTTGGTCTGAGATTCACAGAAATAGAGAAAAAACCAGGAGGGTCCAATACATTTTTTCAACTCTATAACATATAATCCCCTAGGACAATTGGATTTCATTGCAACTTCCTGTATTAGAAACCTCAGAGAATCATTTCTTGCTTCCACAGACTCATCAAGGAGGCAATGCCAGAAAGCCCAGAAAACATCCCTCTGGGAGAGTGCTCCCTCTCCCAGTCCAGAGACCAGCTGACGCCCCCCAGCCGCACGGAGAGCACCGTGTTCAGCCTGTCCCGCAGCGAGTCCCTCTGGACCACCGAGCAAGCCAACAGGTGTGAGGTGTTCTGGTTCCCCATCCACCTGATGTCCACCGGGGGCAGCTTCCTGGTGTGCGGCATCATCATCAGCGGCCTGTACTTTGCCGGCACCTGCAAGAAGGTCACCAACATCCTGGGACCGGCCCTGGTGTCCATTGGGCTGATGGTTTTCGTGGTGGGTGTGGTTCTCATCCCTGTCACCAAGGAGAACAGGATGAGATCAAACACGAAGAAGCCGCTCAGCTACTACAGGCCTCCAGTTTTCAATCTGTGACATCACATTAAAACTGACTGGATCCACCATTTTCAGCATGACAGCCTGTAAGGAAGATAATTATTTATCTGGTGACATTTATGTTTATTGCTCCGGTTTATCAGGGATGAAAAGTTCTAATCTCAGTGTCCAGCGTGCATGACAACATTTGAATCAGTATCCACGGATAAAAGGAGGCGAGGGTGCCAGGAAAGACAGCAACATGCTTCATAAAAAATGCATTTATTCACACACAATTTAGCGAGGGTCCCTCGAAAGCAAAACCGTCCTTATGAATATTTATGAGGGGGAAAATGGACAAGAGGGACTTCCTGGTGCTGTGTGGTTCACTAAATTCTGATTCATGAATAATTAAAGGTTGCCAGAGCTTGCAATTGTCACTTTTTGTTTTATCTGTCTTAATAAGTCCTTGTTATGGAACTAAAGGAGATCCTTGAATCTGTTGCAACACGTTAAAGGCAGATATTTGACTGCTGCGACCTGAAGGAACATCTTCATAGGATTTAAATATTATGTGGCAGTAAATTTTATTGAACCCTTCAGACCCAAAGTCCATCATAATGGTTATGAAATATTCATCAGCATTGGGAAGTGCACACAAAATGGGAGTTTAAACTGAGGAGATTGAGTTTAGATCCGCTCTAATCTAATTCGGATATCCCAAATTCAAATACGCTTCACTGGTTTGATTTAATTAAACATTGTTTCTTGAGTGGCTACAGTGAATTAGATTATCAGCTACTTGCTAGACTAGCGGAAGTATTAAGTAACATAAAATGGAAATACCCAAGTGAAGTAAAAGTACCTCCAATGTGTAATTAAGTACACTACTTGAGTAAATGAACTTAGTTACTTTACATCACTGAGAACTTTCTGTTTGAAAGCACACAAGGTCTCTTTAGCTCTTTTTACACAGAAATCTCCCAACAGCACTGCTATGACATCACTTCTCCATGACCACCTTGGTGTACTACTCTGGGTATAACAATGGCATAACTAGTGTGATCTTGGAGCCAAGGTTCCGTGAGCAAAGTGGTGTGAAGTACAACACGTCAGAATAAGCCTCTAGTGTGACCGCTCACACATGGGTGAGGTAACGCCAACGATGGATTAACATGGCAACATCCGACTTTTACTTACTTTGTTTCATGGCGGCTGAGCTCATCCTTTGCTCTTAAGGTAAAGCCTGGCATACGCCAGTGAGACTCGGGACTGTCTGGCCGACTGTCAGGGTTTGTCCTTTACTCAATAATACGTACTCATGACGAAGGACGTGCAGTATGTGGCTTGTGCAACTGAACAGGATAAAAAGAAACGTTCACAGCTGTCAGAGCGGTGCCAGCTCTCAAGTAAGCACTCTATGCAGTCAAACGTAGCTCGCTTACCCCCAAATCCCTCAACAAAATGGACCAGCCATTCTTTTCACGTCGTCCGAGGCACTTACTCGTCCACTCGCCGACGCCTTTTTTTTTAAAAGAGCGTTCGGCACACAGGGAGGCAAAAATTATGAAGACAGCTCATTTCTGTCTTATTAGCATGTTACTAACTTACAAACTTCTTTCTGCCTTGGAGCTTTCAAACAAAACTTTATTTCTGATTGTCAAAAGTGACAGCAGGAAGCAGCGGGATAGCTCAGGCGTTTACACCACTGACTTTGTTGCAGGAGATAGGGGTTTGAATCCCAGTCAAAAGAGGGTGTGGCAGAAAGCCGAAGGAAGGTGGCTTTTGCAATAGTGACAACGGGCAGCAGGAGCCAGACGGGTGTGACAATGTGAGCACCAAGTCGTGCGTGACGATCAAGCCGTACAGAGTGAGCAAACCAATCAATAGCTTCCGTAAAGTTTGAATCGTACAGTGTGAGTTGAAGATCTTAATTTCAAAATGTTCTCTTCTACTTCGAGTCGTCTGATAACTACTACAAACGATCCGAGGTCAGAGGCTAGAGACAATATGTCGTCAAAACATCCAACTCCATTTCTCATCCTCACGACTCACTTTTATACAGTGGTCCTTTTCTGTTAGTAGTTCTGCTGCCGTCTCAGGAGTGGTTTACACTTCAGTGGTTTACAAGGGGACGGAACTAGTCCTTTGTTTTAAAGGCTTTGTAAAAGGGACTTGCTTCTGTGTATAAGCCCTTTGATGAACCGTTGATGTGTCCAGCTGGAATGCAAGCTGGGGGAGGGAGTGTGTTGATTTGATCATTGTTTTGCTGGGGAAACCTGCATCCCTCCATTCTCAAAAAACAGTATATACTTTAAATTACCCCTTACAGTCATTCACCGTGAAAGAATTAGACCCCTGCATCTGCATGAAGAGCAGTGGGTGGACCTTATGAAGCATCGACTGTAGGGGCAGTCTGGGGATCAGACTCAGATCGATCTGATTGGTGGATGACCACTCCCCTCCTGAGTTACAGCTGCCTATATAAAATTTGATGCCTTGGCTGGGAATCGAAACCCAGGCCTCCTGCATGGCAGGCGAAAATTGTACCACCTGAACACTAGAGCTTACATGTGCCTGATCCATGAGGCTTCAAGGTCTTACTTCCAGTTCTAGAAGGCTGTTTGGTGCCAGATACCAGAGTACACCTTCAGAGGTCTTGTGGAGTCCACACCTCAACGGGTCGGAGCTATTTTGGCAGCAAAACACTTTGAGCATGATTTTATGTATGCTAGGTGCTAATAATAAAGTGTGGTGATGACATTCTCTCCTATTGGACGAGTCAAAAATGTTGAGTTGAAAAAAGTTTTAAAAAATTAGACAAACTTCTATTTATTTCTTTTATATGTAAAACTCAGTATTAAGGTTTTCCACTGAGCCGGGGAGAAGCTGGTTTTTGATTCTACAAAGACTCTGTGCGTAGCATCTAGAGGATGAGTCACGGGATGTTTGTTTATAATTTTGAATGTGAAATAATATTTGAATAAAATACCCCGCAGGCCTCGTCTAATTTGCATCGTAACAAGCAGGACTATTACAAGACTGCGCAGATGGTTCAGTGGTGTTTTTACCTAAGGACACGCCACGCAGTCAGTATGGAGGAGTATTAGGGCCACATGAGAATTATTGTTAGAATTCCGATTTAACAGAATTCAGAATTTATTCCAAAAATTATTTTTTAGAATTCACAGATTCAACTTCTGATTCTAACTTTATTCTAAGAATTTAATCTTGCGGAAAAAAGTCACAATTCTGACTTTATTCTCATATTTCTAAAGATTATATTTAAAAGTCAGAGAAAAAAAAGGACAAAATTTGGACTTTAACGATTCTGATGTCATTCTCAAAAGTGTCGGTCACTGAATGAAATGTCGGGGTGCAAAAATGTTAACACTAAATTTTCTGATACTTCATACAGCGTTCTGACTGACTTCATTTTAATAATACCATATCAAAAAAATTTGTGTTACAATCCTGACTTCATTCACAGAAAAAAAAAAATGTTTTTGCCAAAGAAAAAAAAAACTTAATTCATTCAGTCATTATTTTTCTAAAATACATCAATAAAATATATGTCACAAAATTTTAAATACACTTATATTGAAATTCGAATCATTATTATTCAAACCTATTATTAGAATTATTTTTTTCTCATGTGGCCCAACTCCTCTTCCATACATCAAGGTGTGTTCAGGTATCGTGAGGGAACCAGCTGTTGATCTGAAGGAGGGGCGTTTCTCTAAAGGTGCATTGCTTCAGCAGCTCCAGGATCAGGATCCAGGATCCAGGATCCAGCATCCTTCTGCTTCACACCGGCTGTGATGCTCCTACAATGGAGCTCGTCGTCAAGCGAATCGGAGCCTGTTTGCCGTTATTCCTCATCGCCGTCGCTCTTGATGTCATCGGCATCATCCTCCTCTTCATCGGAATCTTCGCCAACTTGCGTCTGAACGGTAGCTTCTACGGAGACTTCCTCATCTACACCGGCTCGCTGGTGATCTTCCTCAGCCTCTTCCTCTGGCTCGGGTGGTACGTGGGCAACGTCCCGGTGTCCGAGTTTGAAATTGTGAAGAAGAGGGGCAGCATCGCGCGCCTGGCCCGTAAATTTTCCGAGCGGCTGAGCCAGAAGCTGAGGGGAGATGAGCGCGTGAAGCACTTAGACGGCGTGAAGCAAGTGGACCTGGATGACGTCAGCGTGGTGGGGTCACGTCCGTACAAAGCCAGCAGGGTGACGTGGGGTCGATCCACAACCTACAACAATGAAGGTTATGAGGATTCTGTGGACTCCACCACTGAGCAGAAGGAGGAGGAGATGGAGAAAGAGGAGTTCTGAAGGAAGGAGTGGGCACCCCCATGAAATGAAATGGATCTAAAGGTTTGTCCGCAGATTTCTCACACAGAACTTTATCCTAATGTTCTACGAATGTTCTCCTGAATGAGGGTAGAGTCTACACCCCTCAGTTTACACTGTAGACAGGATTTCTAAGGCCCCTAACTGGACCACTCACCCTTTTATGGAGTACTATGAAGAAGGCCCGAACATTTCTATCCCCTCAACCGTGAACTGCTGACGAATCATCTTCTCTCAACTTCATATGGACTACCAGAGCCTCTCGTGTTCATCCAACGACGGAATTTCATCCTGATCAATGGGGTGGACGTAGTCATCGGTACCGTCTTCCATTCTGTCAAAAGGATGTCCCAAAAACTACACACTACCCCACTTAGCAAATATCATTGTACTATTAGCAGTAAATACTTCAGAGCAGTCTGAACATATTTATACTCAGGACTCAGGGAGCATAAAGTCGCCTACATAACATAAGAAACATCAAATTTCTGGACGTCTTCAGTGGTGTTCAATGAAAGTTCTGTTGTGTTCTTTGGACGCTATAGTCCTCATCTATAAACAACTAACTCGTCGCCATTAGACGTACAGAACTTGGAATGGCCGAACGAACGCTATACCAACCTGTGCTGAAGATGTAAAGGTCACCGGTTGAGGTTTTGTAGGGATGTAGTCATCAGTATCTCCATCCGTCCATCTTGAGCATGTCTCTCAAAAGTGCGTCGCACACACAGTAGTAGTCATTATATACTGTTGAGGAGGTTGCAGCATTTTGATCCCCACCAACCAGGAAATGCTGAGACCCAGTCAGGATGAAGTTGTGTTCGCGAGATTAATTATAGATTTTTAAAGAGGTGCTTCAATTTGCAAATTTCTTGGCCGATTCTGACTTCGGATTTCCACAAAGTCTGACCGGCCGATTTTGTTTTGCTCTTGAAATTTTTAAGACCATAATTGAAAGCATATATACAAACATACAGCGGGCTCATGCACTCCTGTTAGCTTTAGCCGTTATGCAAACATTAGCTTTGTTAAACTTGGTATGTTGCTCGTTCCTCAGGATTCTTTTTTAAGTCACTATTTAATTTTGTAGTCCCAAACGTCTTCAGTGGTGTTCCTTCTCAGCTTATTTTGGCCTTACAGGTTTTACAAATTGTGAGCAATATATTCTATTCATTTACGCCGAAAGATGTCCAAGCCGGTGAGATGTTTGTAGCCGTGGTAGCTCATGCTTGGTGTGTGAAAGTGCGACGTATATGCAGGGAATCGGATTGGTGCTTCTTTAGTTGTTGTTTTTCATCGTATTTGGATGTTGGATAAATGTGTAGTCATCGTCTATTCACAACTAACTGTACGTCAACACGTCCGGATTACGACCTGACCAGATTAACCTGATATCAACCCGTCCAAATACATTGTTATGTCTCACAAACTACACGCCAGCCCAGTAAACCATGGCATCGTACAAGTATTAATAGTCGAAGAGTACTGTAGAGGAGAGGAGGTCCGAGCATTTGAATCCCCCTTGACCATGACGTGATGGGGCCTAAAACGCATAAAATGGCCACGATAACGCCCGAAAGAGAGATCTATGGACTTCTGGAACGTCCATTGAGCTAGAATGAGAGGTTTGTGTTTTTGGATGTTGGATAGATGTTGTGGTAAAATCATCACCTATTCACAACTAGCTCTGCTCATCAACACACATCTAGATTACGGCCCGACCCAACAAATGTGAAATCAACCTATTTTGCACATCCAAAGATGTCACCTAGTCAGGTTTTGGGGTGATATAGTGAGTGTCTTTGTCTATCTTTCCATCCATTTTTTCATCCGGAATGTATCTCGTAAACTATACAGACCACCGAGTCGTCCAAATGATGTCAGGAATAAATGAATCCTGGAGACCGTCATGTATTTGCAACTAAGTCTGGACGTCAGAAATGTCCAGACCTCGACTCAACAGAATGTTGTTCCCTGCATAATGACTTTTGAAGGGAATGAGTGTTTTTGAAGAAGCATTGGAGGAAAGAATGACATTTCTATTTACTTCATTGTAAATTCACTGCCATGGTCCTGATTTCAAATAGTGACTATATCAATGATGACAAACATGTATTTATTGACTATATTTAAGGATTCATTCACATGTGCAGAAATTTTCTTTGTGTAAGTGAGTTCGAGGTGAATGAAGAAAATATGTGTCCAATTAACAATTCAATTAAGTGAATCTGTATTAAATTATAGCTAAAATAACATCACTTTTGAATCCCACATCAAACACATCTGCAAGATCTCCTTTCATCTATAGAAATATTTCATAACTCCGTTCTTCACTCACCTCAAGTGATGCTGAAAAGCTGGTCCACGCGTTCGTGTCCTCCTGACTGGATTACTGTAACTCACTTCTCATTGGGATCCCTGATAAAAGTCTTCAAAGACTTCAGTATGTTCAAAACAGTGCTGCAAGGATCCTGATGAGAGTGTGTAAGCACAAACACCCCCGTTCTTCATTCCCTTCATTTGCTTCCCATCTCCACCAGGATTAATTATAAGATCTCGCTCCTCACTCACCAGTGCATCCATGGTAACGCACCCCCCTACCTAAAAGAACTAATCACCCCACTGACCTCAACACGATCCTTACGTTCTACCCACTCAAACTCCCTCCTCATTCCCCGGAATAAGCTCAGCATCATGGGTAATCGGGCCGTCCGTGGTGCTGCCCCTCGTTTGTGGAATGCCCTCCCTGACCATCTGAGGGCTCCACAGACGACTGAGACTGTTAAAAAAGGTCGGAAAACTTTCCTTTTTAGCAGAACCCATAACTTTTAATTAAAATTGCTTCTTTTTGGTCATATTTTTATATAATTATTATTATATTTTTCATTGATGGTTTTATCTGCTTTTACCTTGTAACACTTTGAGATTTGATCCAAATCTAAACTGCGTTATAAATGACATGTATTATCATTATTATTATTATTATTACCTTTCATTGACCTTAAAGTAGTATTACAACCAAAAGTGGAAATTCAGACGTGACCTGACGTCCAGGCAAAATTAAGCAAAAAATAAACATTTGATTTAAACATCGATCCCACCAGAAGAGGGAACGCCCTTCAATCAGTAGAAGACCCGTCGTCCATCAGCACCACCTCCCTAAAGAGCTGCTTGAACATTCGTCTCCGTGTGCCTGAATCCTTTTATTCTGTGTGGAAATTGTGATGGACTATTTATGGGGCGAAAAGACAAAGTGTGCTCTGTCGGGTCTTTACCTCCAGATCATTAACCCAGGGAGTCTTCGAGGACGTGAGGAAATGATTGACGAGGAAAAAAATTCAACCAGTGAAGGATTAGGTTTCCATTAACAAAAGACCAGGGACTGAATATTTATCTGGTTTTAAAAGGAACAGTTGATTAACTTCCTATTGTTCTTTTAATAATCAATGGGGTGCATAATAATGTTATATTTTATTTCTCATTTTACGTACTGTTTGGTTGTATTCTTGTGTATTTTATTTCTCAACATCCTGGTCCGACTGTTGTTTCAAAGATTCCTCCATGCTGTCAGTATAGACTAGATTACATGACAGATTCACCAGCATTCTTTTTAACTTTGTTAATATCTTTCTGTTACTGGTTCCATCTAGATTTTGTGGACTTAAAGGGAATAACGGTTTTCGGGTTTTACAGATGAGAGGTTGATCTTAAAACTAGTCAGCAGTCAGACAGAGCAAACATCCGCCCTCGCAGCTCAGTTTCCCCGTGATGTCATCACACATGGAAGATTAGTCCCAGGATGGTTAGAAAAACAGTTTACTTCCTTCTCAGAACACTCTACCAAGTTTATCCAAAATCTGTGAATGAGATTATAACATATAAGAATAAATGAGATATAGACGAAGAAAATTAAAACTCATTTAGTTTAAGTTTAAGTTAGTTTGCATAATTATTTATACTTTGACTCAAACTGATTCAACTTATAATGAACGATAATACAATATTTTTTAATAAGAGGTCGTTCCCTGAATATGGTGCCTTATCTTGCAACCAAATTCCTAACTCCGCCCCTTACTGTGGCTCCACCCCAATGTCTAAAGACTTTTTCAAGAAAAGACAAAGTTTCAAGAAAATCAAAATGGCAATATTTTTTTTGCGTAATTCTGCTAAAAGTCAGACAAACACCAGTGAAAACACAACCTACTTGATGAAAGTAAAAAAAATTTTACGAGAGATTATGTTATTTTTCTACATATGTTGTTATATCATTGTTTATTTTTGGATACAAAAGGTTGCTTCATTACATTAAATTAGAATGAATAAAGTGTGGAGGTGATCCATTGGTAGATGTGTCAGATCCTGTTGACAGGAATGTTTTATTGTTTTGTTCAAATCTATGCTGTTATATGCTGAAAGTAGTGAAATCATCATCCTCCATCCATCATCTCTTCAATGCTTTGCTACGTGTTGCAAATATATTAAACATATTTTCCCAGGAGTCTCTTTCATCTGCCGTCAAAGCAACAAAAGCACCGGTTGGACCGGTCTCTCTTAGTTCTCTGTTGCTTTGTCAACAAACCTGACGATCCCCAGCAGACGAGGATTATGAATAGGTTGACACTGTGTACTTTGCCATCTATAGCCTCTCCACCAATCACAATTTGGCAAAACAATGGCCACGGATCGGAGTCTCCACGCCTTATGCAAATGTTGCAGCTTTGCCCTTGCATTTCATTTCACACAGAAACTTCCCACGACTGACAGCTTGAAACATTTTAACCGCACTAAAGCCAGCGATACGCTAAATCAAATCAACTAAGGTGCACACCTGCTCAGGTAGACACGACAGATGAACAGCGGCACATTTGATTGTTCAAACAAGGGAAGGCTCTATTACGTCCTCCAGTACAGTTCCTCTTTGTGGTTAAATGTGTCTTCGTTGACGTGAGGCATGACCCTTCTATCATCGAATATTTAGGGAAACGTAAAAGCAGCGTAACTGCCCTGCAGAGCTGCGCCCTCGCTAAACATGAAAGGTGAACATGTATACAGTGCAGTGAAAGAGTGAAGGATCCCCTGCTGCTTTCTTCTATATCTGTGCATCTCACAATAAGCTGCGTTGAATCTTCAAACAAATTTAACACAGACCAGCTTGAAGCAACGTGAAAAAAAAAAAATTTAATTATTTTTTCATTAAATAAAGCAAAACGGTTTCCAGGATATTAATCATCAGGTCCCCCTGATCTCAATCTGTGGCCGTTCCACTTTTAGCAGCAACAACTAAAAAAAACACTTCTGATGACTGGAGTTCTGTCCCTGACTTCACTGTGGTGGAATTCTAGCGCTCTCTTCTTCACAGAACTGCTTTAGTGGCGACACATAGGAGGGTTTGAGAGCATAAACTGATCTTTTCGGGTTCCATCACAGCAGCTCAATGGGGTTCAGGTCCAGACTTTGACTAGACCACTTCAGAACTTTAATTCTATTCCTTTTAATCCATTCAGAGGTGGACTTACTCCTCCCACCGACTGATGATCTGACATTCTCCTTCAGAAATGTTTGGAATAGAGCCAAAATCATGTTTTCTCAACTCTAACGAGTCGTACTGGTCTGTAAGCATCTCCATCACATTCCACTGCCACCTCCATGTTTGACCGTACGTCGGCTGTTCTTCCAGCGGAATTCTGTGTTTGGTTCACAACCGATGTAACGAGACCTCTACCTTCAAAAAGTTCAACTTTCCACTCATCAGTCCATAAAAGATTCCCCCAAAAGCTATGAGGGTCATCAAGGTGTGCTTTGGGTAAATTTAGAATTGCCTTAATGTTCTTCTGGGTTACAGGTGCCGTCTCCTCACTACTGCCCCAGGACGCTTATTTTTTGCCTGGTGTCTTTGCAACAACGGAGCCATGACCTCTGACCTTTTTGAGGCAAAAGATGCATGCATATCCTGGATGTTTTGGTCTCTTGACAGATGATGTGATTGGTCTGGGTCAGGTCTGGGTTTACAGCTTGGCATTCCAGGCCCAGTCAGTATTAGAAACCTTTAATTGTTCCCAGGTCGTCTTTGTAGGACGATCCGACATAGTCTAGTATTTTATACAAAAAAAAAAAAAAAAAGAAACCAGGAGGGAGGCCAGATATGTTTTGAAATCAAAAGTAAGCTATAAAAATAGACGCCATACACTGATTGGGCTCCTTTGCTTCCATCTGAGCAGAAAGGTAGTGTCATCCTGCCCCACAGGTTACTGACAGAGTGTCACCTCAGAGGAATGACGGCTGTAAAACTAGTCAGTCCTGCTAAAGAATGAAGATGGACCGTGGAGCTGTGACAGCTCAGCCTCTTGGCGTGGTTGGATACCACTTTACACAATGTAAGAAATGTAAGGCGTGCTAAAAAAGAGTGTCCTAGGAGACAGGGAGCCTGTTTCCTGTCAGAACTTCCAACCACATCTACCTGCCGTCCGTCTCACTCGGCCTGGCTATGGAGCAGAACAAGGCCACCATCGTCTTCCTGTCACTGGCTCTGATTTTGGATGCCATCGGGCTCCTCCTCTTCATCATCGGGATCTTTGCACCTTTGAATTTCTGGGACTTTTTCGTGTTTTCAGGGCCTCTCCTCATCTTTCTCAGTCTGGTGTTCTGGATATTCTGGTACATGGGGAACCTCACTGTTACAGAGGAGGAGCTCAACCTGAACAACCATGACATTCTGTGACAGCAGTGCGAGGGGGTCAGAAGAAGGGGCCTCATGGGTAATCATGAATATTTCAGACCCTTGATGTTTTGACTCTGAGAAGAATGTGATTAATCCAAATCCAGGCAGGACCCGGAGCACATCTGACTAATCCCTGGAGATACTGTAAATATAAAAACATTCCATCCTTTGAATGCAGGGTGAAAACAACATGTGGAAACTGCATTTCTAAGCACTTTTATTTGAAGGAAGCTTTTAAACGCCATGATGTCACTGCCATTTATCTCACCAGTGACTTCTTATATTCCTATTTCTTTGCACATGTGATGTGATATTTATGAAACTATTACTAAAACATGTTATAAAATGACCTGTGGTTCTGTTCTTTGTTGGGCTGCACCTGTACAAAAACTAGCCAAACAGGCGTAGTTGGTTTGTGCAGGGTTATTCTGGGAGGACCCACCCCCGGCGGGGCTTAAAAGGAAGAGTAAAACTCCCTCCAACACACACAGAGTTACTCAGGTGTTACTCAGAGGCAGGAAACATTTATGTGTTTCCTGCAGGCTTTAGCCAATTAGCAGTTTTTCCCCCTGAAAAAGCCGTGTTGCCGGCACATCTTCGGCTTCTGCGGCGAGGAGGATGAAACTAATACCCCGATTCTCCCCAGCCTTATTCAGCACTCAAGGCACCATTAGCCCGTTCAGATCTAGAGAAGGTTATTAATGCATCCATTTGGGGCCTGCCCCAGAGAGAGGAAATGGAGGAGAGGCGTAATGGGTCTCTACAAAAGAGATGGTGCTCAGCCCAGCCCCCTCCCTCGGGACGCTGCCTTCTCTGAAATCCCCAAGTTGTCTTCATGCTATATGTCATTATAGTCTTAATCACGGTCATGCACGCCCATGAATAATAGTGTTCCCCCTGAGAGACTGTGAGAGGAGAGCAATCGAGCTCAAGTGTTGTGGCTCAGAAACAGCAGGATGCTCCTGATGAGGAGATATTAGGTTCTGAATCCCTCATCGTGTGGTTCGGATCCTATTAGCTACCACCACCGCTACTCTTCCCGGACAGTAGGAAAAATGGGACAGACTGTCACCAGTGGGTGAACATGTGTGTGTGTGTGTTTTACCATAAGTACACAGAAGTGTTTTACCGTAAATACACAGAAGTGTTTTACCGTAAATACATGGATTGTGTTTTACTGTAAATACATGGATTGTGTTTTACTGTAAATACACAGAAAGTCTTCTTAAAGGTTTTCTAATGTATATGAATATAGACCATTAGCCTTGCCCTAATAACCTTTGTTTAGTGTCTTTCTGACATTAAACAAACTCTGACCAAGGGAGGCATGGACTCCAGCAGATCTCTGCTGGGGTTCTGTGATAACTGGAATCAAAAAGTTAGCAGCAGATCCTTCAAGTTCTGTAAATTATGTAGTCGGGCCGCCATAAATCAGACTTCTTTGTCCAGAACGTCCCACAGACACTGGAAATGATTGAGATCTGGAGACCAAGTCATCACCTTGAACCAGTTGTTGTTTCAGTGTTGTGTCAGGGAGCATCCTCCTGCTGAACGAGGCCACTGCCTTTAGAGAATTCTGTTTCCATGACGTTTGTTTCCATGTTCAGGTAGATGCTATGTGTCAACATGAATGTTAGGATCCACGGTTTCCTAGCACAACATTGGCAAAGGTACCTCGCTACCTCTCCCGGCTGGCCTTCTGTCAACATTTCTTTTTTTGAAATACAAAGTAATTTTTTTTGAGACATCAAGCCATTATTTTGAGATATTTAATGTTATTCTGCCTTCAACTATCAATGTTTAAAATGTTACGGATGATTGGTGTAGAGCGCACTCTCTGATCATCGGGCCAGCAATAATCAGCAAAAACAGCCGTATTAAAAATAAGCCAGAATTCTTAGATATTAGAAATGTCACACTGGCCACGCCCCTAAAGGTGGAATACTCTTCCGTGCGGTCTGTGGGACTCTGCTGAAGGATTGAGGATGAATCACATAGATGTTTCTGTTTCAGGCTTCAGAAATGGCATGAAAATAAAAACTGTTTGGCTGTTTTGAAAAATAGTAAATCAGGGTTTTCTTGGGCTGTCTTGTTACTATTGTTATTCTTAAGTATTCTAATATAAGTATATTTCGCACTGAGCAAATAAACTGCTCATCTTACAAATGTTTTGTGAGTCACACTATCCTGCAATTGGACTTTGTATCTTGGTGCAAAACATGCAGTCAACAAGCACGAATATACAAATAAAAAATGAATTTCTACTATTTAAGGAGAATATATAACAGAGGGCATTTTTGGATGCGATGATGTCATATATAGACATACATACACATACACACGCCTCTATGCGTATAAGTGGCAGTGTAGTTTTCTCAGAGCAATTTTGCTCCAGTAGAATTCTTAAAACTAGCATAAAAGCTGCTGAAAGACAATAATGGACCATAAAACAATAAAACTAAACAAAATGCAAAACTCCAATGAACGTTTATTAGTTACAACCAGTAAAAACTCATTTAAGATGGAGTCGGTCAAAACTGAGGAAACCTCTTGGATGAGAGGTGAAACGTCTTCAAGTCCAAAAAGAAGTCCAGTTGCTTCAGAATCAACTGCCAAGGAGAATTTATGAAATACCTACTTAGAAATAGTCTAATGATTGAGCTGATTTCAAGAACCTATACCTCGATCTAAGACGATAAGTAATAAAGACAATGTCTTCAAACCGCCATCCATTCTCTGTAGCTGTTTTCCTATTCCGGGTCACAGCGGGGCTTGAGCCGATCCCAGTCGACAACGGAGAAGTCCCTTGGGTTCCAAGGTGGTTTTGAACCAAGAACCTCCTTTCTGTGAGGTGAAAGGGTTGCTCATTTCTTAAACAGCATGGAAATACAAGAGACTATGTCCTAAATGAACAATACAGAAGCCTTCTTACTGTAAGCATTTTGTTATTACTAAAGTGGAAACTGGGCATCAAAGCAGCTTCAAGCCAGATACATTTTTCGGACAGGTCAAAGGTCATGTTAAACTCTCATTTCAGTTTTTGTCATGTGTGTTTGTGAGACATGCAACAGGTCCAGATACCTGACTCTTATGGAAATATGACAATCATATGACAATGAATGTCACTAAGGGACAAACTCTAAATTGTTTAACTTTATAAAATTTTCAAGGTCAGAAATTGTGACTCACTTTTAAAATAAGGAAAACAATCGTCTTTCCCCGATGGATAACTATGCAGAACATTGTTTGGTTCTCTGCCTTAGCTGGAATGTCTCATTAAAAAAAGGGTAAGATTCTTAAAATGAGAGGAATTTTGTAATTAAAAAAAGTTTGCCTGCTCTATTTTTCCTCTTAGACATAAAATGAGCGTGATAAAAATAATCCTCCGTGTTTGATCATTTTGCAGAGCTACCATTTCATCCTAAAAGCTCAAAATGTCTGGTGAGATTTGGATGTCAGGTGTGGAGGCGTGTGATGGTGTGTGTCTCCCTCCAGTGGTTGGTAGAGTTGGAGATGGAGGTAAATGTGATTGATATCCTCAGACTCTGAGGCTCAGAGCGTCCATGGCCGCTGGTGTCATAATCTGCAAGTTTAAATACTATATGTGTGGATATACTTACAAAAGCATGACAAATATCTCAAAATATGGTTTTATGCATGGCTGAAATGTCACCATCATCCATTCATGACTGCAATCAGATAAATAGCAGAGGCCCAAAACACATGAAGGTACTTCAGTATTTTAATTCCATTTTAGTTTTGGATCCCTTTAATTTTTAGTTTTTTTTTTGGGGGGGGGGGGGGCGCGCTTTAAGTTTTTCAGTCGGTAGAGCGGTTGTCCCACATTCGGGAAACTGGATTCCATCATTGCTTTTGACATGACCTGCCTTCAAAGGGGTCGCCCAAATGCAGAGAATTGATTTCACAATGTTCCACTCTATGTCTGTAACATGACAAACATTTATTTTATTTATTTTTTTATTTTTTATTGCATAGGGTGAGTCATAGACGATTATTTATATTAATTACAGAAGATCAGACAGAAAAACAAGTTTGTTTGACTTGAATTAGTATCATGTATAATAGTAGAATAATGAATGCAATCAAAACTTACTGTCAATTGAGACGTATATATATATATATATATATATATATATATATATATAATATATATATATATATATATATATATATATATATATATATATATATATATATATATATATATATATATATATATATACATAAGTGTACGTATGTATATTTGGTGTAGAGCAAACTTAAAAACCAAAGATTGAGCTGCTTTATTTTTACAAAGCCACAATTGAACATTAACCTTAAGTGAGTTTTTTTTATCAAAAGATGGCGTCACCATGCCAACTTTTGATAGGAGGGAGGAGAGAGAGAGAGGAACGAAGACTGGCTGTCCAAGAAACCCGTAAGGCAGTTAAAATATCTAGCTAGTTTCGGAAATACTGTCAATTTTGGTTTATTTAGTTTACAAATAATGGTAGTTTTGCACTTCCCCACATCAAAATGAATAATGTGTGTTCTGTTACCAAGTCACCACATTTTATTATTTTTTGCGTTTCTTTAAAGGGCTGCTAGATCTCCATGACTCTGATGGGCGTTGTCAAGGAGGACGGTAAATCCTGGATGTCCAGATTGTTCCAGTTGCCAAAAGTTCCTTCGGCAGAAACATTTGTTCATTTTTGGTAATTTAACTTATCCCCAATGTACAGTGAATAAAAATCTGTTCTGTTCTCCCAAGAAAATTAATAAAAATATTTCCAATATTGACCATGTCACTTTATTTTGTCTCAGTTTAAAAAAGAAAGTTGGTTTCTGAAGTACCTTATCTTTACCTGGTAGGTTGTTGATGGGGTTGCCAATGTTATCACAAGGTATTTTCCAAAAAAAATGTATAAGGGTAGTCAGATAAAGACCATACTCTTTATTTATTGTGACCCAACAATTCCAACGTGAAACATCCAATTAGCGTAAAGTTAATATTATTGTTGAGATAGGCAAACTCTCCGGACTGCGAGACAGAGACGCAGCATGTTTTCGTCTGTGGGCTGACATGTGGCTATATTGTGTCCTGCTTGTGGCTCAGATCTGACAAACCGCCAACCCAAAGCGGCTTTCTGCCTCTTGTTAACACCAATTCTCCAGCTCATACACCATAGCAGGTTTCAAGATACACTTCTTATATACTGATCAGGCATAACATTCTAACCACTGACTTTGAAGTCAGAATGGCAGAGAATAACTGATCAACTGACTACACTCCATGTGTGTTCCTCAAATTGCACTACTGCACATCAGAACCCGGACAACTATTGCACACCTGCACCTGGTCAACTATTGCACACCTGCAACTGGTCAACTATTGTACATCTGCACCTGGTCAACCATTGTACATCTGCACCTAGTCAACTATTGTACATCTGCACCTGGGGAACTATTGTACATCTGCACCTGGTCAACTATTGCACACCTGCACCTGGTCAACTATTGTACATATGCACCTGGTCAACTATTGTACATCTGCACCTGGTCAACTATTGTACATCTGCACCTGGTCAACTATTGTACATCTGCACCTGGTCAACTATTGTACATCTGCACTTGGTCAACTATTGCACATCTGTAACTGGACTATTTTAATTTCTATTATATATACCCTTGGAGATCAGACTCTTATATTTGCATGCACTTTATTCCTGTATTTTAACTTACGTCTGTATTTTTTTTATTTCTTAATTTTGGATTGAGTACTGTTTTGTTTGTATATATCTAGGTATACGTATTTATATTTACACAGATGGACGGATGTATATATATATATATATATATATATATATATATGTGTGTGTGTAAATATATTGTTTATATGTTATGTTTATCTAAACATGTCTATAAGATCTCCTATTATATAGTTTGTCTTCATTTTTAATCACTTTTAGAATACCTGTATGACAGGATCTTAGGGGGCCAAAGGCTCATTCATGTGTACATGGAGCGAAGACTAGTCTGTATTGTTTGTTCCCAGAGCAGAGGCACTGTAGTACAAACTGTTGAAAAAATGATGCTGGTTCTGATGGAAATGTGTCAGACCATGTAGTGACACCACAGAACTGTTTTGAGTAACAAAAGAGGGGGGCAACACATTGACAGGAAGGGGGTTTTCAGGTTATGGCTGATTGGAGTACACAAAGGGGTCTACTCTTGATGCCTGTGCCCGGGCAGTCAGTTGACATTATGATTTTGACCCGTTTGGTCATTCTATGTCCTGACAAACTTTAATAAATGTTTTCCTGTGTTTCAATAGTCATCATTCTAATGGCAATTGACCTTGCTTTAACCTTTGTCTTCATTGACTGACAAACCCGTTAACACCTCATTAATACTTCACACCTTGTCAGAGGTGTTAATACTTGATAGAGATCTTGGCTGGCCGCACGCTCCCACTGTGTTTACAAACAAATGTCCTACAGATGGCAGAAGGGTCAGTCATCCCGATGACTGCACACAAGACAGGGCACAATTCCAAATAGTCAAGTACCATCAAGGGCATTTTAAGAACGTCTGCATGACTGTGAAGGGAAATTTTTTAATTTGCATTGATGATAGATTGTTATAAGTACAGTTTAACATCATCAATGGAAAGTAACAGGATGCTGCAAAGGGGGCAAAGTGGGAATCCAGGCATGGATTACATAGTGGAGGAGGAAAAATATCCCACTCTGTCTTTACGCTACTGCGACGTTGGGTCTGAAGGCAACAGGAATACTGCAAAATAACCCCATATGTGTGGATGTTTATTGATTTTAGTGTCGAATTAGCTAGTGATTTCGACGAATGGCCATAAATTACAGATATAAATTCGCTGTGAGAGTTATCATGCCCGGTGGCACGTGCAAACTGTGCTCCAATCCTCTACTGTTTGGTTTCAAAAAATGTTACACACCGCTTTTTACTTCTCTCCAAACGGCATATGCGCGTGTTCCTACACAGCAACCGACCTTGAATGCGTCCTCGGATTAATTATTGCAGCTGATTGGTCGGAGTAGTTGTTCTGCACCAGCCTCCTGGATTTCAATTGGTTGAACCTGCTGTCATTTAACATGAAATCCGCGTCCTGCTCTGTTTGGTTGGATCTCTTCGCTACCCTTTCTCTCAGCGGTGGGTCGGAGCCGCTGTCCCTGGCCTCCTCGCATGTTCCCCCTCTAAATTCCTGTTTTGAATTTGATGCCCTTCTTATTGTTGTTTTGCGCCAGCCATTATTATTTTTTAAAATTTGAATTAGTGTTTAGACAGTTTGACCGCAATCATGTCTGTGGTGAGCGGATCGTCTGGCCCAGTTGCCCGGCTCGAGGGCCGTGAATTCGAATACATGATGAAGAAGCGCTCAGTGACCGTCGGCCGGAACTCTTCTCAAGGCTCCGTGGACGTGAGCATGGGTCACTCCAGCTTCATCTCACGGAGACATTTAGAGATATTCACCGCCAGCGACGACGGCACCGGCAGCGGGGAATTCTACCTGAGGTGTCTGGGTAAAAATGGGGTGTTTGTGGACGGAGTGTTCCTCCGGCGGGGCGCCCCTCCTCTGCAGCTACCGCGGATGTAAGTTTTCGCTCGGCTCCAACATGTGCCTGCTGAGGCTAGCAGCTAAAGCTAACAATATTTGGCTTATATTAGCTTGAAGGGTGACGTGGGCCACGTGTTTTAGCATTTTAGCTGAAGACCCCTTGTCCTTCAACCTAAGATATTTTCTTTGTTTACATTGTTCTGCTAACAACTGTTAATGGTTGTGCATTAGTTGCATTAGCAACTTGGCTAATATAACTAACATGGAAGCTATTGTTAGCATTAAGGTTGAATGGTGCTTTTTATATGACGTTTGCATTATTTACGTAGGAATTCATATCTGGTGATGCTGTAAACATTCCTTTCCTCGTTGTCATGTAAACATGCTAACTAGCTAGCCTGTCTGTAGTTGTGAAAGGAGCGACCTCTAAACGTAAACAAACCCGCCCGTCCCCGCCCTGCTGGCTAACAACAGCACAGAGTGCAGGACCTTTGGCCTCCATTCCAAGCAACCAAAGTATGCTGGTTAGTGTTTACATCAATATTACACCTCAAACAAGAGTCTGATAGTTTGGAATTACTCAGTAGTTGTTTTGAGAGAGGCTGGTTAGCCAAGTTGGAGCATGTGGGCCAAGTCACTAGACTGAAGTGAACAGTAATAATAAAGGTTTGTAAAATTTTAACATCAGTATGACACTAAAATATGTACTCTCTTAGGCTAAGGCATAGGGAGGCCGAAGGACAAACAAGCTGCAACTTAGGACAATGCAAGTAAACACAAGCAAATGAAGAAAAATATCTCCATCAATTTGAAAACAAACATGCTTTATTTTGAGAGCATGTAGCAAATTCCACAAAACATTAATAAAATGTGCTGCGAAAAGCCACAACACAATGGAAGTGTTACTGAGTACACAAAATAGTGATGCACAAATCCGTACGCAATTGTTTTGGCCTAAGTTTGTGACTTATGATACTGGAGTCGACTATTAGTCAGTGGCATTGTAAAATGAGCTATACTGACTCATACGGTCACAATAACAAAATAAAATAAAAACATTTTGGCTCAAATGTGTACATCCCCCTAAGGTGTCCTCTAAAGTTAGTTTTCCTTAGATTTTGTAGCGCGTCCTTGTAATGTGTTGTGTTGTGGTTTTTGCAGTGAGTTTTTAGTGCATTTTGTCGTAATATTTGCAACGTGTTCTTCAAACGCTTCTCATCTTTTGTCAAATTGATGATGTTTTCTTAATTTGCTTGTGTTTTGTGTATTTGCATCTTCCTAAGTTGCAGCACGTTTGCCCCTGTCGGCCACCGTAAACGCTGCATTTATATGGCAAATGTATTTTAGAGGCCTGAACATTCTAACTTTAAAAAAGGGGTTAGGGTGTTCAATAGTGTAATCTTTTGAATATGCTACAATTTATTTCTGTCATAATGGAAAATAGCAAAACATAGATTTATGCTAAGTCATAGATTTCTCTCCGCTACATTGTGCCTCACCTTTATCGTTTTAGCCTAATAACTGGAATTGCGGGATAAAACTGGTATACTGTTTTTACTGGTAACGGCATGAGGGCAAAAAATATTGCTTTATAAGTCACAAAAACAATTAAACTTTCTTCACACTCCTTAAATAATGCGTTTCATTCAAAAGTGACACCAGTTACCACTGTTTGTCCATGAAGTTATACATTCCTGTATCAAAATAAAGATAGTGGATTTTCTGGACTTAACGCTGAGAGTTTGGTCACATTTTAATAAAAATATTCCAAAAAGTATATACATGATGCATTCCCTACATTTTTGTACATGTTATGTCAAAATAGGAATTCTGCAATACATATCACAATACGCCACAAAATATTGCAATACGAAAATTCCCTGGAATACGAAACCCTTGTAAACATGGGTCACTTCATTGTTTTTCGGGATAGTCTACATGAAAGCTTTGTGGGGGTTTTTGTTTTGTGCCATAACATTTTATCATTTAAAATGGGCTCCCAATTTTTCTTTTGGAAAGAAAACCTTACTATTTCTGTCTCTTTATAAACTAGCTAAACACAATTGTTGCTAAAAAATGTTACAATTCAGTCATGGCTGTTACGATATCAGCTTGATAACCGTGTATGGACAGTCTGGTTTTGGTTGTGCTCCAGACTCTGTTGTCTAGCGAGCTGTAGAGTTACTGAGCCGGAACTTTGATAAGTTGAGGTTCTCTACACTTCCATGTTGGTCTTCTTCTATGGTGTCTTTGAATAGTTATGCCTCCAGTCCTGCCAGACATAGTGCGGTAAATTTTGTAGATTTTTGTGCACAAGGATTGTTTTCACACATGTGTTGCCTGAAAGCAAATCCTTTTTTTAAATGCCGAAAAGTGTGGTGCAAACGGGGCTTTACAGGTGCACAGATTGCAACTTCTCTGCAGAATTTAATTTTGGACTAATTCAGGTCCTGTTCACACGACACAATTTTAGCTACAAAAAAAAAAGTAGCGGTGCACAGTTTACAATTTTCTTGATCGACCATCGATTTTCATTGTCTGACAAGCCGATACCAATTTTGATACAATACGATACAATATTTTAGGTGCTCTTATTTAGATGGATTAAAGTGGAAGTAACATTGCTGGCCGGCCTTCTTTAATGTTTAAGTTGGCTTTGCTGAAGGACTTCAGGGCTTGTGACTGGCTCTGAGCTACCGCTAGCTTTAGCCGCTCTGTTAACGTTAGATTCTCAATTTGAGGTTCTTTGTGGTGATTACATTTGAAGTGTGTGATTAAGTTCATTGTGCAGAACAGTTTTGGGGTTCTTCAACAGCTGATATTGTACTCAGTGGTTTACAAAGTGCATGCTTTGTGTTATCTGGTTTACTCGTAAGATGTTTTGAGCTGTGGTAGCTCATGCTTGTTGTGTGTGTACAGCGCATGCATGTAATAACCCTCAATTGTGGTTTCTCAGCCGATTTCGTAAAACTACGACTCCCCACGCCAATTGTTCGGCCGGCCGATCGATAGGTGCACCCCTAATAAAAAGGAAGAGTTTAAGCTTTGCATATTTAATACAGACAACGCCCATTCAACAGCGTTGCAAAAACAATCCTCAAACACATGAATATGCTACAAATAACTGAAAAAACTCGTGCTCTGTTTGCCAGGCAGTGGTGGCCGTGTAAGTCTTCAATATCAACATCACAAAAAGATTTAGGTACTTGGCTGGATGGTTGTCTCCGCTGGTGACAGTGGGCTGCATCAGTTCTACAATTAGTTGGAAAAGCGATAAATAAACTCCAAGACAGTCTGCCGCGGAAACAAAACCTGATTGTCCAGCATTATTTTTGTTGTTGTGTCCGTGTGTGGCTATTAGGCTGTAAACGTGAGGGCTTTAGCGAAGTGGGTCAATGTCGTTGCCAGTTTCTGTAAATTTAAGTGAAGCTACTACCTCTAAGCTTAAACAAACCAGTCCATCCCCACCCTTGTGGCTCACAACTGTAAGCCTGCAGGAACACTGGCGTCCCTTCAAAGTATGCTGGCTAGTGTTTTCACCAGTATTAGATATTAAAGAATTTGATAGTCTATAATTGTGAAGAAGTTGTTGTCTGAGAGGCTGGTTGATCCAAGTTGGAGCATTTGTACAAGCTGAGCTGGAAATATTCTCAGAGCGCCCTCAACTTTCATTTTTGTCCCTATTTTTTATTCTGGTTAGTCAGGAGATTAAGCAAAAACTACTGAAAGGATTTCCATCAAACTTGATGGGACGACTTGAGGGTGTAACCTGGAATAGAGTCCGATAAACTTATCTGGATCCAAATAAAGAATTGTATTCAGGACTTTTTACCTTTCACATTTTTACTGATGCACTATAGAACTTTTAACCACGATTTCCATCTAATACACACAAGCTGCCAGACTGAATTTGATTAAACTTGGTGGAAGCATGGGGTATGGAGCGGGCAGGAATCCAATTGAAATTGGACCATATCTGGATAAAATGGGAGGAATCATTTAACATTCATCAGGCCCTTTTTTTCCCTGTTACCACGAAACTTATGGTTTATAATATATACTGGTTTATAATATATATTGGTTATGTGCCCAATATGAAACTTTGGAAGACTCCCATGAAGATCTGTCTTGTTTTTGTTTATTTGTCACTTTCTGTGACCGAGCCTTGAGAGTTATGATTTTTAATTTTTATGAATATATTTTTTATTGAGTAACTGTTTAGTTGTAAAAAGTAATGGACAGACAAGTTAAGTAATTAGTTTGACAAATATTTGCCACAAACAAAGAAAAATGGGGCCAATTTGATTAAAATTTCAATCAGGATTTTTCTTTTTAATAATTTTTGTCAGTAAAACTTTAACTAGTAGGTGGAATCCCATGAAAGTCGTTAGAAGTGTTAAGCATTTACTGAGAAAGAATCCCAAAACCTTGGAGTGGAAGGGGATAAATAAGGCAGTCATTGAAGATTGACCAGGGGTTTTTTTTTCACTGGATTTGTCAGTTACACATGAAGTAAATGATGGATATTCCATACTATTGGAAGAGTTGGTTATGTGTCAAACACAGAACTTTGGAAGTGGTGTGGATAAGTAGATGATAATTTTTCCTTTTTAATTTTAGTTTTCACTCACCAAACCCTGAGGGTAGTATTATTTAATGATGCATGGTAGAATATTCGATAGCGTTTAGTTTGGGCCTCGTGCAGGTGGTATATTGAGTGCCCCTCTAGTTGTGGAGAACAATGCATGGACAGCTTAAATAGTTAGTGTGCTCAATATTCAGCACAAACAAAAGTTACAAGAAAGGTTTAAAGAGGGGAGTTTATATGAGATATCAGCTGGTTATAAACTGGCTGAAACGTATTTACAAAAGTGAGGGTTCAGCCAGACTTTCCACTCTGCTCTCAGCTATTGTGCAATCCTCAATGTGAAACCAGTTCTATAATGCAACACAAAGCAAATACTTGTTTTGACTTGATGCAATGTGTTCTCAAGAAAACCTTTTTTCAAAGACCTTCTCAGTAGCTGAACGTTTTTGTGGTCTTGGATTCCTCTCCGTCACATCATACCAGAGCTTTTCATTATTGCACAGCACCGCAAGGATAAAGGGAGACAGCTTGATGTTCTGGTATCGATCAGTCCGGCTGCCAATAAATAGCTTTTAATCAGCCGCAGCTGTTACTGCATGCACTTTCATAAGTTAGACACAACCTAGCATGGGCTCGCATGCTTTACAGTAATCTTCCAGCTAGAGAAGACACTTATTCGACCCTCCAGGATAAGGTGGCCAAAGATTGAGAGCACGTTTGAGGTGACAGAATTGTGGCTCAGGGATGTTTTCCAGGGATTCCTCATTATTATGTAAACATACTTCAGTGAATGCGACAGCCTTCCCTTCAAGAGACTCACCCTCCTCCCTGTCCTCTCACACACACTGCAAATCCTCTCCTAGTTAGCTGTTCCTGTCTTCTTTTGTTATCATTCTTCTTCTTTTTTTCATGCAGGGTTAGTGTGTGTTAGAACTGAGAGAGAGTTTTAACCACAGCCCGCCTGGTTTGTTGTCGTCCTCACAGCTTAGCCGCGTAGCAACTGTGCATTTGCTTTTCATTGTTCCTGCAGGGGAAAAAAGCAGGGCCGACAAAAGCGCTCTATTGAATGAATGAATGCATGCCCTGAGTCTCAACAACATGAACACACCTTCAAATGCTACCAAACCTCACCCATACAATAATTGCTACTGTTAACAATGGGCTGCACATTTGGGAAAAAAGTTCACTAGATGATACTAATTGTTTTAGTTTGACGTTTATTAGTAATTTTTAGGTTGTTTTTGATGCTTTTAAATAATAATTGCTTTCAGTGCGTCAGATATGACAAGTAGTAATTGTAAACGAAAACAAAACCAATTGTGTCAGTCAAAACAAAAAAGAAATCAATGGACCAAAGTACCAATGAATTATTTCGTCTCATGCCAATCATTGGAAAAAAAACAAAAACTCAATGAATTTATTAGCATGCGCATCGATCTAATCCACCCTTTTCTTTATGCCAAATATGCCTAAAATGTCAAAATTTAAATGGCGGTGTCCTTGAAACCTCTCTGACTATATGCATTAGTTTAAAATGGAAGGCAACTAATGATTTTTTAAAAATTTTATTTAGATACCGATTCATTTTTTTCTTTCAACAAATCTATTTTTGCTTCATTTTAAGGCCAGGTTTATCCCACACTATCTTGACGATTTAACTTTGATTGAAGCAAAGTTATACCATTAACGTACAGATACGGTTTTCTGGTGCTCAGCTTTACTCTTTAATTGCTATCACTCAGCTCACTTCAAAAACAACAAAGTTGACCAAAGTGTTTTCCATTCAATTAACACAATAAATACACACAAAAAAAAAACTGAGTAAGATAAAGTAGCAAGACAACACAGTAGAAACATACCGTGGCAATGAGCACCAGCGACTGAGGCTTGGACTTTGAGACGCTTGGGAAAACAAATGTGTTTTGAGAGATTTAAAGACTCGAAGTTGGCTCTAATAAGGGGAGGCAACTCGTTCCCGAGTTTTGGGGTTAAGATACTGACTGGTCAGCCGAACTTAGAGACCATGTCTTGGTTAAAAGAATCTAAATAAATACAAAAACTGTCTTGACCACATTGATGCCCATCGTCAGATAAAACTCATCAGATCTTAAGTTTTTGCAATGGACGATGTAAACACCACATGTTCTTAAAAAAAAAAATTGATGTGAACATTTAACACAAAATCTTCAATCGGAATGAAGAAGAGTGTCCATGTAAGCCAAGCAATTCACGGACCTCTTGATTGTCGTTTTAACCAAAGGCTTTTAGAATGAGATGTAGAGTCTCCCTCTCCCCCCAGTGGTTGTTTGTCAAAATGAAAACACTCTGAAGTTTAACTTCATGTTTGAGACACCCTGTGGTTTATATAGAAAGAAGGCAGAAAGCCGCAGAAACCATTTTAAAAGAAGAAACTGTTTGTTCCGGTATCGATTGTCTGTGTCTTTTTTGAAGAAAATGCCACATTGTTTTCATGTTCTTCAGTGTTGTTTTCATGTTAAGACTCATTCCTGTGTCAAAACTCAAGTCTGTCTTGCATGAAATTTGGAATTCCTGCGAGTATTCGAGCCAAAATATAGTTTCATGGTATGCTTACCTGTTATGTCTTGTGCTAGAACCTGGTAACGGTCACATTGACCCACATTAGCATTGTCTGTTTAAATGTCCGGGTTCTGAGTGGTAAACGTGATTTTGTACATCTGTATTCATCTCTGATGCGTACAATGTTTTACTTTCCAATGAAATATACTTCAAAACATTGTACGCTTTTCTCCATTTGCCCCGTAACATTTGTCTGTGTTTCCTGCACTGATGTGATGTAGAAAGTCAGAGTTGTGGGAGACTCTCAATTTATTTGAAATATTTTAAGGGATCAAACTTTGTTAAAAATTTGCCAATAAACTAATATTTAGTCCCTTCATGAATCTATGTGATATATTTTCCACATAACCCTCATGGAGCGCTAACGGTTTACAGCGGAGCTTGATGTCGTTATGGTTAGAATACAGCCGGCTGAATTATAGAGTCAAATCAAGGAAAAGGGTTGTTGTTTTTTATATTCCTCACAGATATATTTAGATATCCATGTCCTCACTCTGTCAGTTTAACACAGTTGTCAGGTATTGAGAGTGGCTCTGATGTTATTTTTAGGATCCTTCACAGCTTTAACAGATCTACAGATAAATCTCTACCCTTCCTGAAAGGCTACTCGGAAATTCATCTTAATTGCATCTCACAGTGTTAAAAATGTTTTTCTGACGGAGCTTGCAGAGGAGGTAGCAGCAGATCTGAATATTTTTGTTCTTACAGTGTGCCATATAAGTTCACCACAGCAGACCATCTGTTTCCATCAGATCTTGGACAACCACAGTTTAAATATTTAGTTCCTGGTGCACCTTTGTTCTTTTTCGAAAACATTTTAAGCTGTGGTTAATTAACTTGCAAAAAGTTATTATTTATCAGTTTATATGTAGTATTAGTTTTATGAACACAAAAGGAAGCAGATGCTACCGATACTCAACATTTTTAACTATAAACCACAAGTTTTCTGGTAGTTCAGGTTAATTTCAGCATTTACTCTCGAGTTCTTGAATTGTATAGTTATGTATTTTTTAAATTGAGCAAGACTGTTTTACAGTACTGGTGATACACACGTATTACACAGATTGACCTTGATCAGCATGACCCTGACTTATTGATTTGCTCTGGTAATATTTTTATGTTTTTCCATCTGTAGTTAAGCATCCAAAAATCCTTACGCTCATAATTTCTCGCATGGTTTGGTGTCCTGATTATTAGCTCAACAGTCCTCTCAGATTTGTGTTAATTAGGACACAAACGTCAGATTCTACTGAAGGCAGATTCATCAGACTAAAATTCCGTGCTGCATAGATGAGTTGAAATTAAGGGAGTTGAGATCATGATTCTCCAGGATTTTACCATTCAATTTACATCATATTGCAATTTATCGACTTGAAAAATTGAAAAGGGTTATGAGCTGTCCAGTTGTAACCAGATAGATATATGAAGGTGCTAAAGGATTAACTCCCAGCATGCGCGTCTCCTCCATAGAGACGAGAAGAGTAGCCTTTATGAAACCATGGAGAAACACAGTGGTAGGAAGAGAAAAGATTAAAAATAAGTGAGCTGAAGAAGAAAGTTCCACTCCTGTTTCTGTTTGTGCTACACAATGTTAGCTCTCCGGCTCCTCGGCCTTCGAACTGTAGCACTAGCTTGCTTAGCTTACCTCAAGCTAGTTTAGCTCCGGCAAAACTAAGGGAGCTAGCGTCTTCACTCCGGGCCAACACTGAAGCAGAAAACAGGCACTTCATTACTACCTACTACTGAGATCCTCCAAATGACAAGGAAAAAAATCACTTCTAACCGGATGCAGGTTCTCCAGCATGCTCTGTGTTTGCGCATGTAGCAACAAACTACAGCCCTCATATCCCACCAGCATCAGATATTTTGGGTTTACGGCAAGTTATGTAAACCAAAAATCCCATGCAAAGAGTGCTTTAGATTAGGGCCAATTGCTACTAGCTGCTTTTAAGACTTATGTCAGCCGAACCCCGTCCAGCCTCTGTCTTACTGTTACATGGATGTTTAATCTGCCTCTCTTGCTACCTCCGCTACCGTCATAGTAGTAGGAACAGCACACACACCCCATTATTCCTCCATCGTGTTTATATAGAATAAAGGGGTGGAATGTGGCACCTTTACTTTAGGAATACCAGGGTAAAGTGGACTGTTAAATAATCGGTTTCTCAGTATTGATCACAACAATCTGGATCACCATATGGCCATAATACTTAGACCCAAGATTGTCTAGATAAGCCAACTTTAGTGTCCGTCCTCTACTTCAGTATAACATTTACCAAACAATTCACTAGTGTCCTTGGGAATTGGCAACATGACAAGAAGAAGGGGCTTAAGCTTTCTTGTTTTAATAAGCTGACTTCATTAATTTATGACTTAATTATTTTAAAAGGAGTTTACCATTCTACTGACTGCTTGAGAATAACAAATCAGAGGAGGGCAGATTGCTACCCTGTATAATTATCATCTCCATCTCCAGCAGTAGTTGTAGCTTCTCCAGGTCCAGGGTGAGACATGTCTGCCAAAGAATGGGGTGCAAAAACAGACTCTGCTGTAAGCATTTCTTATATATTTGCCACTCGGCCTTATTTAGGCCCTAAAAAATATGCACCAGAGCAGCCCCACTATGCTTTAGTCCACTGCAATGGAGCAGAGCGAGATGATCAGTGCTTCATCTTCAGTGTTGGCAGGAAGGAAGGATTCATGACGCTCTCAGACCAACTTTGAATTTAATTAACATGTACCTTGTCCCAAACTCTCTCCACTAAATAAAGTAATCCAGTTAATCGGCACTCAGTAGCACCAAATTTGAGGTTTAAGTGTCATCGATTCATCACCTGATGCCTCCTGTTTGAAAACGTACTGTATTAACTCCTGTATCCGCTTACTTTGGCAGGTGCACCTTCAGGTTCCCCAGCACAAACATAAAGATCACATTCACGGCTCTGTCCAGTGGGAAGAAGATGAAGCGCGAAGCTCCAGAGTCCCCAGTGAAACCGGTGCAGCCCCACATCTCCCCCCTGACCATCAACATTCCAGACAACATCGCTCACCTAATGAGCCCACTGCCATCCCCCACCGGCACCATAAGGTACACAGCGCTGCAGATTATGATGGTTTGTAGTGCCCGGTAGTGCTATTTAATTCTATTAATGAATAGAAACTACACATTCAAGATTGATTAGCATTTAGCTCTTTTACTCCTGGTTTTGAATTTTAATCCAATAATTTTGAGGTTAATAGCCTAAATTATTCATATATGAAATGCATCAAATGGGACATTGGTTCTGATCAAATACCAATGTAACTATAAAGTAGCAATACACATGAGATCAATAACTGACAAATTTCAATTCTGTAGAAGATCACATCTGTTTAAGATCATCAAGAGTTCAAGAAAGACAACGCAAGACTTTACATGTCAACAGTTAAGCAAAAATTCTCAAAAGCTTCACACTCCTTCTGCTATGTTGTGAAAACTATCCTCAAACGCATAGATTTGCGAATCAGCCATTAAACACATCCAGGCCAGTGAATGGCAATGCCAAAATGAAGGCATCAGAACAACACCGTCTGCATACAAACGCTAAGCTTTCTCTCGCATCTAAGAGACTTCTTCGATTCTCAGTTCTGAGAAGAACTCTTGGAGTTATGGCTTGAAATGTATTAAGCCAAAACGGAAAACATCTTTCCCCGTCTGCCGTGATGAACAATAGAGACATAAGAGATTAAAAACGCGTTCTTTTGTCACACCACCCACTATCGCAATTCTGCACCGACTATTGGAAAATGTTAACTGTGTCAGAATGAATTAACTTGATATTGATAGCTGTACGGTTTCTCCAGCAGTTTGATACTCTGGTAACCGTGAGCTAGAAACTGGAACTAATATGTTACCGTCCCAATCCAAGACATGCATTTTATAAATATATTGATTAAGTTGTTTAACTAGAAGAAGTCTTCTGTCCGTCTGTACTCTAAATGCTCAGCTTTCCTAATAAGATCCAAGACTGGTCCAGGGTGGAAAGAAGTCACTCCCCCATTGCCCCTTGTGGACCTAAGGGTGTCAGCTGACCTTGATATATACAGGGATCAGCTTAGGCTTAGTCCAGTGACTGCAGGGATCAGAGAGGAAGGCTGCTCCAGACCATTAGATCCCCTCAAGCCATATGGCCGAGGAGCAACCAGGTCTATTCTATCAAACTAGACTCATCTGAAGGTCATATGATAAACATGTTCACTGTAGAGGCAGCAGGTGCTGGGCATACATTCCTGCGTCCTGAGCTGCTGCCTCTGTTTGGTTTACTAACTTCTCCAGACTCCCCTGGGTGCTGGGATACTCCTTATATTTGGAAATTGTCCTGTATATTAAGCCTCTCATTCCCTTGCTAATTTAGTCAATTAACTGGATAATAGGAATTGAATGTAGTGTTGCATTAGGCCTGATGTTTGCTCTTAATGTGCCGTCGGTTTTCCACACTTGTGTGCGTTGCATAGATGCGTGCCACTGCAGCACAGATTGCGGATGAGCTGAGATGCCGCGGCTACTTACAGTTTAAGTTTAAGCACTTATATTAAACCTCCTTCTGTAAATGATCATGACAGTCTTGTTTTCCTGCAGCGCTGCTAACTCCTGCCCCTCCAGCCCGCGAGGTGCAGGCTCCTCGGGCTACAGGATGGGAGGTCGCATGGTCAGCTCTGCAGAGCTGCAGCTAATAAATGACAACTCCCAGCCTGAGAATGACAAAGACGCCTCCGGAGGGGACAGTCCAAAGGTGAGAGGAGGGGAAGCTGCTTACAAAACTGGCCTGGAGGTTGTGATTTTCAACATGTCTCTACTCATTTCACGTTTTCTGGTTTTAACTGGTGACAGACAAGCTTTCAGAAACAATAACTTCCTGTTATCATCGCGCTATTCATTCGTACAAAGTATGCTGTAAGAAATTCCCCCATATTCTAATCAGAAGGGCCCGAATCTCCGCCCAGACCCAAGAATCCCTTTTAATTACATTAAATCGTAATCTGAATTCAAATTATTAACCAAAAATAGTAAATCCATATCATACTGACGGATGGGTCCATGATTCTCAAATATTCATCAAATTATAAAAACGTCAACTGATATGAAGGTCTGTGGTCTGGTCATAAAAATGTCTTTCCCTCAGTTTAACCAGCAACTTGCAGTAATGCACCTGCACGCTCTTTGCAACTACTTATAGACGTAAACGAGCGCCAGTACCACCACCAGGCGTCCGTGAAATGGGTATGTCGCTGGACAAACGGTCTACGTTTGCACTTTGAGATCTGATCCAAATTTAAAGTGCGTTATAAATTAAATGTATTGTTATTATTATAATTATTATTATAAAGGTAGTTTTATTATCACAAACGGCAGAAACAAGCTAGAGCCGTGAAAAATTCTCATTAGAAGACTCATTAGAAGAAATAAAGGAAAATGAGATGCAAAACAAACTCATCTCATGAATATTACTTTTGCTTGAAACACCCATCTATAATCATAAGTGTTTTCACTGTAGCCACTGGTTTTTGGTTTGATACTGAGTTATCAGCCAAGCATGGATATGAGAAATTAGATTTATGTGAAAGGCATATTGTGGAGACCAATTGTTTATTAAACACTTGTGCAAACTGTGTTATACAACAATTAAGAACTACATTTAAGATAAGATAAACCTTTATTAGTCCCACAATTGGGAAATTGCAGTGTTACAGCAGCAAGAGCGTATTACAGAATACCATGATATACAAATAAATTAAATTATGCAACATTGTGCATAATTTGTTATATATATAAAGAAAAATAAAGTGTTTTCAAAACAAAGTTTCAAAAAGCTTGACATGGTAAAAACAAAGGAATTAAAATAAGACAAAAAACACAGAAAATAATTACAAATAATAAAAACTAATAGACCATGTTCTTTGAAATGAGACTGCAGATTTAGATTGATAAAAAGCTTTCTTGAAGAAATGTGTTTTAAAGGATGATATTGATTGATTGATTTACAATATAATGTCATATCTGCGATTCATGTATGAAAACAAAATCCTGTATCTGTTTTACCCACATACACTCCAAAATGTGCTGCGTTCTTCTTTTCTACACACCCAACCTTCCTGAATATTTTTTTCTGATAAAACTGGCGTATATCTGTACAGCGTACTGGATAACACATACTGCGTTATGAAAGAATGACATCTGTTGGTCAGAGGTCCTCCGGTCTTTAATATAAAACAATCATTATCACAATCACAACACATTATTTGTTGTGCCTTTTAACTTTTTGATATTTGTATGATATGAGATATGATTTTGAGGTGCCTCTAGAAGTTGTTACTTTTCTCCAAAGCATACAAAACAATATCCTCTATTCTAAACTCGCTAATTATGGAGGATATGACACACTAATGTATTGGTTACACAATGTCTGGGGTGGTGGTGGTGGGCAGTTGTCATCTCCAGAAGACTGATTCATATTTATCCTCATTAAACTGAAACAATGGAAACAAATCGAATGTTTATAAGTAAGCATTATAAACATTTCACATCGTAAGTACTAGATATATGACGCATTTCTTCCGCTTTTGGGGCATGTCATTTCAGAACAGGAATTTAAGTATCATAGTATATTGCAAAACTAAATACAGTGCCCCACCTCATTGGTGGCATTTTGCTGTACTAGCAGGATCAAACAGACGCTAGTGAAAACATAACTTCCTCGGCAGAGGCAATCAACAGCAGGACTAAAAGGTTTTCTGTGTAAATAAGAGCGGCCCCCACTAAGGGCTATTGATTGTTCTGGTGACATTTTCTGTATTGATGTTCCAGTAGAATAAGTTTCATGCGTATCAGCTGGAACAGAGAACCAATTCACTAGCGGTACGTTTCAGGGGGCTGAAGTCGGGCTGATGGTTGGCCTATGACGAGTGTTTATGGCCCTGTTTGTTGTTGGGGTTTTTTGGGGGAGGGTGGGTCTCCAATGGATGATTATGAGGGCACTGTGTAGAGCTTTTGAAAATGAGTGATGAAAATAGAGCGATCTGAGGGGAATTATTGTCTTCCATGTAATTTCCCTTGGCCAATCTCTTGACGGTCCTTATCTCGCTCTCGGTGCAACCGTTGAAAGGTCACAAGAACACAGAAGTCTTGTTCGAAGTCAGCCGATGCTGTATGTTTGTATATATATATGCATACACACACATGGAGATAACTGAAGGACTTTAGAGCTACGTGTAAAATCAAAGCTCTTAAGGTTCCTGACTGCCTTTTTGTCATGGTTTTTGATATTTTAGAGTAATTATACTTTTTACTGAATAGATATATTGTGTATTTGCATTAATTGGACATTTTCAAATAAAAAAAAGTATAATAACGATAGATACATTGGAAAAAAGCAATGAATGGCTAAAATACTTAATAAGTAGGTTAAGAACAATTGAGAAATGGTAAAATACAATTTAAAAATGTTGTTGATAGTTTGTAGCTCCCCCGTTACCTGGTTTAGTAAAACCTCTGATAAATGCTCATTTTTCATCTGCTTTCACCACAGGACGACTCCAAACCTCCGTACTCCTATGCACAGCTGATAGTCCAGGCCATCACCCTGGCAACAGACAAACAGCTCACACTAAACGGAATCTACAATCACATCACAAAGAACTACCCGTATTACCGGACCGCAGACAAGGGCTGGCAGGTGAGTTGTGCCCCGTTGGAGGCTGTCGAAGACCCTTCCAGAAGCACCTCATCGATTAAACGTCTCTGTTTGCAGAACTCGATCCGTCACAACCTGTCGCTGAACCGCTACTTCATCAAAGTGGCCCGGTCACAGGAGGAGCCGGGCAAAGGCTCCTTCTGGAGGATAGACCCGTCCTCGGAAGGGAAGCTCATCGAGCAGGCCTTCAGGAAACGACGGCCCCGGGGCGTCCCCTGCTTCAGGACTCCACACGGACCCCTCTCCTCCAGGTCTGCTTCCACCCACGCTATCCTGGTTCAGATTAACAGGGTGCTACACGCTTTTGTTGCCTTTATTAGAGGAGCCTGTGGGCGGATCATGGACTTTTAAATGGGCTTAAAAACACGGTGTGCCTCCCATATTTGTCATTAGTACAGAGTGTTTCCATTTAACAGATGGTACTTCTGTGTGTTCGTTTGTTGATGTGTTGCATCATACTGGCCTCATTTATAACAGTATTCTTGTTCTTTTTGTTTCTCCTTATTAGAGGTCGCTACAGCGGCTTCTTCATTTTCCCTGTCTTCTGCATCCTTCTCTGCCACCTCCATGTATCTTCTCTTTAATCTTCTTTGCTTTTTCCTGCCTGGCAACTCCATCCTCCCAACATATCCTGCATCTTTGCTCTAGTCTGGTCTTGGCCGTACCGGTCCAATTCTCCCTCCCTCCAACAGCCCTGATCCTTTCCACCTTTGTGACTAACATCACACACCTCAGCTCTACCACCACAAACTCTGCCTCCTGCCTCTTCACCGAAGCAACTGTTTCCAATCATTTCATCATAGCTGAACCCATAACCATCTCGCACTCATTCCCTTTCTTGGAACTTCCTGGTACAAATCACTGCGTAGAGTATATTTATCCACTCTTTGCCACACCCCCCTCCCTCCACCTCACATCTTCACCCCACCTCCATTTGCTCTCTCATTCACACATGTATTCTGTTCATCTATTCTTGCTACCGCTAAACTTGCTTCCATTTGTTCCAAAGCACACCTCTGTCTCTCCAAACTCTCATACTTTTTCCAAGAACACACAGTGTATTTTCCTATGGCCGTCCTTTTACTTCTCAGTCAGTCGAGTCAGAACCCCCTTTGTGAAGTGATGACGACTGATTAAAACTCAAATGTGACACATCAGGTTTCAGGTGTTCATTAGCATTTCACAATACTGTCTTAAATCAAGTATTGTCATGAAAACACCTAATCCTACTCCATATTTGTTCAACATCAACTACAAGAAAGACATTCAGCATAATCTGTCATCAATATGAGATTCCAGAACCCATACCTTCCTGTAAAATTATATTTTGTCATTTCTATACATTGCCTCTGGGAAAAGATGGAAATTACTTAAATTTATACAATTTACATTTTTTCAAAGTGCCCGTAGAAAGCATCTCTTATCATACCCTACAAACATTGTTGTGTGCACACTATTCTGTGATTTTATTGCCTTTCAACCTCATGACACCCCCACCGTGTTTCATGCATTCACACGGGATAAACAAAGTCTGTATTTTACGGTGATCCACTGACATTAGCCCTTCAGATATGATGTCGAGGCTCTGCCTAACATCCGCAGTTAAAACCAGGTCGTCACGGTAACAGTAAAGGCCACGTCCGTCATAGTCGAAGCTTTGACTGTGATGTTTGTATTTAGCCTGGTGAGAGATAAGAAAATGTTGCTTTCTGCGTTCCATGCCGTCCACATAATCATCTTCAGAGATTTCACTCTTCTGATGGCTTTCAGCTTCTTCTATTTTGTGATAAGGTCCCCATGCTGTGTAGCAGGATGAGGAGTCTTATTGAATTTACATCCAAAATGCTGCCATAACAGTTGGTCATTATATCCACCGCATTATCACATGACCTCTGTGTTTCGGGGAGACTTATTGGGTTAAACCCATGTAAATGTGGCTAATATCACTGACTTCCTCCATCTTTATGAAGAAATGATAACAACTCCACAGGTAAAACTTGTCCCATGCCGGTCGTTTTTTTGTAAGTAACCGGAATTCAGATTTTACATTCGTGCTTTTTGCTAATGCGGACATGGAATGGGTCATCATTTTGTTCTCTGTTCTACTTCTTATGTTCTGAACCTCTTATATTTAATATTAGGGGTAGGGTTATCAAAGACAGATCACGGCGTAATACGGCCACATCCCACAAATTACCACACTCCATTTAACTTCCATGAAAAACAAAAATCAATCTTTAATCTGATGCTGAACTTTCCGCATTGATGTTCACTCTGAGCTGAACAAACAGCCATCATGGCCGCACCTGGAGTCTGAATATCAGTAAAACCAGTGTAAACACCTGAGAGTGATCCCATCTCTCCCCTGTCTAACCCTCAGGAGTGCTCCGGCGTCGCCCAATCACTCAGGGGTTCTCTCCGCTCACTCTAGCGGCATCCAGACCCCGGACAGCCTATCACGAGAGGGCTCCCCGGTTCCACTGGAGCTGGAGACGTCCTTGGCTCCTGCTTCAACCTCCGGTACCACCACGGTGGTCCAACCCAAGCTGGCGGTCATCCAAGAAGCACGCTTTGCACAAAACACAACAGGTAGGAGACAACCCTCTCCCTGGCTCTTTGTTCTTCTCACCTGTTTTTCAGCCATTTAGTAGATGTGGGTCAATCAGCTCTTAACTACAATCATTATTTCTCCGTATGTTCTCCAGGCTCGCCTGTCAACAACCAGCCGGTACTGATAGCAGTCCAGCGTTCATTACCTCAGACCATCAAGCCCGTGACCTACACCATGGCCTCCCCCGTGAGCACCAGCACCCCTCAGCCCACTGTCCAGACGGTCCACGTTCTGCAGCAGATCCCAGCAGGATCCCTCGGCCCCGCCACGGCCATCATCGCCCAGCCGGCCACCATCACCAAGAGTGAGCTGCAGGAGAACGGAGAGCGCACAGAGGTCAAAGGTGAGGCGGGAGGGAATCAGTGTTGCGAACTGGTACCGAATGCAGGATCAGTTGTGACGACTGTCATTTTGTGTCAACTTCATCTGCTTAGCTGAGACACAAAGATGGAGAAGGAAATCTCCATCTTTGTGTCTCATTTACCTTTTCCTTTCTCTGCTTCATCTCATCCTTTGTCTCCCTCGTCTCCTTTCTCTTCAGGGTCTTCATGCATCATCCTTTCTTTTTATTCATTTTCTTTCCTTGTAGTCTTTCACATCCCAACTTATTCCCCTTGTCCTCCTTTTTGCTTCATCCACTCCAGCTTTTTTTCCTTTTTCCTTCTCTTTTCCTTCCTCTTCCTGATCTCTCTTTTCCTTCCACTTCCTTCATTATTGTCCTATTTCTCCTCTTCCTCTTTCCATCTACACCATTTTGTCTCCTTCCCTTTCTTTTGTCCTTGTTTCTCCTTCTTTCTGTCCCTTTGCTCCTTCTTCTTGTAGAAGAGGAAAGTAAGAGCCCATCATCTTCCCCTTATCATTCCCTGAGTTCTGTTTGTTCTACTTCTTCGTATGGTTCTTTCTTCTTCTTCTTCCTCTCCCTTTTTTCTTCTCTTTCTTGTCAGTCCCCTTCTTTATTTTCACTCAATTTCCTTTCAGTCCTTCACTTTTTATTTTATTTTTTATATTTATTGCGTCTTTTTGAAGAAGTAGAAGACTGCGTAATGACTGTCCCAAGGCCCAGTTCCACCCAACAGCAAGCGGACGCTGTGGAAGATCTGATCGGTGATGACAAGACTGTCTGGGCCCACCGTGTAAACAGGGATGTGCGTGTGTACCTGAAGAATCAGTCCTATGTGGCCCAGCTGGTTGCGAGTGGTTTGACCCTGAAGTCCACTGCTCATGCCCACAGTACGCATCACGGTTTCTGCCATCCATTCACACTCAGACGCCGAAGCAGGCGCTCACGCATTTCTAGTCTTGGATTTAAAGACCGATGGCTGGACAGTGTTTTTTCCCTGAGGGGGCCCTCCTGTACCTGGGCTCGCCGACCCTGTCCCTGGACTTCTTCTTCGGGATCAAACATAGTGACCATTTGTATACAGTCTACGCCAACTGATTGTGGAGATGAGGGCCACAAACGTGCCACATGGCCGCTAAACCGTCTGCCTCTGCAAAGAACTCTGTGTTTCTGAGGAAGAGCAGCCGGCGGCTTCTGCTTCAGGAAATGTTGATTGTGAGGGCCCTGCTGTGCCCTCCACTGATGAGGGTGATTCTGAGCAGCAGGCTGAGCTTCCGCTGGCTCTTCAGATCTGTCAGGAGGCTGGCACGGAGTCTGTCAGATCCTGATGATGGCTCTGTCACTGACGGTGCGTCCTAAATCAGAGATCTGCACTACCTTGAATTTACTGCGTTCCTCGATGGCACAATTGGGAAGTCTGTGTATATCTCGAAGACGTTCTGGATAAATGGAAGCGGTACCGTCTCAAGAAGCAGTTAAATGCGCTGAGAAAATGCAAAACTGGTGGCACAGAGATAAGAAGCGGAGGTCACATGGCAGCGATTGATGGCTGTCTGTGCTGCTCTGTTCCTCCTGCTGAATGTTGTTGTAGACTGTTTCCGATGAAGAGACTCTGACAGCATGGCCATCATTTCTCTGCATATGCAACAATGGACTACACACCGACTTCTTCATACACATCCGAAACGTCTTTGGACGGGACTTAATGGACATTTTACAGCCCATATTGTTCTTGGGGGACTGTGCCAGCTGATAAACGGCATAAACGCACAGACTTTTACGGCATTGTTTAAGTTTACTGTTCGGGTAATAAAGTTGTGTTGAAAGTCAAAAGCTCTGCCCCCTTTTTTCTCCTTCATCTACTCCTTAGACCGTTTGTCTCATTCTTTGTTTACCTCCTATCATTCTTTAGTCTGTTTATTTTCTCCCCGTTGTTTTTCTTTTCCTCCTCCTTGTCTTCTACCTCATTCTTCCTTGTCCCTTTGTTCTGTGTATTTCCCGTCAGCTTATTTCTCCTTTTTCCTTCTGCTCTTCTACTTCACTTTCTTTTCCTGCCTCCCCCATCCTCTGTATTGTCCACCTACATGGTGTATTTCTTCCTCTTTCTTCTCATCTTTTTCTCGTCCTCTTTTTTTGACTCCACACACCTTTTATTTAGGAAACATTGAAGTCAAACAAATGCCGTGAAAGTCGGTCTCCGTTTACGTGCTCGGTCTCACACGCCGAGACACAATTTTCACTCCAGCATGAATCTGACAATCCCTTTCTGCAGAACATCCAGTAGGCATTTACTTACTCTTCTTCTTCTGCAGATCCAGGGTCCACCTCCTTTATTTTCCATAAGCCCCTCATCCTTTGCTCCTTATTCATTGTCTGCATCTTGCCTTCTGTCCTCCCTTTTTACTCAAGCTATATAATTTATCAGTGTTTGGTCACATGTTCCTCAGAAGACTGGAATTCTGATGTTTGTACCAGACAAATCTTGAATGAACCTTTTTGTTCTCCCCCTCAGTCAAAGTGGAGACGGTTCCCACCATCAACTCTATAGGCGGCTCCAGTCGCATCATCCAGAGCAGCCAGTCGGCCATGCCCCTGCAGACTGTTACCATAGTGCAGCAGGCTCCCTTGGGTCAGCACCAGCTGCCCATCAAGGCCATCACACAGAATGGCACCCACAGCGTCACCACTGCCATCCAGGCACCCTTCAGCTCAGGTGACAAACATCATCTGTGTCTGTTGTGTTTTTAGAGTATCTAGGACTAAACTGTGTCAAAATAAAAGTTAAAATAGTAATTTTGTTCAATAAGACTTAAAAGGTCATCCAATTCCTGAATCACGAAGTCCCCTAACGTTAACATCAATTTGTTCCACCTTAAGCAGCAACAACTGGATCCAAAGACTTTAGATACCTGGAGATCCGTCTCTGACATCACTGTGGTGGAATTCTAGCCCAACTTTCTTCCTATAACTGTTTTAGTGCAACCACATTGGAGGGTTTGTGAGCACGTACTGATCTGATGCTGATGTTACTGAACAGGGCTGGTAGTGATCAGCTCTAGATGAGTCCAGTCGAGCTCTAACCAGTTATTAATGCAGTTGTATGGATTTAGTTTCTACGGGGGAGATACTTTTTCACACAGACCAAGTTGGTATTGGAGAACATTTTGGTCTCAAGAAGTAAAAATATTTTTAAAAAATATTCAATTTTTTTTTATAGTTCTGACTGGTTATTCTAAGACACAAAAATAGAAAGAAACAGGAGGGGCTCAAATTGTTTTTCCTAGCACTGTCGATGTCATAGTGTTTTTTATCTCTCATGTTGAAAAACACTTTCGACGGTCGATCCATATTTGTAAAATCTATAGCACTGAGCTACAACCCCAGGCTGATATTGACCAAGATTATACAGTCGGATGATAAAAGCGGGACTTAAACCAGGTTATTTATATTATAAACATCAGGATATTTGACTCAACAAACTCTGGTGAAAAAATCCCCAGAGGAGTCTGGAATTTTGAAATGTTACATGCATGGAAACACTGGTTTTAGTCGATCAGCTGAGGATTCCAGTGAAACACGAGATCTCTTATTTTAAACAATAATGAAGTTTTTATCTGCACTGGCAGCAGCCACAGTCGACCACACCCCCATAGGCTTATAGATGTCGGTTAACCGCAGTATGGACAGACACTGAAGTTTTTCCTGTCTTTAACCCTCTGCTTCCCTTCATTTACTCCCATCCAGCTCCAGTGGCGGCGAGCCCCCTCCACCTGCTGGCGGCCCACGCCTCCATCTCAGCCTGCCTCCCCACCAAACGACAAAACGGGGACCAGCCGTCCGGGGACCAACCGGACACAAAACGCATTAAATCAGATGATGAGACGGCCCCTGCCTCTTCAACCCCGGATGCAGACTCGTCTGCAGCTAACAACCAGGGAAACCACATCAACTAGTCTACACAACCCCGCATCCCCCCACAAACACCACTTCCTCCTCCGCCCTCCACGGTTTCTCTCTCGTCCCTTCCTTTTTTTGTTTTGTTTCTCCTCCGTCTGACTCCTGAGGTGCCAAATGAAGAGGATTGTTTTCATTTTCAGTTCTAGAGCATCAAAAGGAAGAAAATTTAAAAAAAAAGTCCCCTACCCCAAAGACTGGAACGTGGGTCGGAGAACAAAAACAAGAAGATGAACTTAAAGGTTTTGCCCGTGTTCCTACCGAAGCATGAGAGTGACTAAAACCAAGACCACAGGAAGCCTTAACAACGACTAACCCTTAAGAGACGACCTTTGACCTGGTCCATTATATGACAGGCGCCGACTCGGCTCACCTTTCTGGCGCTTCTACCTCAGAGTGGATGGGGGAGTCCGGCGGCCTGCCGACGTCCACCTCCTAGATCTGTCAGGATGAAGTCACGAACAGAAAGGAATCAACCCAGAGCCAATATTCCTGAATCTCTGGCAGCTAGCCTCTCACGACACTGACCTTCCTTTATCGCCGCTGTACGTAGACATGCAGTATTTTGTCGTTCAAACGTGGAGCATAGGATTTTTTAACGTATTTTCACTTAACCTAGACGAGTAATTTAATGAAAGGAAGCGTACAAATGAGGTCGAAGACATTTCGGTAACTGAGTTAGATTTTTTTTATAATTATGTGGAATTCCTTTTTTTCTGTTTGGTGAAATAGTTTTCCCTCTTTTTTCCCTTTTTTTGTTTTTTTTTAAATCCCTCCTCGATCTGACATATCCGTATGAACTTTAGTTATACCTACATATTTTTAATACTTGCACACATAACCAATGATGTAATCATGAAATCTCCATGTGTAGTTCCAGATGTTGCATGTACCCGACAACAGAGACGCATTTAACTGTAAAACGAACAGAGGAAAAAAGGAAAACCTGCACTTGATGAATTTTTTTTTTTTTTTTTTTTTTTTTTTTCATTTTTATGTTTCGTCCAGCCCGACTCTTCCTCCTTCTCCTCCCGGCTGTGTTGACGTGGTGTTGACAGACCTCTGCTTGGTTCATTCACTCTGTTCTGGCAACCTGGCGGGTCTGTTTTCTGATTGTACACCTTCCAAACAATGGTAAAAGAAAAAAAAAATCGATGTCCTGCTTCAGTGGAGAAATGTTTTTTTCTTTTTTTTTTGTTAAATAAATTAATTTAAAGCCCATTTGTGCATCCTCCATATCAGCAGTCCCGGTAGTAGTTCCAGTCTTTCCCACTGGGATGCAGCGTAGGAACGGTTTTAGGTTGTAAGATGCAGGTTTCTCCTGTAACACAAGATGGCTGCTTCCTGTTGACAGATGACGGGCTCCGGTAAGCCCAGGAATATTTTACCACTGGTAGGAAGGGAAAGTTTGGACCTTGGTGTATCTCTGGTATTAAACCAGATGGTTAAGTCGATTTACAGTAAGGAGTATCGGATAAAACAACACAAATGCAGAATGGAACCTCCAATTAAAAAAAAAAAAAAACATGAAATGAAACACTTTTCCCCCCAAACTTATAAAAAAAGGATGCCTAAAAGACTTCAGGCAATTTCTCTAGTTGTGAAGTTTAAATATCCTTTAAAGAGCGTATTTACTTGGTGCTTTAACAGATGAGGCAAAAGACTTGAAACTTGGAGGCAATATGACCCGCCCAAGTACAAAACTGTAAGGTCAAACACACAAAAGGAACGGGTTAAAATATTTGGGGAGGTTAAAAGACAAAATGTAATGTAAAGATGAGACAAACTTTAAATAACAGCCATCAAAGTTAATAATACAAACGAATACATCCGAAGGACAATCGCCTAAAATCTAAAAGGGTCTAAAACAAAAGATGGGTAATTTGACAATGCCAATAAAACACTGCATCCCACAGGTTCTACATTAGGATTGGGTGATTTTGGCTTCACGTGACAAACGCAATAATTACTAAGAATGTTTTTTGTTGTTGTTGTATTCATAAAGTTATCTCAAATCCCTCGGAAAGAAAACGGGAATTTTATTTTTAAATGGCCGGAAGAAATGCATAGCCTTACTCCTGGGTGGTTCCAAGTGATATCAAAAATAAACTAACACTTAATGCTGCTGTGATACACACGTAACAGGAAACTACAACTCCCATCATCCCCCATGTCACATCGTTCTTAAAGGGCCTGTAACAGAAAGATGGAACCCCAACTGCTCCAAGTTTAATAAACAGATGGCACAGATTTATGCTTGGCTCCTTTTTCCCCCCTTTGACACTGGGGGAGACCTTCGTGGTGAAATTTATATGTTATACATCTATGTAACTGCTGCTTAACATTGGTATTTAAACATTGGTATTTAATGCGCGTATTTTTGACTTCTTTCGCAGAAGTCCCGTGTAGTTGGTTGAATTGATCTTATTCTCGCCGGCCTCAGTGGTTTTCATCTTAACTCTTTCTCTTATTTGTGTTTTTTTTACTCTCACACGGGCAGACAGCTGTTCTCCTCAGGTATGTCTGTTACTCTCCCTGCAGTTTTATTTCTGCATCTCCGCATCAACTCTGTGCTCTCATTAGCTGGGGGATAAAACTATAGACGCTCTCATTGGCTGAGGGAGAATAGTACAGGTGCTCTCATTGGCTGGGGGAGAAAACTATAGACGCTTTCATTGGCTGGGGGAGGAAAACTACAGGTGCTCTCATTGGCTGTGGTGACAAAAACTACAGGAGCTCTCATTGGCTGCAGTTGGTTTGATAAATTAAAATAAAGAATTATTGTACGTCAGGAATGAGAACACATTACATTACGTCTGAATCGAGATCGTGGCCGGTGTTGGTGTGCAGCTCTCCTCCTAGTTGTTAACGTTTCGTGGTGATGCTAGTTCTTGAATTCTCATTAGATGCAGTAGATACCTGAGGAGTGTTTCAACAACTAAGTTATTGAAGGATAAAGGGCTGAGTGCCGATATGAATCAGGTTTGGCACGTAAAGTAATTTTCTTTTAATTTGATCTGATTTTAAGCCTCAGATACCGGAATTCTTCTATGAAGGCTGAGAATGGCCATGGGGGCAGATATTTATGCATGGTAGTTTTCAGAAGATGACGGGTTAAGTGTCCCATTATCAAGAGAAAACGGCCATAAATGAACGTCTGCTGGCAGGGTCATTCTCGACTTCCTTAAAAAAGCTGTTCTTATTTGGTTTATTTTTAACCCTGCCTGCCGTTGCAAACACGAAGGGACTCATAGCTGATCCTTGGTGCAGTCCCACCTCCACCTCAAAGCTATCCGTCACTCCTGCTGCACATCTCGCCACACCTATGTTTGACACCTTTTACTTTGTCAAGTCCATTCTTAATGTTATTGAAATATTGTAATGTCTGGTCTGCTGTCGTGCCTGACAGTGCAACCAAACCAGTGAACTACTCTGAACGTTGGTAAGTCTTCAACGTTCAATCGAATCGGTGAGGGTTTTCTTATGTTAACAGTCATCAGTTCAGTTTGTGTCACACAAATCTTAAGACCAATTGGCTGACCAAAGTCATATAGGCGAGATGTTATATGTTGGCGAGAGTTGGACAACAGAGCCAGATCACTAAAAAAAGCTGAGGTCTTCCATAGTTCTTGAAGGGCTTCCATCGTATGCCTCTAGCTGGGTCATTAGTTTGTCGCGTCACCCAATCAATGGCAATGTTGAAGAAAAATGCTGAATTTTGAGGTATATCTACTTAACATAACTACCTTTTCTTTTTTTTTTGACAACATTTTAACTTTTACCCCTTACATTTAAACACAAACTAATAACCTTTTTGTTTTTCACACTTTTAAAAAAGACCCCTTCGAAGAGCTGGGGTTTCTGGGTTTTGCTCAAGGACCCTACGACAAGTAGACCCTGTTGGGACGTGAACTGGCTACCTTCCGGTCTTCCAATTGGGAGACGGCTGCTCTACAGCTGCGTTAGGTTGAAATTGTAATAATTATAATAGACACTTTATTTATCTGAAGGGAACTTTACATTTTCTACATTTAACCGGCCCTTAAGGACAGCTGGAGTCAGAAGAACGGAGGGATGGTGTTGAGGTTAGTGGGGTGAGAAGTTCTTTCAGTACACCTGCTGGGGCTCGAACCAACTACCTTCCAATCCTCCGGGGTTGCAGCTGGCACTATATCCAGCAGCATCCCCCATAAAATGTGGGGGACACAGGATCAGGGGGTTACGTTTTGCTAGTTCACACGGACACGTAAATGATGGCGTTTTCAAACATTACAGAAAAGCAAAAAGCCAAACTGTACCTTTAGGTTTTGTATGTTTTTTCTTTAAGAGTTATGCACAAACTATTTTAGATAAAAGCTTCCTAAATCTACAAAAACTACGGATGTGTCTACTAAAGTCATTCAGAAAAACACTAATCAACATCATAAAGCAGGAAAATAGCAAACAGGATCATTTTCACATCTGGGATATATAATGCAGGTTGGTTATTGTTTTTCAAAGCAAAGAACACATTTTGCTTCTTTTTGGCAAAACTGTTGTCAGGGAAATTGGAAAATAAGAATAGAATGTAAGCAAAGTAAAAAGTTGTGAAATATTCACAACTGTAACATATATACAGAATAATAAGGAGATATATCCTGACGAAAAACATCAACTAGCGAGCCCTGCCTATATGTGTCATGATGATGAGTCTGTGACCTCCATATTGGAGAGCTCCACACCCACCGACATACAGGAATTTAAAACACCGCCAACAGACAGGAGTTGGGGGAAGATTGTGTAGGTGGGGTATCCATGGAAACCAGCTGCATATTGTGGCGGTCTGCATTGATACTCTAGAGGCTGAAACCTGTGAAACCTGCTCTGCATAGTTTGTCATCATTCATTTGAAGAGAGCCTCTAATTAAAACCTGATGTTTTTCCTTAGTTGATCACTCCGGTTATGAGGCTCTTTTATTTAAATTGAATTGAATTATTTCAGGATCTGACAATATCCTGTAAGTTAAGATGGGAAAAAGTGGATCTTTTTGACATTAATCATCTTCCTCTGTATATGACTGCTGTTATAAAAGATAAGTCCAGTTATCAGATCAGCTCTGAAAAAAACATATTTACAGAAATGAAAATGAATTTCATAATAAAATAGGTTCTAAAATAAAATAACGCGATATTTTAGGAGGAAAGAAATATTGTAGCTGAATAGAAAATACTTGAAAAACAGAAATCCTCCTTAAACAAAGTGTGACAAATTCACAATCTGTTATACATATGAAGAATAACACATCATTTAAATCTTGTGATGTTGCTTTATAAGTTGATAACATTTAAAAAAATGAAATCATTAAAAATATTTTATGATTTAGATCGTCACTGAATGCCCACATATCATGCAGTACCTTCACGAATCACCAGGTGGCCTCATCACCTACTCTTTTGTAACTCTACTTTGAAAAGTGCTAAAATAATTTTGATATCATTTGGTCATAGTCTATAACTGTGGAAGATGTTCTCGATCATCCATACACATCTTTGATCCTCAGTTACTCATCTAGGCACTAGTTGATGTTTTTTCACACATGAAAAAGAAAAACCGACCTTTATCTTCACAAGACTGCAGTTCCGATTACGACCACATGGCAGCAGTGCACAGTAATTTCCATATTAACGCATGAGTTCCTTATATACTCAAACTTGCATTTGGACAAAGTCATAAAGTGTTGCTCAGGATGCCAAGGCTCACCATTCTGCACAGAGCCACTTAAGTTGGGTCTACGGGGTTTTTGAATCTCTGTCCTGAAAGCCGACGATGAACCATTTCCATTTAGGGCGGAGAGGGAGAGGGAGGTGTGGGTGGTTTGAGTAAAGGGGGTGGATGCTCTTGGATGTTGTATGGCCGTATCTTATCAGAGCGGAAGGATGAGGAGTGCTACGCGTGACCCTAAGCGTGTAGCAGCTCCTCCGTAACGTATCTCCCTGGTCTCCCATTATTCTCACTCTTTTTGTAGACCTTACTCCGCAGCAGCGGCGGCAAGAGTATAACTCTCATTTCACTGAGAGGCTTGAGTATGAGGTGCTCCACAAGGACCTCCTCCCCATCTCGTGTTTTATCTCACTATTTCCGGTGGATGGGTTTGGACTTGCTGCTGGTCATCAAGTGGTATGAAAACATCACAAGATCTTCTTGGACCCACTTCAGAAGGGCTTCAGAAACAGTGCAGTTTATCTATCATCTAGCACATGTAGCAGAGGGTGGGGACGTGTTTTACTCCACAGCTACTGGCATCGACACGCTTTGATATGATCATGATGTGAGACCATGAGGATGCTTGCAGCCTCATGACGGCCTGCAAACTCATTCGATTGTTATGGAAAAGCTTTTTATAGTGGAATAAAACAAGTCAGGGATTGTTCCCAGAGATAAACCTCTGTCGCTGCCAAGATACAAACATTCTAACCTTCTGCAGTCCTTGGAATGAACCTGAACCGTTTACGTACAGTACCACATCAAACCTCTCAGGTGTGCTGAGGTATCTGGCTCCAAGTTGTTAGCAACAGATCCATTAAGCTGCAAGGTGGATTTGACTTATTATTCCAGAACATCCAACAGGTGCTGGATTGGATTGAGTTCTGGGGAATCTGGAGGCCAAGTAAACACCTTGAACTGGTTGCTTTGGTTCTCCAAACATTCCTGAACCATTTCTGCAGTGTGTCAGGGAGCATCATCTTGCTGGAAGATACCACTGCTAGTAGTGAATACCTTTTCCACCCTTGAAGGGGGGGCACTTGGTCTGCAGCAACGTATCCGTAGGTGCTTCATGCCAAAAGAGAATCAACATGGATGGCAGATGCCAAGTTTTCCCAGTAGAACATGGTCCAAAGCATCCACCTTGCCTCCTCCGACTTGATTTCAAACATGATTCAGCAGACCTTGTTCCATAGCTGGATGGTCCCGTTCTGATGCTATTATGCTAATAATGGGGGCTTTTGGCAGTGGACAGCGGGGTCGCTCCGACCAGTTTGCACAGCATGCTGTGATGTCACTTGGTGTTCTGACACCTTTCTATCAGAACCATTTTTAACATTTTTCAGCAGATTGCGCTGCATCAGTTCTTTTTTGGGGCCAGTCAACACCGGCTAGGCCTTAGCTCCTCCTAAGAATCTAGTAGACGTGCATGTTATGCATCAGGAGACACGGTCTGAGAGAGCTCTCGTATAAATGAAGACATTTCCACCTGATTTTCTTCATTTGCATTTAGCTGCAAGGTAGAACACTATATATATAAACTATTAAAACTTGCTGCAACTCTGAAAAGCACCTCATGGTTGTCGAAGAAAACAAGAGTGAAGAAAGGTGGGGAAGAAAGAAATGTGGAAAAAGGGGCAGTCACACAGTTAAAATTTCATATCACATTTGACAAATTGTTGTTTGGTTATGATATTCCCGGCCCCAGACACTGACATCCCCGACTCTCGTTTATAAACTAGTGTGGTATTGGTTCCATTCCGGCACCAGGTTTTCTAATTTCCTGTTGAGAAGACCAACTCCATCCAGAACCTCCAATGTATGCTGGTATGCAACTAAACTTCTAACATCTTAATCATCTAATGCCAATGCACCACAATCGCTCTAATTATACCGATGGTCTTTAGGTGCTGCTTCTGTATTGGGTTGGAGACAGAAATGCTTCAAAAGCAGCTCTGGTTAATTACATTTACAGAAAAATGTCCGGTGCACTCCAAATCAATTGAAGAGAAAAATGTAGAATAATTCCAACATTTTTTTTTTAATGACATTCTTAATGAAAAGGCCCTTGATGTTAATTTGTTGTGACATGTGAGAGGTCCGGCGCCGCCAGAGTCCTTAATTGGTCAGTGCCACTCGCCGTGAAGATGGAAAGCCTCCTCTCAGTTCCCAAGGAAACCGGAGCGTTTTCACCATGCTGCTGTTATAACCTCAGCTCCTAGCAGCCAACACACTTCCGATGAATGACCCCCCCCCCCCGCATTAAACTAATCATACATACAAAAAAACTGTATGGATGTAACCCTTACGTACCAATCTTGTTAAGGCTCCGCCGACTCGCTCCATGTCTCCCGGGCTACCAACTCTCTTACGACAGAGCTTTTGAGACTACACATGTTTTGACCTGAATAAACACAGGTACACGTGTCTGAGCCCAAACAGCCAGCCTGGTGACGGTCTGGTCTTTACCAGCTTCCTCGTGATCATGTGAAGATGCCTCTCGTAAGGAGAATGACCACATAACAGGTTCCTTCATGTACCTGTTCGACTCACAAGCCTCATTCTTCACTTCCACCGATCCCATTTGGTTAACTTGACACATACAAACACAAAATGCTGCTTTTACTAATGCCTGTTGTCCCTAGAGACCTTTTTCACAACGTTTCATGGCGATCGGCTGCACCTTCATGCTGCTCCCATGTTATACATAACTCCAAGGGAGATGCCTCTGAGAGGGACGGCAGCAGGGTTAGCAACAGAAGTGAACCGGAACAAAATTCCACTTAGGGCACTAATTTGGCGAGGAGCAACCCTGGGAAGAGCGATTAGCAGCTAACTCAAGGAAGTAAATTAATCAAATCGTCATGATTATTATCATAATTAAGAAACATTAACCACAAACACAAAGTGCTCAGTGAAGTCAGAATGTAAAATAATAATGTAACCTTCAAATATGTAATAATCTTTATTGATTATCTCATAGTTTTGTTTTAATTTCGGCCTAGGAATCTGATTTAGAAGACTTGACTGAATGAAACTTGGCTTTGGTGGGGGAAATATTATATTAATAATGACATAATAATAATAATAATCTTCTGCTTTCGGCTGTTCTTTTTAGGGGTCGCTACTGCGGATCATGTGTTTCTTCTGTCACAGATAACTACTCACTCCACCCTGCCTGCACTAGTTTCTCCACATTTTTTCCACCTCTTCTCTCGGTTGCTCTGAATAATTGACCCCAAGTGTTTAAACCCCCACCTCTACGACTTGGATCCTCACCATTCTACCTGCCTCCCTCTCATTCACACACACATATTACACATATTCTGTCCTGCTGGGTCTGACTTTCATGCCTCTCCTCTCCAGTGCATACCTCCACCTTTCCAGGTTTTACTCCACCTGCTCCCTGCTCTTACTACAGATAACAGTTTCATCCATACACATGATAATCCACAGCAAACAAGAGGGGGCCGAGTGCCAATCCTTGATGCAGTCCAACCTCCGTGACTGCTGCTCTCATACATATCCTGCACAACTCTAACACACTTCTCTTTCACTCCAGACTTCCTTATGCGTATTCACAGTTCCTCCTTCGGGACAAAGTCGTACGCAACTAGAGTACATTTAAGATAACAACACGTTAAATATAAAGCAAAATTAAACTAAAATAAAGTAGATAAAGCATTCATAGAGCTCTAACCTCCGCAGGAACAGCAGTACCCGAGGGAGACATCGTTGTGATGAGAATCGCTTCAATCTCTTTTCTTAGATTCGTCCATTCATTCATCAGCTTTATAAAACTATATCTCCCCGGTTTAAATTTGTCTGTCGATACCAAACCACAACTCAGCGAATTTCAAAGCAGTACTTCCACCACAAGGTGGCACCGCTCCGACTGGTTTTATATTATTGTATTTTATTTTAAATGGTACAACCCACGAAACGCAACCAAAATTCAACCTTGTTTTTGGTCAAAACCAACGTCTGGGTAAAATTTCTTCCTGCAGTGTTTCTGCGCACAGATGTTAAAACATTCCCCCGTCGGCGGAGGTAATCAAACATAGCAATACAATTAAGAAGAAACTCAAAATATGCTGTCTGATTAAAATAAAGGCATGTTTTTAAAAGAGGGCAGCGGCTCAGACGACTTTATCTCCACTGTCGGGTCGTTCCACAGATCCAACACCCTGATAGTGGAACTCTGTCCCGCTGATGGGCTCCACAGGTTTAATCCGCAGCAGTTCTTTTTGTAAATTGTGTTTCTTGTTTGTTTCGACGCACATCAATTCCATCCCTTGCTGTAATTTATTGTCCTGTGAGGCACAACGAATAACCCTTCAGAATGAATCTTTTGCAGTATTTACAGATAGTATTTATTCAATCATTCATTCGTTATCTGAAATCGTCCATCCTGATCAGGATCGCGGGTGCCGGAGCCTATCCCAGCTGACATTGGGTGAGAGGCGTGGTAGACCCGGAATGAGTTACCATTTCATCACAGTCTCAAATAACTGAAATTAGATTTGACCTACTTATTACAGGACGCACCTGAATCATAGGCCTGCCTGTTTGTTTGACTAACTGAGTATAAATAAGCCTGTCGACCAGTACGGAGGCCAAAGAGTGACTTAAATGTGAGTGGATCGGAGCAAGAACATCTCAAAATCCCTTCAAACCAAAATCAAGAGAATTGGATTGCACAGTAGTAAACAAAATAGAACCATACGTAGATTATCTTTCATTAAAGTTTCAAGTTCATTATCATAAAATCAGTTTGAATTTAGCAGCTATGCTGCGTAATGAATAAGGTGATGCATTAAGCAGCAATTAAAAACTATTTGATGGACCTTTTTTTAAGTTTTATACTCCCATACACCTTAGTGCAAGGATGAAGTGCATTGATTTTTGGGAAAGGGCAGTTGCATATTTCCACCAGCAGGGGGGTTTAACTCCAAAATCACAGTTTTCAGGACATAGCTTCACAACTGTTGCTCTGATTTGGTCCAAATTTGCTGCATATGGATCAACTCAAAGATCTACTTTGTATGTTCCATATGTTACTCTAATATTTATATTAACTGTAATATTTATATATATCTGTATGCTGATAATGATTTAATAGTTCATATTTTACTCACCGGGGGAAGCTCTTTTTACGAAGAACATTGTAGTTCATATATAACTTCTCAACTGTTTTATTCCATATTTACCCCATATGAATCGCCTCAAGAAGATCTAATTTGGATTTTGAAGAAAAAAAAAAGCGAGTACGTTTGGAAAGAGTCCAATTGTGTCTAAATTAAGCTCATATGAATTGACACAAGCAGGTATGTCTGTGTTATTAGTGAGCTCAGAACAAACAGTTAACGGATTTTGTCCAAAGCATCGGAAGCGTTGGAGATCAACTCCCTCAAGAAGATTTCTTTGTTGGAATAGAAGGTGTTGATAATCAGGGACATCAGCTGAGCGATCGCTGCCTGGAAGGCAAAGGTCTCAACCTCGTCCTTCATGATTTAATCCCTATGGGAGCACATTGCTGACTTCATAGAAATAGTTAGGTGGAGTCAATGTGGACTGAGAGAGTTCATTAATGCGTCACATTTCATAAGAGGAGTTAAATCAGGGAGATCGCGATTATATGTTATTACATTATGTTATTACATTATGTTATTACATTATGTTATTACATTATGTTATTACATTATGTTATTACATTATGTTATTACATTATTTATTGTATCATTATTGGATTCTTATTCATTGCAATGATGATGAGGATGATCAGCATTATTGATACTGTAATCTCCCCTTTGGATTAATAAAGTCTTTTCTTATTATTATTATTATTATTTTAGTCATTATTGATATTATTCATTTGACGCTTGTTTATTATTGAATTGTTATAATACGGATTTAAGTTATTCATTTATGATATTATTACATTATTAATCTAACAGAATCGCTGTTATATTATATACATTTATAAGAAGGCTTAAAACTTTCCATTATGATAAAGTTTATAATTAAGGCTGGCATAAGCTAGGTCTTAGCTATGCTGCTATAGGTTTAGACTGCTAGGGGATCTCCCATGATGCACTGAGCTTTTCTCTCTTCCTCTCTCACTGTCCATCTTTATACATCCCACTCACTTTAATGCATGTCACCGGATTAATACATGTTAAATGGTTTAATGCATGTTAAATGGACTAATGCATGTTAAATGAACTAATGCATGTTACTGTATTAATGCATGTTACTAACTTGACTTCTTCCCTGGGGTCTTTGTGCTTTTTTGCCCTGTAAGGTCACATGGTTGGTGATTATATCTGCTGCTGTGGACCTACTCGATGTCCAATGATCACAAGATACTCATGATGATAATTATTGTTGTTATCATTATTATTATTATTGTATAGTATTTCCCCATAAGCTATCACTATATGTTACATTAATATTAATGTTATTATCAACCTGGGATCCTGCTGCTGCCGCGGCCCGACCATGGAGATGTTGGAGAAAGTGGATTATAGCTGATATCTTTGCTGCTTTCCCCCCGTCTGTATCTCTCCACACCTGTGTCTCTCTCTTTCTCGCTCTCACTCTTTTTTTTTCAAACCCGACCAGTCATGGCAGTAGGCCATCCACCCTGAGTCTTGGATCTACTCGAGGTTTCTGCCCATTAAAGGGCAGTTTTTTCTCGCCATTGTCGCCAAGTGCTTGCCCCAAGGAGGAATTTGTTGGGTCCTGTAGATAATTAAATAGAGAGTCTGGTCTAGACCTGCTCTTTCTGGAAAGCACCTTGAGACAACTGTTGTTGTGAATTGGTGTTATATAAATAAAGATTGATTGATTGATTGATTGATTGATTGATTGATTGCTTGATTGATTGATTGATTGATTGATATATACCCGTATATAATGAATTTATACCTGTCATCTGTAAAAAATAGTTTTAAATCCGGTGAAGATGTCTCCTCTTTTGTCATCATGAAAACCTCATGTACATCTAGTTCATGATGGTTCTGACCCACTTCTTCTGTTACCAAACCGCCCATCCTCCCGGCACCAGGAGCCCCAGTCCGGTTTGCTTCTGTGGACCCCTGTCTATATTTACATCCTGCTGCTGGGTGCTGAGCTCTGACGGCGTGTCCTACATTTCCCTCGTAGACGTCTCACTGAGCGGATGACACATCCCACTGCGAGGCTGTAAAGGTTGAATAAGAAGCGCTGTGCGTGAGTTAATCTACACACGGCTTCCTTTTGACCTTTTAAACTGGGACAGAACACAAACACCGGGTGAATATTAAAGGTGCAGTACCTATATGCTGTTTGTCTTTACACAATGTCATGCCTCTGCCATTGTTATTAATCTAATGATTGTTTTTGAGTTGAAATTAAGATTTTACAGTCATAAAGAGGAAGTCAGTTGATAAATTCTGTGCCCATGAGTTAGATATTATTAACCTGTTAAAAAGTTCAGTAAACCCTGTCAATCTGGTGTTGGGCAAGTTTTGTTTGGCTTCCTAATGTGACTGTGCCGAACTTAAGTCCTGAGGCAGATCTTGTGACCGCAAGGTTCAGAGTTAGCTACAGGCAGCTCATGATTTGGTTTTCAAAAACACAGCCAGATCACCCACGAGGGGTCAAAACTTCATATGAAACATTTACTATCTATACTTTTTAAAGGGACAGTTCAGGTCAAAATGGAAAAATGTAGTCGTTCTCACATTGAGGATCTTCTCTGTGAAACTGCGTTCCCTTAAGAGGGTTTCATCTCATCACATGCACAGTATCTCAAAGGACTAAATAAATAGAGAAATGCATAAAGTCAAATTACAATAATAATTAGGACCCTGATCCAAATCCAGATCTAGATCAAGATTCAGTTTAGTCAATCATGGTAGAACATCATGGGTTGTCCATGTCTAATTTTTATTCTATCTGGTCCTCAAAAAAAGACCAGAGAACCAGGAGACTGCATCCTTACCTGTTCAGCCTCAAACCCTCCTTCCTTGGGCTGAGATCCACTGACAACCCTGAAGATGAACATGCAAACATTTGGTGATGACATAACCTCTGCATTTATTCTGTATGTATTTGGTTGATCCGACGGTTTAATTTGTTTTCATTCTTCTGCTGTTTTTGTTGTAGAAAATATTAGAAATATTAACTTAAAAATCTCACATTACTTCCCATTGGCATTGGGTTGAGTAGATATTGGCTGAATTTTTTAAAAAGGTTTTAGTTGAGCTCTTCCTTTAAACCTCTATTATTAGTTTTAAATGGGCTGATTTTATAGGAAAATCTTATGCAGTAAGTCTAAACCCTACTATAGACCCATACTATACTATATAAAACTGTCTCTTCCAATAAAGCGAAAATTGTGTTTTTGACCACAGAGAGCTCTAGATGATTAAGAGTAATCTATTACTCTGATTAAAAACACAACATCCCTGTAGTGAGCCCCTCCACTAATCTGAGGCATACGAAGCAGTAAATTGAAGGGTGGGACATTTTGTTTCCCACAGCAACAAGTGTAACATCACATCGTAGTGGCACCTCCTGCAAGATAAACACAGTTATACTGTAAAGGTAGAAATAAGCGGGAATGCGGAGGAGCTGGTGCGAGGCCACATAGTGTACCTTGGTCAGATTGATGGTTTGACACATGTGTGAGGCCCTTTTTCTCTGAGCTGCATTCCTCATACAGGGAGGCCTCCAGGATGGGGGCTTGCTGCAGTATTCTTGTGCCTGCTTGTTTTAATCACATTTGCAGGGGACTTCAAGAAGCGGCTGGAGGACCGCGAGGCGACCTGGACCGGACTCAGCATCTCACATGGTGTACCATGCTTGTTGCCTGGCCTCAAACCGCATAGGCACGCCTCTTTCACGCAAACCACCAATGGCTGAACTACTCTGTCAACGTTCCTCCAGCCTCCTAATCCTCCCCAGCCCCTCCCTCACTCCCCCTCCATAGCAGATTCCACTCCGGTTCTTCTCTCTAGCTTGTTCCCTACCTCGAAAGTAGGTCACTGTTTGCTTTGTATTATTCAGCAACTGGAATGATTGTGTGTGAGGGTTCTTGACTGTGATCTTGGTGACATGCAGCCAGCCAGTGGTGTGCAGAGCCGTGGATAGTGCAGGGAAGTCTTCCAGGTAACAACACACCCCGACCGGTCGACTGTGATCATTTTTGGCTCGGAAAAATAAAGCGATATCGCCGTATGTTCTAAGCAGGTGATCTCTCTGCCTGCGCCAGCCTGTACATTTGAAAGTGTCCCCAAAAGAACACTCACGAAGAGAGTGTACAAGGGAGTTTGCAGCAGCTCGGCGTCATGAAATGTTTTAGCAAAGGAGACAAGATGAACCCGACGTGAGTTCAGCTCTTGCTCAGCCTGCAGTGCGCTGATAGAATCTGGCACCGCGAGCACGCCCGTACGTCCAGCATATTTGTGCCCACTGGGTCTGAAATATTTCCAGAGCTTCGTGCGAAGTCTGTATTCAGTCCACAGGGTATTAGGCCAGGCTGGGATCCTACCTGGAATGCAGCTGTTGCATAACTCTCAGGACTTTGCATTAATCTGCAATTGATGCACTTTGTGGTTTTGTTGTTTTCAGCTTCATCTAAAAACAGCAGTGACGTACCCACAAAAACAACGTCAAATAAAAATAAATAACTGGGTGTAGCGTTAAGCCTTATGTAAAAACATCAGGGATTCTTAGGTGCTAGATCACACAGACAAGATCGTAGTTTGCGGTTCTGCTGACATGTCGTCCCTTCAGGTGCAAAGCAGCTGCCTGATTAAAGTGGTAATCAACAGTGGTGATAACTGTTCACTTGTCATGTTCAGTTGCACTTTTCTAATTACCTCCATCACGGAGGTCATGTTTTTCAGCCCTGTCCCATTTTTCTTGGTCTAATTATTCGCAGGATTATTCAAACACGGACACATTTCCATGAAACATGGAAGAATAATGGGGTCAGGAATGATACATTGGTTATCTAAGTATTTGGATCATTTACTTGAGCAAAAGTACCATAATACCACTCTGGAAGCTCCCCTCTATGAGAAACAGATGTACAAGTAGATATTCTACTATCACTCTGCCATATCATTAAACCGTTGAGAGGTCAGTCAGAACAACATTGATTATCTCGTAACAATGGTTTCCTGTCAGTGGGCTGGATATATGAGGAAGCAGGAAAAATTGGCAGTCGTAAGGGTCTGAGTAACTGGGTCAGAGATTCTCCACAACTGAAGGGTTTTTGTTTTTTTCTTTCAACTGTCTGTCAGCCTGCATACTTACGGTTGGTGCCAAGATTTGTATAAACCTTGTCTTTAAAGTCATGCAGTTTGATCTTACAACAGATATTATTCCTGTGTGTGTGAGTGTATGCATGTGACCTACACCAGTCCTCTTTGAAAGTCAAGCCTATTATGTTTTATTTGGAACTAATACCAGAAGTACTAAACAGAAGTCCAGTTGCTTTGGATTCGACCCACAAGGATTACCATGACCTGGATGAATGAGAATCTACACAGACACCCTCTTTGACGAGAACTAATACCAATTTCTCATCAAAGAGGGTGTGAGCCACGTTATGTGAAACACAAAGGTGAAATCAAAAAGACCTCATGAGCAGATTAGTGCTTTTATCTTCCGGTAACCCCAAATTCTACTACAAAGACTTGAAAACTTAATTGGCATCAAAGGCACTGTATCAAAAGGTTTACGTCTTTTTTATGAGACAGATCTCAGTTTGTTTTTGTTAACGATGAATCCTCCATGCATAGCAGAGTTACACACGGAGTTCCCCAGGGATCTGGGCTTGGACTAATATTATTCACGATATGTTTCCTCGAGGCAACATCATCAGGAAACCCTCCATAAACGTCAACTGTTACGCAGGTGACAAACAATTGTACTTAGCAATGAAACCAGGTGAATCTAATTACTTAATTCTTTCCAAAATGAGCTTAATTTATATTTTGGTTATAGGAGCTACGCCAAAATTAAGGATGTTCTCTTAAATCGGCCGTACAATGTATGATCTAATCCCGATCATTAGCCTCAAAGCCATCGCGCCAACTGTCGGGGCTCTTAGGGTCGGGGTCATGGCTCGATCAGCTGACATCAGGGCCTCCATTTCTCATTGTGCCTATCCACTTTCCATAGAATAGGTCACGTATGTGTAGAAAATATTTAGTCTTGCTGATCTGACATAAAACATGAGGCAAGCAGTACCTCTTCCTCACTGAAGGGGGAGTTCTGAGCCCGCGGGTTTGCGCTTGTTCTGCTGTTGCTCTTCCAAGCAGAGATAAATTCAGAGTCAAGTTCATTACAGTCTGATTTTGTATGTTTTGCTCTGACTGCAGAAATGGAATATTCTGTGTCCAAGCCAACGCAGGAAATCCATTAAATATTCAATTTTAAAAATGAACCTATAATTTTCTCTATATAATTTTTATAACTTTTTTGATATATTAATGAAAACATTTTGACAAAAAAATGTAAGAGGAGCAATGATAAACTTTATTTTTAATGGAAAATACCACATATAGAGGCGTGGTTAGCGCTGCTACCTCACAGCAAGAAGGTACCAGGTTCGAATCCACATCTGCCGGCCTTTCTGTACGGAGTTTGCACGTTCTCCCTGCGTCTGCGTGGGTTCTCTCCGGGAACTCCGGCTTCCTCCCACATGTGATATTGGTGACACAAAATTGCCCGTAGGAGTAAGTGTAACTGCAAGTGTGTAGTTGTATGTCTATATGTGTCTGCCCTGCGATGAACTGGCAACTTGTCCAGTGTGTACCCTGCCTCTCACCCAATGTTAGCAGGGATAGGCTCCAGCCCCCCGTGACCCTGAACAGGATAAGGGGTAGATAATGAATGAATGAATACTGCATATAACACTTTTTTTTCAAATTTACATATATATATATATATATATATATATATATATATATATATTTTTTTTTTTTTTTTTTAAATCTCACACTGTAGGACTTGTAAAAAAAGTCGATGGCAAATTAAGAACACACCTGCAACGAACCACACCGCACGTCCCTGGTCCTAACCATCTACTAGTCAAGATATGTCAGCGCCTCTTTGTTAAATATGTTTCAGCACACAGGAAAATTGATCAAGACAGCACGTTTCTGTCCTGTTAGCATGTTGCTAGCAACCAAACAACATCCTGCCTCGGAGCACTCAAACAAAACTTTATTGAAAATTCTCAATAGCGAACATCAGGCAGCAGGAGTCGACGGGTCGTACAGTGTGAGCACTCAAGTCGTGTACGACAATCGGATCTTACAGTGTAGGCACGTTAATCATAGGTTACCGCAAACGATTCATTCGTACAGTGTGAGTTGAAATCAACAGAACTCTTAAGAGTACTTTGTAAGCCTAACTTCATCTACCTCGTTTGGTTCAGACTTTGGGACTGACCTCCTCAAGACCGAGGTCCGGATCAAACAGCGGTACTTTTGTGCGACAAATAAACTTTACGACAAATTACTTGAAGTTACAGCAGGTCACTGCTAATTAATAAAAGAAGAAGAACTTTATTTATCATTATATGAACAAGCAAAATCCCTCCCTGTGGTGCAAAAAAAAAATCAATATCTGTATATAAATAATTAAAAAAGAGAGTCAATAAGACATAGCAAAGTATTTCATTTTTATTTTCTACCACTGCAACAAATGGAAGGATGATTAAGCTAAAAAATGAGCCGCAGTAGCAGCAGGATGTTTAAACAAGATATTTAATTTAATTTGATTTGATTTGAGTGATTTAAGTCACTGGGAAAAAGAGACTAAAACTTTGAATTCATTGTCTGCGAGGAAGAAAGAGTGAGGAAGAGAGGACTGATATTGGATAAATGCCAGATTGTCACACAAAGAAAAGAAAAGTCAATCCAGTGTAGGGAGATGTAGCCCAGGTAGAAAATGACAGGTATTAGGTTTGTCATGAAAAGTTCTACTATGGACTTGCAAAATTTCTGCGTGAAACCAGAAACCCGTCAGGATAAAAGCACCAAAATATTGGTGAGCCATCATTGAAGCTTTTATGTATTCAGCTTTGAAGGTGTACTCTGTTCAAAAACGCTCAGGTGATTGGAGGTATTTTACAGGAAGGAGCTGATCTGCTGGAGGAAAATGTAACCGGGACTAGTTTAAGTTGTACCATGCGGCCGGAATGAGAAAAGTTTTCTTCATAACTGGGTTGAAGACATCTTATAAGTGAGCCAGCGTAAGAAAATACAGAAAATAGGACAGACAGTGTTAATGGCATGGAGCCGGACTTTAAATGTGACTTCCTCTCTGCCAGCAAGAAATAGATAATAATCAACCGCCGGTCGCCAAACTTGACCCACAAACCGACATTATTTCGACTTGGGGCATAAGCCGACGACTAGGGACAAAGAAGAAATAGAGTGTTGACATTCTGAGAATGTGACAAATTGCAGAACTGCGGTCTGTTCAAAGAAAGCAAAGTTCTGTCTGTAGCTCACCTGACTGGTATTATGTTAGGACGCAGACACATCTGTGGATTTTGTTCATCACAAGTAAAGATTCTGATCCATTTTTCTACATGCCAACCCCACTGGATTCTCAACTGTAGTACTTTCTTAAAAGCCCTTAAGATTTTTCCCAAAATCCATAAGAGAAAACTAATTTAAATCCCCAGCTGTCATAGTTACCTCACTGTGATAGACTAAGACCGAAAAATGCTGCTTTCCCAAAACATAAAATACAATTTCACATTGCTCCACTCCCGTGTCAACTAAATTAATCGCACAATTTGCGTGAGTAACACGGACCCTCTGATATACACCCCTCTCTTCCAGGACCATGTTTCTTTAACATGAAGGAAAAATAGCAAAAAACAAAAAATGAAGACGCAAACCAGCCCCGCATTGAATTTACGCATTTTAGTAAGTATCACCTTGCGTGTTGCAAAGCCCGTAGGAGTAAGTGTAACTGCTTGGAACAATTTGGTTTTAGTTACTTCAACCGGAGCTTCATAAACATGAGGTATTATCTTACACTGTAGTACATATATAATAAGTAATGTTGTTATTGCAATCGAACATTGTATGATTATACATATTAAAATGTACACATAAATTCAAGTAATAATCTGATGTATTATAATAACATAACATAGCACATGAGGAGGGCATGAAAGAGCTCGCCAGCTAGTTTAAATGTGCATTCTATTTACTCAAACGTATGTACGACCACTAACGCCCGCCTGTGTGATTTATTTATATATATGCACATTTTTTCTTTCGCCTATGTCCCCTCCCGCATAATCTGTTATCAACCATGACTGAAATAAAGTCAACTGCTGCTTGCGTTTGTTGGGGAAGTCACAGATATGTCTGAAAACCAAAGCGCCGCCGTGTCGAAGTGATTCCTCAATTTTCGGTGGTAAAACGGACAGCTCCGATGAGCTTCCTGCAGTTTCCTCCACTGACATCCCGAGAGAGTCTAAACGCCGATGGGCTTTCGCGTACAGCGTAAGCACATTTTATAATCGTCCACATTGGGCAGTTTGCGATTGTCGCCTGGCAAAGATTTGCGAGTACTCGCGTCTACTCAGGGCTTTCCGGGGACCTTGTATGAAAATGTGCCAAAAATGTACTTTGCGCCATTTGTGAACATAACATTCGTCTGCCAACCCACCTGGTGGAAACTGTTGTGGATAAAGTAAGCCTTGTCCTTGTCTCAGTCATTTCTGCCGGTTCGTCTTATTTTTTCCCAACCTGCTGCATTTCACTCTTCCTTCCCACTGAGTGAATAATAACCACGGATGATGATGTAAGCCGTCATTGTGTTAATGCCACTGGCCTTAAGGCTGAATCTATTCAAACAGAAAGCCTGCAGGCTCTGAATTGAATAAATGCGGCGTATGAAGAGGAATCATCTGTTAGTTTCCTGCTGCAGTACTAATAACCTTTTCCTTTCCTCATTTAGCACTTTGAGATTTGATCCAAATGTAAAGTGCGTTATAAATTATTTGTATTATTATTATTAATATTATTATTATATTCATCTTTGTAACCCTTTTAATGTCCCGCTAAACCGCTTGGTTGAGTATTTTTGAGTCATTATTTCTTAATGAAAAATGCGTGCCACTGAACCTCTTCATAAATCAACTCAGTGTGTATATGCTTAAGAGTAAGGGGCCGAGGATGGAGCCCTGGGGGAGTACAACAGGCTAATAGGGTCACCAAGGAGGAGGCAGTAACCATGGCTTATTTGATATGCAGATATTTTTTGGCCTGTTAAAGCCTGTGACGACTTACTTAACAGGATTATGAAACTTGATTATACCAAACAGTCTAATAAGGGACAAAGAGTTTTCTTAAAATCATGCTTGACCAAAGGATTTGTTATTTCGTGGAAAAATTAAGATTGTCTAAGATATGAAATTAATAAAAGACCTAAAGACATAAAAAATCCAAAGAAATACTCTTCAATGCTTTTTTGTTTGTTTGTGAGGACATTACTTAGCTTTAGTCATGGCATCTAAGGAAAAGGCCACTCTGAGGTTGTTCTTTCCAATTTTAAGAAGTTTGGCGGCTAATATAAAATATATGCATCATACAGGAGGGCTGAATGCATAGAGCACGTACAAGAGAAGATCCGTTCCTCATTTCATGTCACAGCTGAAAGACTACCCCTGTCCTAATGTCATTACTGACAAGAGGAAATAATGCTCCACCCAACAGGTAAGGTGTGTCAGTGCGTCTAATTGATGTAGACCAGGTCAACTTACTCTATTGCTCTGTGGTTCAATCCTATTTCTGATGTGCCTTGGGCAGTGCACAGGGATCTACATGGTCATTCTGACGAGTTATAGGCTACACAGCTTCTTCATACACAGCAAGCTGTGATGTTGCTATGTGTTTTAATACCTTTCTATCAGAACCAGCAGCTCCAGTAGAGTTTTTGTGGGATCAGACAACACAGACTAGCCTGCCCTCCAATTTGCTCCCATGACCATGTCACCAGTCCACCAGTGGTCTCTCCTTAGACCACTTTGGTAGGTACTAACCACTGGAAACCATGAACACCTAACAAGTCCTGCAGTTCTTGAGATACTCTGACCCAGTCGGCCAGCCGTCACATCTGAGCCTTTGCCAAAGTCACTCAGATCCTTTTGCTTGACCACTTTTCCTTTCCAGCAGATCACCTTCAAGAGAAAATGTTCACTTGCTGCCTATCATATTGTACCCACTGGCAGGTGCCTTGGTAACAAGATAATCAATGTGAGTCTGAATTCTCCTCTCAGTTTTGAAAAGGGTATTGCTAGTTCGGACATAGAGCTGCTGTGAACAACATTAAAAAGAATCCAAACATGGATAGATGTTTCTCAAATTCTTTGTTTGTGTCGTGCTGTAATGATGCTGCATTGAAAACTGCTTACACTTCAGTTCCCCCTTGCCAGTGAGGATGCACCAAAACAGAATCTACTCTACCACTCAGTGCTGTGCAGTGCGTTCCTCCACCATGGCAGACATATACTTCATGTGGATAAATCCAGTTCCACCATCATGACACTCCAACCTTAGTTACGATTTTGTTAAGTGATCAAGAAAATGCTGCCTAGTTTGTTCTAAATTCAGCAAGCACAAATCACCATCTGTCTGAAAGGGTTATCAGAAGCTGCAAGTTAAGATGGCAGAGTTTGTGACGTTAAGGACCCGACTGAAACTTACCAATCCTAAGTGTAAAGCCTAAAGCGAATACTAACCACAGGGTGACTCACAAACAATCATCACTTGGCACGATTGTAATGTCTGACTCTCCATCCACCCAAATGTAAAATGTACAGGTTGCGCAACGAACTGGGAACCACCTGTGGTGGCAGGTGCTCAGGGTGTGAGACATAAAAACACTGAAAAGGTAGAGGGAGGGTGCATGTTATCAATACACCTATTTACGCTCGACTCAATCCGCCAAGGTCCGCAAAGGTCCATGTGATGTCACCAGCGGGTGCACACGCAGGTGGTCACACGTGTGGACCGCATTATCCACATGAACTCTGGAAATGAGTATAGACTGGACTAGAATCTGTGGTGTCTGCAGTTGTCTGTGCAAATATTAATGTTTTGCTGGTTATTTTTAGTCATTTTGCCACAATCGGATGGAAAAGCTAATTAATGGAGAGTCTGGTTCAACCTTCAAGTCTTCAAATGGTGAAAGAGGGAGCAGAGTTTTTTTCATTATGTGGGGTTTGCAAGGATTTCATTGTGCATTCACACATATCAATCTTTTCCAAAAAACATCATGGCGTGTTTCCAGTGGAAACATGAAGCCCACACAGCTGCCTGCTTATGTCTTTGTCTCTTAGCTCAGTGGTGGGTTTAAAGTCGGCGCTGTGCTCATCCTCCACAGGGAACCAGGGGAAAGATTTCCAATAGAGTTGGAGATGGAGGCATTGTCTGCTTCACTAGAGCTCCTTCTGACCTTCTTACCTAAGGAGGTCATGTTTGCTTGTCTTTTTGTAGAATTAAACCAGATTTTCACGAAACTTGGTGGGAGGGCTAGGCATGTAGCAAGGAGGAACCGTTTGTATTTTGTAGTAGAGTTAGATCAAAAGACAGAATAGAATTAGCTTTCAGTTTCTTAAACAAGGCTTTTTCATCATTTCATATTTAATTCCATTTCCTTATCATTGTTAGACAAGACCCACGTTTAGGACTTCCAGGGTTAATGATGACTTACGACTACGATGGCGTTTATGTCTTTGGAACATGTGATGATAGGGAAACTGAGATCACTGTGTTGCGTGTCCTTCTTGTTTGTCATTGTAATAATCCTGCATATTCCATGTGAGTCATCTGAGCAGAGCGCTTCCTTCCATTTCTCCGTGGTCCAATTGTGATGCCAACATTGTATGTGGACAGTAGATGGGGATCAGCCTGGGCAGACTGTCTGACCGGGCTGCTCCATATGTCGCAAGTTTTACAAACTGTGTGTTTTCACAACTTTGTGTCGGAACCAGCGTGAACCTTTTCAGCAATTTGACAGTGACAGTGTGACAGTACCTCCTGTGGTGGAGCAGACAACAAAGGACAGCCTTCGGTCTACATACTCATCAATGAGGCTTGGGCACCCAAGGCCCTGTTGCTGATTCACCAGTTGTCCTTCCTTACACCGCTTTGGTTTGTTGGTACCAACTACTGACGACTGGGATCACCCTACAAGACTTACCTTTCCTTTTCCTTGCAATATTAACTTCAGAACAATATGTTCACTTCTTGCCTAACATATTTAGATCATTCCTCTTTCTTTAATCCTTAATATATTCACCCAGGACATTTTTATTACTTTGCATATTCTATCTATTCGTTGTATTTTTTTATTTAATAAATAATACATATTAAATTAAGAAATAAATTTAGACACTATAATAGCGCTGATTAATCCCCCCTCCTTGGTGGTCCCTTCGACATGTGGTGACCCACAGGGCTACATCTTTGACACCTTTCTCTTTAGCATGTACATGCTGCCACTGGGTCGTACAAACATGTGTAGTCACATTTTATGTTAAGAAATAGTGACTCAAAATGAGCTCGACCAAACAATCAGAGGGGCATTAAAGGGTTAACATTGTGAGAAGGGACAGGTCTTGAGGATTTGTACAATATGACAAGCAAAACAAACTGGCTTGTCAGTGGCACAAACATGCCCGAGTGAAAGTGATGACAGTTCCCTGCAAAAACATCTAATTATGACCTCCAACAAGGGAGGAGGTTATGTTTTCACAGCTGTGCATTTGTTTGTTTGATTGCTAGCAAGATTTAGAAAAAAACTGCACGATGGATTAGCATTAAAAAATAAATGTTGCCTAGAGGTAGGTTTTGGCCTAGTGGTTATTAAATATTGGTGACATTGCATGCGTCGCAGCATTTAAAAACAAAATAAAATTAGAAGCTGTTTGGAGCATTCAAAACAAAGGGTTCATCCAAACATCATCTCTGCGCGCTAACAAGGAAACTATCAGGGCTTTAGCTGAACAAAAGTAACGTTAATTGTAATTTATTTAGGTTGCGAAATAAAGATTATGGCCATTATAGCGGAGATTAGTGTGAATATGGTCTCTTATGGTAATATGGGCCCGTGGTATTGGTAACAGAAGCCTGTAAGCTTTGAGATCAATGAACAAATTTCTAGAGAAAAAGCAAACTATGAGGGTTTTAGCTGAACTTAAGTAACACTTATATCCCTAATTAAGGTTCTGAAATCAATATTATGACAATAATGGCGGAAATTAGTTGTGAGTAAGGTTTAGGAAAAAATACGGGGGCGGATTTGCATGAAATCTTACCCAGAGGTTGGTTTTGACATAGTATTGAGGTTATTAAATTAAAGTTATATATGTTGCAACATTAAAACCAAAAAACAGTAGAATAGTAAGCCATTTGGACTAACGTATAAACTCAGGAATAAAAGACGGAATCTGTGAAGGATTTATTTGAAGCTGATCACAATAATGGTACGGTACGGTTGTGGCAAAGTTGGAGGTTTGCACTCTCTGAGTGCTTTTTTCTAGTTTGAAATATAATCATTGTCAATTGTATTGAGAAAAAACTTCTTCTAATACAAACTGCTGTTTACCTAAATAAAGAAGCTGTGTCTTTTCTGCAGGATCCTGTTACCTGCAGTCAGCTAAAGTATGAACCTTACTGCCTCTATCGGTCGCACATCCTGAATGCAGAGACTCAAGCCACAAGAGTCTCAACCCATGCAACCCCTGAGTACTGCTTCAAGGCACACCCGCTAACCCCGATTTTGCCTCCGGAGTCAGAGATGGATGAAGATGAATAGATCAGTTTTTAGCCACTGAGCATTCCATCCCCTTTGTTTCAAACACTCTGCAATTCTTTCCATGTTAAAAGAGAGAACAGACTTCCCGCAACGCAATATCCGTCTGCGTTCAGGCCTCTAACCCGGATCATCAGTTGTTGATCAGATCAACATGATTTTTCAATATGGAGCATCTATATTATCTCTCATATGGGAGGCAGCGCCACATCTCTACCACACTTTGTTTCCCTGCCATGACCCGATGCATATTGACACCCGCCAAATATAGATTTTAATGTCCATGATCCTGATCCAGTTTCTCATAGAGGTGAAACATCTTGGCTTTGCTTGGTCTATTGTGGTTAAAGTTCAAAAGTGGTCTATAATTCAAATGTGCCTCAAAATGTAATCAAATCCTTCCTTGGCCCAAGATCCAGCCTGACCGAAGGGATCGTTTAACAACTGTTCAATATGCAGGAAAGACCCACATTCTTTACTCAAGAAGAAGTACAGTTACATGAAAAAATAGAGGTACTGACTCGAGTGAAGGTGAATAGGTAAAGGCACTGACATGTATTTAAAGTGTATAAGTAAAATTGCATTTCCTTCAAGCATATGAACCCTATCCCAGCTGACACTTGAAAAGATGCTAGAACATCAAAGAGCAGACAAATAAAGACCCAACCATTCCCCCCCAAGGGCAATTTAGGGTCATAATCCCACCACACAAGGCGGAAAAGCAGAGACTGTGACGTGTTTCCAACAAATAATGAGAGTGCGTTGCAACAGTAAGTCTTAAACACAAGATACTAGCAGTTAGCAGCTAACTCAAAGAAGGAGAAAATAATTGAAAATATTGTGAAATTCGAGAGAGAAATTCTGAACACTGGGACCTAATTACCCACTTAGAAGAGGAGGACATAGACCGCCATGTGAGTGTAACACAATGCTTTTTGCAAAAGTGACCCATATTTTTTAGAAACTGCTGTTTGTCACATTTGTAGGATATATCAGCCGTTGGCAGTGTTCTGTAATAGTTGCACCTTTTTTTCCCATGGAATGCCGACTTTTTATTTAAAATGACACTCTTGCCGTTCTGCCACTGTTTTTTCAGTCCAAAATATAATTGTGTCTCAGAGAGGGGTCTTCTTTGCAGCGCTGTTGCATGATATCTGTGTAAAAGGGCTTTAGACAAGGGCAAATTTGTTACTTCTTGACAACTGGGTCCGAGCATTTCTATTTCTTTAGCCATGGTGGATGTTACTGGTCTACAGTGGTGAGAACCTACCAAGGGAGCATCACGGTGAATGCCGTCTCATGTCTGTGGGGAGTGAAGGCTTTTCTGTGTAACTTTTTCTGCATCATAAAAGTTTCTGAAAGGCAGATATCAGATAAAATGTCCATTCTGGCTCTGATAGAAAAACACTGTCCTTGTTTTTTGCTTGAAATCAGTGTTGATGTGAGATAATCATGCAATGAAGCAAGATAAGAAAAAAAATAAAATAAAAAAAGCTTGCCTGTTTTAAAAATCTAAGAAGTAGAATATCCAGAGATTTGTGTTAAAATCTAGGGAGAAAGGTGAAGGAAATGTCAGAAAATACAGAACAGATTACAGAAAAATCAACTTAAGTGCTGTAGTTAGGTCATTTCTGATGTACTTACTTTACCTCCCGCATCTGATTCACAAACATGGATGATCACAAAATCTCCACCAAAGAGAATAGGAATGGAAACTGATATATTTTTAAATTTGAATACATAAACTTACATTTGATTGCAGATTTTGATCAGATCAGATGTAACCTCTGATTCCTGACCATCTTTCCATTCTGTCTCTAATTGTGTTTATTGTTATAGACTAATGGAAATACATCCTACGCAAACACCTGCTTTGCAGTAAAGATGACTCTTACATTCATGCTGCCGAGCAGCAAAACAAAATGACAGCTAATCTTCAGCACATTCAAATTCTGGGTATTTATGTCAGAAAGCAAAGAGATCGGTGAGATATTCCAGACGGATGCCTCTCCAGTAGCTGTTGGAGAAATCCTCCCACACAGTGCTGTGTTCTGGTCAGAAATAGCTCTAATATTGAAATGGTGGAGGATGAGGATTAAACTGAATGTTCAGACCCGCAGGTTAGACTCGCTGCGGCGGCTAATTTCTCCTCCAAAAAAAGGAAATAAAAGTGCTTGGGACAAATCTCGGTAACCACAGGAAGCCATGGCATGAATAAGTGTTTGGCTGGTGCGTCAGTGTGAAACTGGGTTGCATTAACCAAAATACATAAGAAGGAGCGAGAGAACTGACTTCTGATCAATTGAACCAAGTAAATGTTGCCTAGAAACAGGAAAACTGCTTCGTCTTCCTCAATTGTGTGGTTTGATTTTGTTGTTTTAATTTCTTCGCGGCTCCTCATCCTTGTTTTTTACAGGGAAAAACAATGCTCATGTGTGAGCGTGGGCTAAATTTTCTATTACTCGTTCCGTCTCAGTCACATGTCTCGGCCATGATTCTCTCCTCCATGAGGTGACATGGGTGTGGGTTACGAGAACAAAGAATAATCCTTCACTCAGGATGCAGGTTTAGCAGCCTGATTGTGAGGCATATTTCATATCATAAAGTAATAGGGAAGCTGAATACTGTGTGGCGTATTGGTTTGCATGGTTCTGTAGAACTGGGATGATCTAAAGCACCCAACAACACATTAAGGTAGCTTGTTAAGATTTCCAGGACACCAGAGGATTTAGGTGGTAATCCTTTCATCAGCTGGTCAAGGCTGGTGCTCGACTATTTTTGCTGCGGCGATAGTACACTCTGCTATTCCTGTGGTGCTTACCGATCATGGTTGCTTTTTTCCGCAGCAGTAAAAGCTACACTCCATGGATTATCATTAACCACATTTTTTGTTACCCGTGTTGTGCAATCCCACAGAGGAGCTACTGAAGCAAAAAGTGGTTTAGTCGAAACTGTATTTTTATATAAAGGTGTGAGTACACACAGCGCATCACAACTCTCTGGGCATTGCTTACCGTCGTGGAGTGAGCTGGCAGCTTCCCATACCAATGCAATAAGTCCCATGCTGAGTGCAATCCTTTGGGCAATGTTCTCCAAGCACACTTGTCCTGCCACTCATGTGAATGGCACTTAGACACCACTTACCTAAACCACCTAGCTAAAGATTGCTGCAGACAAACTAGAGCCCTTCATGGAAACAGTATTCCCTTATGTAAGTGGCCTCTTTCAGCAGGCTAAAGTTACCTGCACAGAAAAAAAGGGTTCAGGAATCCAGCAGCGATCCATCTGTGGGATATGCTGGGCAAACCAGTGCAATTCACAGGGGCCCCATCTCACACTTTAGGGACCTGTTGCAAACATCTTGGTGCCAGATACCTGAGGACACCTTCAGAGGTCACATGGAGTCCATACGTTTATGTGTCACAGCCGTTTTAGTGGCAAAGTGGTGACCCACAAAATATTAGGCAGGTGATTATAAAGTAATGGCGGATCAGTGTAGCTTCGGCATCACTTCCTGTTCCGTTTTTTAAGTAAAACTATAAAATAGCACCTTCAAACCCAAGGCTCTATGCCAGAATGTGATTAATTTCGTTTAGCAGGTTGATTTCCCTGAAAGCCAACCTGCTATTTGGCATCTTAAGAAGCTCTGTGATGTTATATGTTTTTATACGTTTTAGATGCACACCATGAATCCATACAGATAAACCTCAAGCAGCTCAGAAGTGTTAAGAGGGTTAAAATATCACACCTGTTGTTCTGCGTTGATTCTGTTATTCGGCTTTGTTTACGCGTGTATGACCCTGTCTGTTCGTGTTATTTTATTTCTCTCTGTAGATGTAAAATGATGTGAAGCCCTAATACATTTGAATATATTGAATGTTTGGCTAAAAAAAAAAAAAATGATTCAGTCGTATTCTCAAGACTTCCTGTCCATCACAGAGGGGGTCCGGCTCCACAGACACTAAATGCTTATCAGATGTTGAACACAATGACATGAGTGCTTGTGTGAACTCATTTGGCCCGGAGCTTGGCTGACGAGCCTCCAAGGGGCTTCCGTGACAGCATCAGACAGCCAGATGATACACCCCGCCTATCATTCTATCCCACTCTCATCCTTCTACACCAAAGTCTTGACTGGCCCTGCAGACCCTGGCAGCCTGAAGGCAGCAGGACCTTATCGCCAGGGCAGACAGCTGCTGTTGCAAAACACACACTGGTACTAGAAATAACATGCAGTAGTTAAGCATTTAATTTAATTGCGGATAATTTTGTCAATGAAAACGATGGAAAATGTTTCTTGATGACCACTTTCGCAAAGCCTGAGTCCTCAAACACAAACTCAACTTTACTCCGAGGCAAATTTAAAAACAACACAAGTTGCCGCCCCCTTGTTAGGTCCGCCTCCACATCAGCTTCTAACTCAGCAATTTATGCAACAAGGGTTGAAATTAGGTGTAATTTTGGTCAGTGGAAACAGTTCCTTGATCTATTTTTCCATGACGATGAAGAAGATGAGAATAATATAAGCGCATTTAAAAACCCCAGTGTAGGCCGAAAAGCTTTACACTCAATAACAGCATGGTCAGGAAGTAAATACGCAAAGAAAATGACAAGAAATAGAATAGAATAGAACTAACTTTATTAATCCGTACAGGGAAATTCAAATGTTACAGCAGCTCCAACATTTATTAAGTGACAGTAGTGTTTAAGAAATAGGATGAAATACAAAATGTGCAAATTACACATACACATGGAAGAAATATTAAATTAAATTAATTTAATATTTTAATATAATTCTGTACATATTATATATATATAATATGTACATAAATGTGTGTACATATTATATATATATATATAGAGAGAGAGAGAGAGACAGAGAGATTGCAAACCTCCTTCAAGGTTAGTTTCTGCTGGTACCCTGCTAGCTAACAGTACCCCTGATGGTATTTGTTAACCCCGGCCTCAACCAATCTGGCTTGGACATCAGTTTTGTTTTACACCAGATGCCCTTCCTGACACAATCTTCCCCGTTTATGGGGAAGATGAAATAACATGAAAAACCATCCCTTAATCTATGAGTTATTGCAAAAAGAACCTCCAAAAGCGACCCTTCTTACAATGGTTAAGATAACATTATTATGACTTCCTGAGGTCGTGACATAACCAAAACCAAACCAAAAAGTCATTTTCTTTCGAATATGCAATAAAAAAGTACCCCAGTGTAAAAATATCAGGCTCACTCGTTCATACTTTTTTCTGTTATTTTTTCACAAACAAGATCAATAAACAAACAATCCAATTGAAGTAATAGAAAGAAGTACCAAGATTGATAAGCAAGTTTGTTAAGTAATTTTCTCAGACGAGTAAGTCACAAGACAACCCCCCCCCCCAAATCATAAACTTTATATTTAAAATCCTAAAGAAGTCATGAGGTGCTCCTTACCAAACTTAAATGTCATTTTATATTCACACAGCACATTTAATGTGTAATGATCTGTAATTCTCTTTGATTCTGTAAAGTTCAAAATCAACGGTTTTACTCATCCTTGCACATCCTTTTCTCTGTTAACAACTGTCATCATCATTATACTGTCAGCTGCTGATCATGATTGCTGCAGCACTGACATTGATTTACCTGTTGCACTGGACAACTCTGTGGGGGATAATCACTTGTTTTCTTCAGCAGCCGTCTACTCACTGAGCGAGGCCTTGGATTAGCACCAATAACTTCAATCAACTGAACATAGGAATGGGAGCAGACATCAGTCGTTTAATGAGGCGCTTGCCGGCATCCAGATTGTTAAAGCCGTGTGTCATGGAAAAATAAAAAGGCTAAACTAAATTGATCAACAGTGCCTCAGGGACATTCGCTAACCATTTTTTTTCTGCTGCAAGAGATGAACGTTAGCTTCACCTAAAAATCCATAACATGAAGACAACAGCAGGTATATGTTGTTCCTGAGGCAGGAAGTGAATATGGGGAGAAAGATGCTGCTGGAAGAAAATGGGAGAGGAGGTAGTGCAAAATAATGGAGGGTGAAAAGAGAAACGGAGAGGGCATGTGCTTGGAAACGTGTTTGTTCATGCTGGCAGCATGTGACTGAGCAGAGCACAGCAGGGGTGTGTGTGTGTGTGTGTGTGTGTGTGTGTGTGTGTGATATTTATGGATGTTTGTCTACTTCCCATTCTTGTCCTCTCTGCATGTGTGACTTTAGCAGAACCAGTCAGGTTACTGTGATCCCGTAGGCTCGTTGCAGCATATAATGAAATCATCGCGCTCATATCCGTCGCATCAGTGGAGAAAATGAGGCAGATCCCTCTGTTCAATTCTTGCAGACACCGTTGTTTTTATAGCTTTGCTCCTACAAGGATGATCTGCTTCCCTGTGTGATAGTGCCTCCTGATAACAAACCCCAGTCCCTGCTACCAAATCCACAAGGAGATCCTGCAAGATGTGCAACGTGAAATCCTGCAAAGTGCATCAACAAAATCCAACATCAAATAGGGAGTTTGTACCAAAGAATTGTGGGCAGAGTTGCAGCTCTTACAGTAGTCCAGACATAATTAGATTAAAAAGAGAAACTTTCTAATATAAATTCACCCTGAACCTGTCCCAGCATCTGTCAGTAGGTTTTCCTGCAAATAGTATTATGCATCATCCGTCCCTTTTCATCCACTTATGCGGGGTCAGATGGTGGTGACAGCAGGACAACTAGGTGATGCACCTCCCAACAATGCTCCCAATAATAACACACATTAATTGGGCAAGAATGTGTAGAGAAGGAGAGGAAGAGGAGAGAGACGTTCCGTGACTCACTAACACCCACGTTAGTATTATATATATTCATTTTGTGAATGTGTAGCATAGAAGAGAAAAGGAGGAGAGATATGAAGTGTATCATAAAGACTGTAAGGGAGAAGCAGGCTGGTAATATGCATTAATGGTGCATGAATGTGTAGAGGAGAAGAGATAAGCTCGGTGTATCACGCAGACTCATATTATTCAACTGTTAAATACAATTCACGTTCGTTAGACTCTTCTAAAGACCTCAGATTGATAATCCCGCAGAAATATTCAGCATTCTTATTCACATCCATATTGCAGTTTGGCGGAAGAAGATCTTAAATATTTCATATATTAACGCATCAGATGCTTCCTTAATATTCACACCAGCATTGCAGTTTGGCATGAACTTTTCAGCAAACCTTAATTTTCAACAGTACAACCATTTTCTTCCTCCTCCTCTTCTTCTTTATGTACTTCCTCTTCATCTTGCACTTCCTCTGCCTCATCTCCTCTTTATTATTCTTAACTCCTTAAACTTTTTCTGCTTCCTTTAAATGGCATTTTCTTCTGCTAAAAGAACACGTCACCCATATTTATTGTAAGATTAGGGACCACCACAGCAGAGGCTAATGACATCCAGACAGACAAGTTGCCTTTCGTGTTTCTTTGGTTGTTATTTTCTTTCTTTTTTACCCTCTCTGCCAGTCTGAGAGTGAAGGTCAAATTAAATGTATTACTATTAGTATTAATATGAATTTCCACGGCACTTTATGGAATTGAATTTTAAAATCACTCAGAGTGTCTTGCTCTCGTCAGAGCTGCCAAATGAATCATTTGAGTGTCACGCCACTCTGACAAAAAGAATTCACAAAGCGAATAATCCCTTTAACGGATGGAGGTTCCGCTCACATCTTTTTGTCCTCTGCGGTCCTTGATTCAGAGGAGATGAGCTTGTTTTTTAGCTGAAAAGATAAAATATCTAACATCACACTGACACGTGTGCGTACTGTGAGTTTTGACTAATTAATCCCTCCCCATGCTCAACAATCTAAGGGCTAACTATAAAAAAAAACACCTTGTCTCTTCCTCTCCTGTCCTACCTCTATTAATGGACTAGCAGGCTCCAGAAATATCAGTCAGCCACTGGTTTCACCTGCAGCCTTCTGGCTGTGTGTGGGATCTGAGTGTATGGCAGCGAGCGGAGGGATGTGAGTGTTTAATGCAGTGTGTGGGAAGTGGATGTGAACAACCCTTATCCTCAACAAGTCTTACCTGATGGCAAATATAGGAAACAGAGTCATTGCTGCTGATTCTGTCTCTGCAGAAAGCTCGGACATGATTGTCTCCACTCCTGTAAGATCAACGACAATCATAATTATGACACACAATATGCTTTGATTACAGTTTGACCTTCATGATGAAAACCTTTGACGATGAAAACCAACCCAGTGAATTTGAAATCACGTCGCAGTTTTTCAATAGCGCTTTGAATTAAAGCATTCCCTACCAGAAGAGTATTAAGTTGGATCCAGATGAGACAAGGACCTGTGCAGATGTAATCAGCTGTCCATTTCAATGTGGGCATTATCCATGATGTTAGAAGCAAAAAAATGTTTCAATGGTCACCATCCCACAATTACAATAGACTGTTATGGCCAGATTAAAAAAAGAAGAAGACAGAATTCAAAGGAAAAAGTCCAAATATTACAAAGATGACATTGTCACTTTGTGGAAAATGGGCCATCCGCACATTGATCTGACATAGCTTTTATGTTAGATGCGCTTCCAAACATAACCCTATCCACTTCTCCAGGATTGGGACCGGCACTAGAATTACACTATAAACTAAAAAAAAAGTCATAATATCATCACTTGTATCATTATGAGAATAAAGACATGATATGAAATCCACACTGATCCTTATGATCTTTTCAAAGTCCTGATCTTGAGAATAATGTGGTGTTGATTCGCCAAAAGAGTCACGATTTCTTTATTTATCAGACCTGTATCTGTGTAGCTCGTCATACTTATAACGTCCTCATTTAGACTCTTGACGACAAAAGTTGTGTCTACAGGGACGCTTCTCTTCTCTCCGACTGAAATCCTTGCAAACGAATATTTATGTCTGATTGTTTTCATGAGCAGATATCTAAGTGGTGTTTACATGCGCCGGCACCTCAGTTGTAACAGATATCAACAGCTTTAGGACGACCAATAGATGAGGTGTTTTATCAGAAGATGGTGATCAGAGCATTTCTTTCTTTTATGGTGATGCTTTTAATGAAGAAACAGCTTGATAATAACTATAGTTATATAGTTCCCTCCTATAGCCTACACTAGAGACACGAGGGAGGAAAAGGTGTTCGTAACAAAGCCTTATGGGTATTTCCGAGTTCTATTACTCAGAGGTACCCGCCCCCGGCTGTGTTGTGTGACAGACTCACAATAAATGTTTACATCAACTTTAAAAACAGAAACTCCTCAGCACATATTTCAACCCTGAAAACCAAGACCCAGCGATGGTCAGCGACTTTCTCCTCGCTCTTCCTCCTCTTCAATAACTTCATATATTGTTGGATAAAACGTGAAGTTGGTGGTTCTGATCCACTTTGGTCGTTATGGGATTTATCTTTATAATCGGTATCTGCAAAGTTTTCCAGCAGATTTGAATTGGCTCACAGCGTCAGTCACTTCTCTTGGACGTGTTCATGGAGTTATACAGTTCATTATTTTGGATGTTTATATTAAAAGCTAATTCTCTGCTCTGGTCTGTATCATTAAATGCCGATATCGCACACTTGTAGTGGCAGGGATTATATTCCTTTCAATCTCGGACATGCTGCGCTTGCTTTTACGATCGTCATTCCGAAAGGATTTTGTACTACTAAATCTTAATGAGAGGGGTGACCACATGGAGCATTTTCTGTCTGGTTAGGCTTCTCTCCCCATAGGGGTCCATGTAAACCCACCGACTGTTCCGATGTTTCATCTGATATGCAGCGTTAAACTACAACGTTACAAGTTCACAGCTAAGGTTATGACTGTCATATCTTAGATTTTCTACTAATCTATTTGACTCTTTTTTATATAATTATTTAAATTATTTATTTAATACTTTACTGTACACATGTAGTAAAGAATCTGGATCTAGGTAGCGATCTGGACCACAACCAAAAGTTAATTGCTCGTTCCTTGCGCCGTACTCCACCTCTCTAAAAACATGATCAAGATCTGATGATAGCTTTTTGATTAATCCTGTTGACAGTCAAACAAGCATATATCCTTGGTGATGGAGTTAATTGCTTGGTTGGAGTAATAATACAGAGCTTAACTCTTTTAAAGACACATCAAACAAGTTGTTTTTGATTAGTAGAGAAATTGTGTCTCATTGTTTGCCAAGGATACCAGGAACCAGAAGAACTCAGCACTCAGGCTTTGACACGATTCGGATCCTGAATTTCCCTGAAGTGAAATTACTGTCAAACTACTTCTCATGAACCCCTCCTGTCTGCGGGGCTGTTCTGTCGATTCTGGGAAAGGTTTTTCTAACAAAGCAGCAAATTCAGAACTTATGCTGGCTACACACTGGAGGTTTTTCAAATCTTAACCGATTTTAAAAACGTGGGAGACCCCAGACATAGGTGGTCTCCCTCAGTGCCCGAATTGCCCACAAATGCATTTAGCATTAAATGTAAGCAACCGAAACAATTCTTGTTTCTCTCCTTGAATATTTATTTGCAGTTCATTGTAGCAACTCGAAACACTTGCTAATAACTGGGAATGTTTAAAGTTTTTTGGGCTGTTTTTTTTCATGCATGTCCCCTCCCAGCTCTGTGGACCTGCAGCTCTCTGGGAGTTTGTTCCATGTACAGTATGTGTGGAAGCTTCTCCATGTTTAGTTTTGACCGAGGGTTCAGAAAGCAGATGACCTGAATATTCATACTTCATTTCTCCAGACATAGCACTGATCCTTAGCCACTAAAAGTTCAGGCGTGGTCACCGCTACAGAACAACAAAACCATCTGTGTCTTATCACGACGATAGAGCGTTTTTCCTTTGATTTTGCTTTCAGCAGTAAGGTAAGTCTTGGACCTTGTTCACAACTTAATTTTAGCTAAAAACTCTCTTCTTTGTGTTTCAAAATGTTCAGTGTTCAGACCACAATATCGTGAAAATGATCCTCGAAAAAGCAGATGCAGAATTCACTGAAAACATTTTCATATGGGTGCCAGGCCACTAGATGGGGGCTTAACTTTTATGAACACGACACCACAGAAGAAGACTAACCAGGAAATGTAACGTCTTGGTCTTGTTCCAATGGTTTGCTGCTATGCTAAGGTAAGGCCACAAAAATAGACCAGGCACCTTTTTTTGACGGGGCGTCTCAGTTTGTTGGAGGAGCGTTTAGAAACTCTGCGGGGTCTGCAGCAAAGACAAATAAAAAGATATTCCGACATTTGTTGTGTTGTTGTTGCTGCTTTATGCCTGAAATCGAATCATCCACGCTAAATGTAGCTTATCGGATAGCCAGCCAACACTGAGGTGGAACAGAAACATTTTCAAAAGATCATTCTAATGAACAAACCAAAGTTTGCTTTTTCAGGCCAAAAAAAACAAAATATTGTTGCCGTGTTAATGAAACGCTAATATGTTTGTTGCGTAAACGGTCGCCTCAATTACTGGTTTGGAAAATCTTTTGGGATTCTAGTGCTTGATTAAGACGGAATGTTGTGTCATCAGGTTTTTTGCAAGTAACCCACCCTTATTAAGGGCTGATATTAATGGAGTTGGCTCATTTTGAGTCTGCAGTCAGTTGAAGCTGCATTTTCTATTGGATGAAGAAAAATTCTGTTTTGCATTGAGCTCTTTAACCTGTTCTCATTTCATTTGTTTACTGCATACAGCGGAAAAAAACTTTATTTTGCCAACAAATTTATTACCCAATAGTTTTGGATCCAACTGTATACAAATAAGGTTGTTGTTTTTCCAGAACATTAAGAATTGCACTGGTGTTTTATCAATATAAGGTTAATTATGACTAGGAAACATTTGCCAGTTGGACTGAATATGAGACACATGTTAAAATGGAATCAACCAGCAGTGACGGGGAAAAACAAAATGTGTTTTAAATTATAAGGAGTAATTTTAAATGTGCTTTTCTAGAGGCTTTATGAGTTAGCATGTCTTGCTAACTGGCATGATAGCTACAGTATGCAGTATTTTTCTCAGGATGGCAAAAACAAGAATGTTTTATAATCCAATCATTCTGAGCAAAAGTTCTTGAGAGCAATGACTCTGTTTAGCGTTCGGGTTTCATAATTTGTTGTTGTTGTTGTTGTTGTTGTTGTTCCTTTAGGAAGTTTAAGCGAACATCAAGCACAGCAGTCACTCGGGTTCATTTTGAAACACACAGCGTTGTATAACGTTTAGTCAGAACCAAAGGGACTTATTTTTTTAAAGTTGAAGATGTTTCATCTCTCTCTTGAGAGGCTTTCTCAGCTATAAGGGGGGGGGGGGGGGGGGGATGTAGAGTAACAGCATTGTATATGTCATTTCTATGTCCTTCATTTTTTCACATATGGAGCCTATTTCCAGTTTCATGACTTTTCTAGTATTTCTAAATTATGCACCTTCTGATTGTGATAAAAATGGGCCGTTTTCCAAGTCCCTCACTATTTTCTCAAACATTCAAAACAGGCCTGAAACGTGCTAAATGTGCAGCTTGTAGAGTTTATCTGCATTCCAAGGACGTGAGATGATCCCATGAGTCTTTTCTAGGGCTTGTACCTCCACTGATGGCAGCATCAGAGGGGCCAGAGTGATGTCCTGCCAGTGACAGAAGGGATGACTGGGCTCAGGACACGGCAGTTATGCGTGAAGGACGACAGACCGCCTCGGTCTAACTGCTGTTACGTAACAGGAATAGTTTTGTTGCTGTTTCAGGATCATTTCTGCAGAAAGCATCAAAGTTAGGGCAGCACCGCTGCTGGATTATTCTGCCTAATTTCATCAAATTTATTTGATCCTTCTGTTCCTTGAATTGTCAGACGGAGAACACTTAGCATGTGACGTCCATAGTCAGTTCAACGTTTTGCTTTTGCAATTACATCTCTCCTACATTTTCTTCTTTGTATGTTCCAGTGCTGACCCTTGAAGCGTTTTTTCAAAGTCATCGCTATCTGTGCTATGCTAATACCTGTCCCACACCAGTGCGCTCTATTCATATACACCCATATAAAGCAGGAAGTGAGAGTTTTAGCCTGAAGCTTAGGTGTTAGAAGTAGGAAAAAATATGTCTGCAGTGATTGGTTCCTGCCATAGTGGTCTAATGAAGCAGACAGGGTCAAGGATACCCAAGGCTTATTGACATGTGTTGGGAGCCCATGATGTCAAAAGTTACTGTAGGACAGTAACACAACATTGTTGAAAAAGTTCATGCTGGTTCTGAGGGACCATGCAGACCCTTGAGGCCCACTGAATGGGCACATTCAGTTGTGACAGCATCAGAATTGAAATAAGGAGCAATGGAGGGATGTTGCCTGGTTTGATGAATCAGGTCTTCTTTCATATCATTTGGATGGCTGAGATTGGATGGCTCCAAGATGCACCATGGGAAGAATGTAAGACAAAGTAGTAAATGTGATGTTTTGGGCAATCTTCTGCTGGGAAACCTTGCGTCATTGATGTATACATCAACACGTTGAACCTTCCTACCTCCATTGACACAGTATTCCCTAACGGTAGTGGCCTCTTTCAGCGAGGTGATGCTCTCTGCCATGTTGCAAAAACCGGTTCAGGAATGGTTTGTTACCTTGGAGTCCATATTTCTTAGATTTCAATCCAGTCCAGAATCTGTGAGATGAGCTGGACAAACAGGTCAGATCCAAGATGGCTTGCAGGATTAAAAGAATCTGCTGTTCATGTCTTGGAGGCAGAAACCACAGAACTCCTTCAGAGGTCTGGTGGCCCAAACAGGACCTACACTATATTGGGCTGGTGGCTATTGTACCATCATAGGAAAAAATGTTCACAAAATGTTGATGTTAATCTTGGTACGGTTGCAGATTCTGCTTCAAATTATAACTTTCTTCAATATTGTGGGATACCTTTGTATGGAGCCATTTGTGCACTTTAAAGGAAATTACTGGAGGAACTCAACCGTAAAACAAATGATGTGCAACTACAAGATATCCAAGCATGATTTTTGGCAACATAAATTTCAAAGTTGAGAACTGTTGTTTATTTACTGCAAATTAAGTTATACGAAAATAACAGATATAATGTAAACCCATTAACGGTAAACATGCTCCAAAAATACATTATCAACCACTTACAAACACACATTTCTAGTAGTTTTAGTTTTTCATGCACATACCACATTAGCTGTGAGATTACAGTGCGGTTCCTTAAAATTACAGACGTACATATACACATGTATCTTTTACTTTGTAATCCCCATCGTTCAACAAATATCTTACCTAATCTTACTGAATGCTGAAATGTTTATGCCGTAAATTTAAATTGACCAATCAGCAGAACCAGCAGAAAAGTTTCTCTTTTTTTTTTCCAGAAAAAAGGTCTTATTTAACAAAAAAAAAAGAAGGCCAGTTAAGTATGAGTACACAGGCAGCAGAGGAAAAGATTTTCATTCATTCATTATCCGTAACCAATTTTTCTTTTCAGGGTTGTGGGGGCTGGAGCCTATCCCAGCCGACACGAGCAGCTCAAGATTATTATTGTGACAGACCACATACCCGTTTGGCGAGAGGTGTGCAGAAGGATAGTTCAGAAGCTTCAGAAAGTTTAGTTGTAACTCTAAGTTTGTTAACCCTGAGTTGAGGGGAACTCTGGATCTTGTGTTCCGGTTCTGTAGCTTTTCTTTACTTGTGGGGGGCATTAAAACTTCCTCAAACGGCGTGAAGTATGGCAACCATAGCATCTCAAGGGTCACCATGGTAAATCACGCTATCGGAGCTCTAATGATGATGGCTTTTGATCGTGAACAAACTCAGGCTTGATTGAACTCTGTCCACTGTTCTAAAACCAAAATCTCCTGAGTTCCTCACGTCAGGGTTGATCAAACGAGAGGTCTGGGATCCACTCAGATTTTAGTCGACCCGCTCTTTGAAATACAGCCCAGGAGTCGCATTTTGTACACAGTGCAGGAAGTAGCAACAAGAATGCAGCAATAATGGGATAAAAAAAATAAAAAAAGAAGGATAATAATAGCACAATAAGCATTACGCACAAAATGATCATGTTCAGTCAACCACACTGGTGTAGAAAAGTAGCTACTTCTGTCTGGGCTGTTCGAAATAAAGGAATTCACTTGGCTGCGAGGAATCTTGTTCAATACTGTATATGAGGAGGTAGGCTAGCCTTTAGGCCATTAGACTGTAACCACCACCCCTACTCCGGTTCTTCACTCTTCTGTTCTGGACCAACATCTAGACAGTACACCGGGTCAGGTCCGTAATCTTCATTCTTCTCCACAGTTTAACACCAGGTGGTTTTCGGTCGCCATCTTTTCCTTTTTCTTTTACGGAGACATCGAACATATAATGAGAGGGAGGCTATTCACCTGTGCACCAAATTTCTTATATAAATCATGTGGCATGCTACTGCGCTTTCTTTTCACACTTTCAACTGGCCAAATGTCTTTGTATCCATTTTACAGTGCGTCCTGAAATAACTCTTGTTGCAGTGATTTGGGGGCATTCTGCTCCGTTCAGCTGACTGCTCTCATACAACACCCGCTCTGTTCGGCTAATATGTCATAGACCTCCTCCTACAGAGGTTTGTCACAGCTTCAAACACACAATATCCACGCACGTACCGCATGAACACCTGAATTCACAGTCAGGCCGAAGATTCCCCCCATAATCACTGATTAACCGGCAGCTGATGTGACCCATCAATACGTGGTCTTTAACCTATGGCTTCACTGCAGCTCTCGTTCGTCCGCCTTCAAGAGGAGACCAAAAAACTTAATTTTGATGGTTCAGATTTGATACATAATAGTGCCAGTCACATTTTCTTTGAAAATGAATTTGGCTGACATCATCAACCGCAATAAAACTACCAAACCCATTCAAAATCATGTAAAAGGGCGCTTTGTGAGATTTGAAAGATTCCTGTGTTTTTCTCAGTCATTCAACAAGACGCATCCTAACTGTTTTATTCCTGTTCCTGTTGGTTGACTTCATTAAACTGGTTTGAGCCATCACCTTAGCATCGCCAGTATCCAGCTTAGGGTCCAATTAACTTTAACGTAGTTGTTAACAGTAGCTTAGAACGGACAAGCCCCCAACTACAGAGGTCTTTCCACATTTTTAGGTTGAAGTGGCAGAAAGACCTTAAAGAAAATGTATCAGCACTTAAAACCGAAGAAGAAGAAGGGTGATGAATAAGACATTGCTGGCTAACTATTTTATGTTGTGAAAAGTTGTGATGCTTTAGCACAAGAAAAAGAATCTGGGCCTGAAACCTCGCTATCAAAGAAGGGAAACTTAAAGATCCAACTTGTGAAACCGTTCAAAGGTGAAGCGGTTTCAGCTCAGTGGATGACAGACAACCGCAAACTCATTCACTCTCCTGTCAGGCGCATTTTCCCTGCAGCAGTGCAGTTGGATTTGTGTTTTATTAGACTAATCCAACAGAAGTAAAAGCTTATGTTGACTTTAACCCACACTTTGTTCTCTCTCACGTGAATTATTATACTGAGTTTAGACTTGAGTGGGGAAAAAAAGAGTCTGACAAATGTAATTTTAAATTTCATTTAGTTTGAAAAGGGAATTATACGTCAGTGACGTGACGGTTTTAAAGTTTAAAAGAACGGACAGCAATTTCATTATCGGCCAACATTGGTTATCTTACATATAAAGTAAAGGAACTTCATCACTGGACAGTATTGTGACACTTAAAGGCAACCACAGATCTGTGTACAGGGAGGGGTGAGCTGAGGTGTAACATCGCTACTATCTACCACTAAATTGTACACCGCACCTTTAAGAGTCAACGGTTGCACTATTCCCAATCCAGATTCAGAAGTGAATGTCGTTGGTTTTGTCAGTCTGGACAATGAAACAAAAATTTTAGTCAGTTACTACTCGAAATTTAAAGTAAATTGCGTGACTACAGGGGCGGGTATCCGTCGCTCTTCCAATTGGGGGACGCCCGCTCTACCCTCTGGGCGACAGCCACCCTTTACGGCCATAACAAACTTACTGTATGGGAATATGGTCCTGAAATCTATTTTCCACTGCAGTGATTCCAAATGTAATTACCTGTGAGGCTCCATATTCCAAGGGTGAGAGCACTGGTTAGCTTCCTCCACACCCACCCACCGAAGCGCACAAGCAAATGTACCCACGGTTGTGTGAGGGCATTCAACGGCAAAAAAAATGGTCGTCTTGTTTAGACTGCCTGAAAAATAAGACAAGGTGTGACATTTCCCTCGACATGAGGTCTCATTGAGATGAAAACAGCTCCTCTTTTGTCATTTATCTCCTCACATAATTTATTTTTCTTCACACTGTCACTCTTGTCGTGTCACACTCATTGTGCGTGTGATACGGACCAAGCATTTTTTTTTAATGCTGCACTGTAAAACATGTGTTTCCACAGGCTGTGACCATCAGACAGAGTTCCAGCCTGATAACACCCATTGACTGAAAGTAGGTCAAGTTTACAGTCACGTCAATCTTTGTCGTGATGCTACAGTGGACGGTGTCCACGTCACGCAAACAGCGTCTGATTTTATCACGATTGTGACAAAGACATAATAGATAATCAAAAAAATACATAATCACTCAGGGTATGAAATGTATGATATCTGATTTCTTCTGGATACTCATTTATGATACTGAGAGAAGTCACATATGGAACAATAGCATGAAAAAGAATTCTCTTTTTTTCAAACTGGTCTGACTATTAGAGTGAATTTGTTGGGCATAAAAGAGTTTATTTCAGAGGAAATTTGCCCGTTTGCATTAAGAAAAAGGTTAAATGACTGCATGGATTTACTGTCTGACGCCGGCCAAAGATTAGGATCTCCAAATTTGATTTGTCTGCATAAGATGACATAGTGGTCATAATTAGACTTCAATAAGATTTTGCATAAAGACGGGCCCAAGGCCAGGAAAGAGTTGATTAGGTTTAGAAGCAGATCTGGAAATATTAATTCAGTCATGGGTGCCGTAAGATAACAACAATTCAAGCCTTAACACAGAACTAAAAGGACCTGCAAGTAAACAAAAAAAACGATGCTCTTCACATTCCTCAGCTCCAAATCAATTATCTTTCTATATCTATGATGTAATCGACAGTCGGAAAAGTTACACAACCAAATTTTCTAATTTTTCAGAGTTCTTGTTGCCAACTGAGACGGCAGTGATGTCAATCTTTGTTATGTTCTTGATAAATAGTTAAAAACGGTTCAATAGATTTTCATACAGCAGAATCTGTCCTTCAGACAGAATAATACTTCTACGGTGATGACTCGCCTGGGACATTAGGCCATTTTTCTGGTAATTTTGCCAAAGGTTTGTGTTATTGCGGTAACATCTCTTTTTTAACACATTTACTGACCATGAGTAATAAAGTTATTTACCATTTCTTGATTTACAAAACTTCATAGTAAGAGCTACGTCGATGATTGATGATAATTTTTACAGTGTAGAGCTGATCCAGTGTTGCCAGAGATGCCGGCCTAAGTTTAAAATAAATATATAACTTTGAAATTTGAGAAATTTGTTTTATATTATAAAGACAAAGTAGAATAGTAGAACCACTGGATCCCTGTTTGTTATATGGAGAGTAAACGCTGTTGAATGAATGCATACCCGCGAGGCATGTAGAGAAAGACATTCGGCATTCGCACAGTTACGGCACAAAAACAAAACTGTGTTGCCCTTGTGACTTTTATCTTTCTTCCAATCGTATAAATAAAAGCTTGTGTGCATTATTGATAAAAGGTTGGCTGGTATGACATTTGGTGGCTCCCTCAGATTAATAAGCGCCAGTATTCTTAGTGGTTTGATAGAATTAAAGTTAAATAAGGCCATTGTTGTTAAATGAGAGCATGAAGACAGGATGAGTTATAACTGGAAATAAACAGTCACAAACACTGAGCCTCAATGTTGATGTTGATATTTTCTCCTATTTACATCAATTCAATAAATACATCAATTTTTACCTGTCATACTTTTACCACTACTACCATTTACTTATGTACTTAAATACTTTTACACTAATACTTTTTACTTATATTCACTTTTATTTTTATACTACTACCTTTTAATTTCATTATTCTTATATCCCCGAAAATTCAAGGTATATATTTAGTTGATGTAGTCAAAATTTTGGGTATATATGAATCTATCAGGATCCTGACGATACTGTGTATCACAGGTGAGTGGTAAACTTGTCTTATTGTCAAGAGCAACAGATAAAAAAATCAACAACACGAATCAACACAGATACAAAAAATAACACACATATAAAATGTTTATACAAAGAACACATGTAAGCCTAAAAAAGACACTCTAAAATAGCAAGCTTTACATTTTCATATTTGAGGAGTCTCAACTTGTGTCCAAAATTTGAGAATGATTATTTCATGTGTAATTAAAAAATGAATTTATTGCACAAAAAACTCTTTTTTATTCCTGTAGGGCACACCTTTTCAAAAAATGTTATGGGTGTTAAACATTTTTTTCTGCCTTGTTCGTAATTTATTTATTCACATCAAAAATCACTGACATGGTCGCCTCAATCCCTTATAAGCAATATTTTTCAATATTACTTGAAGGCGTCATATTCCAGAACTCTGAGGAGATTTTATCCAACTGTAAATGAACGCACCGCAATACGTTTCCCGCCCCCTGAAGGTTTGACGTCATCGCCTCCGTCTACTCACATGGATAGAGAAGTGTTGAGGCTCTGTCAGGGCTCCTTTCCCCCCGCCCTCCTTCTCATACAACTCTTTGCCAGTCAGCCGCAGCGACAGTCAGCCAGCCAGCCTCTCACCGTTCTGCCGTAACACTGAGCCCTCTTCACACACCGAGTCCGGGCGTCCTTTTATCCTCAACCGGGCCGCTTAGTCAGTTCGGTCGCGTGTCTTTTCCAGCAGTTTGCCCCTTGCGAGCTTAATTCTCCAGTTGCCCTTAACGACGCATGGAGAAAATGGCCAGACCTATTCCGATAAACCCAGCTTTCCTGCCACCGACTCACGGCGTCCTCAAGTCCCTGCTGGAGAATCCACTGAAGCTACCTTTCCACCACGATGAAGGTAAGAACTTCCACTCCTCCTGTTCTCCCTGTGTAGGCTGCTGTATACAACAACGGTTTGACAGGTGGCACGCACTGACGGCTCTTAGCATTTGACGATCTTTGTTGAAAATAAGCTCAACATTACACTCTTACTAGCTCTGGTACTGAAGAGATAGAACGAATACAAAGATGCTTGACTAAGATGACCCTTTTAGTCACATTGCAAAATTGCACATTGCAAAATTTATCTCTTAGTAGTTACTTCAGCTACTATTCCTATATTATCTGAAGTAAATATTTCACGTTTGTTATTATTGTGATTATTGTTTTTAGCGTGGAGCTGCGTTTATAACCTCTAAATCCTCTCGTCTTCATTTAGATTATATTAGTGATCCCTCAAGTTGTCCATAGAGGGCTCGGTTGTTATGATGCTCGTTGCCTCTGCAATTCAGTGGTCCACAAATCTATTACAAAGAAATTTTTCAAAGAAGTTATTTTCCGTTTTGCCAAACAAAATATAAACAAGATGTGACATGATTTTACAAAGGCATGACATATTTATTTTTTGGAAAACATAATTGCAAAAAAAATTGACAATAAGTGAAAAACCTTTACGGAAGTCAAAAACAAATTTATATTCAAAACTGAATAATTTAGAAACACATATACAATAAATGAAACACTTATTTCAAAAGTGGAACAAATTTGGTTTTGGGCAAACAAAATTATTGCATGTTAAAATATGTTTAAAACGTGACGTGAAATATATTTTCCCAAAGACAAATCTAATTTACGTTTTGTGCAATGAAATGCAAATTTGAAACTCTTCAGAATTCAGAAGACAAAATTGATACGATTAACAACATATTAACAAGATGGGAAACAATTGTAAATAAGCAAGAAACAGATTTGAATTTTACATTTTGCAAAACAACAAAACCAAAAAAACATGTTCTATTGAAAAATTGAACGATAGTTATATATAACAAACCCCACTTGTACATGTCACAAAGTAAATGAATATACTGCAAAGGTTCCAGAAAAGTATGGATCTGTATTTTTCCAAGACATGGCGTTGCCATCAATGGCCTGACTTTTGATACACTCAGGGCAAAGAGGAAAAATACCTGATAACCACAAGCCATAGACACCAGTTTATCACAATTTCATTGTCTGTAAATAGTTTGTAGTTTAAATTAAAGCCTAGTCATGTTATTCGACACATACTCTTATTTCTCAGACCCATTAAATGGTATCGCTAGTTCCTTCGTAAAGGATGTTAGCCCAACCAGATTACTGCTCATGATGCAATGCCCCTCCCGTAGGGTAAGCTCTTAATACAGGAAGTGACGTTGCTGACCTTATGACCATCAAACACGCCAGCATGGCTTTGATAAAGTCGGCAAGATAGTTAGAATCTAAAATCCCGGATCAGTAACTCATTAGAAGAATGCCGGCAGAACTTTTGTAAGGAAGTAAATTACATCCAACCAGTTTTTCGTAAAACAAGTCGTTTTCTGAGCGCAACGGATGACATGGGTCTGAATGTGCAGCTTACAGACAGCTGAGTAGGGACGGATATAGAAAGTAAAAAACAAATCTTAACTTTAAGATTTTGCGTAAAAGTGCTGCCTCATGAAAATAGTACCATAAATCCATGGACTTTTGGGGCTGCTGCATATCCGTGAAGTTATTGCATCGTCTGTACTTCCTAGTTTCTGTTTTGCACGACAGCACAGTGTTGTCTGACCAGTTCGGAGGACAGCTTGTTTTAATGAAAAATACATTTACATAATTGTCTTGCTGACGGTGGTACAAAAGTGTCATAATTTCAGTAATTGTTCAAACTTTAACAAATAGAAAAAAGCAACCATATAACTGACACAAAAAGTCAGCAACAGTGACCTCCTAACGTGGAATCTACCCTTTCTGTCAAACTTAGTTTGTAAATTTGTCTGGGAATTTCACAAAGTGTCTCACCATTGTAAATTTGCAATATACTTCCGAACCACATAATTGTTTGTATTGTATTTCTCTTTTCATTGGATACCATTACATTATCCGAAGATGAATTGACGTGTATTTCTTTTCTCTCAAGGGGGTCACATCACTGACAAACAATTTCTGGAAAAGTTTTTAGGGGCTCGTAACGATCAATAGTGATACTTTGGTCGATTAACTTTCAATAATTTGAGAGAAATAATGAGTAATTTGAGCAGACTGACCCTTTAAGTGAGGCCTCAGGCTGCTTTCTATTCATACCAATGTAGAGACCCATGATCCTCCCCGTGGTAAGACAATGAAATGACTGTGTGAAAATATTTGCAGGATTTGGCAAAGAAAAGGATAAAGGCAAAAAGTTGGAAGATGAGAGCAGCACCGCCAACCACCCACAGTCTGCTTTCCTGGGCCCGACCCTTTGGGACAAGACCCTTCCCTACGATGCGGACAACTTTCAACTGGAGTACATGGACCTGGAGGAATTCCTGTCAGAGAACGGCATCCCTGCCAACAGAGCCCAGTCTGACCCGACTCCACAGGCGGTGCAGCCGCCACAGCAGGTGCCGCCGCCCACCCTACCCACCCAAACAACGCCTACTGTGGTGGACCTCATCAGATGCGCCACCACCTCAGCTCACACAGGCATGCCTCCTCAGAGCTGCCTCCGCAGCCCCAGCACAGCAGGTAGGAAGTACATGATTGAAACACACTTGCACGAAACGACACCTGCGTTCAGACCCCCTACGGGCCACGAGAGTTCCAACAAGGCTGTTCACTCACCTGCTTTACACATCCGCCACTGTTACAGCAGTAACCACACATTCATAGAGAAAACAGGTTATTTTGTTTCATGTGAGGCCCCGCCTTTGACTAGCTCCTGCTATTTTAGCTTCTCCTAAATTTGACTTACTTGATTTCTAGGCCTGAACAGGATCTTGGAGTCCAGATTAAGGCCTAAGTGGACCAAAGATGCTCTGTTGGCAGAAACGGCTTTCCGAGATGGACATGTGGTTGCTATTGTAGCTTTGGCGAGACATAGCATATTTTATTTATCGTAAAAGGATACAAACAGTTGATTCTTTGGTGTCACACACAAATAGTAGTTCTGTAAAGTTCCATTTAGTCCAAGAGCGTCTTGAGTCTGCCATAGTTCTCTTGAGTTATTTTGTCTCGTGGTTATTGGGGAATCGCATCGGGAATTTTCCAGATGACTTGGCGCTGTTTGGAAATAATTCATCATTCAAGGACTCACACTCACATTCATGTCTGATAAGTAATGCTAATGAGATGAGATGGTTCTATCACACTGGGATGATTTAAATTAAGCCACTTAGATCCTACCAGACAGTCTTCTCTCCGAGATTAGCTGTGGGAAGCCGGGGAATTCACGTTTGTTCTTGCTCCAGTCGTCCTTTGATGCTCAGAACCATCTTTATCCGATTTGTGACAGCAGAAAAACTTCTGATTTGGACGGTGCTTGGCTTAGTTCTACTTTATGAAAGATCAAAACAACACAAGAATCTTGATTGAGGTCAGAGCATGCTCAATTTAAACTTTGAAAAATCTTACGAAACCATGTGGCGCATAAACAATATGATGCAACACAGTGATGGACAATAGCAGGACACCAAGGCTGCGTGACATCAAAGCTGTTAAACTCAATTAATGTAGCAATTAACACATTACACCGATAAAAGAAAAAAAAACAGGAAAAAATAACAACAGACATATTTTCAAAGACAGACATTTCTATGGGGGCTTTCGTACGACAGCATCCATATAGAATGATACGAAAACAATTGAAAACGAGAAAGAATGCACACTTGGCCAGTAGACACCATAGAGAAGCACCAGGGGTCTACAAATAGTCCACCATTGGTTTTGTTGTTGTTCTGCTTACTTATGGCTATTGGACTGAAAAAGTAATAGCCGGACTTGAACTGGAGTCTTGTTGCCTCAATCTTCACAAGAATAAATTTTTGACAGTTTACATGGGGGCTGTAACAGTGGCGTGTTCAAAATATATCGTTTTCAGGCTGTTGTCATGTGATGGAAAGCTCAAAATACACCAAGCAGTATATGCAAAGAAGAGTTGTTGTGTAAACAGAGTTTGATTTCATGGAGACTTTTTAAAAAGTTATTTTGCTTCACCACAATCCATACCAGGATCCACAACAAGTGCTGGTGGTATTTGAGAAGTTCCAGAAGGGCCTGCAATCTAAATGTAGATCCCAGACGGGTTTTACTTCAGTATGAGGGTCCAGTGAGAGATGGTAATGAGCTGACTGAAGTAGACAGTTGGCATTTAGACTGAAGCATGTCTCGGTTCTAACTGCGACTGAGAATCTGCTATCCATTCTGGATCCTTTCTGGATCCATTCTGCTAGCCATTTGTATCACTTATAGAGCCGACCCGCACGTGATAAACGAACACTCAGCAGGCTACAACCCGATTGCCCCACCGGAGATGTTGGCCCTTGGAAACACGTTGGGTGCAAATTTTTACAGGAGACGGCATGAAATAATAATTTTACCCCAGATTATATTTGCGTGCGTCGCTCTAAACTCTCGCTTCAGGTGTGTAAAACCTGTAAATGCTGCAGAGGCCCAGTCCCAGGGAAAAATCAGCATGTGTGGTTGTCATATTTAAACCACACTGACCTTGAAGCAGTTAAATTCAGATTAGCGTGCATGCCTCGGCCCGGCCGATAGAAGAGTTTGGACTGTAGAGAGGATTGATCGCCATCCTGTTAATGGGATCAAGCAGGCGGTACCTTTTTCTGCATTTTTGGGTGCAAACATCCCCCCTTAAGGAGATTCCACACTAACACAGGGACATAGCAGCAGTTAATGTTTCCAAATGTGGCTGATGTTTGATGATCTCCACACAAACACTTCCTCGAAGCGTCGTGGCTTTAATGAGGACGAAAGAGACACAGGTGATGCAAATATATGTAAATATATGCTATGCGCTTCCAGGAACAAGACAAAAAATGCTTGTTTACATTTTCATCGTTTTGTTGTTGGAACTCACTGGTAAGTCGTAAAGCTCCGTTAAACCCCTCCTCCATCAACGGCCTACTGGCGACTGGACGTGTGACGTTTCGAGAATCACAAATGTTGGAAATATTCCACTCGATGGAATGACTGATGATAAATTATGCAAAGCTTTCTTTACTTGCATTATTTGCTTAGCGCAATTTTTTTCACGCTATTCAAATGTGTCTCTGCTTGCTGCTTTGCATTGAATTTGTATATAGTTGCCCCGTGCAATAAAAAACATTTTGAGTGGAAAACTTGGACTTGACAAAATTTGTGTGAGGCTGTGATGCTGAAGCCTATTAGCGATGTGATTCTCCAAACGTCACGTTAATGGGGAGAAGCAGTAGCTTATCGGTGGTGGTGGATAATGTTGTGAACTCGGATATGGCGGCGTTTGGTTTTCCAAACGCGTCGCTGATTTCTATAACAAAAGATGTGTAGAGTTTGTATTTCCTACTGTCATTATTGATAACGGAAGGTTATCAATAGGTTATATGGTTGAACAAACTCTGTTGGTGTGGCCCTAGGATGAGAGGGGTGTATAAGTGTGGGTTTGAATTACTCATGTGAATGACAGCAATTATCATGCATGATGAAAAAATAAAGTGTGAAAAAGCATTTGGATTTTTCCTTAGAATCCTGGTGCATAAAATGCAAGTCAACATAATTCCATGCTGATATAATAGAGAAACAACACCAAAAAAGAAGAACACAGTTTGGGTGCAAGAACTATCAAACCGATTTCCACCAAATTATTTTCCGTTTGCAGGCTTTTTCCATCCTGCAGAGAAAAAGCACATTGCCCGGAGATCAAACATCTGTTATTTCTGATAAAAAGTTGCCTTAAAAAATTACGAAAGCTTCAAACCTTCACATTTGAGAAAACTCGGAACTCTTCATTTGTATCGCTAGGATTTTGAAATTTGCAGGAAGTTAGTCTGCGAAAATAATATAAAATTACAAATATAATCTGGCGTAAAAATTATTATTTCATGCCGTCTCCTGTAAAAATTTGCACCCAACGTGTTTCCAAATGGATGTTAATGCCGGATTAATTCTCCCAGTGAGAGAGGCATGCAGATGAGGCTTAAAGCCGTGGATCTGAGAACAGTGCATCCAGATGTTTGTGTGCAGTGCATCTCATGCCAGCCTCCGAGTACAGAGACAGATCTTGCTTGGGTCCGTCGCCGTCGTCACATTCTTGCTCACATGAACGAGCTTGGGGTTTCCTGCAGCGTTGCCAGGCCATGTGACAGACACACGCAGACTCCGTGTGCTACAAACAGGAGCTCTTCACGGCAGGAACCTGCCTCTCCTTCATCACTCCCTCTCCACTTTCTCCCATTTTTCCCCCTCCCCTCCTTTGAAAAAACACTCTACGCCACCGGTCCAGCCTTCCTCTCCCTCCCTGGCAGGTTCGGCTCTGAAGCGGCTCGGAGCTCAGAGCCAAGGCACAGGCTGTTCCCTGCAGAGATCACATGGACTCTGGTGTGCTTCGGTCACGTGTGGAGCAGTATTTCTCCAGCCGGTCAATTCTCGTCTAACAAGATCCACCACCTCCAAAAAACAAAAACAACAACAACAACAGCACACTGCCTCTGTGCTCTGTTTGTAAGCGGTCCACCAGGTGGCCGATTACATTATTATCACAACCAAATGAAATTTCAGTATATCCTGCAGAGGTTAAGGGTCGAAGTCCGATTTTATATCAGTTCATCCCTTCACAAGCAGCAGCTCTGTCTGTGCTGATGGAAATAATAAACAGACCACCTGTCGCGTCGATGACAAAATACATGCAATAGTCTCAACATCTGGTTCCATGTGCAAAATAAAACAAAACTCTAACTAAATAAAATCAAGTGGAATAAGAAAATGTATCAAAATAACTTAACATAAATAACAATTATATTGCTTTTATGCATTGAAAAATAAAAATACACATTTTCAACATTTGTTCTACTTTATGAGACACTCATTTTGGTTGAGAAGGTCGTTATTTGGAGAAATTTTTTAGAATTTTATCATATTTTTCATTTAAAAGAGTTCTCTTTTTAAAACTTTGTCATTCATTTGAGTTAAAAAATCATCATTTTTAGAGAGTTTGTCCTTATTTGTGTTGAAAAAGAAAAAAGTCGCTTAAAGGTTAGATTTTTTTAAAATAATTTATTATTCACTCATTATTTTGAGTTCTAATTTTCCTTTGTGACTCCTCAATGCTGTTGGCAGGGTCTAAAGGGGAAGTCAGATGCAGGAGGGTAAGAGGGTGTGTTGTGCATTCCAGTGCATTAGAGCTCTGCTGGAGGCTAAATCAGGAGCCGAATGCCTCGAATAAATCGATTAGTAGAAATAATTTAGCGAGTCAGAGGAGGCAATCTGTCAAAACTCATCTGAATATACATCAAACATACGATCTGAAAAGTTCATTCCCCCCCAACTGCTGTGATTATTCCATTAATCCTTGGCGAGGACATTATTCTTGATGGTTATTCATCAAGAAGATAGTAAAATACATTTGCTGGATCCTGAGTCTTATATCTGGGAATTCACTGCTTTTTGTGATGCATGATGGTCAATAAAGAAGATCTTCAGTTTCAAGATTTCCCTTTGGGTTGAGGAAACACGTGTTGAGAATCATTTCACTATTATTCACCATTTTAGGGTCGGGTTGGAGTGGGTTTCGGTATGAGTAGGGGTAATTACCCTTTTATGCTGCTTCACGCTGAATGCTCAAGTTTCTTTATTTTACACGTGGATTCCAATTGGCGAGTTTACTTGCGTCATCTGGTTAAGTGACGTGAAGAATATCAATGTTCATTTTCGCTATTTCCTTGCATCATCAACCGTGGACGAACGCAACACAATGTCTGCTTTTTATTTGCTGTGACGGTCACAGATACATCAAAAAATCAAAAGCCACCCTGTGTGACAGCGTTATCAGGAGTCATGCATAGACCGCTCTGATGATGTGTGAAGTTTGGAGGATCACGCCTCTTACCTACTTCCTGCCATCTAGATTGGCTGCCACTCTGTAAACTTGATGATTGACGATTGGCGAGCATATATGTTTGTTTTGTTTTTTTATACCAACACTGGCTTTTCACAGGACCTCAAGAGACTTAAAAGCCTTTCTACATTGTGTTAAATGTACTCTTACACATGTAGACGTCCTTAAAACCTTAAAAAGTCAAAGTAATGCCAGTAATCAGTATGTCTGATCATTGACGAGGCATGTTGACCCCAAAACCATCAGAGTTGTGAGAAATACACCCTCAGACGACAATTAGAGGACAGATTGACCAAGAATAGAAGAAAGACAGGTAGCCTCAGAACGCCCCCTCAAACTCCTGTCTTTTTCTACGAACGTCTGAGGAGCATAAACATGTTGATATAGACAGACTGAGCTGGTATTTGCAAAGTGTAGGTCAGAGAGCTGTCAGCATGCGGCTGATTACCAGGAGCCCCCGGACAGTTTATTAACCCAACGCCACAGCGTGGTGCTTACCTTTCTTTTGTTGTTGTGTACCAGATGTTCTGCCTTAATACTGCCTATGTGCACAGTGCAGTGATTTTACACAATGTACACACTATACATATCAACAACATAAATAAATATATTATTGCCTCATCATTTATGGATTGTTTACGAGGATAAATTTGGAAAATGTTTGAAATTCCCCGCCGTGAGATGCAAAGGAAAGATATATCTTGGTTCTCCTGTCTGGATCCACACCGAAACTTCACATGGTTCTTATTTGATGCCCCATCCCTTCAACGTGTTCAGTGGAAATCAGTTTGGACGTTTTTCCTTGATCAAGAACACGTTTAAAAATGTCTTCCTCTACGTTGATCCCCAGATTCGGTCTGTCCTGTGCCATAATTTAATATTTTTTTTCCGTGACACCTATACTTAGCAGGGTAAAAGAGCTACAGAAAATTCCGGTATTACCCAAGTATTTGGCCTTGGGACCGAGGAGCAGACAGTAGTGAGATAGATAAATACCTCATGGAAGTGGACGATTTTCCATTCGGCTACTCCATGATTACTTGCTGCTATGGAAGCCATCTTCCTTTTCTGGAAGGTGGCAAGACACAAGCATTGACAGAGTTTTCCTTCCAGTCTCAAATGAAGTCATATATTAACCATCATAAGTAGTTGTCCGCTCATAATATGATTTTTGAAACATTTGATTTTTTTCCCCATGTGAAGCTCCTTTGCGATGATTCAGAAGGGACAAAATGTAAAAAAAAAAAAAAAAAATTAATAAAGCAACAGACTTAGTTCCAATGAGTGTTTAATCTCTTATTTGAGCTGACATTGAGGATGTATACATGTATTGAAAGTGAAATCTTCCCAATTTATTAAGACAAAGCAATTCAGTGTTCTAATTCCAAAGAAGAAGAAAAAAAGACTAATTTCCTATTAAAAAAAAAAACGCCTCGCCTTTTGATTCTTGAAATTCTGGTTATGCAGGTCAGATAAAAGTATCAAATTAACTTGGATAGGAATAAGGAAGTGAAAAACAAAGACAAAAATGTATGGATTATTTAAATGGTAATAAAACATTAAGTAATGGAAAACGGGGCGTCAGGGGGGTCAAGGCCTTCAGAGGCACAGGTAGGTTAATGTGTTTCTAATTGAACATTAATAGGGCTCTATAGCCTAGAAGGAGTAGATAAATCATACACACAGCATCCATAAATTTCATCTTTTGTCTTTTTGAAAATCTATTGAGAGTGTTAAAACGGACAACCAGTCCGAGCCGCTGAAGAATGGTTTCAGCTGTTTTAAAGCCAATTAAAGGGCTAAATGTTTTGCCCTTTAGACCCAGAGATACAGCATCACTGAACACGACCGTGTGGTTGTCGGCCCTGTGTTACGCCCAGGTTACAGTTCAGACCCTCTGCACATAGATACGACCAACAAGTGCGCCTTATCAGCCTCCTGACAACGCTGAGAATCGTATAGCTGTGGAATCGTATGCAGCCAGAACTGCATGTAAATACATAAACACATGTGACAACTCGTTCCGCAGGTATTGTGTTTGTTCCTGCTCCCCCGCAGCTTCTGGGAGCTCAGGTCTTGACTACCTCACTGGCTTGTTATTTTTAGATTTCCTGCTTGGAATGGTTGGAGAAGGATAAAAGGATGTTCCTCTGTCTCAGAATGAACAGAACAGAGGTCATTCAACGGGCTGGTGGGTCTACTTTTAGCCCGGCGTGCTTTAACTCCACTAATGAGAAGCCCAGAATTACTCCTAAAGGTGATTAGGGCGAGGCCGACTAACTATTTGCGGGATTGAGCGCACAGGCCTGACACATTGTTGAAGACGCAGTTTAGTTTTAGTCTTTAAGCTGCTTTCTGTCTGATGAGGCTATGAATGCTGGGAGGTTGAGTTTAGGAGATGATTAACTCGGCAACGAAAACATGTGTAGGAGTCATGTGATCCTAAGAGAAATATTTACTATGGAACCTCAGTAGTGATAAGATATGTTAATTAAATCAATCAGCAACAAGATCAAGGGTATACAAAGATAACAAATGCCTGAAAAAAAAATCTTCAAATGTGGATTTTTTTCTCCAGTTTTAATAAGGATTTAATCTAATCCAGTATTTTTTTCGAATTCAGATGAATTTCAGATAAATTACATTGTGTTTCATAATTATTTCCTATTTAGATACACGGCTCTATCGGGGTCTTAAAACCACCCAAAGTCGATGGTCAATTTTGTATACCTTAAAAAGTCTAAATTATATTGACCTATATCGTCCAAAGGCTTAAATATGTTTAGGTTGTTCTTGGACACGTGAGGTCGAACATCAATTTTTATGAAATTGATGTTCGACAACATCAGGAAGGCCAAGCCCTTCCTGTTTGTTTCTGAAGTTTTGACTGAAGGTCAGCGGTGTGAAATTGATCCGCTCACCAGCAGAAATATGTAGATTCATGAGTTTCCCGTAAGTCAATAGGTTTGGATTATCAACGTCGCTAATGGGAAGGATGTGGTCAGGTCGGAACAGCTGGAGGGACCGCTTCGCCTGCGGATCAGTTGGAGAGGATGGGATGGATCTGTACCGATCTGACATCAGCTTACAGGAGCTGCTGGCTGCGGCGGCCTGTGGGTTTAATAAAGCTAGTGCCAGAGCACCACCTGCTGGTCGGATGTGAACGTTCAATAAAAGCAGGTGTTTGAGCTATTTATCTGCAAATAGCTCAGGTAATTGATGAAGACAAATTGAAAGGAATAAAGAAAAAGAAACGGCTGGAGGGAAAAAAAAGTTAATAAATGAATAAAAAATTCAAGATAAATACAACATGTTAAAAAAAGTTAGATAATAAAACTAATATTAAATGAGAACATGTATTTGGTATTTATTTATTGTCAAAAATCAATAAAACAACAAAATAAAAGATGAATGAAAAATGTAGTCAATGTTAAAAAAGAAATGGTAAAAGAAACTCTTATAATATGATGACTAATATAAATAATATAAACATTAAATGGGTCTTACATTTCATTTCTAATGTTCCTTATCTGCAGAACACCGTATTACCTCTGAATATAGCAGTGCCACATCCCTACACCGCTGCTACTGTTCTGACCAACACGTTCTGGCCCACTCCATAAATAGATTTTAATCTCCCAAATCTGGATTTACTGGCATGTAGAGGTGGAACATCATGAGTTGTTTGCCGGGTAAACAGGCTGACCTTATTTAGTGCCTTTCTAGTCTGACCGACTGCTCCTGTTCAGGGTTCTTTACAGGAAAGTTTCAATGTCATTAAAACAATGAATGCATACTCAATCAATGCTTTTGCATTCTGCACAACTCGTTAATTTTGTCCGTATCACAGCAACTTACCTCCATTAATCTAAGGTTCCTGCAAGTATCACCAAAACTAGTGGTCCCCCACATTGAGACCGCAACTTCCAGGAGGCTGTGGCTTTACATCAGAAGTCAGCAATCACACATTCAGGCAGTGGCAATGTAACATGCATGGCATATACTGTTTGCTGCCCCAGCATGCAACAGCAAAGAAGACTCGTAGAAGATGTTCATCATCGCTTGGCACATATTGAATGACCAGAGCCTCCGGAGAACAAAGACACGGCTCTTGCCCTTCTTGTAAGGGTCTTTGCTGTTCCTCACCCAGTCCAGTTTATTGTCTATTTAGACACAGATATTTGTAAATCTCTACAATCTTCACACTGTCCCTGTGGACACAAACATGGATCACTAGTTTTCTGGACCCCCTCAGATCCACAACCAGCTCCTTAGTCTTTGTCACATTGAGCTGTAAATTTTTCCAACTAGCAGACTCATCAGAAATCTTCTGTACATGATACGTCTGTCCTATAGTTGAAGTCTGTGGTGTACAGGGTGACGGGTGAGGAGACAGGATTGTCCTCTGAGGGACAATCTTTTTTTTTTTGTTTCCATCGCCTCTTTTATGTCAGTGCTAAAAGCATCAGCCCTTGAACACAAGAACATGTGAGTTCTGTGTTCAAGCGAAGGAAGACAGCGTTTACCTCCTGAGAGGCTCTTCGTGCATCTGTCCAGCTCCGCACAAAAGCTCTGCCATCACCCATTATGTTGTATAACCAATAACCCACAAAGGAAGAGCCACTTTCTCCTTTAACGGAACCATTCCTGCAATTCGAGGTGGTTTATTTCCCTGCTGACTTCTACCCTCTCAACCAATAATTGCCCCATCCTCTTACCAAGAAACAGGAAGTGAATGTTTGTTTTCTTCTTTGTTCTGCAGCTCTGCCTTCAGCCCGTGACACTCCCAGCCCCATTGACCCAGAGTCCATCCAGGTGCCTCTGACCTACGAGCCCGACCCAGCAGACTTGGCTCTGTCCAGTGTGCCAGGCCAGGAAATGTTCGACCCGAGGAAACGCAAATTCTCCGCTGAGGAGCTGAAGCCTCAGCCCATGATCAAGAAAGCACGCAAGATCTTCATCCCGGAGGACATGAAGGTGAGGGGCCGTATTCACACGTTATATAAGCAGGCGAGGGGGGTGGGGGGTGGTAGGCTGGACCACTGCAGACGAAGACCTCAAACTGTTAGCTTCTAAAGTCTGAAGCTGTATTTAAACACAGTAGTGTGGTGACATGAAGTCAGACCTGATGAATGCAAACATCAACTAAACAGCTGCTAACTGCTACTTACTGCTTACAGCTCATAGTTACTAACTGGAACCGTGTCATTGGACTCCCTTCTAACCCATCTCATCTGCTCTCCAGGATGACCGATACTGGGCCCGGCGCAGAAAGAACAACGTGGCAGCCAAGAGGTCACGAGACGCCCGGCGGCTGAAGGAGAACCAGATCGCCATCCGGGCCAGCTTCCTTGAAAAGGAGAACGCCGCTCTGCGCATGGAGGTGGCGGACATGAGGAAGGAACTTGGCCGCTGCAAGAACATTGTGGCCAAATACGAGACCCGGCATGGGCCGCTGTGAAAACCCCACACTTTCCTTGTCCTCCTCGCCCACCGTCCCTCGACTTTGAAGGACAATGTTTTCTCTCTCAATTGGTGGCGCTGCCCCCATCCTCCTCCCTCAATCCTCTCCGCCCTACCTCCTCCTCTTCCACCCGTATGGTTCTGGTATTATTGACTTCTATCATGAGTTTTGTTTTTGGCTGTTCCTTTTACTTTTTCTGTCGTTCGACTAAATATATAAATATATATACATAGATACATATATATGTATTTACACTTGCATACTTCCCACTTTAATGTACTGTGAAGAGTTATGAGCCAACCCACTAGCTGACATCACCCCCCTCTCCGGCGCTACCTTTCACATACGCCAGATCGGGACATTTCTCCCCCGCTGTGTAACGTGACGTGTCCGAGAGCCGACTCACAGTCCGGACATTTTTTTTCCTACTAAGACACTCCTAACAACATTTTAACAGTCAGATTTTGTGCTTGGATTAATGACATAAAAATGGACACTGAGCAATAACTCCCCACAACTAAACTGACCACACAACCTCGGTTAACCCCTGAACTTACGCGCGTCTCACAATCGGATTTTGCTCATAAAACCTCTTTCCTCCGTCTCTATATTTATCTGCCTTTTTTTCCTCAGATGGAAGCTTGTTGTTTTTTTATATAAAAAACAACAGAATATACCTATTCTGTTTATATAATTGTTAGCATTAACACTACTCTTTTAGCCGGCTCCTCCTCTTCCTCGTGTTTTTTTGGGGGGGGGGTTTCAACCTGATTTTCTTTTCCCAAAGCTTTCAAAGTTGTCGATGCTCCCGTCTCCCTGCTTCCGTCTTTTTCCGTACATTTTTTATTACAAAGAATCCCCCTAGCTCTACGTCTGCCCTCTTCTCAAAGATGGCTGTTTGAATGTAGAAGATGTCGACAAAAACAAAACGAGTTGGATGGTGTTGTCCGAAACTGTGGTTAACCCGATCAGTGCGTTCACTGCTGACCAAACAATTCCCAGCAGAGATGATATATTGGTGACAAGAGAGATGTTTATATAGAGATATTCTATACCTTTTTCTTTTTTTGTACAGTATTTTTCCTATACATTGCTGAACTATGTATTTTAACGGTACAACAGATCCAGAATATAATTAAACAATGACACAACGCATACATATATAGTGGTATTTTGATATTCTATGATAGGTAGGACGTAATTTTACAGAGATTTTATGGATATTAAGCAGAACCCAAACCTCCTGGGCATTATTAGGGCACTAATGATGATAATGATTATGTTGGCGCCTCCTACAGGCGTCCCCCGACTCATGTAAATGTAACGCTGCATTCACACCGAACACAGCCAATTTGTTTGTTTTTTGTTTTTTTTGCGGCATTATTACATAAAGAGCCTCAAGCTGAGTATTTTACCAATAATGACGCAAATTAACGTTAATCGCCTCATTTGCAGGAGCGGCATGATAACATAATTTAATTCAAATTATGACAATTATCACAATTGAAATTTGCGTTACCTGCGTCATTGGCAGGGGGTGCGTGGGATGGCACAACTACATACAGAGTCAACCCACAAATGTCGTGAGGCGACTGATGACAATTAGCTTTAATTGAGTCATTCGCCTCATACGTTCGACGCTGCGGTGCAGCATTGCACTACTGGCAGAAGTGATGCGTGAGTAGAGCAGTGTGAATTCGGTGTAAATTCGGTGGTTTCCGTTATTTTTGCAAGAGAATGATCCAAAGTGACAGTTTGTACATTTAAGTAGAACAACGGGAGGATTTTTCATCGTGTTTGGTGTCAACGTAGCGTAATGAATAGTCCAGAAGAGAGAATGTACATGAAATCCGACAGTGATCATGATTCCCTCCCGCTCATCCAGGCTATTCTTTTTCTTTCTTGGAATATAATAACTTTAATGCTTTTTTTCTTTCCGATCTGATGGGATGAAGTTACTATGAAGGAAGGGAAATCTGGATGCTGTGTGTGTTTGCTTCTCTCAGCCAATGCAGTCTTAGCGCGTCCCTGAACCTGAGTGATGGACGCCGGCAAGCTTGATCTCTGTATTAAGTCTCACGGCGGAGCCCAAACCTTAGCTTTCTGCTAGTTTAGAGCTGCATGCCGCTTTTTTGCCAATCAGTCCCTGACATGGATGTGACCCGTTCATGTTTATGAGGGCTGGTATTGACATTTCTGTTCTATATATGGAAGTAAGGTTAAGCCAAATTTAAAATGAAATCATCGAAAAAGAAGAATGTAATATTTTTGGGTATTATTTACTCTGTTGAATTTTAAATGAAAAGATTGACAATTCTCGCATGTCTGAGCATTAAATGTGAAGCCACAAACAGGATTAGCTCAGCATGCTAGCATTGCTCTGTCCTAAATTGCATCCAAAACTTGGCGTAAACTACAGCCATAAACAGATGTGAAATTCTCAGGATCCCCAACAATGGGTGCATTTCGTTGAAAAATCAAATATTATTTAAGTTGCAGTTCCTAATTCTATGTTTGAAAGTTAAATTTTCAAACTGAAAGCGGAACGTTATGAAAAGGCTAGAATTCCCCCAAAAATCAAAGTGTACCTCTCCAGTGCATGAGAGATGTGGTAAAGTTAGTCAATGGAACACATGTTTTAATCCCTGTATTGAAGATCAGGAATGCCAAAATTAAAATTAAATGATGGGAAAAAGTTATTTTGAGATGTTAATATTTTCTTTCTTTTTGATTGTCAAATACTTATTAGCATTATTATTCAAATGGCTGAATAACAGGAATGTGTTTTAAACAAAACAAGGTGACGTTTAGAGAGGTAGAGAGGTAAAGAATTGAATCCTTCATTTAAGGTTCTTTGCTATTAATTACAAAACCTTGAATTGTTTTTATTTTTTGTTCATATTAAAAAAAGTTTTTTTTCAGGACACAGTATTGTTTAAGAAGTTTTGACTGGATTTGTTTGTTAAAAAACAAAAACACAAATTAAATATATAATATTTGCAGCATCAGACTTCCATATGTTTGTGCTGAAACCTTAAATGTTGAGGCGTCACAATCTAATTTTCTAGAAAATCAAATATTTGCCCAATGTGTAGGTGAAATCCCTGTCAGGACTCGGCCGATCCCGAGGTTTGTGTGAAACTTACTAAAACTTTCCCCTCCACAAACCATCATCAAAGTATTTTTGTGCTTTAGAGGGTGTTTCCCTTCTGCATTTTCCCGACACAGACGCACTCTAGTGGGAATAGGATTCTTGAGAAAAGACTCCAACGATGCCTCCTTGAGCCACGGAGCATCCATTTCACTTTCTTTTTTTCCTAATGAAATCATTTACAAATCTATAGGAAGAAAAGCTAATAATGAATTTATGTGTATCCCAAAATGACCTCACTCTTGAGTGAATTCACTACCTCACCCGGGAAACGTTAACCATAATTCAGAGTTTCAGTGCCTTGAATACGCCGATTGTTCCTAGTCTCACTTCACCGCACCAATCGGATCAGATCTGCACTGAAGGGCTTCTTAGTGCATCAAAACAATAGATTATATAAACATATATATTCACATATATATACACACCGGCGACTTTTCTCATTTTGGACTGGTAACCATTGTATTCATGGCAACACCAACGGACTGTTTCAGAGTGTATAAAACACAACAGGAAGGTGTATTTAATCCTGTTTCTCATGAATGGATGCATAACATTTATTTGTGCTGTTCAGCCCTCAGCCTCTGTCTATCTGTGATTTATAGTGTCTAATAAAATCCCAATTATTTTCTGCCCTGTCTCAACTCTTTCATTATAATCCCTCTATGGTGCCAACTACAGAACTGCATTCATAGCTGGTTCCAGCTGGACTGGGCCCATCCAGACCCGATCATCAACAACTCTGTTCAATCAATGTCACCACTTCGATTGGACTGTCTCCGGAAGCAGGAAGCTGGCTAGTAGGTCTCAGTAGGTTTCAATGGAGGTGATTGATATCCCTAAGTCTGGGAAGGGTTCCAAAGCTGTATCTAAGGTTCTAAAACTCCAAAGATCAACATCATATACAACCGGAGAAGACTGGGAGTAATTGTGAACCTTCACAGAAGTGGAAAATTAATGAATGTCCAGAACAAGCTGAGGCAGAGACTCTCCTCCACTCTATATTCTTATATTTTTCTACTCCCATTACATTCTCTTACTTTAATTGCCAGTCACATTGCAAAAGGTGGACTAATAAAGTTTCTATCGGTCTGATTATCTATCTATGTAAACAGCCTCCTGTCATAATAACCTGCGAATCAATCACCAACGCATTTGATGTTGACAGACTTCACCAACCTCTGGAAGCTATTCACTCTTTTCATCTCGCCGCAGAACGCAGACAAAATTCCAGCGAACAATAAGCAGCGTGACTTTTTGAACAGGGGCAGAGTGAAACCGGATAAGAAGGCCTTGCATTAGCTAACGAGATGCTGACTTTCACCACAGCTACTAGTACGCTCCTAACTTCACTGCCGCCGTTTAAGCCTCTTTCTTAAGAGCATTCTGGATCAAATACCTCCTCACTGACTCGTCTTTAAGGTAAACAAATAAATATCCAGGACGACTCGCAATGATCGTGGTAAACATGAATTCTGATCTTTTGAATAAGATTCTGAGGGAGAATGCCAGGACATCATTTAGTTATTTGATCCTCATACAGTAAGACAATGGGAACAAGCAGAAGACTAACTCCACCTCTGAATGGATTGATATTCAAAGTCTGGACCTGTACCTGCTCACAAAGCCTCTAATGTAGCTGCACTACACAGCTCTGTAAAGAAGAGTGGGACAAAATTCCCCAACGTGATCCCCAGTCATCAGAAGTGTTTGGTTCAGGTGTTGCTGCTGAGGGTGGAACAACTGGCCATTAAGACTAACTATACCGGGAAGAAAAACTGCGTGGGGCTTTATTATTTTTTATTGTGACATCAGAAAGGAGGATCATTCAGGTCTTCGCAACACCACGAAGAGCCGACGGGACCAACAGGAAGCAGTTCTTTTTCGCTGCGAAGGCCAAGATCACATGATCAACATAGCAGAACGTACAAACATTACAAAACAGTGGTTTAGAGGGAGGGGGCATATTTACAGAGACGTGAGGATTCTCCAGGAAACACTGTTCATCAGTGGTGCCAAGATGAGTGGATATGTCATAATACTGGACTACAGTACAACGGCGATGCGTTCACACTTTCTACTGCACAATTCACCTTAATTCTAGTGAAGTGGAGGAATAACCACACCCTGATATCAGTCAACCTTCTGGTCACCAGCCAGCAGAGGGCGCCAGATACTCACAGAGGAAAGAAAAACAGGTCAGAAACCAAGAGCTTGAGGCTTAAATATTAATCTGGATCAGATCGGATGAGGATTGTAATCGATTAAAAGCAGCTGGAATCAAACATTTTTGAAGAAAAGTTGGATTCTGTCGTTATTTTCCCATCTACGACAGGTCCGTCATGAGTCACATTTTAAAATTTTATATTCATGTGCAGGCGTTTCAACGAGTTTGTTTCCTAAAAAAGATTTCAGCACCTGATTCCAGTCACCAGAGCTGGAATGACCGACTGACATGGAATGTCTGGACACCTGGATGTGGGAAAGCGCCTCTGCTCAGGCGGATCCCGTCTTTATTCTCTCATCAGGATTTACATTTCGAAATGATTTTACTTCTGAAAAATTATTCGGCAGATGTTTCTATGCTCTTTGGCTTTGAATTGTAAATAAAACACGTGTCCTATAAAAAAAAGAAAGATTTTTCTAGCACCTGATCCGTGTTCCCAGTGTTAGAATGACTGGCTGAAACGTGGAATGTGACGACTTCAAGTGATACAAAAAGACTCCAGTTTCTCAAACGCCCAAGAAATGTGCCGGTAAAAAAAACAAAAAACGCCTCCCTCACTGAAGTCGTATCAAAGTCGCTTTTGTTTGTCCTCACAAAACAGTAAACAATTCACGGCGGTCGTTTTCGTAAACTTGGCCTCGGCGGCAGTTTGAGCTGTGGTCACGACTGGTGGAGGTTGTCAGCGCCGGGGGCCCTGTAGAGGTATTTCCAGATGGCGTAGTAGTGCACGGCCGCCGCCAGCGCCACGAACAAGTGCCATATGGCGTGGGCGAAAGGGATGATGCCGTCGCTCTTGAAAAAGAAGACACCGAGACAGTAGATGAGACCGCCATAGGCCAGCTCCTGAAGCCCGTCGGTGTTGTTCTGCAGAACGAAGAAGAATACACCAGTGGTGTGAAGAACACAACCAGAGCAAATACTGGTTCAAGTTGTTTCAAGAATAGGCATATTTAAACGACTTGATGACATCACTCACACTGAAATGTCCTGGTCATCAAACACTACTTTCTGATAGATGTTTATATGTCCCTGTAATTGTATTTACTCTGAAAACTGAAAAGTCGACTGAGTTCACATTAGTGTATGCAGCTTTACTAAAACAGGAGTCAGACTGATTTCTCATTTTGTTGCGAGACCTGTTTTTAGAAGTAAAAACTAAACTAAACAAAAAAGTGAATGACACAGTTCCGCCCTGCCGTGAGAAAAGTGAGGTGTGATGATTCAACACAGGAAACCTGACTGTAATTATATCAGTAGGAGATAATATTACCATCGACGTCACCACGGATGCAGGGAAGAAACCCATGGTCAGGTAGAAGGCCAGCTCAACCAGTTTATACCTGTGCAAACAAGAACCCAACATGATCACAGGAGAAGGATATGAGGGCAGGCAAAGCAGTTTCAAAGTGGGTAAGTGTGACGCATTGAATGAATCCCTTTGAAGGTGTGTGGAAGATGTTATGAGGACACCAATGGAAATAAATGTATGTTTATTTTGCAACATGGACCAAACTCAATGTTATTTATGAGGTTATTTTCACTCCGATATCGTCACATGTTCTAGTGGGTAACGAGTGATGATTCAGAGATGTTTCATGACTCTCAAACACAGCGACAAAATTCTGCTATCTTAGCCTCTTTAACATGTTCATTCAACTTTTTGCTGCTTTTAATACACTTGCGTTTTTAACTGCAACTTTTTAAAAAACATTTTAACTCAGTTACCTGTGAAGAACCTTAAATTGCTATGCGTTTCAACGACGTTAATAGATAAAGTCGCCTTGTCTGAATCCACACATTGTGCAAATCTTATCTTCACAGACGAGTGGAGCATCGGCCCAAATGGGCCGTGAGACATTTTATCCATCTATGGGTATTTTTTTTTTGTTGTTTTATTTTTTGTGATATCTTGATATGTTTTTATTGAGCCAGATGAAACACAATTTCAGCCTGAATGACAATAAAGTTAATCTTGAATATAAATCTGTAAACTCACTTTTCATGATAGTTGAAGACGTAAACAGTCCCAGCAGCTGCCATGAACCACACAAACCAGCGCATGTGCGCCGCTAGGGGGCCCAACTCACGCAGGTTCAACCTGAGCAGCAACAAAAACAGGCATCTGCATTAGTTCTAGTCCACGGGTTAATACAGACCCCCGTCTGAGGATTCCTCTGTCTGACACTCACCAGGGTGTGTAGGAGGCAGCTATGAAGAAGTAGATAACTACCCTGTCACACATGTGGAAACAATGCTCCATGGACCTGAAACAAAAACAGTCAAACAGGTTACAGCCTGCTTAGTCAGCAGAAACATTATCGGCAAATCCGTGCAGAGAACTACGCGTAGATCTTATCACCCTCTGTCACCCGCTTTGTGATTGTATACATTTGTGGTGTTGGACGTGGGGGGGCCACTTCTGCAGTAGAACATTGTTTGCGTTACACAAGTTTTTGACTTCCGCCTGAATCCGAATAATTTCCACACCTGTTAACCCTCTTCTAAATAGAAGCACAGTTTCATTCCGTCGTCATAGCTAGAGTTTTTTTTCTCACACTTTCAAACAGATTTTGCACCTCCACAATCGACTGGTATCTCTCCATTACTTTGTTTGTGTTGCTCCGCACCACGCGACCCAATGCCACCTTCTGAGAGATACATTCTTACAATCTATCTGAAGACTTCACTGAGACATAAAGGTGAAAACCAAATTAAAGCAGGCCTCACAGCCCCAGAGAGAAGCCAGAGAATGCAAATATCCTCGTCTTCATCACCCCACTCCTCCTCACCTCATGTGGCTTCTCTTCCAGGTGATGATATGAAACACAGTGGAGACCAGGAAGAGGGCGCACAGACCCATGCCGTATACCAAGGCAGTGATCCTCTCCCAGCGGTTGTCTGACAGGCGATGCAGCAGTGCCATGCCCACAATGGCCGGCACGATGAGGAGCTGCAGGATCATTAAAACGTCGAGTTTCAAATTATGCCACCTGCATTAATAATGAATGAATGAATGAATGAATCCAGGCCGCTCACCGCATGAGTGTAGCAGTTTGCAGCATGCTCATAGCAGGTTGGCTGGTAGCGGCAGTTAGCAGACGCCCGTCTGTTCATGAACCTGAAAGACACAAACAGAGGCAGATTCAGAATAAAACCTATAATTCTGAGAGAGACCCCATGGAAATATTAAACCAAATATGTTATAAAATAATAACAAAAAAAATAAAAAAACTCAATGCTTAAACAAAGCACAGAATCCAGTGTCTCCAGAAGGAATTTGGCTTTTTTCTATGGTCCAAACAAGTCAGAACAGATTCAGATTTCAGATTTCCTCTATTTGTCACTGTCTATGTACTTGCTTAAATAAAAAAGTAAATGACATCTCTCAACACAGTAAGTAAGAGATAATATCAAGTATTTATTCCGAGACAAGTCAAGTATTAAAGTTTAAGCATGAATGATGTAAAAGTCAACTGATTCATGCCATGATCTGGCTGAATACTAGATTGGCTGCAGGACCTCCGCTTACTCCCGACGAAGCAATTCTGGATAAAATGTTTCCCGGCTGAATGAATGCAATGGCCGGATCATTAACAATCACAGTGTTTCTCAGATTTTAGAGAAACTGTGGTGGGTGCGTCCTGGACCTTCCAGGGCGTATGTGGGCAATCAACCCCGTGAGAAAATTCAGTACCTTTTTGAAGTTAAATGCATCAATTTGGTGCACTTCCTGGTGGTGATATCCAAAAACAAAAACAAGAAAGATAATCAATTATAGGAAGATTTTCCAGAATATAAATTGATACTTGAGTGTAAATTACAATTTATATGACCACCAGCTGGTCAGTTTGCTGCTGCTGTTCAGCAGCCATAAAGACTGTCTCTGGCTTCATAGAATGAATGTCCAGTATGAGCGTTTAAAGAAAAAATAACTGAATGAATGTCCAGTATGATCCTTTACAGGAAATTAATGAATGATTGAATAAATATCCAGTATGAGCATTTACAGAATAAATAACTGAATGAATGTCCAGTATGAGCGTTTACAGGAAATGAATGAATGTCCAGAACAAGCTGAGGCAGAGACTCTCCCCCATTCTATATTCTTATCATCTTATTTTTCTACTCACATCACATTACATTCTCTTACTTTAATTGCCACAGTCACATTGCAAAAGATGGATTAATAAAGTTTCTATCGGTCTATTTATCTATCTATGTAAACAGCATCCTGTCATGATAACCTGCGAATCAATCACCAACGCATTTGATGTTGACAGACTTCACCAACCTCTGGAAGCTATTCACTCTCTTCATCTCAGCGCAGAACGCAGACAAAATTCCAGCGAACAATAAGCAGCGTGACTTTTTGAACAGGGGCAGAGTGAAACCGGATAAGAAGACCTAGCATTAGCTAACGAGATGCTGACTTTCACCACAGCTACTAGTCGGCATGTACGCTCCTAACTTCACTGCCGCCGTTTAAGCCTCTTTCTTAAGAGCATTCTGGATCAAATACCGCCTCACTGACTCGTCTTTAAAAGAAAAATATCCATGAGAAACACCGTTGGGCTGGCAAGAGAGGAAAAAGTCCCCTTGTTGTTGGGGCGGCTCCACTTATCAATGGGAGAGGCTCAGCTATAACATACTACTGCCCCGCCCCCAATAGTGGAGAGATATTGAGTGTCAGTGGTGTGAGCCAATCAGCATAGAGTCTTTCGACAACATGGCCAATCAGATATAAGGCGGAATGACGTAAGGGCCTAACTGAATATTTTTAAATAATTTCATGCGCTAATAAAGATTGAGAATGTTTGATTACATTTTTAAATAGATAACATGGTTGTAAATTAACAAATGTGTGAAACCGAAAATTTGTATCATTTAAACCTTTCCATCATTTCTTTATCCTTTCTGTGTGTTGCAGTGTCTAGTGTTTGATTTTATATTTAAAGACTTCACTTTCAATGTTACAGGTTATATTTTTGTAAAATATTCTAAAAATAAATCATGCTATTAAAATATCATCATGGATTTTACGTATCAGATGATTAAAAAAATAAGCTACTATTCCACTGTTACTACACTATAATCATTTATTTAATCCATATATTACTATAGTTACATTTGTGTAATACATTTATATTAAGTAGTTATTTGCGCCTAACATTGTTTATTATTATGATTACTATTATTATGATTATGATTATGATAATGATTATTATTATTATTATTATTATTATTATTATTATTATTATTATTATTATTGTTATATCTGTCTCTGCCTCTCATGTCACCCTTCTCAGACGAACATGCACACATGCTGCAATGTGTTTGTCTCAGTTGTCTACTATTATTTTTCATCACGATTTCATCCGTAAAAATAAAGAAAAGTAGGTATAAAATGAATAAATGTTAAGGGGTTTTAAGCTGTATGAAATTAATTTCATACAGGTTTTATTAATGAGTTTCAAGTAATTTCCGCAGCTTTATAACTCAGTTATAAGCCATTTATAAATGTCACATTAAATTTTCCTCCATCATGAAACCTACATTTTTTTCACGTACAGATATAGAAGTTAGGGATGGTTGACAACAACTACATAACATTTAAAATTGCGAGAGATGATGCTCACCAACCAGTTCTAATGAATTATGTATTAAACCGCAGAATCAATTATTTATTCAAAAGTGAGATCCATTAGCTTTCTTTCAGCAGATATTTCTCATTGTGTGTTAACAGATACATGTGCAGATATAATACCCGGAAATACCCTGTAGATTGATTCATATTCTGGTAACTCTATCTGGTGTTCATTTTACAATTGTTATTATTATTGTGAACACTATTTTTTATATGCGTGTAACATGTCATATTTATTTATGTGTAATATATGCAGCATGTGTAACGTGTCATATTTATTTACGTGTAATATATGCAGCATTTGTAACATGTGTCATATTTGTTAATGTGTAATATATGCAGCATGTGTAACGTGTCATATTTATTTACGTGTAATATATGCAGCATTTGTAACATGTGTCATATTTGTTAATGTGTAATATATGCAGCATGTGTAACGTGTCATATTTGTTAATGTGTAATATATGCAGCATGTGTAACGTGTCATATTTGTTAATGTGTAATATATGCAGCATGTGTAACGTGTCATATTTATGTGTGATATATGCAGCATTTGTAACGTGTGTCATATTTGTTAATGTGTAATATATGTAATCTGATACAGGATACGTTGTTTGTTAGAGTGCTGTTTCTTAAATCAAGGTGCAACATTTAACTCTGAGACTAATTTGCGCGTGGAGACAATAATGTATATCACATGTCATCCTAATTTTATTGGACATGAAGATAGTTAGACAGGAAATCTGTCTAAAATATATATATATTCCATGATTGATTATTATCCCCGATAAGTCAGGGATATTAGGGAATCCTCAGAATTTTGGAAGAGGTATGTTGTATATTTCTGACACTACTGTGGGAGATGTACCTAGAAACCTTTTGGACCATAATTTTTCAACCATTGTTTAAATTTAGTTATTGCATATGAATCAACTCGAGGAGCGCTATCTTTAATGTATTGTATTTCATTTTAATAGTTCATATTTTACTCACTAGGGCAATTTTTTTTTTTTAATGACAAACACAGTTTTCTAGCTAAAACGTAACTTTTAATTTCAAGAGTTCAATCAGGGGCATTGCACATACAATGCAAGGGATTTGGGGCTTTTTTGGGGATACACCTCTACTGTCGTGGAGAATAGCAAGTTTCATTGTCTGGTTTGCAAAAAAGTTGTCTTTCTTAGAAAAATTTCCAAATATTTCCCTCTAAGATATACTTAAATGGAATGAAAAGTCGCTTACAGCATCCATGATATTCAATAACACAGTTACTGTGAAGCAAAAAGTCAATTCCTTATTTGAATTCTTATGAGGTTTCATCATAACCTTTTTCTGAAACCAAAGTCCTCCTCCGTAAGCTGATATTATCTTTAGTTAAATGCATAAATTTGATATTTCAGCGGGTTAAATACATAAATCTGGTATTATAGTGAATTAAATGCATAATTGTGATATTATAGTGGCTTAAATGCATAAATGTGATATAACAGCAAGTTTAATGCGTAAATCTGACATTCAGTGAGTTAAATGCATAAATTCAATATTATAGAGAGTTAAATGCACAAATCTGATATTATACCGAGTTTAATGAATAGTTATGATATTTATTTAATTAATTTTATAAATCTGATATTATATATACGTTAAATGCATAAACCTGATATTATAGTTTGTTTAATGCATAAACCTGATGTTATAGAGTGTTAAATGCATAAACCTGATATTATAACGAGATAAATGCATACATCTGATATAATAGCGAGTTAAAAACATAAATGTGATATTATATCGGTTTAAATGCATAAATCTGATATTTATTGAATTTTAATACATAAACCTGATACTATAGTGAGTTAAATGCATAAACCTTATATTATAGTGAGTTTAATGCATAAATCTTTTATTATAGCAGGTTAAATACATAAATCTGGTATTATAGTGCGTTAAATGCATGAATTTGATATTATAGCGAGTTAAATTAGTATATCTGATATTTATTTAATTCAATTTATAAATCTGATATTATAGTGCATTAAATGCATAAATGTGATATTATAGCGGGTCAAAAGCATAAATCTGATACTTATTGAGTTTTAATGCATAAACTTGATACTATAGTGACTATAGTGAGTTAAATACATAAACCTTATATTATAGTGAGTTTAATGCATAAATCTTTTATTATAGCGGGTTAAATACATAAATCTGGCATTAAAGTGCATCAAATGCATAAATGTGATATTATAGCGAGTTAAATGCATAATCTGATATTTATTTAATTAAATGCATAAATCTGATATTATAGTGAGTTAAAATCGTGAATCTGATATTTATTGAATTAAATGCATAGTTCTTATATTTTAGCAAGTTAAATTCATAACTCTGATATTTATTGAATTGAATTTATAAACCTGACATTATAGCGAGTTAAATGCATAAATCTGATATTTATTGAATTGGATGCATAAACCTGATATTATAGTGAATTAAATGCATAAATCTGGACATAAAGCAGGAGTTCCTGTCGCTCATGAGAGGGTGCTGTTGCTGCCAGACCGGGTCGGTTACATTACAGCTCTGAAACTTGATCAGCACAGTTGAGGTACGACAGAGCCTTTATTTAAGGCCAAAGTCCAATCCTCTGGATTAATGAAGTTTCAATCTTGCAGCAAACAATCACCCTGTGTGGGTTTCCGCTTTGGTAGATGTTTTGAATTTTCAGCCACTTCCTGTAGAAGAGATCGGATCGGTCCAGATGGAGAGAGGGAGGGGGAGCTCATTGTCTGAGAGGGAACTTTAACACCAATGCCACCAGGAGAATGCCAGGGGCTGTTTATCAGGGGACGCCGTTTCCTGGCTCCAGTCGGCTTTAGGCCCATGTTGCCTCGCTAACACCTCACCTCTAATGTAAAGTGGACCTGAGAGGTTTGTGGCATGTCATGGTAGGTCAGGTCATCCTCCCATCCCCGCCGTAAACAATTCGTGTCTGACAATGACGTGTCTGACTGATGGCGTTTCTCGAATGTTTAACCCCCGTTCCCACGTCACACCAGCAGCCGGATCACTTTACACCCGTCTCTTATGTAACTAAGAGAATATCATTCAGCGGAGCCATTTGGGTTCCGTTTAATTCATATAATTGAGGTCAGGGAACGTTATTATCGGCTCTTTAGAGTGGATTACATTAAAGCCCTCATACATCCACCAGAACAGGACGTTTCAAACATTTCTGCCTGATTAAACCGCTTCTGAGTGAAATTAAAGGAGAATTACACTGATTTAGCATCGCTCAGCGTTGTCACACTCAAGATGGACAGCAGCTCTACTTCCTGAACTACATCTGCTCTACCAGAAGGTTATGTGGTAATGTAACATTTATATGTGAAAATAATAACAAGAATTCTCAAAATTAAGATTTATAACCTGGAGGCTGCATCACATCTTCTGCAGGTTGGACAGAGATCAAGGACGGAGTCCCCCGAGAATAAAAAAGGCTTTATGTGAACGCCTGACGCAGGTTAATAGCCTCATAATCGGTTTACTCTTTCATGGCTGAATGCGGTGAGAGTAGTTTACCTCCAGGGCAGAAGGTCAGGAAATGAATACGGAGGAAATCCACACATCCTCTAAATTTTAGAGGATGTGTGGATTTCCTCACGTCTGATGTTTTGACGTTAGGCTGAAATTAACATCACAATAATTAGAAAATGTAATATTTTTTATTTGCACTGAGTTAATTAATTTAGCATCTGACATCCTTAAGCTACACAGTGGGCCCATTATTAGGCTCTTACAGCTCTCTCTGAAATCATTTGACCAAAATATCGAAAATATATATTAGAAATATTCCAAGGTGTCTAGAATTTGGAATATAGGAGCTGTTCTGTACCAGAACTTCTTTTTTTTTCTGGACAGTATATAATAATAATAATAATAATAATAATAATAATAATAATAATAATAATAATAATAATAATAATAATAATAATAATAATAATAAAATAATAATAATAATAATAATAATAATAATAATGATAATCCTATTTGATGTGATTGTGAGCGTTTAAAAGGGTTGTTTCATTTAAGTCATTGATGAGTGTGGAGACCTATTTCCTAAAGCGTCCTCTGGTTGCGTAAAGTGTTTTCCATCTTTTATCTATGGTCCTATTTTATGAAGGAGATCCATTAATAACATATTTCCTAGAACCGGATCCCTGTTTCTGACTGTGTCTGGCTTCTCAGAGGTCTATTTCTGTTGATTACTGGTAGCCACAAGAACACAAACCCCTCTGTCCCATCTCTGATAGGCTTTGTTTAATTATATGTTTAGTTTTGTTCTACAGGCGGAAAACGTCATTAATGGACCTTCAAACCAGAACCAAAGAACTTGAGGTTACTTTAAGAAACACCGTAACCTTTGTTCACTGAGTGAGGCAATCGTCTCTCCTTCTTTTAATTAAAAATGCTTGATGCAACAGAGAAAAAAGTTTTTGCAGCAGAATTTAACAAGAAATAATCCAAAAAAGACAAAAAAAAAACTTAAAAAAGGGAGAAAACGTAAAAAAAACAAAAACCAATATTGTCCGGTATTGTCTGCATCTGGGTTTTAGTTTTGAACTGAAGGTAGAAAATGTATAGATCATTTTTGTCAATTACCCAACTCACCAAACTGCATACTTTTGGAGATGGAGCCTTCTGTTTCTCAGCAACCACCCTCTGGAACTCCCCCCCCGGCTCTATGTATGAATGTTTGGAAAAAACACCTCAAACAGCACAAAGGCCTACAACCTTGTTAACTCAACTCTCCCATCCACTGCCAATACTTTTACAGCTCCTGTTTTTAATACATCTCCAAAAACTCGGGGATATCGGGCCTTCGCCGCATCCACTGCTGCAGATCCTTCGTGTTAACGCGATAACTAAACAAATATTTTGTGGATCATTTTCAAATTATATACCCCCGTACACCTTAGTGTGAGGAAGAACTGGAGTGGTTTTAGGAGATATTGGTTGTATATTTCTGAGATTAGGGGGAGTTTTACCACCAAAAGTGTTTTGGCTATTGTTTCTCGACCACTGATCTGATTTAGTACAAGTTTGGTGTCTATTAATCAACTTGAGGAGATCTTGTTTGTAGTTAATCACATTTTAATCCAATTGTTCTTTTTTTCTACTCAGTTCTTTGAGCTTTTGTTATAGAAAATAAGGTGGACATAACTTGACATTTATTTGAGTTCAATCAGGGAGGTTACTTGTACAATAAGGGGAATGGGGACTTTTCGGGGATACACCCTGGCTGTCGCGGACCGGGTCAGCGTCGGTGTAGTTGTTGTTGTTTTTTTGGGCCCAACTATTTACAGTGTCCTTGGGTCTCTAGACATGCGCCATATAAAATGAAATAAATATTATTTTGAGCAAATTGATGATGTGACATGGCAGAGGGTGTCAGGATGAGGCCAACAAAAACCTGGTTCATCATCTTTTTAAGTTCACGTTTAGGGTTTATAGGCTTCGTCGTTCCTGCTCATAGCTCAGTACATCTGCTGCTGGGGGAAAAGACCCTACATTGATTTCAGACCCTCTGACAGGTCGGCTGATCAGTCTGACTCGCCACAAATTACAGCACGCAACATCCTGTTCCCCGGAGAGAGCTGTGGAACGGCGCAGACAGAACCGCAGGAAGCATGAGAGTCACTGGAGAACTGTTTACTTTTCAAACACAGCTATCACGTTCAGTCTAGTCCACACAAACCGTATTTGCATGCTTCTGTAACATATCAGCACTTCGGTGACGGGAGCGATAAGAGACAAAAGAAAAGCCCTTGAGCTCACGCTGTTGCTTTAGTTTTTATCTGTCGAAAAGCCCTGATGGAATCTTAAACACAGTTTGTAGTGTGGGCTTATTTTTGCCTGATCTAAGCCCCGCCCCTCCTTGAAGTTTCATGGCAAATGGGTATGATGGCGTTTACATAAAAATGCCCCAAAAAATTCTTGCAAACGTATAAGACTTTCCTTCATCCTGGACTAGTTTGTTCATTGTTGACCACCCATCCTTCTGCCAGGTTGTTCTAGAAATCCGTCTCTTAGTTTTTGTGTAATCCTGCAAGTAAACAGACATGAGTGAAAACATATTTGGTGGAAGGAAGAAGAGACACAAAGAGGTTGTGGGAGTTGTTGTCTTTGATGGCGAAACTCTGACTTGATTCAAGATTTTCAAGGACAAGATAATCTGTTTGTGGTTTCTGCTGCATTCAGGACTCAACTGAATTGAGGAAAATGCCAAATCTGAAATTACTTGAAATGGTCTGATAACTTGGGATTTTTATTGGGTAACTCAAAATCTTGCAGAAAATTCGGCGCTTGACTTGACGTAATAATCATGTGACTGGTATTTTTTTGAAGCCTGACACTTTTAGTCCAACACATTTGATGCCGTTTGGCTCCACCGTACCCGATGAAGGGGTTGTAGGTGAGCAGCAGGGTTATTCAAAAGTACTGAAGTGATCTGGTGGGAGGATGAATCTTAGACCAGATTAGGACCTATAAACGATCCTGGGGGACATCAGGGTAAAGATTTTATTTGGACAATTATGGTATGGATTACTGGTGGGGCATGTGCCACTAAAGTAATCAACATTTCAAATGCATGATATGAAGGGCTAAAGTTCGTTTTAAGATTTGATTTAATTGTGATTGTTGGAAGAGGTTATATTTTCACATGTGTCTGTTTGTTTGTTTGTTTGTTTTTAGCAGGATTATGCAAAATTCAATACTTAATGAATCGGGCTTTCCAGGATGGGTCTCAGAATAGAACCGACTGAATTTTAGCACGCATATGGATAAAGTGGCAGATCCAAGATTATTTCACCTTCTATAACATTTAATGAGGGTTTTTTTTGTTGCATTTTTGTTGTTTCTCGTGTAATAATGAACATATTTTGATTAACCATTTGGAGTTGGTTACATTAAGAAATGTTACCATGCCCTGGCAACCAAGTCAAGTGTCATACTGCCCCAAAATTAATCTTCATGCTGATGACATTCTGTTATACATTACAAACTCCTCAGGCTCACTGCCATCAGTCCATAATCTGATCAGTAACTGTAGTAAAGACTCCGGCTACTCCAACCACTGGACAAAACCTTGACGTTGTGAACCAAATTCAACTGGGACACTGAGGCTGGTGACTGACTCTTCAAACAAATGGCATAATCTATTGAATACCTTTATTTTATTTTTGGGAATCATGGGTCTGGCCAGAATGAATGGAGAGTACGGACGAAAGGCACGTAGTCCACCTCTATTCTGCTTTAGCATTAAATATAAATTGGTTTTACCACTGGTGCTTATGTTCCAAATGTATAACATGCAAAATGCCGATGAGGTTAGGTTTAGGGATAGAGATCATGGTGACATGATGCATTAGAAACCAAAAGGCAGGATACTCTGAGTACTGGGAATGTTAAAAACAGCTATAATCGGGTAGCAGCTAACCCCAAAAAGAAAATAAACCTAAAACTTAGTAGACACCACGACGATCAGGAGCTCCAGACCCTCTAAGCAGAGGACCGCCAATCAGCCGCCAAGGTCAACTCCTGCTTGAAGCTTAGGTAAGATGTCAAAGCAGATTCTGGCACCATGGAGCAACATGTTACACCTCGTTTGCTTGTGGAACCTGAGCTTGAATATAATATGACCGCCATCGTTTTTTTTCCAAAGGACAGCATCCTAGAAAAGTCAAGAACAATGCAGCGCGGATTTTGATCGAGTAGTTAAAGTAGAGATAATGGTTTTATCTACATGTTGGAAAACAGGAGTAAAGAAAGAGTATTTTCTTTACTTGTTGCTTATTCTACTACTCTTCGGTGTGTCTTCCTAACACTAATCCTAAACCTTCCCCCTTCCTGTCTGCAAACGCACCAGGAATGAGCCGCTCTTTAATCCCGCTGCTTTATCAGCTGTGACATTCCCCCTCCATGGCAGACTGCAGGTTTTGCCTTGAGCTCCAAAGGATAAGGAGGGATTTCACCTGCGTACGCACCGCTCTTAAAAACATCCACACATTTCACTCTCTCTTACCGTGCAAGTCTGGTCCTGTGCAGGTCAAATCCTGGCATCGCCCCGCAGGAAGTAACGGGAAGATACAAAAAGAAACGTAAAAGAAAGTCAAGAGTCAAGTATGTACAAAGGGTCGAGTCTAGCTCAGACCATCGTGCTCTTCTTCTCCCTGAAGTCCGAGTGCGTTGGCTCATGGTAGGTGGTGATCATGTTGGCTGCGTCCCACCGTCCTACAGGAGCCGGAGCGCTCTGCATCACCACCAGCCTGATGGGAGACTGAGTGGGCTGTGGATCTGGGGCGTACTCCTTGCTGGGATCTTTGCCCCTGCAGTCGTACATGATACACGATATCAGGAAGACCAGGAGCAAGATAACGTAGCTGGCGATGAGGATGCAAAGGTTCAAAGTGACAGGGTCGATCTCCTGGTAGTTTTCCAGAAAGCTCATGGTCCCTGCTTCATGCTGGGCGGCCCTGAGGCCCGGAAGAAGAAGCACCTCACACCACTCGCCACCGACTGAGAAACACTAAACAAGCCTCTCTATCCCCTTCAGTCCGTCCTTTCTCACCCACTCCCTCCCTCCCTCCACCCTCTCCACCTCGCTTTTCCTCTCTCCTTCAGATGAGCGCCGTGGATACGAGGCTTTGTGGTAAAAATACTCTAATCCGCGCTGCTCCTCCATGATCGATGGCTCCCGTTTATAACTTAAGCCTCGGTTGTGACAGATTCCCGGTTATATCATCTGCGAGCATTAATTACTGTGTATGTGAAACACTGGTGGAGTGCGTGCTCATTCGGGATTGTGTGGCGTAATCTTAATCTTGATTGTGAGTGGGGATTGACGGAAAACGCCATCTGGTCAAACACAGCCCAGCTGAAGAGGCGCTCAAACCGCTAACATGCTAGCGGAGCCTGAGGGCGAGGTGACTTTTCAAACACGTATGGCCGACATCATTTTTGTTTATGCTGATGTCGTACGATTACAGCGTAGTTCTTTCCTCTCAGTGTCTCAGTGTCTCAGATTCCTTTTTGTTGGGATTATAAGCAAGGAGGAAAATCTTCAGGGTCATAATCTTTGCTGCAGCATGACGACGCACGCCACAGTAGAAAAAAATAAATAATTCAAGTAAGATTAAATATTTTGATGAAAATATTTTCTTGAATTTATCTGACAAGTGTTTTATTTATTTAATAGAGCATTTAGAGGATTAATTTGTAAGGCTAGGCAAACAGATTCATTTCCAAAATGGGAGACAGAACCAGCTCAAAGTTTTATGGACCCAAAAGCAGAATTTGATTTGATTTGTGAGAGTGAACACTGTAAAACAATAAAAGGTAATTAAAAAAATATTCTTGGCAAAAAAACACAAAGGGATTAAAACAAAACAAACAATAAAAGAAGATGTATACAAATAAACCATGAAATCCCTATCATGATATGAAAGTAATAAGAGCAACAAGTGCCCCTCTCCACTTTTTCGGGTAACAACGCATCCCATCGTCAACATTTCCACAATACAGGAACAAATAATATGTTATCTTACAGCTCTGAGCCATAGTTTGACAGAATATATAAAACAATATAACGTCTTAATGTATGAAGGGGATACTGGATGTAGTTGTAGAAGGGTACACCTTTTAGACTATTGAAGGCTGCTGCAGATTCTTAGATAGGGAGCGGTGAGGTGAGGTGTATAAACCTCTAGATGACACTAAATTCCACACACACCCCCTTTAAGATGAGTAGCCATACATCCTGGATTCCATCACATGGACCTAAAGTAATAATATTAATATAGTAATATACTAATAATATAGTATAGTAATAATAATAATTGAAATTAGAATCTAATTTAGTTTCTGTGGGTTTCACTGAAATGAGTTCCGTTTGCAAGACAGTATTGGGTTCATTTTACTTAGAATGAGGTTTGACATTTATTTAAACAGATTTCTCACTTCCTGAGGCCATTTTCTTATTAAAAATGACATTCACAGTCGGCATCTTCTCTAAGGTATTAGTATCCGTCATGGAAGCATGTTTGAAAAGTTTCGGATACATAAATTGCTTGTGTTTGATCAAGAGAATCAAGGAAAAAGAAGAGTCACACTCTGACACAAAAATCAAATATCATTGTTAAACAGCAAAGTCCCTCCTGTTAAAGCTCATGAGACACAATGGTACAAAAAAAAAGAAAAATTACAATATAGATTCATTGAAATTATAATTATTATGAATACAAATTTTATAAAGTGCTAAACCGTAGATTAGATGACTGCTTTGAGATCATCGGGGGACACCAGAGGGCAGCAACTAGCAGCGTTAGCATGAGGAGGCGAGGCTGGAGGCCGAACTTTGACCCAGACTGAAACTTCAGGAGAGGTAGCAGCCGGACACGAACAGTCTGACATGGAAAGCAAATGTTCATGTTCACATGCACACACATGCAAAATCTGGGCATTCCAGCTGTCGTATTAAAATGTATAGTATCTTTGTGAAGAGTGAATAGAGATGGTGTCATAATTCCTGCTGCTACTGGAAAAAAAAACTGATTGCTAACAGCATCTGTGTCAATCCATCACCAACTCTGATCTTAACTCTAGTCAAAATATTTCATCATTTTGGATTTTTATTTTACTCAAAAATTAGATACAATTCAGGTAAATGACGTTGAGGGACCACCATTTGAATATTTCCATGTTATGCTACTTTATACTTCTACTCCACATTTACTCTGGGTTAATCTGAGATCACTAGTGTCTATTTTTCCAACACTTCCTTCCTGCTTCTCCTACATTTTCCTACACAGTTACTCCTAAATCAGCGAGTACAGAAAGTCTCTTCAGTTTAAGAGGCTTTCTGAATACGGCCCCAGACGGTGAAGCACCTCACCTCAACACCAAAGCATCCCAAAACTTGTGTCTTATCCAGGAGGTTCTGGGCTACCAGAAAAAACTTTTCTTATGATTTCCGTTCAGCAATGGTTTTTACGAGCTGTTGTTCTAAAATCATCATATTTGTAAATGTGGCTCTGATGAGATGACGATATTCAGGAGGGTGGATGATTTTGAGACTGCAGTCATCAGGAAAAGCAGCAAAAAGTGTGTTGCATAATTTTATTTCAGCTGTTCTGGATTGATTTGTTTATTGCAAACAGTTGATAAACTGTATATTTTGTAACAAAACTGTGGTTTGTTTATGTTGCGTCATGCTTTTGGGATACTGCTGCAGAGATGTCTTCTCTCTCTGGTTAAATCTTTTGCAACGCAGATGTTATTTCCAGTTCGAAATGAACAATACAGAAAATACCCGTGGTGTGAGCGTAGAAAAAGCTTGAAATCGGTTCGTAATCTGCTAAATCTCTGCTGCAGCACAGTCCCTCTCTGAGGATGTTCCCTGCCTGAGGCTGAGATGGGGCAGCAGATGCCGGCGTTACATCTGCAGAGTTCACGATGACCTCACTCCTCTCCATGTTCCGACTGTAATCCCCTTGCACGCTCAGGAATCTGATGTCAGAAGCGAATAGCCTCTGACCTCCACGCAGCTCCTCAGGTGGTGGAGAGCAAATGGGAGTTCAGGCTGACGTATAGCGACCTCACTGACAGCTCAGCGGGAAAAAAATGATGGTCCTGGTCCGAGTCCAGAATCTGGAGGCTATTTCCTCATCGTGATTTATTGCATTTGGAGTGGATTAACTAATTCCAGAGGGATTTATTTCTCAATATCATAGCTGTTGATGTACTTTACCTTTTTAACCCATTTATTGGCACCCATTTAAAAACTTAGTAAAATGATAATCAAAAATTTTCTATTGAAAATATTATGTTTTTACTTTTTATTCTGCAATTGACACATATTACATTTTTGATGATTAAGTACTTAATTTCATGTGCCTTTCAATTCCATTTCTGTAAAAGTCTATCCAGAAAAAGATGGAAAATACAAAATTAAGATGCCAGTTGACCATTTCTCAGAGGTAGGACATCTCCATCAAAATGATGTTCTGGCTCCTTTACAGTAGCAGTTCATCAAATAAGAATTCAGTCTAACCCCATTCTGAAGTTCTTCACTTGACTAAACTAATTTTTGGGTCTTCTCTGCAAAGTTTATGGAGTTCTTTTAAACAACTGAGGAATATATGCTTAAAATGTAAGAAAAATAGACCTGAAAACAAACAAAAAGACTCTGAGACACTCCAATTCAAATCTATTGCTTATTATTATTATTTCCCGTCATTATCTAATTTTTCTTCTGCCAGGAAGTTTTATGATTTTACCGCCTCTAGCTGTCAGCAGGATTGCAACACAAAACAAACTACAAGTTTGATTTTCATCAAACTTGGAATGATGGTTAATCATAATATTTATAAAGTCTCTCTTCCATATTAATGAGGAAATCCCTCCGAAGCTATAAAAAGGGGACTCGGTTGTATATCTCTACACTGAAGAAAGGTGCTTCACTTTTGTTCCAGATACGAGTTAAAACCTAAAAACCCCAGATGTTGACCCGTGGGAGGTCACTCCACAAAGCTACGGTCGGCGGGACATGTCTTGTTTCTTGCTCTTCATTTGCTTTTGGGATGGTTAATGGCGGGGGGCAGAGGTCAGGTTTGTGCTAACGGCAGGAGGCTCGGCTTCCCGCGGGGAAAATGAACAAACAACCTGGTGAAACTTCATGACCGAGAGACGGAGAGAGAAATTGAAACCCTCAACATCCTGACAGTTCTTCAGGTTTTGTCAACACATCCTCTCCCATCTCTCCCTGCTGTCTGTCTCCAAGTCCCACGGAGGCGACTCCCTGGCACCAGCGTCTGGTGCAGGGGGGGAGATCTTTCTCCGAGATATGAGAAAGAGAAACTCCACCCAGGAGGTCTGGTGTACACACAGACAAACTGATGACATCCTCTGAGCTAATCATTCCACAGCAACACAAACATCCCCAGGACAGAAACTCTTCCTCTGCCTCGCTGCTGTTTTTAGAGCCCTAAATCTCTGCAAACGGGACAACCCTACACAAAGTCCGACATCTCTTTGTCTTTAAGGGTGATGCTCACTCTTCTCCTCCAGCCTGATCTAAAAAAACTGAAAATGGTTTTACGTCACGACCAACAATTGTAGTACGTCCAATCGGCTCCCTCTAGTGGACAAAAATGGTGTTTTGCCACCAAAATCCCTCAATCGGGTCCAAATCCCATTTTTAGCACATTATGGGTACATTGTCTAATTGTGCCGAACGGCGAGTCCTCCTGGTCATATCCCCCTAAAACTGTGAAGAATAACATGAACAAATTTGATGCCCAAGTCATTGAAGAGTTTACAGCCAAAATCATTGTTTGTTTGGTTTAGTGTTACTGTCATGTAATCGTGATATAACCTTTAAAAAAATCAAATCAAGTCAAAAATCAGACAAAGATGGAAATATCCGCATTCCTTTTGTTGAACCAGGTTACTTACACATGGTAACATGTTCAATGTAGCTGACACTGAAGATGAATTATTTTGCCTCTCCATAGACACCGACGTTATGCAAATACACCTGATAGTTGTGGAGTTATTAGAACTTTACGTTGGACAAGTAATTCAGGCGGGGCTTTTCTTAAAATGACCAATGACTAGAATTTGTCATGTCTATCTGGAATTATAACTGCACAGCCCATAATGGGTTCTGGCTGCTCTGCTGTTTTTCCACATATGCTGTCAGAAAATGTGCACAAAAACAAGTCCAAACTCAAGGTAGGACGTAGGTCTCCATCTATATCTGTTTTAGCCTTGAGCATATCTAAGCTCTAATCATATACCATTTCACATGATGTAAAAGAAAACCAGATTCATCAAACCAGGCCACAATCTTCCATTGCTCCGTGGTCCAGTTCTGATGCTTAGGTACCCATAGAGGTTTTCAACAGTGGACAGGGGTTCTGACACCTCTCTACCAGAATCACCATTACCTTTTTCAGCAAATTGTTCTACAATAGCTTCCTTCCCCTTTCCCAAGATCACTTTGGTAGGTTCTAAGCACTGCAGACCAGGACCACCAATCAAGGCCTGCATTTCTAAGTTGCCGTGACCCAGTCCTCTTGCCATCAACTGTCAAAGTTGATCAGCTCCATGATAATTTTTCCTGACCTCGATTTCAGGACAAATGTTGACTTTCCGTCAAACATATCCCACCTTCTTTCTAAACAGATCTGACTTCACCTGTCGGTGGTTTTAATGTAATGGCTGTTTGGTTATTTTTTGCTGCGTCCTATTGTGAAAGTTTAACACCGTGGTATTGATTCTGAGCAAGTCCTTGAAGGGGATGTTGACATATTTCACAGCAGAGTCGAGAACGTTGACCTGATGGTGGCGCTAGAGCAAACATCAGTCAGTCACAGAAGTCATGAGTGGAACGGTGGAAGAGAGAACAGATATACTAGAGAGAAAGAGTGACTTCTCTGGTTACAGCCGCCATTAATATTCTTCAGGACGGGACTGGATCCAGTCTCCTGTGCGGGGTCATTCAGAGGTCAGAAGGTGTATGGACGGAGAGAGGGAGGGTGGTGGGGGTGAGGTGGAGAAACACGATCCTGCGTCTCTGCTGTGTTTTCAGAGACGTTCCATGAGGTCAGCAGGGAGGTGCTGTTATGCAACCAGGAGACAGCTGAGGGAAGCTCCTGCAGCGGCGCTCAGCTGAGCGGGGATCAGCCGGCCTGCAGGCAGATGAGGTCAAGCTGACAGGATAGACCTCAGACTAGATCGAATCCCAGCTTTAGAAATATACTTATTGATAATCATGACTCGTTTTATGCGTGAATGTAAAAGTAATATTGTTGATTGAGGTGTTTATTTTGAGTATTTTATGTGGATTATTTTCTATCTCTGGTTTTTCTTTTAAACTCAACTGGTTGATTATGTTGCATAAAGTCTGAAAATGTAAGATGGTTCTGGGGTCAAAGTCCAGTCCTTGGGCCTTTCCTGTGTTCCAGCATGTCTTTGTGGGTTCCAACCGTGTCCTAAAACATGCAATATAGATGCAACCGAGGTCTAAGGCAGCAAAGAATCATGACGGTCAGAACCAGAACTAACCTTCAAGGGTTGAGGTCCTCAAATATAAATAATTATGCTTAAAATATTTAAATATTCTTATTACTTTTGATACAGTAAGTCATTATTTTGAGATTAATAAAGAAACAAAAAGAAGTTAAAAGCGGTATAGAGATTAATGTTCTGACATGTATAGAAGATGATAGTTGAAATAAAAAAATATGAATAAAAGCAGATGAGACATTTAAAAATTATAATATGATATAATTTATTATAGGCCATTGTATGAGTTTCCTGACCTTTTTTTTTTAAATTAAAGCCATCTTATTACATTTTACAGTGTATATTTAATATAGTAAATATAATATGAATAAAATGTCCCCTAACCTTATTAGTATGAACAGAATAAACCCATAAGGTTTAGATGCAAGCTTATATTGAATTAATTTAATCAGATGGTTTCTGTAACATGAACTTTGCACTAAATGTGAATTTGTTTTCAAAACTAAAGCATGAAAATAGATGGAAAATATTTACATGTAATGTAAACACTTGAATTCACATTTCGGCAAAACCCCTCATACTAATGGAATCCTTCATATCCCATCATATGGAACAAAAAGTCAACCCAATACTAGATTATTTAATCCTTCCTCCTGTCAGCCCCTCTGTTGTGTGATGATGATGTTGTTCATTTCCAGCATGATGAAGGCAAGTGAAGGAGGCTGTGGCGTCTCCTCCCTGACAGGGTGACAGACGGGCCGAGGATCTAATAGTGGCCCAAATAAAGTCCTTTCCTTCCTGCTGGTGGATTGTTTGTGTTCGAGCGGCTCTTCTTCTGGGTGTGGGAACCTGCTCCTCCCAGACTTCTTGGTTTCCTCTCTTCATCGTCTCCAGCTGAAGGTTTGCTTGGCTCCTGAAAACCTAGACTCCTCCTCATCATCCCGTTCCAAATTCTGCCTCTGTCAAAAACTCATATACAGATTAATAAATAAAAATTTGTCATTTTTAAAGTGGCATTGATGATTTAGCCTTTAATATATCCTGTTTTGGATGTTTTCTTATTTAGTGATTTAGGAGAGGTCATAGTTTTTTTAAGGCTAATTTAGACCTGAGTCCTTTATCTCTCCAGAGGGGGCGGGTCCTCTTCCATGGAGGCCGCAATATTGCACTTCCATGTTTGCTTGCAGTAGCCTATCAGGGACGAACTGAACTCAGAGAGGCCTTTTCACATTTATAGGTTGAATAATAATATTAATAACATCTTTGAAATTGAAGTTGAAGTGGCAGAAATATGATGAGAAACACTTTGCCTTTAAAAACCCACAAAGAAGAAGATGGATAAGTTGTTGCTGGCTAAATAGCCCTTGCAAGACGTCAACTCGGTGCTGGCCGGCTTCTGTCGGGCAAATTCGCCTCAAGGCCTTGAAAGTTCTGGGGGTAAACGTACCAGCCAAGACCTCGCCACTTACTGGAGCACTAAACTGAGTTCTCACTGCGCCTTTAATCTCCCAGTCATAAAAAAATATATATTCATGGGAGAAATAAAGTAATTAATCTCAGAATTCTGATTTTTGAGTCAGGATTTCTTCAGAAATGTTTCCGCCCTCTTCCCTACTAACCTCACGTCACTGGGATTAACAAAAATGTATCTTAAAAGCAAAAAATATTTTATGTATGTCATGTGATTAGTTGCTGCATCATAGAACCGAATCCTGTTGATCCCTTTACTGATTTCATATTGATTAGGTAAAAACACATAACGTGAAGCTGTATAACTAGTAAATAATTGTAATGTGTGTGCAACAGCATCAAGTAAACACAAACTCGTTGCTTCTGACCGGAGGCGGAGCTGCTGATGACATCAACAGCAATCAATGATTTTAATCATCTTTGAAGTTACAAATTAAAGCAAAAATAAAACGAACATGACGGGCTTTAAAGGCTTGTTTCGATCCACAATGATTCCTGCATCAAATCGATACAAATCCACTGGTTCGGGATGAATTAGCTGAATCCTTCATCAAATGTGGGGTTAATTATGACATCAGGCAAAAATGATTTAAAACAGAGCCCGTTAGCTCGTTCTGCTCTCAGTCAAATTCTTCCTCTAACTTAGCTGCAACATGAAGGAGTTTCGAAACATCATTAAAGTTCTCACTCTGTGTCGGTTTTCTACTGTAAATCCCCTGATTAATGACTGAACTTGGCCTCTCCCTGTGTTTTTTCTTGCAGCTTTGTCTTTGTGTCACAGCCCACATTCACACCCAGCTTAAATCAGCGGGGAGCCGTTAAACTGACTCCTGGCTATTGTCTCGTGTTCGTCATCAGCTCTGCTCAGTCACTCTTTCCCAGGCAGCGCCTCGAGGAATTTCCACGGCTGATTGAGAACCGGAGTATTCATCACAACATGCCTCCCCCCACCGGGGTTAGCAGTGATGCTGTTTACACTAAAGGGGGGGGGGGGTGTGGTCGTGTCTGGTTCCCTTGTTGACGGGGATCCAGTGAGGCGGCCTGCTGCTTTATGGGCCCAGACTTTAGAAAATGACCCCAGCTCAACAAATCCAGGCTATGTTTGTGACCTGCGAATTCTGGAGTATGGAGTAAAATGTCTTTGAGTGTAGAATCCACGACAGGCTTTAGGGCGTAAAACATCATTCTTATTAGAGTTGAACTCCAAACCCATGTAAGATAAAAGAAGGTGGAGTTAATTCTAATGAGAAGACGTCACTTAAAAAATGTCTCCTCCAAGATTTATGGAGTTAATATCGCCAAACCTTCATAATAGATTATAGTTAGACAGTAAAAAACAACAACTTTGTCACGTGAACAAACCCATACAATCCAAATATTGTTGCAGGCGTGGAGATTAACGTCAACATTTTGAGACTCAAGTCAGAATTCTCAATATTCGTATTCAAGTCAGAATTCTGAGAATAAAGTCAGAACTCGGAGGGTAAAGGCAGAATCCAAAGATTACTGTCAGTTTTGTGGTGCTAAAGTCAGAATACATCGGATTTCGTATCAATAAATTCAGAATTCAAAGAAAGTGGTGATACTTAACTTAATCTAAAAGTAAAGTCAGAATTCCGCGATGCAAGTCAGAATTTTGGGGCTAAAGTCTGAGTTCTGGGAATATATTGAATGAATTCTGGGGTTACATTCAGAATATTAGAATCCCTTCAGAATGCTGACTGTTAATCTTGTATGTCAGATAAATAATGTGATGATTTCTTCTTCGACACATGTCCGACCTTCAACGACGTAATCGGTAACCTGTAACCTGGTTGTTTGTGTTTTCGACCAAAATATTCAAAAAGCCTTGTTTTATAATGATTTTAAAAAACAAAACAACATTTGTTTAACAAAGTCTGTTCATATAGTGAGGAACTTCTTCTTTACTAAATGAACAAATCTTCTACCAGTTTCACCAAAGTCCTTCAAGCTGTTTTTGTTGTGCAACCCTGCAAAAAGTCAAACCAACGCCAGAGAAAACGTTTCCTTTTGGCAGATGTAAATATTTTGATTGTTGATCAATCGTCTATTTTCAAGCAAAACATTCTTTGAGTCAAGTTTCTCCGTCGTGACGAGGATGTGGTGGAGGCGATGAAGGAGTGCATCAGTTGTGAAAACAACAGGAAGAATTATTGAAAATGAAAATAACGTTTTTTTGAGAGTGAAGTTTTTCATTTTTGCTACAGGAAGAGAAAATCTCTGACTCATTAAGGTAAGGGAGAGATTTGGAAAAATACAGCACTGTAAAAAAAAAATGGTGGATTACCTCCAACACAGATTCGCCTCTGATGTGACTGTGGTGGAAGTTTGGCCCACTCTTCTTTGAAGAACTGCTTTGGTACAGGAACTGATCTTCTCAGGTCCCACCACAGCATCTCAATCAGAATCCAGGTCCAGACTCTGACTAGACCAGTCCAGACTTTCAGAAGTGGACTTACTCTTCTGTTGTCTTGGCGCTTGAGCTTCACCAACATGATGATGATGATGATGATGATGATGATGATGATGATGATGATGATGATGATGACCTGACATTCTTCCTCAGAATTTTCAGGACAAGATCAGCGTTCATATTTCCCTCCGTTACAGTGAGTCGTCCTGGTCCTGAAGCAGCAAAGCATCGCCTTTATATTCTTCTGGGTCAGTGGCTTTCTCCTTGTCGCTCTCCAATGATGCCATTTATGTCCAGTGTCTTTGGAATTTTGGAGCCTTGACCTCTGACCTTTATAGAGGTGAGAGAGGCCTGCAGTCGTTGTAAGTCTTCTCCATTTGTATATAATGTGTCTCGTGTTTTCTGGAATTTCTTTTGATTTTGCCAAGTATGCCACTGGTTTGACCTAAAAGCCAACTTCCTGGTTCTGATGACGGCCTCTGGCATTGATGATTTGACTGAAAAGGGCTTGTTCTGATCAGCTCTGGCTGGGTGTAGTCCAGCTTATTAATGCGGTCTTCTTGATACAGTTTAGATGAGGGCAGAAACTTTGAAGATCCGACACTGTGCAGTTTGAGACACACACAGAGAGAGACAGAAAGAGGAGCGGAACCAGTACTTTATCATAGCACTTAAGTTTCAGATTAATGAGATTTGACTTTCTCAAAAGCCCTTAAGGTTGATATTGTCCTCATTTGCCTGCTAACAGCTCATCTATCTGCCATTTTAAATGACGATCTTGGCAACGACCTGAAGTTTTTCCTTCAGTCTGTAAATCAAGCAAATTATTTGAAAGGCTCACGGAGGAAATGGGAAGGTGTGGCTGACCCGGCTAACAAAGGTCACTTAAACAACACAATGAAGTCATGGGAAGTAGCTTCTTCACAGCATATGGTTTCCTTTTTCATCTGAGAAGCTGAGCTGCCCCACTGTGGAGGCGAGTCTCGTAAACCTAAAAAAACTGGATCATGAGCTCAGACCTGCAGTGTTCTAAGTTTTATTGTGAGTTTTAGACAGGGAGTCATTTATTCTCAAATTCTGTTTAATTCCAACTCCTACTGGACGAGTAAATCTTCAGCAATGTGAAGCATAAGCTCACAATTTATGCTCACTCGTGTAAAAAAGGCTTCTCAGCTCCTGTGGACCGGTCCAGATAGACACAACTATCAATGGATGTGGGTTTGAAAGTTCCTCTGGTCATGTCGAGGTTTGTGTGGGGGGTTCACTGCGAGGCAGCAGTGTTTGTTCAAGGATAATTGGACGCAAAATGTAGAACTCAGGAGTCAATGATAACAAGTTTAACAAAAATATACTGAACGGAATCCAAAAACGATGAAACTTCAGAATCTCAGTATTCTGAGAATAAAGTCAGAATTTTGGATTAATGTCCAATGAGGCTGCTACTGCACATAGTTACCTATTATTTATATATATATAAATAAAGGTAATATATATATATATATATATATATATATATATATATATATATATATATATATATATATATATATATATATATATATATAGGATATGTATACGTTTATGCACTTTAATATTTTCTTATACTTCATAATTTTCTTTTCTTCAGTTTTACATGTGGGTTTATTACTGTGTGCATGTGGAGTAGAAGGAAAAGAAGAATTTAATGTACATGGAAACAGGATTTTAACTGCGCATAATACAATAAATGCTTCGACTTTGAAAAAACAAAAAAACAAAACAAAAAAGACAACATTTTGAAGTCCGAGATTAAACCAGAATTCTAGGATTAAAGTCCCAAATCCTAAAATTAAAGTCAGAATTCTGAGACTAAATTTAAAATCTGAATCTCTGAGAATGGAGTCAGAATTCTGGGATAAAAGATTGAATTCTGAGACAGAAGTTAAAGTCCTGAGCTCGAAAGTCAGAATGCAGGGAGGAAAGTTAAAATTCCAAATAATAAAGTCAAAACCTTGATTAAGTCTGAATTCCAGGATTTAAAGCAGAATTCTGAGATTGAAGAAAGAATTTTTAGAATAAAGTTAGAATTCTGAGTACAACCCAAATCCCAATTACTAAACCAAGTTTACTAATGACGAGGAATTTATTGCAAATTTGAATTGGAATATTTTGGAAATTATTATCTTCATTCTCATATGAATAGAAAATTCCCAAGATATTCACATTTGAATTCCACATTTCTATTTGTAAAGATTATTAAGAGGTGGCCAATTTTTTCAATAATTATTAATATTATTATTATTAGGGATTGTGTCTCAGCTGGTAGAGCGGTCGTCCACTTATCTGAAAGTTGGTGCTTCAATCCCCGGCCACTGCAGTCCACATGACGAAGTAACCTTGAGCAAGATATTGAACCCCAAGTTTTTACCAATGGCTCCTCCATTGTTACGTGAATGATGGCGTGTCGCCTTGTATGATAGCGGCGCCTTGCATGGCAGCCTCTATCGTCATCACTGTATGAACTTTTGTGTGAATGGGTGAATGATGGCTCGGATTGTAAAAGCGCTTTGAGCGGACAAGCATAATAAGAATAGACCATTTTTCTCCTGTGACAAAAAATATGTTCATGTGAAAAAAATTATTTCACGGTTGAAATCTACATTTTCACAAGTGATTGTTTTTGTAACATGCAGTATGAATGAAATGTTATATTTAAATTTTCACATGTGAATTACACATGTCCATCTGCAATTGGCCTTTTTGCACTTGATGCATGGAATCACCTCAATTTAGCTTTTTTTCTCTGTGTTTTTCTCCACATTTTCATTTATGATTGGCTGTTTGTCGTGGAAATAAGAAAGAAAAACTTTAACGTGGAAAGAACATTTTTTCCACATGCAAACTGGACATTTTTCACAAGTGATTGACTTTTTGGATTGAGATATTCAGATGTGAATTACGCATGTCAGTAAGCAACTGGCCTTTTTGCATTTTTGGAGACAAAACACGGTGCATAGAATCAATTAAAATTTGAAAACTTTCTCATAACTGAAATCTACTTTTTCATTTTCGATTTACTATTTGTTATATGTGACCAAAAGTTTCTATGTGAGAACAGAATATCATTTCACATTTGAACTGGACATTTCCACAAGCGATAAGCCTTTTACTTTTCAAATATGAGTTAAAATTCCCGTGTGAAATTTACATTCCAACGTATGAATAACCCACATTTATGAATTTCTTCTTCCAGTTTTTATGTTCCATCTTACTTTCTTTTAGCACACATCTAATCTTCTTGTTGTAAAACAATTTGAGCTGCATTTCTTGTATGAAAGCTGTTATAGAAATGGAGTTAATGTAAGTTTATCATGGTGTACACGTTGGCTTTGTTCCAGCGTCGATCATGTACATGTTAGCTTTCTTCCCATGTGAATTAAAAGCTCCACATGTGGAAATCATCTGCTGCATCACATAATGAAGGACATGAAAAGTTTCTCACATCTGTTTCCAGCAAATTTCAGTTTGCAGCACGAAGCTGTGCTTCGCTGATTGAAATAAGGCCTCTCTCTGAAGTCAGCTGGGACTATTTGGTTCTGGTCTTTACTGGAGACGGATTTCTGGGTTTTCATGCCAGAAGAAACCAGTAGAACCAATGAAACTCAGGAGATCTTTAGGACCTTCTTTCATATAACATCCCCTGATCAGACGTGGAAAATAAAAAAGTACTTTAGCTTGGGGCTTAATTGAAACAGAAAAATCCTAGAAAAACTTTCCTCCATTTATTAATGGCTGGTCTTTTTTTGCTTTTATATTATGATACTAACCCTGGGTTCTGAAGGCATTTTCTGACTGTTAAGTGATTAATGTATTTTCACCAAATATGAAAACGGGAGGTTTTAGCTCTTTTCTGAGCATCCCCTTCAGCTGATGTTTGATTTCACCACAGTATGGAGGAGGATGAGGAGAGTATACACATGCCAAGATAATTTAAAACAGTCCCTGCATTGAGTGAGTCCTTCCGGTTACTTCAGCTTTCTGCTACTATACTATACTATACACTACTATAATTATTGTAACTGAAGTTATGATTACTTCTACTATTACTATTATTATATTACTGTTATTATGTTATTTTTATTAGATATTACTAATATTACCTTACTGTTACTATGTTACTATTATTCTATTAATTTTACTAAGCTCCTATTACAATATTAATATTATTATATTACTGAAGCTAAAATGCTCCTATTAAGATATTATTATTAATACATTATACATTTTTACCATGTTACTATTACAACATTACTATTATCATATCACCAATGTTACAATGTTACTATTACAACATTACTATTATCATATCGCTAATGTTAACATTTTACTATTACAACATTACTATAATCATATCACCAATGTTACAATGTTACTATTACAACATAACTATAATCATATCACCAATGTTACAATGTTACTATTACAACATTACTATAATCATATCACCAATGTTACCATGTTACTATTACAACATTACTATTATCATATCTCTAATGTTACCATGTTACTATTACAACATTACTATTATCATATCTCTAATGTTACCATGTTACTATTACAACATTACTATTATCATATCTCTAATGTTACCATGTTACTATTACAACATTACTATAATCATATCACCAATGTTACCATGTTACTATTACAACATTACTATAATCATATCTCTAATGTTACCATGTTACTATTACAACATTACTATTATATCTCTAATGTTACCATGTTACTATTACATTACTATTATCATATCTCTAATGTTACCATGTTACTATTACAACATTACTATAGTCATATCACCAATGTTACCATGTTACTATTACAACATTACTATTATCATATCTCTAATGTTACCATTTTACTATTACAACATTACTATTATCATATCTCTAATGTTACCATGTATCTATTACAATATTACAATTATCATATCTCTAATGTTACCATGTATCTATTACAATATTACTATTATCATATCACTTATGTTACAATGTTACTATTACAACATTACTATAATCATATCACCAATGTTACCATGTTACTATTGTGATATAACTATTGTTTTACTAATTTCACTCCGTGTGAAATATGATATTAGTATTATTACATTACCAATATTACTGTATGTAAAATGTCTTTATCCTAACTGGCCACAATAATGATGTTCACATTCAAACCTAGGGAGAAAAGAGTCGAGGATCCATGTAGTTTAGTGCCAGCTCCCCCACGTCCAGCATTCACACATTTCTTCAGAAACTGCCATGTCAAATTTGTCTGATGATACTATGTGGAGTAAAAGAGAGTTAACTTGCACTATTTTTAAGTTGCATAATAATCTTGTTTTCTCACTGTAGAGGCCAAGAGTACTGTCACATAAAACGTCAAACATGCTGTGTAAATGCAACAGAAAGAAATCTCTATTTCAATATCCAGATTTTATATCCAGATTTTATAATAACGGGCTCCCAGTCATCTGCAGAAATCTCTCTTGTTCGGCTCGAGGGTACAGATGCTGGTGTTTTGCAGTCTTGCACTTTTCCCAGCTTTCGCAACTCATGTGCGTCAAAGGAGGCAAAACCTCTCGCAGTCCAGGGAGAAGCCGATTGAACTGCATATAAAGGAAAAAAAGTCATGATCTTTCCTCATATGGAGCCAATCATTGGTGATGCATGAAGGGACCAACAACAGGGTGTTAAGTTTCCTTTTGTTCTGTGTCTTTGTTCTCAGACTCTAAATTGCATAAAGAGGAGTCAGATGGGCCGCATGGTCAGATTATACTACAGGATGACCTCCAACAGATGTTACAAGGCCTACGTCCAAATATCTACACGCAAAACACGCTCTCAGTGTTAAACCTACTCTTTCATGTATCGTGCATGGTGGTAAAAACTCCTTTTTACAGTCTATGCCCAGTTTAAGGGATCCTGCTCAGACCCACGCCCCTCCTTATCCACAATGCTGAATAGTTTTTAAACAATGAGTTAAATTTACGTCAAAAACCTTCCCCTTTTTGTAATGTTGAAGAGAGCAGAGAGAAATCTAACATGCTAACATTTGACGCCTGTTTTCCTGGACCATTCCCCATTCATCTTTTAAGCTCCATGGGAACTTGTTCAGCACTTCTTGTGCAATCCAGCTAATAACCACAAGTGAGAACATTTGGCCGAGGTGGTGATAATAACTGTGTAAAACTATGAAACTATGATGTTGTTCTGAGACGGATTATGAAAATTTCATACCACTGGAAATCTTACTCTAAAGCCTATCCAGCAGGGAGGGAGAAACACAAGCCGTCCTTTACCTCCTTTATCAGATTTATTTTTACGTTTATGTTCACCTGATGAATGTAAGTCCGGTTTTCGTTCTCATTTTAGCTCATTTTCATCTTAGCTGTTAATGTTCCATGTTACCGCTGACCTGGTAAACAGTTGCTCTGGACAGTTGGCACACGGTTGATCATTAGCGCTTGTCTCCTAAAAACTTTGTAAAACCCCTTGAGCAGGGCAACATTTATTCATTGAAATGGTCACCTTTTGTCGAAATCTGGCCTTTAATTTGCACCATAAGTGCATTTCAAGGAGCGTGAATGTAAGTTTTTAGACTAGGTTGACAACATTTTGAAAATGTCAACCTTACCTCCTCTTAATTCCTCTGAAAACTGAGATGGCAAAGCCCAACATCATATGCTGTTAGGTTTTCAGCCTGATAGCCATGTGAGGACACAACAGCAACGAACACGATAGAGGACTATCGATATCCGTCCTTTCATAGTCCAGGGTCACTCTGAGTAACAACCCATCTCCAGATGTTGCATTTGAAAGTGCTTTCAGGCAGGCATATGTTGTTGAGTTGGGAAAGTGACACTGTCCCCTAGTGGCCTGGCATGTATACTACAGCGTTTTCAATCGGTTTGAAAATAAATGTATGTACATGAGAATAGTTTTCACATGTTGTCATAAGAACATTAAACTTTTCTAAAACGCAAAAGAAGAAAGATTTGGAAATACTGCTAACATTTAATTAGGTTGTAAAACATTAAGCTTAAATAGGCTACAAAGTTACGTAATAATAATAATAATAATAATAATAATAATAATAATAATAATAATAATAATAATACATTTAATTTATAACGCACTTTACACCCTAGAGGCTAAAAATTTTTTAAATTAATTTATGTAGCATTTACTGGGGTTATGTTAAAGCTCCTGCTTTTGAAGCAGTTAGCATTTTGCTATCAACAGGTATTAGCAATAGTTAGTGAAAGATTAAAACTAGCATTTGCATAATTTCGTGGGCCATGAATATTATTGCTGTCAGGTCTTTGATTTGGAAGTTTTAAGACCGACATTAAGCTTTGCACAAATGTGATTTAGTCACCGTCCGTTAGTGGTGACAACATTGCCCTGTTGATGTGGGATTGGCTATAAAAACAGGCGGTACAGTTCAGGAAGGGTTTTGTCTTTAATGTTGTAGAGGGCGACATCATCTCTGGGACTCTGGGCAACCATCACGTCAGGCCCTCCAGGAACCGCTGGCATAACATGAAAGATTCAAATGCAGCATAGTGTGCTGAGTTAGTGACCTCCTCTGTCAAACTGTAAAGTACTTTTGGCCCTTCCTTTGCTAAACGGAGAGGTCTGGCTCTCCTGATGCACGAACGCCCTTTGGAAAGGCTTTGTCAAAGAGCCAAACGATCAACAATGGACTGAAAATTTTTTAGAAAACCGAGGAAGACCAGAACTGCTGCTGACTGATCTGTCAGTTTTTTTGGCTAATGGGATCAGTATCATGCAAACTGGCTAGGTCACCAGAAGGACGGCCGTTTCAGTGGAAGTACTGGATAAAAAATTGAAATACTGGAGGAATTGTCAGAAAACTTAACGAAATGATTCATGTCCTCCTCAGAGTCAATCATTTTGCTAGTATCAAGTTTCAGGTTTTTTAGCATTCTGATAAGGACTATGTTCAAAGCACAGTTACACCGATCAGCCATAACATTATAACCACTGTCAGGGGAAGCAACATTAATACTTATTTTATTACCTCATTAGCATTGCGTCTGTCAATTGGGGATATATTAATCAGAATATGAATATTTAGTCCTGAGGTTGATGTGTCACAAGCAGGAAATTTGGTCAAGGTTAACGATATGAACAACTTTGACGAAAACCACATTGACTACTAGCTGACTACCAGCTTAATTCTAAATTTAGATTATTGTTTTTACGATGAATTGAGATGAGTGTGTAGCCATCCAAAAGTGCAGTTGTCAGTAATGGAGAGATACTTCCAGATTTTAAACTCATCTATTTCTGCTGTTTAGTTGGCCATTTTAAACTTCTTAGATCTATTGGTGTGTTGAACCTTCCTCTGAAGTTTCTATTGATGTCTGAGAAACGTCATCTCATGAGAAATTAGCGGACATATTGTAGCATAAATTACTGAAAAGGATAGATATGACAAAATATGAGGCAGGTAGTTTTAAAGTTATGGTGTATAAACTGTCATCTGTTCCCGCGCAAAGACTGATGCAACCAACACACAAGTGAAAGAATATTATATATTATAGTCATGGCTAACCTTCCTCTTGTGGTTCCTGAGTCCGTGACGATACGATCTTATGTTGAGTTTCTAGCTTTCTGCCATCTATGACTAATGTTTATCTTTCTTCTCACAGTACGGATCATGAAGTCACTTCTGGCCTTTTCTCTGAGCTGATCTTATCAGCACAGTATTTGTTTCCTCCTGTAGAATAATGTTAACAATGAGTCGACCTGAGCCGGGTCAAATTAAACAGGTCTATGAGAGCCTTTGTCTGCTCTGTGTTTCAGGAGCCGGTCCGTGAGCTGTCAGGTCGGCTCTGTTTCATCCTGCTCATGCGCCGTCTGCACAGCTGGTTCTTCCAGACAGAACCGCCTGAACCAGGATCCCCTTAACGCTGAGGTCATTATGGGTAATTGCGTTAGATTGGAACGATTGGTTGTGTTGAAGGCTGGAATTTCAGATTGCAGTTTGCTCTGAGTTTGGCTTTTCAAATTTTTTGAAAAAGGGGCCAAGTACATTGAAATTCACCTTTAAAAAGTGTTGAGGCCTCTGCAGCATTTTAATAGGATCTAGAACATTAGAACATTGATTCTTCCGCTGTATGAACCTCGATTTTTCAACTGTATGAACCTGGACTGTTTTGCTATTTGAAGAAATTAATAAATTGTTTTTATTATCTATACTCACAATCTTAAATTCAAATTTTGTAAATTATTTAATAAAAAAATCTGCCTGGAAGAAGACATGTCTGTGACCTGATCCCAATTTCTTTGAGGAGGATGCTTCGAATGGCAAAATACTCTCCAGGGATGACAGCTGGAGTGTCGTGGAGTTCAGTTTAATCTTGGGGTGGGAACGTCTCCCTAACCATCATCAGATGGCGCCTACACCCTTACAAGCAGTTTGGGAAGGTAGCCAGAAAAAAAATCCTCTGTTTTCATCCACGCACAGGCTAAACCATCAATGGCTTTTCAAACACCACTGGGACTCTCAATTGAACAACTTCATAGATACGATGAGACCAAAGTAGAGCTTTTGTCAACAAACATCTAAGATTGTTAAAAGACATGGGTCCATGGAGACCATCAAATACCAGCAGATATTAGATGAAAACCTAAAAGAATGCAACGAACCTTAAAGTTGGCCGTGGTTGGACCTTCGAAGGGGACAATGATCCGTAGCATCACATCAAAATCAACCCAAGAATGGTTCAGAGATAATAAAATAAAGGTTTTTGCAATGGCCGTCCCAGTAACCTGATTTAAACCCTACAGAATATCTGTGGGATGTGTTGCAGAGGGGAGTCCACAAGCATCAACTTCGGAATCTGAAGGAGTTGGAGAGTTTCTGTATGGAGGAATGGTCTCAGCTCTTCTCCGTGTGTTCTCAAACCTCATCACACACTACAGAAGGCGACTGCACAAAATATCAAATGGAGGGTGTGCTAAAAATTGTGCAGCACATTTGTTTTTTACTCTTAAGTTTTCATTTAACTTTATTTTAACCAGCAAGTCTTGTTGAGATGAAAAATATTTTTTACAAAAAGACATCGACCGGGTAGCAGCCATATAGAGCCACACATCATGGCCTCATGTTTGCAACTATAACAACCTGATAGATCTAGCTGTAATGCCTCGGCGAGACTCCCGGTTCTGATGCGCCAGGGTGACGTCACTTCATGTTGTACCTAGTCTTATAGATTATTGTATAATTTTACCGGAGGCCAGAATGCTCCCATACTGAGATTTAAATGATGCTCACGACTTTTAAAGTGCTTCTGCTCATCTGGTGTCTATGACTGTCAGTTACTTAAAAACTGTGCTCCGGTCACGTGACCTCGAAACTGCTCTGGATGCAGCTATTCACTGCGATACTACAGCAAAATGTATACAATCACGTCTTGGAAAAGTAAGAAAGCCGTAAAAATGTTTTCACACTATTACAGTTAAATCACACGCAGTCTGTTCCCTGGAGGGGATCCAAACATGAATCACCTGTGGTCCGTTGCATCACCACAATTTTACTACGACTAGTCAAAATGAAGATGTTCATATCCGTGATGTTAATCCTGGATGGTCAAACTTACTTAATAAATGTTAAACAGGCTGGCCATACCAGAATATGTGAACTGTCCCTTTAACTATTTGTGCTCCTTCTCTTTATTGATAAACTCACTCGTCGGCGTGGTGCTGAGTGGAATGACAACCATGTGAGGCACAACATGTGACGCTTGAGGTGCCAGCAGTGGGTAAAGACGGCGGAGGAGAACACCTGTCTTACTGCAGATCAAGTCACCCGTTTTTCCAGCTCAGGTCCGCCCCTCTAACCTGACAAGCAGGCGGGAGACGCCATCGCCGCGTCACTTGTCCCATGAATGCGTTACTGATCTGATCTCAGTCTATATGGTACTTCTCTACAGCTGGTGGCGTGTGTCCTCCCACTAGTGTGCTGGAGGTTCTCCTCTGACGCAGGAAAACCATCTTGTTGTAGTATCTGGTGTCACTGGGACGCATAGCAACGCAAATGCTCCCTAAAATTACGCCTTCGCGTCGAGGCTATTTTAAACCCAACAGGGTCAAACGGGAGAGTTCAACTTCCTTTGACCAGAGGGGGTGGATATCCTGAAAAGTTTAATGAAGTGCAGCATCCAGCAGATAAACGAGATGATGATTTATTTAATGAGTTTGAATGTAAAAAAAAGTCACAATATAGTCATAAAATAAACTCTGGAGTTGTAAGAAACTCGCTGAAGTGGAGTCAGGCCCTCACTCTGTGGGTTTATTCCTGACACCTTGACATATTTGAGTGGTTTTTCTTCATTATTTGCCCAAAGGCACTCTGCAAACATCTGCTGCTGCTTTACTGGAGGTTCCCAGAAACTTCTAAATAAAATAAAGACGCAAGCTCAAAATTACCTTTTTGACCTAAGTTTGAAAGTTTGGGGTATCTCTCTGAATGACCAAAAAAAAAAGAGAGAGAAAAAGTAAAGGCATTGTACAATTAAAAAAGGACAATAAATATTCCTAAAAAGAAAAAAAAACATTTTCTTCTGGCTTTCATGTATTTTGTTAAGAACGTTTGACTTTTGTTGATATGCATCAGCCATAGGGCTTAATAAATGAGATAAAAGGTTTTGTTTACATTATATGCCATAGGATTTAAGTTAGATGAGTCCTTATAATAATAATAATAATACATTTAATTTATAATGCACTTAATTTGTTTAAGCTACAATCTTCTTCATGTAGTTCTTCAATGTTATTATTGTTCTTTCTAAATAAGAACATTTATTCTTTGTATTCTATTTACCAGCTTTGCTGCCATTTCGTTTCTGTTTTGCTTTATTATTATCAATATTTCTTTATATTCTATATTCTAAGTTGATATTTCTGTAACCTTTAGGAGGGAACCCATTTATGATTTCATTAAACATTGTATATTGACAATAAAGCTCATTAAAGAGTCTACTGGTGATGATGTCATCAGGCGGGGGGGGACTTTAGTACCACTCTTGTATCACACAAACTGTCCGTATTATTGAACATAACAAGAATTTTTGTGCATGATCGGCTATTTATAAAACAAAAATCTTGTTTTTTGACGTTAGCTTTGAATGAGGCCTTTATAGCTGTATGGAGTAGAATCCCTTCCCAGGAGGCTGCTATGTTTCGCTCCCTTGTTTGTATCGTAGCCTAGAATGGACAAACTGAGCTCTCAAGATGAAGAAGTGCTTCACCGCTAAAAAGGGACTGAGGAAGAAGATAAACTTTCTGCTGGATAATTATTTTTTGCGCTCAGAGTTTTCTAATAACTGTTGGCTTTTATTAATATGCAAAGCAGCTAGCGACCATTAGAGATGAAACGTCACCACAGCAATGAGGTGAGGAGTTTGGGAGAGCGCCCCTCATACCTCATGTCGAAAGGAGTGAGTACAGGTGGTTCTGGAATCAGATTAGATGTGGCGGTGAAGGTTGGAGGTTTTCCCATGCCGAAATGGGAGGAGACCCCGGTGTAGACCCAAAATTTGCTGGAGAGTAAATATCTTTCCTGACCTGGCAAAGTCCCCGTATCTTCCAGTATGAGCTGGAGAGTGTACCTGGGGAGAGGGAGGTCTGGAATATGCTGCTTGTCCTGCTAGCACTGCGACCCGACTCCGGGATATGTAATGGATGGATGGATTACATCTTTTCAAATAAATTTGAGATCTCTTGGCTGCTCAACACTTTGATTAGGCTCAACATACTATATCACTTTTATTTTACATTCATTTTTGGTTGTTTTTTTAAAACACGTTATAAACCAAGTCCATATCTTTTTAGTTGTTAAAAGAATTTTGCGACACAGTTTTACTGTGAAACCCCAGAAGTGTGTGGAACATAGAATTGTTTTTCATTAATAAGGAGGTAAGTAGATATTTTGGGTGAACTGTTCCTTTTAGTTCAGCATCATCATATAAATGATCATTTTACATCCCATGTTGTCACAGTTTGACAGTGGGTGACAACAAAACAGCATCTGGAAAGCTTCAACACTTCTTAACAAAAAACCCTTTTCCCAGATTGTTGGCAGCTTTTAGAACCGGTTCTGTGGAAACGACCAATAAGAGGACAGACTGCTTGTTAGTAATGAACAACTGTAAACATAACTCAGCAAAACAGGAAGAATATTGTTTGTGCCAAAAAATAGTGAGTTCTGATTCATCCGGAGGTCTCCACTTTTTTTTATCAACATAGAAATGTAGAAATCAAATTACTGAGCCGATTTTTCCAGACTTCCAGACAGAAGTCCATTGCATTTTGCCATTTCCATAAAAAAATCAATCAAATTAAAAGAATTCCACTATATTGGCGATGTTCCACCCCTATTAACTATTGAATCCAGATCCTGGAGATTGAAATCTGTATTTTGACATTGGGGAATAGCATTAGGCAGAAATGTAGCTCAAAACATTGTTTCAAAAGTGGTGGGGAATATTAAATTAATTACTTTTTATAGTCACATTTACAGCAATGTTTATGAACTTTGGTCTTTTCATGTAAATAAAATGTCAGGAATAATATTTAAATATTAAATCTAAATAGTAAATACGATCTTTTTTATTTTATTTTTTTATATGCCAGTGTTAAATTTAAACATTACATTTTAAATAAAAATGTAATTCTACATCTTTACATTAAATCTTAAAAATAAAAATGCTACATGTAAACATTAAATGTCAAATTAAAAAAATTTAAAGTTAAAAGTTAAATGCTAAATTCTTATTCAAATGTAAGATCTAAGTTTAATTTTTAAGACAGAATCTAAAAGTTTGATAAATAATACAGAAATAATAAATAAATAATATAATAAAACTATAAGCACTGACACTGCTGATCAGGTTTATTTTGCCTACAGGGGATACAACACCTGACTCTGTTCAAACACATCTTTTAATATGATTTCCTGTCTGGGATGTCGGCGTGAAAACAAACATCTCTGTTAGTGCCTTAAGCAGTCGTTTACTATATAATTTATGGTTAAATAATACCCGTCCTGACTGACGCTCATGCTAACTCGTTATTGTGTGGAAAGTCCCCACCAGCAAAACACCTAAAGCGAGATCTGTTCCAGCTGATAAACACCGAAGATCCTCCCGGGGTGTTACAATTGATTGCACATGAGTTTATTTAACCTTGTGACGTCCTGCTTACAGTTAATACATGCATATGATTACATCAAGACATAGTATGGAGGTACAGTGGACAAAAAGGCATTATTTCATTTCCATGTTCCAGAGTTATGAGTATAAATTAAAGTAAAGACAAGTATCTTTGATGCTAGATCTAGATAGATCTAGATGCTTATCTCTTCCACAGATCTAGCTGACTGCTGGTGGTGATTATCTGCCAGGTACTCATGTGAATCGTCAGCATAACGGGGTTTCATGAGTGAATAGTGTCTGTAGAGAAATGTTAAGACTCAGTAGACCCCCACTCCTGTTTAAAGATGTCTGTTCCAGTGGCTTTAAGCCATCAACATGTATGTTTGGTCTGAACCCGACATTATAATTTTCTCCCTTTTTTTTGTCCTGATTTGAAAGAATTATCCAATCTGTGAGTTTTGTGATCAGTACATGATTTAGAGATCGCTGAATGGGTATATTTTGGTGGCAAATCCACATTATCCAAATCAGATTGATTGAAAAAAACACATAACTGAAGGACTTTATCATTATTTATGAGTACTCAACGAACATTTATTAGGGTTTTTCATTCCTGGCAGAGATATGTGGTATAGGAAATGCCATTCTAGTTAAAATTTTTAGATAGATGTCATTTAAAGCCTGGTTCAGACATCAGAGAGTGCTGACAGATTTTAAAACGATTTGGTTACCGACAAATTCTTTTAGTTGGGCCTAAACAGTGTGAAATAATCAACGAACAGTCTAGCATGTCAAATTCTTTCGACAGCGCTCCTGACCTGTGGACAAATAAGAGGACAGAGTGACGGCAAACATGGCAGTGAGTAGACTCAGGAATGTTAACCCTGTATTACATGGATTTCCCATACGGAGAAATAATGATTTTTTCTCAATTTTACTAAAAGGTAGTACTATATGATCCATTTCACACTATTTAGTTTTGAAGAATGGGGCTTTTATGTCTATTTATGTATAGGACACATACATATCATATCAAATGAACATGAAACCCTGTTTGAGATAAAATAGGGGAATGTCTTATGCAGGTGTATTACAATGTTATTACAAACATAATCCAAATAACAATTGAATATATATTAATCTGTTTAAATATTGATTAATACATTTAATCAAGTATAATTTGAATTGTTTATTTTTGATATCACTAAAATTAGGTTTTATAGATGAATGTGATTGTATGATACTTGACACAGTTGCAAATATTACTGCCATTCAGTCTAGTGTTGTTGGTATAACACGATGCATACGTAGTCATGGTTGACCATCCTTAAAAAACCATATTTGAAGACAACAATGTTATATAACCTAAAAGAGGGATAAAATGGATGATTATAAAGAATTAAAAGTGCTTAACGAGGATTTCTATGTATGGTTAAACATCCTCTGTATGCATAATATCATGTTCCATCTAGTCTGAGAAGAATATATTTGCAGATTAAGTACCGTACTTCTATGGCAGACAATCTGTCAACACTTTATAAACATATACGTCCATAAATCCATCTCCTCTCTCCTTTCTTGGGCTTTTCAAGCCACAGTCCATCCTACAACAATCACTGCTGCCACATCCAAACATCAGATTAATGGGAGACTTCCTCTCCATCTCCTGACACAGCGCTAATTCATCTTAATTATTATACATTCCTTTTGGCTGTATTCCCAGCTCGCCAGATGCTCCGTGTCTGTTCGACAAATAAATCCCTCATAAAGTCTTCCAAGCTTTTACAGGTCGGAAATCAAACACATGCTGGACAACATCTGTCCACAGTTGGTCCTCGCACCACCACACCCAAGTCCTTCTCAGTCTCCAGGATGGGTGTCAGCCTAAGTGTTCAACTAAAAATGCCCCTGTGGTTTGCCACCAGGGTGGTTTGGCTCTCCCGCCGCCTCTCCTTCTTCCTCTCCAGCCTCAGCTTCCAGCAGACGACGCTGGATGCTAGGAGCACCAGTCCGGCTGAGAGGAGCACCAGTCCGAAATAAGAGATGGTCGATCCGTGGGAGTTGAAGCTGTAAGCCACGGCGGTGACGACAATACCAGCGATGAGGACCACGACGCCAAACGGGACGGTGCAGCGGTAGCAGGAGAGCTCGTTCCCGCCGGTGGCTGCTGATAGCTGGACTTCATTGACCAGAGGGATTTTCACTGTCGTCACCAGAGCTGCTGGACACTCATTGTTGTTGGCCTTCTCTAGGGTTCCTGGCGTTCTCATGGCGTCCTTATTAACTTCTTCTGGCATCGCAAGATCAGGGAGCCTTATGTTAACCGATCACAGATGGTTCCTCACTGTTGCACATTTACTCGTTCCTTCGCTAGGGTCTCTTGGGCTGCGTGGAGAAGGAAAAATATTCATTAAGTGAAAACAAAGTCAACACGGAGAGACCTGACAGATGCTTTTTGTTAGAATCCATCCCCACGTTTCAAAATGAATCTGCTTGTTTGACTGTTTGCTCAATCCCCGCCGCCTCCTGACCCCCCGCCAAGGGGTCTGTCTGAATGACGCAGGAGCGCTCGGGCCCGCACGAGCTGAGACATTCCCTGGAGAGTGCAGGATATGACATTACAAACTACCCCGTGAAATGCGAGCAGCTCCGACACCAGCAGCAATTTCACAAGCCCTCGTTCCCCCATCCCCTCCTCCTCCTCCTCTTCCTCCCCCGTCTGCTGTGTGGAAAGCTGTGACTCTGAGTGACAATGAGTGAGTGGAACGCTGTCACTTATACTTTCCATCACTCCAAACTCTCTGACCAGCGGTTAGTGAGGTTATATCCTCTCTTTGGGAGAAATTAAACAGCCTCAGTTGGGGGGGAGATCATCTTCAAGATAACCAATTTACTGTTTTATAGCGAACAAAAGAAACCCCAAACATATCTACGGTTCTCAGCTTATCCCAACAAAGAGTTTGGTGTTTTCTTTGTCGTTTAAGATTGCTAACGGAAACTCTTTGGGTTTTCAAGAGCAATACTTTTGAAAATGAACTATACAGATTCTTTAAGAAGATCATTCTCATATTAACATATATAACATCTGTTCATAAAACATATTTTATCTACTAAAAAAGTGTGTAATTCTAAAGTTCAATAGTTTCAATAGTTTCATAGAAATTTATATTCCTCTTTAGTTTCTGTGTGTATAGTGTCTGTTTTGCCCTATATTGCCCTTAAGTTTCAGTTTTTCTGCAGTTTCAGTGTCGGCAAGTGTTGTTCCTCTTTCGTTTTTGATTTTATAGTTTCCATAACTGTGTAATTTATGTTCCTCTTGAGTTTCATTCTATAGTTTCCCTAACTGTGTAATTCATGGTGCTTTTTAGTTTTCAGATTCTAGGTAGTTTCAGTAACAATGTAAATTCATATTCCTCTTTAGTTTCGGATTCTATAGTTTACGTAATTGTGTAATTCATGTTCCACATTAATTTCGGAATCTATAGTTTCAGTAGCTGTGTAATTAATGTTCCTCATTAGTTTCGGATTCTATAGTTTCAGTAACTGTGTAATTCATGTTCCTCTTTAGTTTCGGATTCTATAGTTTCAGTAACTGTGTAATTCATGTTCCTCTTTAGTTTTGAATGCTGTGTAGTTTCAGTAACTGTTTATTTCATGTTCCTATCTAACTTAGCATTCTATGGTTTCAGTAATTGTGTAATTCATGTTCCTCTTTAGTTTCTGATTCTATAGTTTCCCTAACTGTGTAATTGATGTTCCTCTTTAGTTTTGTATTCCATAGTTTCTGCAACTGTGTAATTCATGTTGCTCTTTAGTTTTCGGATTCTAAGTAGTTTCAGTAACAGTGTAATTCATGTTCCTCTTTAGTTTCAGATTCTATAGTTTCCGTAATTGTGTTATTCATGTTTCTCTTTAGTTTCGGATTCTATATTTTCAGAACATGTGTAATTCATGTTCCACATTAATTTCGGAATCTATAGTTTCAGTAGCTGTGTAATTAATGTTCCTCTTTAGTTTCGGATTGTATAGTTTCAGTAACTGTGGAATTCATGTTACTCATTAATTTCCGATTCTATAGTTTCAGTAAGTGTGTAATTCATGTTCCTCATTAATTTTTGGACTCTATGGTTTCAGTAACTGTGTAATTCATGCTCGTCATTAGTTTTGGATTCCATCGTTTCCGTTACTGTTTAATTCATGTTTCTTTTTAGTTTCTGTATCTCTTTAGTTTCAGTGTCTATGTAAATTGTGTTGGTTTTGTCAAGAGAAATAAATTATCAAGACTTTTTCATTACGTTGTCATTAAAACATACCAATATGTTCATTTAAAAGTATCAAAAGTACAAAAAGTATAAAAACAAACCTATCCATCCATTTTCTTCTGCTTATCCAGGATTAAGACTAATCAGATATCCAACCAAAAGCTGCCCAGAGACTAACCTCTTCCACTGTTTATCCTTATTTGACAAATGATGGTGTGTTTTGTGATCCATTAAACACCTAATTTATGGTGATATTATCTCTAAATGTGCGGATTTTGGTATGGATCCAGATAACACTCTAGATGAAAATACTTGTTTGAAGGCGTTCATGATTAATCAGCCACTCTTCCATAAGTGCTGAACATAGATGTTTAAGATTCTTCAGTCAGATTCTAACCTTTTCCACTTCACTCAGAATGACAGACTTTTAGGAGGATTACCCAAAACCTACTGGCTGGTTTTAATCAAAGTTAGCGGAAGGGTTGACCATTTGACTTTGGAATGGATCCGATTGATGATGTGGATAAATGGAGTTTGGATTAGGGTTTCATTGGAGGTTTGATGCTGTCGAAGAGCGGTAAGCTTAAGATAAGCTTGAGATTCTCTCTGTACCTCTATTTAAATCCCCGAAAAGTCCGGGTTGTTATGGAATCATCACTGCCACCGTAGATCCATGGTCTTAACATGATAGCCCATAAAAACCATTGCATGGATCATTTTCACATTTTATACCTACATGGACCTTAGTGCGGGGAAGAACTGGATTGATTCTCGGACGACTCTTATCTTGTTTGTATCATATTTTACTCTAATATTGGGAGCAGGGGAGCTTTTTTATGAAAACTGTTTTTTGGATATAACTTCCTAACCATTGGTCCAATTTTTCAAAATCTGGTGCAGATGAATCGCTGGGATCTATTTAAACATGTTGATTCAGGTGACGTGCAACATTAATTGGATCCAGATCACTCTTGACTTCATGTGTAAGATCTTATTTAGGGCATGGAGGACTGTACAGGATAATATGTTCACAAATATGAGGTAAGGCATAATTATGGAGATGTCAATGCCATGTAATGTTTCTTCAAGCCTTGTTGGCAACTAGAAACTAGTTAACTAGAAAAGCAAAAAAAACAAACATGTAATTGCCCCTATCTGCAACTGAAAGATTCATCTCTGGTCCCAGAACACCCACAAAATCCGTTCGTTGGACCAGAACCACCCTCTCCAACAACAATTATCAAAATCTGTTATAAAATGATTGAGTCATTTAACAGACATTTTACAGGTAAAAACATAACCACCTCACTGGCAACAACAGCAATCCCTTTGTTTGGAATAAATCATTTATATAAATTATGTATATATTTGAAATAATACTTTTTTGAAAACCTTCCAGTACATTAATCTGCTAGATATCTATGTAACGTGTTTTTACATGGAGCATTGAATAATAAATTGAACAGACTTTATCTTGTTGTTTAAGTTGGTTAGTCTCTGCAGAGACTCTGGGGGTTCCTTACCTCACAGCCCATGTCTGTCAGTGTCCACACGTCTCCTTTTGCAGCAGTGAAGCTCGTCTCTGAGTAACAACTCTCATAAATTCTACATCAGACTAATGGGATTAACAGTGGAGGTTGTTTTCGTCGGTGCTACAGCTGAAGTCTGTCCGTCTGAAGATGAATCTGATTTCCATTCATGAAGATCCCTCAGGTCAGGAGCTGCTGATCCGACTACCATCCCCATTCACTGCAACTATTTCTAGTATCTATGACGGGAGAGTGACGCTCAGGACCACAAGGAATAATCACCGTCTCTCCTGTTTTTCAAAGTAAGACACCTTTTCTTGTCAGTTTGAGGCTTTTATTTTCTTATTTCCGGTCAAGACGAGCACCGGAGTATAAATTTTTGAATTATATAAAATAAATATTAACAATATATTGTTATTGTTACTCTATGCTATATTTGTCATATTATAATACATATTTATATTTCATGTTATTAGTATTATGTTCATGGATAACAAATTACTATTTCTGTATTATCTGTAACAAGCATAAAAGCTCCCATTATGCAAATTAGTAAATCATTTTTGAGTATCTCTGTTATATATTCTTATGTAATATATTTATATATAATGAAGATAATGTTTCTTCAGCTTTATTACTAAAGCCCTATCTCTGAGGAGCAGCAGTTTTTTCATTTTCTTCATTGCCAATTTTCCTATTTTTGACCCCCACTCTCCATGTTACTGAATGTTTTCAATATATATATTATCTTTACCCTTAGGGATTCTATGACCCATACACTCTATCAGTATCAACGGCAGTTAAGATTAAGCATAAAGGGCAAACTGAAGAATTTACCACATTTGGAATCTTCTGAGTTTTACTGAATTAAGGCACAATATTTCAAGAGAAAAGCCCTAATTATACCAAAAAAAAAAGTTTTCTGAGACCAGAGTTCTAAATTTACGAGCTTCACTGGATTATGTCCTGCTCCAACGAAAAGATAATTTCCTCCCATTTTGTATGCTCATTCTTTGGAACAGACCCAGAGTCTTACAAAACCTTATCAAAGTCTTGATACTTACGATAATATATCTTGACGATTATACATTATGGCTTAATTCTGGTAAAATTACAACTTTATTTTCATGATATTATGACCTTACCAACTAATATTACATTTTTATTCAAGAAAATGATTATTTAATTAGGTAAAATAATTATTTTTATTCTTGTAAAAAAATTGTCTTTATTCTTGTAAAATTATGGATTCGTTTTTCAAATATTACGACCTTTTTCTTGTAGGGTTATAAATTTATTCTCACAAATTGTGGGGGGAAAATTACAAGTTTATCTTCATAAGAAAATGACTAGATTCTTGTAATATCACTTACAACTTAATTCTCATCATCATATCAAGGTATCCTTGTAATATTATGACAGTTTTTCTCAAAAGATTACAATGCAATGCCCATTAGTTAGGACTGTTTTTGCAAATAAATTACTTTATTCTTATAGAATTACGACTTTACTTTCCTAATATTAATAATAATAATAATAATACATTTAATTTATAACGCACTTTACATTTGGATCAAATCTCAAAGTGCTACAAAGTAAAAGCACATGAAAGCATCAATAAAAAATAAAATAACTAATAATAATATTACAACTTTATTTTCGTAAGGTTGTGACTTTATTCTCATAAAATTCGTAATATTCTGTATTTCTTTCAAGAAAATTACGATTTTATTCTTGTTGTATTACCATTTGATTCTCGGAAGACTCTGACATTTCTTTTTACATTATTAAGACTTTTCTCATGATAAACTTTTTTTTCTGTCTATGTGGCTGCTCATCTGCCATTGAATATGCTGCTAAATCACGTCAGAGTTTCTTTCATTACGTCACAAAATGTGTCAAACAGTACTTTGTATAAAATAAATTCAAATTGCAAAAAACTGATAATTTCCCTTCACTGTTTCATGCTGGAAGATCTTGTCTTTGGCGGTTAACATCATTTTAAAGATTAATTCAAGGTATAATGACAGTTGGCAGGGAATTAAAATAGTGTCAGTAATTGCTCAGTCTATTGTCTTAAGAGATGCGTTGGGATTCGTGGAAGAGGTAGGACTTTTGTACACATCGAGGTAATTATGCGTTTTATTGTGAAGAAACAGACAGGAAGCGCAGCGATGGCGTCACAGTGCTGCTCGCAGGAGTGGTGAGAATAGCCGTCATGTCGCTGCGGTTCACGGATAAAGAGTTTCAGGAAGCGTGGATTGAGCTGGACGAGCCGCAGCTGGACGGAGGATGGGAGCTTTTCACGGAGACGATGGGAATGAAGATCTACCGGCTGTACGACAAGGTAAACAAAAATCATTACGAACGTCAACAACAACCGGACTGACTGCTATCCGGTTACGGAATGAATTAGCCTGGAATCACTTTACCGCTGTAAAGGTGTTGTCTGAACAGATGTATTGCTTTTAAAAAAAATAAAGCATATTTGTTTTCTATGACGGAATTGATTAAATGTCGTGAGTGAACATAGCAGAAGTGACGCCATCATGCCCAGCATGGGATAAGGTGCGTTCTTCAATGAAAGCTATTGCAAGCAAAACCCGGTCCAACCCCATTCCATTTACAAAACCGCCAGTTAAGATGTACCTCTTTTGTATTGACACGCAGACTTTTTCCGGACAGGATTGAACACATTTATAATCAGACTGACGGAAGAGACGTCTTGGAATTGAAAGTACAACATTTTCTATTTCATCAATTCTGAAAAGAATCTTAAGAGAATTGCAACTGAGTTGACTAAATGCATCCAAGACAATGTCACAATGACTTAATGGAACATGCTGATGGCAAAGTATACTATAAGTTTTTAGTTTTGCAGTGTACTGAAAAAAAAAGGCAAACAACCTTAAACTGGTGTTTTTGTTAATGGTGTAATTTGTGACATCACTTCCTGTTCAAGTAAACATGCGTTTAGTCTCAAAATGAACCGCTAACATGAGAGAGAGAGAGAGAGAGAGAGAGAGAGAGAGAGAGAGAGAGAGAGAGAGAGAGAGAGGAGAGAGAGAGAGAGAGAGAGAGAGAGAGAGAGAGAGAGAGAGAGAGAGAGAGAGAGAGAGAGAGAGAGAGAGAGAGAGAGAGAGAGAGAGAGAGAGAGAGAGAGAGAGAGAATATCACCTCACTCAGACTCTAATTGAGGTCGTGAGGTTTGGGATTAGCTGCATGCTGTGGCTGCTGTGGGTGTAGCCTGCATTCAACTTTCATGTGCTGTTTTCAGGAAACTGGACTTTATGAGTACAAAGTCTTTGGTGTTCTCTCCAGCTGCTCTTCTGAGCTGTGTGCAGACGTCTACATGGACTTGAAGTATCGGAAAGCTTGGGATAGCTATGCAAAAGGTAAAATAATCCAAACAGTAAGATAAGTTTCACACTGTTACCGTTCTTACCATCCAAACTTGACCTCATCTGTCATCCTGCTGAAGACATTCGTATTCAAATTATTTCATGTTCGGAGCCCAATAATCGGACCCCCTCCTGGTACGCTCTAATGTTGTGTGTATGTCAGACTAAACTCTGGAACATCTTCAAACAAAATAAAACACAAAATTCATGTTTCGAATAAGGCAAGGGTTCTCTGATACCATGTTCACTAGTGTGAAACAACAGAATTCACTTGTCCTCAATTCTGATGAGTTTTCCACAAAAAAAGCATCTCCACAGTATTCCACCGCCACCTCCATGTTTTACCGTAGTTCTTCTAGTGGAAGGTTTGGTTTACACCAGATGTAACAGGTCTTCAAACAGTACAACTTTTCACTCATCAGTCCAGTTAAGAATCTCCCAAAAGCTTTGAGGGTCATAAAGGTACGTTGTGGGTAAAGTCAGACCAGCCATAATTTTTTTCCTGGTTAGCAGTGTTTTTCCCTTCACATCCCTCCTATGGTGCCATTTTCCCCAGTGTCTTTGGAATAGTGGAGCCATGAACTCTGACCTTTATTGAGGTGAGGGCCTGCAACTCTTCTCTTCTTGAATTTCTTTTGATTTTGGTATAGTGTGCTGCAGGTGAGATTTCGGAGCCAACTTCCTGCTTCTGAATATGATCAATTGAAGTGATGATGATGAGTAGTTATCTAGTCCAGCTGGAAAAAGTAATTAATGCTGTTTGGTAGGTTTTTGGATTTAACATCTATGGCGGCTTATTGTCGACATTGGAGAACCTTTTTGGTTCTCTGACTAATAATATCTGTCATATTTATTCATGTCTGTACTCATTTTGTTTTAAGATTCAACATAGTTTAGTATTGGATATGCACAAAAACAGGAGAAACCCGGAGGGTGTCCAATACTTTTTCACAGCACTGTTCTCTTTAAGAAAGTGTTTGTTGACTGTAGCCTTATGACGCCACATGCTTTCTACGTGCCTTCTTGTCTCTTCGATTCATTTTAAAGTGTGGAATAACCTTTTAAATGTTCTATCCTTGTCTGCATGCTCCTCCACAGTAACCTGCAGGTAACCTGTTGTTGCAGTAGTTTGTAGTCACACAGTAGCTGTCTGTAATAAAATTCTAAAATTACTAATATGTACACTAGTATGTCAGAGAGGGGCTGCACAATACATGGCTTCACCGTCGACGCTGAAATGTGCACATGCACAATAGTCCCTGTCCTGTATTTGCCAGTCTATTAAGCCGAATTCTGGGCTAACACTGGATGCATTCCAAATGTTGCTTCATTCGCACCGTTTGCATCATCGCCCTCGCCAAACAAGTATTCTTAATCTACTCATGGGTTTGCAATAGGGTTAGGCAAATTAATCCAAATGCAATTTGCATAATACTCGAATAGTTCACCCCCTCTTCTGGCGGTAGAACCACATTACCAGGCCGGGCTGAAATCAAGAAGAAAACATTTTCATGATTAAGCAACCTTTAGGTTTTTTTTTAAATAACTTCAAAAATTGCCTATCCTTAGAATTTATTTATTTTCTCTTTATTTAACCGGGGAGTCTCATTGAGATTAATAATCTGTTGTTCAAGAGAGACCTGACCGAGGGAGCAGCCAATCACACATTTTGAAATGCAAAAAATACAACATAAACAATAAACGCCCCAAAAAGTATCAAACTCAGAACAAAAAAAAGGAATTTTCTCTAAAAAGAGCTATAAGCTACTTTGTGGAAATTCCTGTATTTGTTTTATATGATGCTATATAATACTGAAAAGAAGCGTCAGTTTTGTCCAGTATTGGTCAACCCCTATTTCAGACGTAAACTCTCATTTAAGTAGTAGTTGTGTATATTTAGAATCAAAGTATGTTGTTTTAATTAAAGAAAGTAATGCTGGTATTTTCATTTATCTGTTGCATGTCAAAACTGTATTTATTAAAGTTATGATAGCCTTATGATGCTAGCGGGACTTCCTGTTTGTATAATGTATTGCTTATGCTGCAAATGTATCCTAAAAACAGATACTCAAGATCTAATACAAGTTAGGCCACCTAGAGGGGTTTCATATTTGGTCCATTTGGACTGAATCGGCCCAACTGCAACAACAACAATAATGTGTTTTTCATATATTGAGCTCCTCATAGTGAGTGAGTAAAGTATGAGGTATTTATAATCTACTTGAGTTGAGTCATATCCACCAAATTTTGAATAAATCAGGACGTGATGTGCGTAAAATAGTGTTCTTTGCAAAAAAAGCAAAGCTAGCAGCCCCCGGTGGTAAAATGTAATCTATTAGAGTAAAAATCTTCTCAAGGCCATTAATATTCAACAAATTTTGACTAAATCAGACCAACAGTTGAGAAATGAGGGACTGAAAACAATGGTTTTGGAGATAAAGCTCTGCCTATTGGTGGCAATATGAAACTGACCTTTCCCAAAATCAATCCAGTTCTTCCTCGCACTAAAGTCTATGGGGTTATAGAATTTGAAAACGGTCAAGGGAATAGTTTTTGCTTGTTAAATTAACTAACTCTCAGGTCAGGGAGAATTGAAAATGACTTTCCTGATCATATGCTATACCTGATTTAGCACGTTGAGATTTGATCCAGATGTAAAGTCCGTTATAAATTAAATGTATTATTATTATTGTCCTCTTGATAAGAAAATCTTAATTCCTCTTTCTTTCCCTTCCATAGAAATCCTTCTATTACAATCACCTTAAGGTCTACCCCTCTACCTATAGCTCATGCTTCCGTTTGATCTATATCCTACTTGTTCTATCCAGAGCTCTATGAGAAGGACTTTGATGGACAGACTGCGATCTACTGGGAAGTGAAATACCCGTTTCCCCTGTCTAACAGAGACGTATCCTTCACCCAGTGAACTCATGGACCAACTGAAGGTCCTCCTCTCTCAGCACCAGGTTTGGTTGACGGAGATGATATCATGCTGTAGTGGAAAGCATATTTTGTTCTATGGCGTATCTTTCCTAACTGCTTAAACCCAGTACGTGTACGTGAGGGAGCGGAGAGACCTGTACATGGACGGCAGGAAGATCCATGTGATCCTGGCCAAAAGTTCTCCTGAGACACCGTGTGCCGAGAAGGGTGGAGTTCTGCGGGTCAAAGACTACAATCAGAGCGTCGCCATGGAGAGTGATGGGGCCTGTGGAACTAAAGGTATCACAACATGTGGGAAAACACTATCTTATATTTCATATTTGAATTACAGTTTGGAAGAAGGTTTACTAACTTCTGGAATTCATGACATTTTCTTAGAGTCGTATCATTTTAAACTAAATATACAATACAAAAGAAATATATATGCTTACATTCTCTTGAATTAAGTTTTTCAAGCCACATCTGAACTGATCATAACTGCAAACATGAATTTATTTTCCGTATTTTAACCTTTTAATACACTTTCGTTTAAATTATTATTATTTTTTAAATAAAAAAATAATGTAATTTTCCATATTTTAAATGCAAAGTGGATTATTTGAGATGTTAATGATTAGCAATAACAGGTATTTAGATGCTTGAGATTTTATTCAGTATTAAAGTAAAAAATAATCCTTTCACATCTTTAGAGGACATAAAAGGTTCCCTTCTGGAAACCGCCATAAAGAATGGTATATTATTTTAAACTTTTCATAGACAGAATGATTTTAACTAACATCAGTCCTGTTTCTAACCATAAAATGTTAATTTATTTTATGGATTTTATTGGAGGATTTAGGAAAGCATGTATTTTTCCTATGTTCCAAACAATGGAAAATGACACCTTCACATAAAAAAAATAGAGAAAAGGTCATTTTGAAGGCAAGTTGCCAAAATAAAAGCCTCTTCGGTTTTATTAGTCCCAAAGTGTAAAACCAAGAGGTGTAAAAACTGTTTTGTTCCAGTTGTCATAACACTGGTGAACAAGCTGTCATAAACTACATATATTGCACAACATCACCCTTGATTAATTGCGTAATAGTTTCAAGATTAACGTGTCATTCCGACAATCCACCGGACAGGCATACGGCAGAAAAAAATTATGCTGCATCTGATTCCATACAAATTTCAAAGAAATAAAAACACAGTAAAAGAATTACCAAAAGTTGCAGAGATGTTCCTCCTTCGTCATGTTTTCTCCCGCATGGTCTGATGTCTGCGTCAGTGGAGGTCTTGGACTTTTACACTGCAAACCAAAACAAATACAAGGTAAAAAGCCAAAAGTGTCCCTAGTGAGGCACAAGAGTTAATAAACATAATTATTCAGCAGATATATATAACAATTCTCACATCAATCGCGATAAATTCTGTAGGTATACACTTTCTTTCTGATTGAATCATAGCAAAATTCAAAACCTTTTTATCTTTAATTGAAACTACTTTTAAAATTGTAATAAATAATAACAACATTGTCCCTTATACTCGAGGTGATAATTTGAAAATATCATCTCGAGTCCTGGAACCTTTTCAGAGAACATTTTAAACATTGCATTCTCACTACTGATACTAAATTATTGTAAACTTTTGATATGAAGGTCTAAGAATTATAAATAACGTCCTACATGTTCTTTGTTTCAGTGTTTCTGAATTACTTTGATAACCCCGGCGGCATGATTCCCACCTGGCTGTTGAACTGGGCTGCTAAGGTGAGTACCCAGACACGGATTTTGGCTGCTCAATACCACTTGAATCCACTAGGGGGAGCTATATGCCTTCACCACACCCTCTGGCTATGACATACATCCATGTTTTATATCAAAATGCAGCATTGTGTATGGTAAAAAAACATTGTGGGTCAGTGAGAAAGAACAGGATTTAATGCCGTTATCTCGAAATGTCAGGAGATTTTTTGATGTCAAAATAGCAAAGCTCGTTTCTCGTGATACCCACGCGATTAGCTCATTATCTTGAGAAAATCACCTTCTTCTTTTTTCATCTTTAGATCTCAAGAACTGACAACTTTGGTAAAGTTGAAAAGATATTCACAGGTTAAAGCTTCAAGGCTCAAGGATATGTCATGAATAATAATGTTTATGAATAGATGGTCCCTTGAGATGAACCATCTCGTTTTCGAGGGGGCCCAAAATGAAACATACAATGTGATACAACAAAACACCATCACATATAAAAACACATGCATAAAGGCTCTTTTACCGACCCACACGCACATCATTCCCTTAAACCTCACATCACCCACACAAAAAACATGGGATGTAGATACCAAAAAATATATAGTGTGGTTATAAGAATAATGATTGTGTAGAGATAACTGAAAAGAAAAGAAAAAGGAAATGGTACCAACCAAACAATTGGTTATTATTCCATAGACATGCGGTTAACAAAGATTATTATTCTATACCATCGCCAAAAAAGGGATGATTTATTACCGAGCTCCTAAAAAACAGTTAAATGTATAGTTTTTCATTATTGAGACACTATGGGATCTTATCTTGGAGAATGTCGCGGATTTCATAGGAATAGTTAAGTTGAGTCAATATGGATTGTTTACAATATGGTCTATTATTAAAGAGTCACATGTAATTAGGGAGTCCAATCAGGGCAAGTGCTTGTACAACGCAGGGGTTTGGGGTGCTTCTTTCTTACGGTCTTTCTTCAGTGAGATGCACCTGTGGTGAGGCATTCTGGATATTTTATGCCGGTGAGAACACTAACGTTAGTTTTAGAACAACATGAGGAAAACGTTAAAACCAACCATTCAACCAAGCCCTGACAAATGGCTCTGACTTAATCAGATGAGTATTTATGGGGTTTTCACTGAAATGTGGAAGTTGTGGTCGCTGTTGACCTACTTAGACGGATCTGTCGATGGCGTTAGAGAGGGTTCAACCACAGGGCTTGGCTCCAGCCCTCCGCCCGCTTTATGGCTCGTATCGATATTGTTAGCAGATGTTGTTTCTGTGTGACGTCAAAAGCTCCTCTCCTGGATGGAGATGTGTTCACCGTGCTTTCTCTCTCACAGACTGGGGTTCCAGGTTTCCTGACGCACATGGAGAAGGCCTGCAGCAACTACAGCAGCTACTGCCCGAAGAACTGACGGCACAGCGGCTCACGCACAAGGGCTCCGCTTCTTTTCGCGTGTATCGGATGTTGTTCAGCTGCTACTGTCGCCGTAGCATGCTGTTTACTCGGGAATGACGTGCATGAGTGGCCATCCTCAGTTACAGGCTGCTGTGAAGTCTGGTCAGCTATGCTGTACTGTCTGATATTGTCTCTGTGTGTGCGATGGCTGCAGGCTCCACTACCTCCAGGGGTTCATGAGCTCTCATAGCCCATTTTTAAACTTTTAAATCGATGTACCCTATTATCACTTTGAAGCCCATATGTTGAAACGACATTTAGGAAGCTTAAAATATGTCACATTTAATGCAACAGATGCAGTATAAGATGATTTATTGTATGTTTGGTTACACTGGAGTTAATCATTTTAATCAGGGATCGACTGATGTAGAATATTTGACTTCATGAAACCCCATAAATCACGTTCGCTCCAAGCATGCGTCAACGAGCCTCAGGCGTAAGTGACCCTGTTGCCGATCCTTGGTTGCCCTTCCTGAGACCTCTATGTTGGGTACTAACCAATACAGATCAGTTACACCAATCAAGACCTACAGTTCTGAAGATGTTCTGACCCAGTGTTCTAGCCATCACCATGGGGGACTCGTCTTAGTCGCTAAGATCCTTAAGCTGACAATTTTTCCTGTTTCCCTCACCATCGACCTCAGTGTTCATTTCTCGCTATATCTCCAACCTGCTGAAAGATTTGAAGTAGATAATGAACATTATTCTGACTTCACCTGTCAGTGGTTGTTATGTTATGACTAATCGTTGGATAAGGCTAATATCAGGTTGCTAAAGTTTAAAATTCCTGCTTTTTTTTTCTCCAACATTCCAAACACTTTTTTTTAATATAATTTATCAAAAAGAAAATCAGCGAATCTTCTAACTAATAAAGGCACGGAAACCAGGAAAGTTTTTATATTTTTGATTTGAAAAGAATGACTGAAATCACAGTAAATCACAAAGATTTACTACAATAGATTTGCGTGCAAAATATCTTTTGTTTTATCCAACCATCAGTCCAAAGAGTCTTTAATATCATAACGATAAAGAAAAACTGCCCATTTACGACCCTGAAACCAGAAATGGTTTGATTGTTAGCTTGTAAAGGAAAATAAAGGAATTAATGGATTATCAAAAAAAGTTTGCCCTTTTTATTGACTAAATGATTAATTGACTAATTGTGGTATATCCATTAATAATTATAATTATATATTGAGTATTTAATTATCGCTGAATTTGTCACGGTCATTGAAGTGGTGACCTACTTGGTGCCACTTCTAGTTTTTATTATTGATGAATCTGTTTCTTTTTATCACGGGATTGAATCATTTACATTCAATAAAATGTCAACAATTACATATTATTTTTTAAACTGTTGGATTGATAAAATAAGAAGATAAGAAGCAATACATTGACCCTCATAAATGACAAAAAAACACACTAAACCCCTACATTTAAACATTTTCTTGAGCCAGCAAATTTTTATATGATTGACCATTAGTAGTTACTGAAGGTCTCTTAAAGCGATGAGTGGATGATGTTTAAATTATATTATCATACTCAAGGTTTTCCTGTGCATTACAAAATATGAGGAGAATGGGGTACGTTGTCATACCACTTCATTATTTTTTACATAAATGTTTGCATGTATGTGTCATGATTTATGCAAAGCTCATATCATGCAGATTCAAGATCAGAGATTGTCTGTGCGATTAAACTGTCTGTTGGTGCAGCTGAATGTGATTTAATCAGGTCAGGAAAATCTTATTACCGTGTAATAACAGCTGTGATATGGAAATCAATAAAGTATTTCAAATGTAGAATTATAAATGGTATATTTTCTGATATCCTCCCAATTTTACGTGGTAACCTCCGAGGCGCACTGTGTCTTGTTGTGTCACAGATGGGATGCTACAGTATCATGGTAACCTCGGCAAACATTAAGCGCTGCTAAGCAATGCAGTGTTTAAAAATATAAACACCAGATGACGCTTCAGTAAATCCTTTATTAGTGTCGAGTCTTTGCTCAAACTGTTTCAGAGGGGTGTTGATTCAGCTTTGAATGCAGCATTGTGGTGCAAATGTTTCGCGAAATGAGAAAGTTTTGGTTTCAATTAGTTTGAATTTGTTAGATATATAATATAACAATGTATATGCACATATATGTGTGCATATGCGTATATATATGTATGTATGTGTGTATGTATATATGTATATATATGTGTATATATGTATATATATAGAAAGAATCCTTTATTAGTCACACAGTACAACATAGTGAAATTACTTCTCTGCATTTGACCCATCCCTGAGGGAGCAGTGGGCAGCCCCTAGTGGAGCGCCCGGGGAGCTAAGGATTCAGGGTCTTGCTCAAGGACCCTACGACAAGTAGACCCTGGTGGGATTCGAACCGGCTACCTTCCGATCTTCTGATTGGGAGACGGCCGCTCTACCCACTGAGCCACAGCCGCCCCTATACATATATATGTATGTATATATATGTATGGGTGTATATATATATATATGTGTATATATATATATGTGTATATATATATATGTGTATATATATATATGTATATGTATATGTGTATATATATATATATATATATATATATATATATGTATATGTGTATATATATGTATATATATATACATATATATATATATATATATATATATATATATATACATATATATATATATATATATATATGTATATATATATATATGTATATATATATATATGTATATGTGTATATATATATATATATACATATATATATATATGTATATATATATATATATGTATATATATATATGTATATATATATATATATATACATATATATATATATGTATATATATATATATATATATGTATATGTATGTATGTTTCCCAGTCACCCTTGGGAAAGATATTTTTAATCTCGATAGACCAGGTAATATAAAGGATACAAAAAATGTCTGTATATATTCCATGACAGTGCCTTTTTACTCTAACAGTATGGTGACAAAACCTTTTACTGTAACAGTATGGTGACAAAAAATGATGTGTCTTCATAGAGGCATTTTTCTATTTACCTTGTTTGTAAGTGATCAGGTTGTACTTGGCTGAACATTTAACTCAAAAGGGATACATAATTGGTTCAAGTTCCAAAAAGCACTGAAAGAAAGGATACCGTTGTCTTAATATTATTAAAACTAATAACACCTAAGACCTAACTGGGACTTAATCTTTAATGTTGTAACCCTAACCTGTCAACATGTTAGGAAAAGTCCTAATTAGGCTCATTAGTGTAGCTCCAGGTGCGTCTGTAGGTCAGTGCTAGTGTTCGGGGCCTCTACTCCTGAGAGAGCAGGTGCAGGAGCTGATGCTCCAGGTAAGAGTCGAAATTAGGTTATTTACATGTCAAAAAGTCATTGTGATGAGATGTTGGTGATGATTTGTGATGGCAGTGAGTAATAAGTGTAATTATAGCATTTGTTAGGTGTTCAAAGCAAGCTTTAGCAACGCTGGCTACCTACAATCTGTGTGTGTGTGTGCATGCTAGCCAGCCAGTTAGCTACTCACGTTTTATGATGTTTTTGCTGGATAATGACACCAAACAACCCCTTATTTAAGATAATGGTGACTAGTTAAAAATATCTAGTCAAAAATAAAGAGGTAGGCTAGCTTAAAAAAAGTTAGTCTCTAGTTAGGTGATCTCATTATGTCAAACAGGTGTGTAAAATTGCTGATTGCTGATGCTAGCCAGAATTTATCAGATGAAAGGGATGTGAAGTTCTAAAAACATGATATTTATTTATATTTAATAGCACATTCTGGGCTGGTGGTTTAGCTCCAGATTGTGTCCACCATTTGCTTAAGTGAAATACATTTTTTCAAACAAAGAATCCTTTCGGAATTTGAGAAAGAATAATTACAAACAGTTGCACTGACGGGCACTTATTTAATTGTGGATCTTAATGAAGGCTAACTTTTAAGGAAGTTGTGTTTAAAAAAAAAAAAATACAGTAACTAAAGTATGGAAGCTTAGAGCAGCCATTATGTCTGATATTTAGAATTATCTTGATATCATGAGAAAAACTAGTGGCTGTTTTCTTTAGATAAAACAGCCACTTAATTTTCAACAGAGATCAGGTGCCTCATAGTTGTAGCAACTGATTTAAGATGAAAATGGCAGACTGTTGAGTTTCAAGAGTTGATCAATGCATCAGATTCTACTTCAATAAAGGCTTAAAACAGGGAGGGATTGCCTTGGCAGCCAACGCTTGTGGGACGGGTCGGTGTGTACATGTTGCCATGGCGAAACCGGAAATCGATTTACAGTTTTCTAAAGGTAGATAAGAGTTTTCAATTGCAAGTACGATACACCTAGTTTAATGTAGAGCTAGCGTAGGCCAGCCTTAATTATTTAAGATTTATCAAAAGGGAAACTTTTCATCGTCCTCTTAAATTTAGAGAGGGTGCCTCCCCCCCCTCCCGGTCTGAGAAATGTACTTTTTGAGCACTGTATTGGGCTATACTATAGGGACTACTAGTATCCTGCATCCTGGGAGCTTAATGTTCTGGTTGTATATGTATGGAGCTTTGAGCTCTTTAAGATACGTTGGTGCCTGATCATTGAGGACTTTGAACGGGGAGCGGAAGGATTTTGATTCACGATGTTACTTGTAGCCAATGCAGGAAAACTGAGAATTGGTAAAATATCACAACCTTTAAAACGTACTGGGAGCAAATAGGCTAAAACAGGAGTCATTATGCCTTATTCCTGCTCAAAGTCCCTGCAGCGGGACGTTTTGGATCTCTTGGAGTCGTTTAATGGTGTTTTTGCACAAATATCCTGTAATCTAAGCTGGAAGATATACAATTCTGTTTATGATGATGAAAGATTGCATAAACTTGTTGTTGAGATTACTGTCAAACAATATGCAAGGATTCTTGTCCATCGGCTGGACGTGATCAGAATATGAAGACTTGCTATTTGACAGATAGGATAGAAACCAGTCTAGAGCATCTAGAGCAGCTATATGTCACCATGAATTGCTTGCTCTCCAAGAGTTGAACATTAAGAGCAATCCCTTCAGCCTACTACTGGTCCTGAGGCTGCCTGACCTCTGACATCTGCTGGTCTCTCGGATCTCTTTCTCTAGAGCAGAGGCATTGCCACATTTCTTGGCCGATGAACAATATTGCTAAAATGGAAAAACATTGCCCTGCCCAAATTTACAGAGTTTATTCATGACCTATTTTTTCTTCATTAGATTTGAGGAAATTACTGTTTTTTTTTTTTTTTTTAAACAATGAAGTCTTTTCCTGAATCTTATTAAAAAGAAAATCCAGCTGCCGCAGCTTTTGATGCCATTTTGTGTTCTTGAGATGAGAGATTCATGAGGCGTTGTACTTATTTAATGCTCTGCCTGTTTATTCATAACAATTATTTAGCATTTTAGTAGAAAGTATTGACTTGTTTCATGCCCTTTTCCTCCTTTCCTCCTATTTGCTTTTCTTATTGATTTAAAAAGTATTTTCCTTTTGCTGCAGTATTTGCGGCATATTCTGCTTTGTTATTTTACATGAAAATCTAAAAATATATATTTGTTAAATGCAAATGCATTATTTGCATGGATTGAAGGGACAGTATTAACAAGGGTTTTATATTTGTTACATTTATTGACATACCTAATTAGTTGTATTTATTTTAACAGATATTTTGATTTTTAATCCCCATTGCCTTATATTCTATAGGCATAAAGACAATAAATTTATTATGTTGCAAATTTTCTAATTCCACACAAAATTCTTTAAAAAAAAAAATTATTTTGTCAGAGATTTGACGAAAAACCGTTTAGATACAGCACAAAACAAAGGCTTATATAGTGAAGAACCACCAAATTTTAACAAGGAAAGTAACTCAGATGGATCTTTGATGTTTTTACGCCCTCTGCTGCTGGAAGTTTAAAACTGATTGTTTGAAAGTTTGTGGTTTATTGAGAGGAGCCAACAGCAGACCTCAAAGTCCCAAATACGCCGTTAAATAACCACAGCTCCAGCATTTATTCACCTGTGATGAGGTTTTTGTAAATCTAGGATGGAAATAAATAAATTCATGTATTGACATTGAACAACAGTCTGTTCGTGTAAGGGGAAAAAAAGCTCAATTTGAATTTTGACAGTTTTTAATTGAACACCAACTTCTAAGACTTCATTCATAACAACTCAAAGAGGTTTTGATTTTTTATTTCTTATGAGATTTCTTGACCTTATTTGAACTGTGCATTTTGGCAAATATAAATAAAGACAGTTGAAGATCGACTTCAGTTTTGTCCTGACTTTTCCAAAAGTAAAGTAATGTACAGGTATTAGATAGTGGGATGGAATGATAGTGATATGAGAGGAATGAAACTAAGAAATAAGTGGCAATATGTAGGGATTGAATCAAAAAGTGAAAAAGCCTGATATGAAAATACCGTATTGAATCCATAGATAATGTATTGCAGCCCTTTTATTTGCTGTTTTGTTCATTTCAGTGTGACTTTGCAGTAAAATAATGACATCACTGTCCTTCGACAGACTTGTTTATTACACAACCTTTCTTGGTTGTGTAATAAACAACTTTCTTGCTTTGGATTTTTCAGTCCTTTCCTTCTTTATTTTGTTAATAGAAGGTGTTATGATATTATAAGACCCTCAGCTCCTGCCAATCTTTAGCATGGATATACTTTTGAATCTGAAAGCAGATCTTTAATGGTATGGTCTAAATTTCAGTTTGTTCATAGCATCATTTAATACCTTTGATGACATCACAGAAAGACACTAGTTTACCATTTTTATTGCCTCTGTGGACAAACCTGATGCCACCCATCTCCTATGACTGTCCTCCACAATTTGTAGAAATGAACTTGGTGTTTGACATGCAAAATTAAAAATGCAGATTTAAAGCATGGTGCTGCATGTATTTCCAGTTGGTGCGAATATATCGGTTGTTTTCATCCACAATGTTTTTGACGTATGTCTATACTTTACACTACTGCAGAGAACCCTTAAAAAGTGATATGTTTTGAGTAAACTGGCGATACGAGGGGACTGACGCTTGGAATGTTATGTTTATTTCCACATATAACAATTTTCTCCCGTTAATATTTCATCATTGTATTGTGGAATACAATATATATTATATTCTTTCTTTTTGCGAACCTTTGACACATTAAGAGGACATTTTGATGTTTGTGGAGCAGACGTCACCTCGGACCACCTCGGCATTGGTGTCCAATGAATACTTTGGAACCATGGTGGAAATATTTGACATATTTTATTAAACAGAATGTTGGGAAAGGAAAAGCTTTCAAGTCTCTGTGTTTGTCTACTTTTAGTCATTTTAGTTTTAAGTTTCCTTTTCTAGAGAAAGGAAATTAAACCTAATGCATAATAAATGGCATTTCTTATACAAGAATTGTCTGATTATATGTGAAACTGTGAGATCTGGTTTCAACAAAGTTTTCATCCATTTGTTTGGGGAAAACAGTGACAAAAATCAGGTTTTTAGTTCCTATTTTTTATCACTTGGAATGTCGCTGGTGAATAATATTCAGTCCTGGAGTCTTTCCACTGCCAGTCCCTCACAGATGGAAGACAAATATATTTCTTGGCCGGCTGTTGTGTTTCTGAGTGAGGCTCTTCTGATTGGCAATATACAGGGCTAATTAGCTTAAGAACGTGATATAGTTTTTCTGCTGGACGGCTGCTCCCCCTCTTACCGTCATCTCAGATTACCCAGGTGCCTCGCTGTCTGCCAGAGGTAACAAAATAATGGCTCTGTTTGGAAGCAGAGTTTTTTTTGTGTGTGTTTTTTAATAGATTACTATTAGAGATATTGGCGGTCTCCAGGGAATCCTTGACCCTGAATAGTCTGACTTCTCTCCCCCTCTGCTCTGCTAATCAGCAGCACTTTTGGTGGAGGGCCCGCTGCTCCATTATGCATCCAGATTCAACACAAGCCAATTTTAGAGAGAGGGAAAAAAGTGTAGACAACAATTTAAGTGCTCGTATTTCTTCTTTCCCCTCTGTCACAGAATGAAAGATATTTCCTTTGATGTCAGGACACTAAGCCGGCTGACGCTCCTTCATTCTGGAACTATGTCAGTTAACATCTCAAGTAATTAGTATGCTTGTATACAATTCCATGAAAAAGTATTGGACCCCTGATTACTTTTATTATATCTAATAATAAACCTTGATGGATTGTCAAACAAAACTTAGCATGGAAAACAAATTAAAAAGAAACTACTGGGTTTGAATCATTATTTTATTTAAAGAGACAAAGAACCAGTTATTAATGTAGTTTAATAGTTTTTAGAAACTACTGGGTTTCTAAGGGGGAGATTCTGTTACACACTGGCCCACTTTTAGAGAACTGCATCGGCTCTGTACAGCCCCACATACAGGAAGATGTGACAAAATGTGGGATCTGACACCTTTCTATCAGAACCAGAATTATTTTTTTCAGCAATATGTGCTATAGTAGAACATTCAGTCCCCCTCTAGTTGCCCATCCTTAGACCACTTCGGTAAGTTCTCCCCTCTGCCGACCACGAAAAATCAACATGAGCAGCCATTCTCTGGATGCTCTGAACCAGTCGTCTAGCCATCACGACTTTGTCCTTGTCAAAGTCACTCAAATCCTTGCGCCTCGCTGTTTTTCCTTCCCGTCCAATACATCCCACCCACTTAGAGGCATCAGGATAAAAATATCAATCATCAATGAATGACTGATGAATTAGAGCTATTCTGACTCCACCGGTCAGTGGTAATAATCTTATGGTTGATTAGCGTAAGATGTAAATTAAAACCGGGCCTTAAATGAGTGAGGCTGAACAGATAACTACAACTAATAAAACTAATTACTGGTGAGCAGTTAGTGACCCCCCCCCCCCCCTCAGGTTCTGTTTGGGGGCCTGTAATGACTTGGACTGACTCTGTCTACAATCTGTTTTTGACTGTTTGACCTTTGAATAACTCTGAATAAAATTATGAGCAGCCATAAAAAGTTTTCTGTGGCTTTCATTTTCGACATTTTTATTTCTATTACCAAACATTCAACCTCTGTAGCATTAAAAGAAAGTATGTGATGAATCCACTCGGTCGGTCTGTAGATGCCTATCGAATGTAATAAAGAGGGAAGTTGGACTGGTACCAGCTGATAATGTTCTTACATTCATCTTCAGGCTCCACAAGTTACATAAAGACGTTTTCAATGGCGGCAGCTGAATGCCAACATCAGCAGCCGTATTTCTCCGACCAGTCTTCAGTAAATCACGCAGTGGAAGTTTGGAGGATATTCAACCTCAACAAATTCATCAGAGTGTACGAAGCTTAAGTGCTTATTCAGAAGAGTGGTTTCCTATAAAGGAGGGAAACGTCTTCAGGCGGTGTAATTTAGACATGATCAATGTGAAAATTTAGGAAACTACACTTTATGATTCATGCATTTAATACACATTATAAGTATTGTTTTTTTTTTTTGTAACAACTTCTCTTTGAATACCCTCAAAGAGCAGCCTGTATAATTTAGCAGATTCTCTCAGAATAAATTAGGTATAATATTCATAACAATGTTTTTGTTAGTGTTTAATTAGCGGAAAATAAAAGAGTCGTGTTTCAATTAGCTTAAAATGAGTTTTTTATATATCCAGAGGGGACGGGTCATCTTCCATAGAGGCCACCATGTTGCCATTCCATGTTAGTACAGTAGCAGGAACAGACAAACCAATAATTGGCTCTAAGGCTTTTCATGTTTTTAGGTGGAAGTCGCAGTAAATGATGAGGAAACACTTGACCTCTAAAAACGATCAATGAAGACGATGGTGAATATGTTTTTCTGGATAACTATTTTGAGTTGTTGGGAGTTTGTGAATTTTGACTATTTGATGCTCATATTCTTTATATAACTCTTTAAAAAGCGACGGAGCGTGAAACCTTGTTGAAAGATAAACTGGTGGGGTTGGAGCAGTTAGATCCCTAATCGGGACCTCAGCTCTGGCTAGTTCCAACCGGTGCCTTTTCTCGGCGACACCCGAGGTCTGCTCAGGGTTGGCTTGGAAAGGTTCGGGGTGAATGTGGCCCATGAGCTTAACAGCGCAAAATGTGGAGTCAAGGCCTGAGTTGTAATATAGGTTACAGTTTGGAATTTCAACCAACAAGGTCACTAAATTTCAAGCACTGCACCTTTAATTACTGGCAATTCTCTCTTCTCTCTTGGCATACAAATAGTAAAAATGTGTTCTGTCTGTATTTATTCTGGTTCTGGGATCTACTGTCCCATTCTCTCGTTTTCCTTTACATAATTGAATTATCTGTTCAAAAACTGAAGAAGTAGAAAATAATGTTTGATCTTAAATCATCATAACTTTAATTGGAAGTTGTACAGTAATTCACTATCCGGAAGATGTCAGATAAAACAAAAATAAATATAAGTACAAGATTAATATATCAGGATTAGACGCAGTAAAAGTTTGTTTTCTTTGTTCAGTTTGACATCAGTCAAGTTCGCCTCATCTACTCTGACAAATAAGTAGCAGGATTTGGAGATTTTTCTGAAGCTCAGTGAGAAAAACATATGCATAATTGGACGGATGAGCAGAGATGTTTAGATGTACTGTACTCTTGCAGAATAAAGACATGAATTTAAAGAACTTCACCCTACAAATGAAAGTACAGTCATTAGCTGTCCTTACATTTTTCTTCCTTTTGATTGAAGCATTTGGATCAACTACAAACATGAGATGTGATCTATTCCAGTTCCAGTCTATGATGCTCTCTGCTGGTCTCTGATCCGGCCTAGGCAGCTTGTGTCCACAGATCTTCTTGATTCACAGTCATCTATTCCTTTCCAGTAACATCAGTGATATCCTTGTTGACTCTCCTGCTGTGTGGTCACCTGATTCCAAGCAATTCTAGCGCCCTGAGAAGAGACTGGCTTGCAAACCTATGCATCCGACTGCAACGGGGTTGCATCGAGTCCACCATACCATGCTTCGGCATTCTTCTGCCAACCCTTCTGTTCGTTCCAGGCTACATTCGATCTCATCATAAACCCAGAGTTTTCCAATAATTTAAAGCGATCTCCAGTTGTTATTAGTTTGGCTAAAGGTATCTTGCGATAAGTTATTTAGCGATGTTGTGCGGTAAACTTACCAGAAAGGCTTACATCACATTCGGCATTATTTGAAGAAGGTTTATGTAATCAACAAAAAATGTAAAGCCATAACAGCTGACGGGACCGTTCGAAATACCAAAAACCTGTACCCAAAGTTTACAGATTCCTCCACCCATAGTGTTAGCTCACGTATATGGGTGGTATTAATTTAGCTTAATTGGCTAACATTACCTTAAAATTAGGTAGTTAGGATGTACTTTGTGATAAACCTACCAAAATGCTAAAGTTAGTCTTATTAACTTGTTAACTAGGTTAAGTTAAGGGAATAATTGAGGTTATTTTCTGAGGTAAAAATACCAGAAATTCTAATGTTACTATGCTTCAGCATCATCTGTATTAACATTAAAAGTGTCACATGTGTCATTTTTTTGAGGAGGTTTGTGAAGGTCGGTCGTGACAGTTATTATTAGTGATACAGATTCAATCTTTTTACAGAACACCTGACAAACTGCCTTTCTAATTTTAAACTCTGTGCTGCTTGTCTCTACTAGTATGGATTTGATCGCATAATAGTATCACTGTAGCACAGTTCATGCCAGCTATTTGTTTTTCTGAGGGTTCTTTTTTGTGTTCATTAAAAATAATTGTGCTTTCTACCGAGTACAGCAGACTGGCACCTCCTCTGAGTGGCTGCTCCTCTCAGAGCCAACATAAGCCCTGCATACCGAGGAAGAGGAGGAGGAGGGACTGCTTGTTTTTACCTCTCCATACCGACAGCAGACTGAGGGTCCTCTCCTTCTTTTTCTTCTGCGGTTTCTGGCAGCCACCACTGGATTCCTCTGTGTCTATCAGTGCAATCAGTAGGCCAGACCTGCAGTCAGCCAAGCAGCTTGAAACAAAGCAGCATGAAGGGCTGAACATAAAGTTGGTGAAGCGTTTCTTTCTGGAGAGTCAGAGGAAGAGTCTGCACTTTCTCTCCCTGCTTTGTCAGTTTAACACTTGAAAGGTGTGCTTCGTTTCCTCCTCAGAAATGGATATTGGCCCATCATAGATGTATCAGTATTAACATACACCAATCAGCCATAGCATTATAACCACCCCTTTGACGCCCAAACAGCTATGACCTGTCGGGGCATGAGCTACAGAAGAACTTTGAAGATGTCCTTTGGTTTCTTGCATCAAGACATTAGCAGCAGATCCTCTAAGTCCTGGAAGCTATGAGGTTGGGCCTCCATTGGTCAGACTTTTCTGTCCATCACACCCCACAGATTCTTGATTTGATTGATATTTGGAGGCCAAGTTAACACCTTGAACTTGTCATAGTGCTCCTCAAGCACTATCTGAACCATTTTTGCAGTGGGTCAGGGAGCATTATCATGCTGGAAGATACCACTGCCATTAGCAAATACTGTTTCCATGAAGGGGGCTTCTAGTCTGCAGCGTGTTTAGGAAGATGTGAAAGCCATGTCCACATGAATGGTGGGATCCAATGTGGAAGAAGAAAGTGTCACTCTTCTTCTTTTCTTCTTCTACATTGGGGATCGTATCAAACCTCAATCCTTCAATAGGCAGACAACCGCTCTAATGCTGCGTTCAAACCAGAACTCATCGCGGAATTTGCCTGTGATACAGTTGCATATAGGTCAATGCATAGACGCGAGCATTGGTGAATTCATGTTGAGAAACGTGAATAAGTCAAATTTTCATTACTTGCGTTATTAGTTAATACAATGTTCAACTTGAGTTAAATATTTGCAAGATGCTGTGAAGCAAAAGCCTCTGAACATTGAGATTGAAGAGTGTCGTCTAGACCTCAGTAGGAATTTGTTCCGAAAGAGGAGGAAACTTATCGGCGATATCTGTCCACTTACGGATAATATTGAGATCTCACACATGGCAGTGTTTATCAAAAAAATATCTGTGACTTCCCAACAAATACAAATCATCAGTTTTATTTAGCTTGGTCATGGTTGATATCAGAGGGAAAGAGTGGATAGAAAACATTCATATTGCTCCTGTGTATTTGCGGGTTTGCGTTACTCAACTGACGTGAGTGATCCCAGCTGCTTCAGGCAAGCAAAGAAGCACAAAACAATGATGACGTTTATGTTGCTTGTGTTATGAACGCAGGATTATATATTGCTAACCAAAATTGTTGTGAGGTTTAAATGGGCTCCAACAAACGTCTTTCTTTGCTGCAGCCTCCAGGTCATACAACCGCCTCCCCCTTGAGAATGACACGTGAAGCTGAAACGTCTTTGATGGGTATGTAAAAGTCACACACGAGAAAGTCAACATTTCATGCTGGCAGCTAGTTTTATCACGAAGCATACATCATGAAAATATCCATATATTTTTTCCATGATGAGGGGGCGCAGTACATGTCAGTACTGATTGGCGCCTGAGCTGTTTCCTCCAGGAACCCTCACCTCAAATGATACCATTACCACTTCTGCAAATTATTATTTCAGCTTAACCACACATGTGAAACCAAAGTGCATGCTGATCTTCTAAGTGTATTTAGGTGACAGAGGGTGTAAAGTCTAATAAGGGTTTTGGTTAAAAACCTATGTAATGCAGAGACATGTTTACCGTGGAATGATAAATAGCATGATTTGGTCTGGCACCATCCGAGTGCTTTTCTTGGAGCGCAGCTTTACCTTCTGTGATTATTTGGATTAGACTAAATCATGTTAATATCTCTCAAGGCAAAGCAGAGAAATATTAGACATACAGTGAAACAATGTGAAGGTTTTCTCTTTTAAAATAAAACAACCTTTTTATTCCTGTCTCTTAAAGGTGCAGTGTGTAACATTTAGTTTAGATGTATATATCTGATTAAAAGGGAAAATAATATTCATAACTATCATTTTATTTATATTGAACTACCGGAATAAAAAAAAAAGTTCTTCTTTTACCCAGTATGAGTCTTATAGATCTGCAGGTTGTTGGTCATCAACCTTTTCCAAGTTTCGGATCACGTGCCAGTAGAAAAGATCCATGGGTCTGAAATGTCAGAAAATAAGGTATGTTCAAATGTCAGATAATACTATATCTTTTGTTTTTAGTTTTTTTTTACAATACACCATCCCATTTTGCATGCTGCACTGGGGTGACAATTCTAGAAGGTGTGCTTCCGTCGGCTTCAGGGATGGGGTTGGCCCACATAGAGGGATCAGGGGCGCTAGTGCCCGAAAGCAGACGATGTTCCTGGGGAGATCCAGGGCGAAGAGAGATTGAGAGGGAGGCAGGGGTGGACAGGGGGGAGGGAGAGGAAGGGAGTGGAAGTTCACTGCACTCTGACCTCCTTTTGCCCAACTGTCCCCAACCTTGTTACGATTTTAATTTCCTCTCGTGAAGTTCGATCATCTTTCATGTGCTTGAAAAATATTTAAATTATACCTTATACTGATATGTTGACGCATTTTATTTGAATATACATGTGATTGTATTATTACTCCAAAATGCTTAGGACCGACTCTGATCTCAGGCAAGGGTTGGTCCTGATGGGAGCGGGTCCTCTTCCACAATGGCCGCCATGTTGCTAGAGAGGACCCTTTCTTGCTGTACAGCGGCTGTTTACCAGTAAGAAGATTGGATGGTAGCCTGTTCAAGCCCTTACCTGTCGTAGGGTCCTTGAGCAACCCCCGAAACCTCAGCTCTTCGGGTGACTCAAAGGAGCCGTACACTGCTCCCTCCGGGATGGTTCAAATACAGAGAATTAATATTGAGTTGTACTGTGATGGACTTAATGTGATTAATGAAGGATATATTATTATTATTTTCATGATCAAAAAGGGAAAAAAATAACCAAGAAGAAGAAGGGATAATAAGTTGTTGCTGGCTCAGTATTTTCAACTCGGCAAGAGAGTGATATTGCTGGAAGGTCCACAAAGTGCGACACAGTGCTGACTGGCCCCCCTGTGCGAAATTCCCCTGTGGCATCTCTGGGTCAGAGTGGAAAGGTTTGGGGGTACCCCGGCATTCTTTTGGCTCTGGACCAAGTTTTTGATGCGCCCTTATTGCTCACTTCCGCTGTGCAATCACCTCTTAAATCTGTGTATTAGCCAATATCGTGGCTTTAAACAAAATGGAATTATCTGATTTAATTTTTAACTCAACTTCATTTAAATAGCACATTTGTTTTACATGCAGCCCACAGCCATGTACGGAAAACAGTACATTTTACAAGTAATTTTTGTAATTTTTCAAGATTCATAATACACCTACAACAAAATATTAAAATGTCATCAAAAGCTGCTCTGTAAGGTCCTCTTTTTGCTGTTCTCTTCAATTGAAACAAACGTGAGGCGACCTCTATGGTGCTTTTCATGCTCTAAAATTGGTTGGTGGTTGATTCATCATAAATGCATCCTGACTCTGTTTACTGGTGCCACACCACCATACTTTTTTGCCCTAGCCCTGCTTGTGGACAGGGTCCTCTACGTCCTGATGGCACAGATTTCTTATTTTTACTATCCTTTGTTCTCTTGGAGAATGAAAGAAAAATATCAAACCGTTTTAGTGTTATTGTTTGACTTTCAAAATTGAAAATTGAATTGGCATGGTGATGCTGGCTTGTTCAACTTAGCACCGGCATTTGTTTCCAGGCAAAAGCAGACAAGGTGTTGAAGTTGGCTCATTATTTATAACATTATTTGTTTAGAAATAATCTACTGGAAGGGGAGAACTTCACGTCTGTCACTAGGAGGGGAGGACATGTCTGCTCCTGATGCTCATATCTTCAGATTTAAAGAGTCAGCAAACAGTAGCTCTGTCAAGTGTCTTCCTTTTACAATCAACACATTTATGATACCTTACCTTTTCCAGCCTGTGTTGATAGTATAATTTTCATACCATTTCCCCCTCTCAAGCTGTGGTTTGTTGCATGCTGCCTTTAACACTGTTATTATCAAATTAACCAAGAATGACACTGAGTCAGAGAATGTGCAGACACCATGGAGAAGCATTTAAAAAAATCAAATATGTAGGTATGGATCTCTGTCTCCACCAAACATTCTATTTAGTGGTGAAACAATTTAAAGAAAAAAGATTGTTGTTTCACACCAAGCGCGAGGAGCCAGCAGTAAACCTGTCTGTGAACTTAAGTGCTGTTCTATTAACTTCTCAAGAGTGTATTCCCCGGTAAAAACAACGCCGTGCTGGTCAGAGATGGATAGGGGGCATGTTGGGACCAATAAACCCAAAATACACAAATACTTCAAATGAGAAGTCTCATTGTGGGCTGCAGACTGATTTACTGATTCCCAGAATCAAAGGCCAGTTAACTCAGACCGAGTCAGGTGATAAGTAATGGATGTGATGATGTCTTATCATTCCGCTGTTGTTTCACTCAGTCAGTGTTGATAGATATAATTTAAAAGCTGCTGCAGTAAAAGTTGAAATGTATTGCTTTAGCCATACAAATCGAAGGTAAAATGTAAATTTCAACTTGAGGCTGCTCCACTGAGCTGATTTAAAAATAGAATTGCACCAAGCACAATGCCTGAAGAATCCTCTTTAAATCAATCAAGCCTCATCAAGAATAAAACATAAGCGCTGTGACCATTATGTAGACCGTAGACTGCCACTATAAAAACCAATTAAACCCGGAGGATTTAGATTTTTATGTTAGTTATCTTCAGAAAATGGCTCAAATTCAGACACCAACCTGGTGAAAATTCCTCATCTTTGCACAAAGGTGCATGCATTACGCTTTAACCATTTCTACCCAATGGTTAAGTTAAGCCTCACTTGAATTACACACTCAAGATAAACTTAAAATACCTACAAAGCTATCAGGTGCATTTACATACCTTTGGTGTCTATGGACAATTAACACCTATAATTTATTTTCAGTGTTGTTTACATTGTACCTGTTACTAAGTCCACTGGAGGGAGCTAAAGTCACACGCTACAGCCTTTGGCTGTGACATAAATTTAGGGGTTTATTAAAATCTAGCATTATGCATTGTTCAAAATCGCAAAAACTGAGTGGAAGACGGAAAATGAGCCAGTTGATTTAAAAAAAAAAAAAAAAAAAGAAAAAATTAGAAAAGGCCCCCATCATGGTAAAGAGCCATCCATTTTTCTGGATCTATACCAAATTACACACCTCATTGATACCCTCTGAAAATTCCTGATTTTCTTTTCCACTACAATCCCCTATATCACAAAAACAGTAATGCACAATGTTTGTGATCCAACCCTTTTTCCTGGATTCAAAAACCAAAAACTAATGAGCTCTATAGTGGCTCCAAGGCACATCATCTCAGTAGCTTAAGTTTTGTTTTTTAACCCTGCTGATTAATCACACAACAAATTTGCGTAAATTAAAAACTTAAGATTCTTGAATTATTATTTTAACATAATCCATCTAGATTACACCTGGCTGACCGAAACTACTGTTCTTCTGTCTATAATTGACATATCGGCTACATGAAATATCTAAAGTATGCAGATGAAGGTAAATTTCACAATATCTTTCCTGATATAAATATCAGGATATGAATAAAAATAAGATCTTTGGCTTTTAATCAATCATTCATTAACTACAGGAAAGACTCCGTGGAATGTATACAAATCTCCATATTTATTGTAAGAGCATCTCCTGGAAATTTCATTCCACCATAAAGCATGATGGGTAGAGCTCCCCCACTGAGCGAACTGTTTGACCGCAAGTCTAATGTTCTTTTAGTGGAATGCTATGTATGGACTCATCAGTCCAAAGAAGATTTCCTAGAAACTCTGAGGGTCATCAAGGTATGTTGTAGGTAAGTTTAGATGAAAGTTAAGATTTTGGTTGGTTAGCAGTGGTTTTCTCTTGGCCAGTCTCCAATGATTCAGTTTTTGTCTAGTGTCTTTGGAATGGCGGGGAGGATGAAGAATGGAAAGGCAGTTGTTTCTGATGACATACTGTTGCAGGTATGGAGGATCCTAGGAGAGAGGGCAGTGAAGTTTTTTTTATTTTAAAGATTTATATACCCTTAGGTTTTCATTGACAGGATAGCTTGCCATGGACAGGAAATGGGGAGAAAAAGATGGGGATGCCAAGTAAGAGAACTACATATTCGATGTTTGCTTTGAGAGTGCTGATGGAGAAGTAGAGAGATGGTCAGGAGGAGTTGAATTGAACTCTGTGGATTAAGAGAGAGTGCCGAGGGAGAAATTAAGGTATTGTAAGAGGAAGTCTAGAGTGAAAAAAGTGTGTTAGGGTGGTTAGAGAATATGTATAAGAGCAGCATGACAACAGTGAGATATGGAGTAGGGGTGACGATAGGATTTAAGGTGTAATAATGGACCGCATCAAGGATCGTCTCTGAGCCCCTGCTCGTTTGCTATGGTGATGGACAGTGTGACAGATGAGGTCAGGCAGGGCTCCCCGTGGAATATGTTTTTCGCAGAGGATATTGTGATCTGTAATGAGATTAGAGAGCAGGCAGAAGAAAACCTGGAGAGTCGGAGGTATGCACTTGAGAGAAGAGGAATAAAGGCCAGTTGCAGCAAGACCGAATACGTGTGTGTGACTGGAAGGGAGGCCGGTGGAGCAGTAAGTCTGTAAGGAATAGAAGTAAAAAAGGTTAAGGAATATAAGCAATTGGGTCAACTGATCAGATCATTGGGGAGTGTGGGGAAAAAGGGAAAGGTTTACAAATAGCAGTGTGAGCAGCTCTGCCGTATGGTTTAGAAACGGTGGATGTGACCAAAAGAGAGGAGGCAGAGCTGGAGGTGGCAGAGTTGAAGATTTTCTTTTGAGAGTGACGAGGATGGACATTATTATAAACTAGCTTGTTAGACGTCTTGAAGACAAAGGAAGAGACGCCAGATTGAGATCGTTTGGACATGTAAAAAGGAGGGATAGTGGGTCTATTGGTGGAAGGATAGTGGAGATGGAGACACCAGGCAGGAAAAAAAGGGAAAGACCAAAGAGGAGGTTTCTGGATGTAGTGAGAGAACATGCAGTTGGTTGGTATGACCAAGGGAAATGCTGAGGACAGGGCAAGATGGAAACTGATCTGCTTTGGCGACCCCTAATTTGAAAAGCCAAAAGAAGAAGGTAGTTTTCTTTTTTTCTTTTTTATCTTTTTGGTATGGTAAATACAATTTAAAATTTAAAGCTTGTAGTTTGGATTGAATCAGGTTCTATGTGAAATTTTGCATGAATATCTGATGTTATTTAATATAAGAATAGCAGAAACCAGGATGTTTTTTTTCCTCTAATAAATTCAGTGGTTCCTTCCTTGGCACATGCCCCATTCCTCCACAAAGTTTCAGGGACATGTCATGTTTCTTAAACGTATATGGACTCACTGTAAAGTTTGGTGGTCTCCTCCATGTGTCATGCCCAAAGCTTCCAAGTGTTATAAAAATCTGTGCGGTTGTTTATAAGGAATATAGTGCTGTCTTGCGACATGTGTAGATTCTAATTTATCCAAGTTATTGAAATACATATCTAAACGGTGGTGGTGGTCTACGCCACCACCTATTATCCATTTAAAGTCCAGTCTATACATCTCTCCCAAGACAGTTTTGGCAGCATTCACATTTCGAATCATGCTATACTAACAACTCACATGATGATCCAGTAGGCAATCAAGACATTGTATCCCTAGCAGTTGCGGATTTAGCTATGGGCGACATGGGCGTTCGGCCAAGGCGGCATCTTGCCACGTAATAAGTTACGTTGCATACAAATGACTGTTAAGTGTCAGTCTCTTATTTTTTTTTTTTTTTAAAGCTATTACATAGTGACAGTTACCACTAAAAATAAGTAAATAATTTGTATATAATTTACATAATCTGAATTATGTAGAATATACACTTGAATTAAATAACTGGGTCTAAATATAACAAACGATGATATGATCCGAAACTATGACAGTGCTTATATTAGTAGTAATGGATTAATAACAAGCAATTCTAAGATCTGACGAAGCAATTAAACCAAGAAATGGTGGTTCGCCCAGGCTACCATACAAGTAAAACTGTCCTGATCCTCTAGTGACCTGAAAGACCCACTTTCAGGGTATCAAACACTTCACAGACGGTGAAATACCTGACACCCCAACAGTCTGTTAGAACCCAGGAAGCCTCTTGAATGACGGGTGAAATATCTACAACTTAAATGAATTAGTCAAGTTGCTTCTTATTCAATCTTCAAGGACAATCGAGAAGTTTTTGCATCATCCTGCTAACAGACAGACAAAAAAACAAACCAAGTGACGCCAGTGAAAACATGACCTCCTTGGTGGAGGGAAAAAAGTCAGTAAAGTGAAAGATGAAGCTCTCCACCACTCACCCTAACCTAATCTCTCTCTCTGCCCCTCCCTCTCTCGTTCTCTATGGCGGCAGTAATGACAGTAATGACTTTCCGGTCATGCTCTTAGATATGAATCCTGCTCTCCGTCGGCTCTTTTTTCAAGCTGAAAACCCCCACTACAATCTCAGTTAACTGCAGTAATCCGACTGTGGCGGGAGAACATCTTGCAGTGTCATTAATGCCACAGGTCGTTAAAGCTTCGCCCATGAATCCAAACACTGCAGAGTGAATGGGCTGCAGCCATGGCAACGGAAACTGACTTTTTCCTAGAAACCTTGTCATCGTGTCAGCATTGCCTTTACCCCTGTATCCTTAAAAAAACTGAGTCGATGAAATAAAACTGGTACATAAAGGCTCTAATGAGTTTTTGGAATAAGCGATAGGCCGGTGTCCAGACTCTCAGCTTAGCTCGCCTCGGCCTCACCGCCATTGGCTTTATGTTTGTAATTAGTTTAATTCTACAGTTATTAAGCCTTCTCGCAAATACTGAAAGTAATTCTAGTAGCATAGGGGATTCTCTCAGAGATGAAATTCAGGCTCGTCTGGATGAGTCTGGTGCCATGGCTCTTACTTGGGATGATTCCACATGTGGAAGGAACACACACGATTTGAGATAAGGATATATTCACACGAACGAGAACAGGCTGAGAGGGAAACACTTCTTCATGAACAGTATCTAAAATCTGAGCGTGTTTAAAGGAAACTTAAACAGACTTTAGTTGGATCCCCCTGTTTTTGAAGTGTAATAACACCAGGCTCTCATGTTCTCTGTTGCATGATGTGTCATAGATCAAAACCAGGCCATTCATCCCCACAGGCGTATTACTCCACTCTGTTCATTTGGAGTTATGGTAAACTCTCTGACTCACACTAGAAAATAATTATCATATTATTCTTGGCCTCCTTGCATAAGACTCATACACATTAGTATCTTTTGAAATTTGATTGATTGGTTAATCCATAAACTACAGTGTCAGTCGTACCTCTGTTAAAGCAGAACAATCCCGCACAGACAAGATCCCTTCTTATAAATTCATATATTCGACCCAGCATGGATCTCCTCGATTGAAAATTTTTCTTTAACCCTTCTTTTAAGGGTTGCCACAGCCATTTCATGCCCAATCACATAGAAATCTGTGTAGTATTTAATTATCTAACAAGCAGTTTGTAGCAGTTTGTAATTATCTGACAAACTGCTACAAGGGTTAGGAATCCCGAGGGACTATAAAATATATTTGCCCGATACTTGAGTCAAGGAAAGGGCCGAATTCTGGTGGTAAGATGACTGGGTCCGAGTATCTCCAGAACTGCAGGTCTTATTGGGTGTTTCTTGTTTGGAAGTGATTAATACAGACAAACTTGGATTAAAGTGGTGACATTGATGTATGTGCCCAAGTTGTCTGATCCCAAAGCAGAGCTACTGGATTAGAAATTACTGGAAAAGTAAAACCTAGTTCTGATAGATATAATATCAGAACACACAGGGACATCACAGCAAAATAGCAACAAAAGGGCATATACGTAATATTAGGCAGTGTGTCTTAATAATATGGCGGATGGATATACATGTTGCAGCTGTCCTTGGCTAACGCGATCCCCGAGACGAACCCTCATGTAGAATTTTGAGTGTTTTACATTAATATGACACTCCTGCACCAGTCGTGCACTTTCTGCATACTTGGCCAGAAAAATATTAAAAAAAACTCAACCTCTCAATTGTTTTTAATTATTTTCTCTGACGCCTGTTTTTTCAAATTCGTTTTTGAACCCACCAGGAGAGCTATATCGCCATCTAGTGGACTTGAAAAGCAAATGATTTAATTATTCAAATCACACGGTGTTTATACTATATTTATATAATGTAATATTGATATATGGTGGCCAATCAATCGAATATTTTCAAAATCTTCTCATATTATGCTATTTTCTATTTATTCCCCACCCCTAAAATACAGTATGGGCAGATTCTTAACGGGCCCTAAGGTTTTCCGGCTCCAACTGAAATCTGACTGGCCCCTGTCATATCACTCGCAATCTATTTTGAATGAGAGAAAAGGTTCCCATGGTTCTCGGAACTCTGATGCAGTTTGGATTTTCATTAGAATCGTATTCATAACAGGAAAATGTTTTTTCCAAGTTGACTGTAATGCAGCAGAAGCTATAAAAGCTAGAAGCTACAATCGAAAGACGCAGGACAAAATAATGTTTGAAATTTAAGAAATACATATAATTTTATTTACTTGTCATTTCTTTCATGAACAATGTGCTTGAATAAGGCACAATTTGCAAAATATACAAATATCTGTGGATGAGGGCATATACTTTGGCCTTCTTTACAAAAATCAGTCCGTGCCCCTGATTTTTTAAAATCCTAGCTACTACCTATTGTGTAAAAATGTGTGTAAAAACAACGTACAGAGGACACTTTCACATATTGTGAAACCCAGCTATAATTTGGATTAGATGAAAAGTGGATTTTTCAAACTTAGAATCAATGTGAAAAAAGTTTTGAAGTTAATTAATTACGCAAAAGCAAAATAAACAAAAAAAGAGGTTGCATTTTTCATATGAAACAGCTTAAAATTATTTCAGGGCCTCTTGGCCACGATTACTTAATGAGCTGTAATTGGTATTTTAAATGAGCATCGATATGTCTGATGACTCCTGAAGCCACAGAGTGTTCATAGTTCCCTCAGAGAGTACATGGTGCTGATTACACAGTATAATCAGGGCTCTTTAAGTGGTTTACCTGCCTGCTCTGAGCGCTGGTCTGGATTCAGAGTGGATTGAGAGGAGCAGCCTTTGGTCTTGGTAGCCCCCTGGAGAGGCCGGCTTGGACGGTTCTTTGTTTAGTCTAACCTCAGTGTGTCTCTTCTTCTCGCTAAGCCTTTGGAGACACTGATCTCAAAGTCTGAATGACCAGCAGCCCATCATTCACTGTCAGCTCAACAGAGGGTCTGCTAATATTACCTCCACAGTCACTGTGACAGACAGGAGGCCGTTTAACAGGTCATCATGGATAAACAAATTAGAAATCCCCCAAAATAAAGTGATCGTTTAAAAGATACCTTAAGTTTTTTAGAGATAATTTAAATGTAGTGGAGATTCTGCACGGTCTAAATCAAATCTTCTTAATTAAGCAAGATCCTGCATTAAGTTTTGATCTTCATATCACATTGAAACTCTGAAACCTCATTGTTTTTTGGCTTTTTCTGATCAATTCAAAACAAGTTTCCATCTGCTTCGATTGTTTAGGAGAACGCTGTGAAGCTCCAGGAGGAACTTGTCAACAATGCATTAACTTTAAGTTGTGGGTGATCTTCTACTTAAAGGCTAAATGCACATCAACTCCCAACATTTCCTTCTTCTTTCATTGTATTGTAACATAAACATACAACACAAAATGGAAATTTGAACAGAAAAAATAATAATGAAATAAGTACAGAAAAAACACAAAAGCAGACCTTAAAAAGCAAATAACTCAAGAAAAATCCTTAAACATCAACAGCGATTGAGCTACCAAACACCCACAAGAGTCCATTCGCCATCCCGCCCCAGCTACACTCTTCATTAAAAACTCAGTTTTTATAACTTATATAATATGCATGGTCTTACGATAGTACTTAACAAATTTGAAATTGATTGGATTAACTTTCCAGGCGGAGTTCGTTAGAGTAAACTGCCTGAAAATAAACAAAATCTCACAAATATGCTCATTTGGTTCAGTTTGTCTGACTTCCAGTTAGTATTGCACCGGGAAACTTTTTGGCAGGGTCAGTTTGCCAGGACCTTCGTCGATTCCCATTATATGAAAAATTTGTCACGATTAATATGTCTACAAAATGTCATGAGTTTTCAAGTGTGGTAAAACACCCAAAAGATGATGAAATTATAGCATTTCAATAGGGTCAGATCCTGATCAGTGGTGTAAGAGACTTTCAAAATGCCGAGCTGCAGTTGGTTGTGTAACAAATCCTCCTACCTCGTTTTCTTTAACCTGCAAAAACTGAATTGCTCAGATGACAATTATTTTTCACATGTCCTAAGAGGAAAAACGGAACGCTTGCAGAAAGCCACAAATATACAGCCTGAACCTTTCGTCATCCATCAGAGCTCTGATTAGCTGATGTCTGATTTCTGGGAGTATCATGCTCTGCCTTCATCGACACAATATTATTTTATTAGCTATTATTTAAAAAAAAAAAGATTTCTCCATTTCATTCACAGAGCAGCAGAGGTCTGTGAATGATCTGGGTGGTCTGAGCTCCATTGTGGGAGCTTCTCTGCTGACTGTCTCCAGACTACTCAGGTAATTTGAGCAACTCTTAATTAATTGTTACAGCATGGCAGTCCCCAGCGTCTTCACTTTCAGATCTCAGCTGGCGTCTGATTTAAAGAAGAGGAATAGTTACTCGGGGTCGGGTACCGGGCTTCTGTCTCTGAGCCACTATTTTCATTCTTCAGCGTCTGGGAAGCCGAATTGCAGCAATAAATGTTCATAGACGGTTTGATGGATTTGTACACCGCAGTCAGGAGCGGGTCGGAGCAGCTGGACGGAGCAGGGGGACGTCAGGCTGAATGTAAAAACAGATGGAGCTGATGATGGAGGATGGATGTCGTATTTATCAAATAGACGCATCATGGCTCCACTTGAGTTAAACTCTCCGGTTTCTCCATCAGTTTACCGGACCCGGCCACAGGGCATTAAAATTACATCAGCCTATTGTGAGAGGAAATTTAGCGAAGAGAATCCATTTTACTGAGTTTTTATTCCGTATTAAATCTTGAAAAGGTCTTTCATTCATGGCAATTTCTCTGAAGACAGGAGAAAAGTCAGTAAGAGTCAGATCAAATATTACTGCACAAACACAATATCGTAATAATTATGTTATAACCCACGCCTTTCACATTTACCAATATTTAACTACTGGAATAAATCGCTGCGTTTGGAGCTAATTTTCATTTTTATTATAGTCTTGTTAAAGCAATTTCTCCGTCATGATGCTAAAAACAATGCCACGCAAATATACGTACAGCAAATACAGACAGTATGTCCCTATATATATTTTTCATAGTGTTATTTATTGATCACTTATGTTTCAGTGCTTGATACTACATATAACAGGCAGAAGTGTATGATTTCTAGCATCATTCAGTGACAACAATTGACAGGATCTGACAAAAACAATTCACTGAACTGCCCACGTTTAGACCCCACCCTGTGGTCATGAGCTGTGGTTGACCAAACGATGAGGTCAAGGATAGAAGAGGCTGAAATGAGCTTCCTTCGTAGATTGGCTGGGTTCATCCTTAGAGATAAGGTCCTGAGCTCAAACATTCAGAGGGAGCTCGGAGTAGAGCTGTTGTTTCCAGATCCAGAATTCAATCGAGGGATTATATATCTCATTCGGGACCACCTCAGGATCCCAGGAATAAGCTGGATAGTGTTGCTGGTAGGAATGATGTCAGGAATATCCTGCTGGAATTTAGATATTTTTCATTTGATTTGTCGGAGACTGCATGATATTATAGTTTACCAAATATGTGATGGAAAATAACACAATCTGAAACTTTCTATTCTGGTAGCATCAGGCTAAGAAGGGTATTGTAAACATCCATCACCCCAGCAACACTCTCCAGCTTACTGGGGCATCCTGAGGTGTTTCCTGGCCAGATGAGATATATAGATCCTCCAGAACTATTTGGGTCTACCCAAGGGTCTCCTCCCAGATGGATGTGCCTGGAAAACATACAAAAGGGGGCGGCATCCTGGAGGCATTCCCATTGAAAGAATCACTACCTTAATGTGTTGGGGAGATTGCATGAGAGCTGAGGACTGTGATGTTGGGGCTTTAGTTCCTAGTAGTCTACCAAGGCAAAGTCGTGTCAGGGGAGGGTCAGACTATGAGCAATTTCAAGACCCCAATAAAGAGGCCCGAAGAAGTTTGACAACTCCCCTGAAAGAGGAAGATCCAGGTACAATTGCGGAACGAGACCTGGGAGCGGGGAACATCGGCAAACTGGTAGAAGAAGCTTCATGAAGCCGCCCCCCTCATCACCTGCAGGGATTGGCATTGGGGTCCGTTGCAAGGCCGTATGGGTATTTTAAGAAACCAAAGCTTTGACAAATGGACAGTCACACATACTATTTAACAAAGGACAAAAGCCACCTCATTCTGGAGAAAGCCGCCGCGAAATATGAGAAAACAACAAGCACAATGAATTAGGGATGGCAACGGCACCAACGTTATCACTGATGTACTACGGTTTTCTGAGTAAGGTCAAAGTGCTGGTGAGCTCTCTGCTGAGAAGTTAATCAGACAACCTTAGCTCTCCTCCCTCACATGGCCATCAGTGGTACCCCTCCTTCGTATCATCACGGTGGTTCATCTACTTATCTGACTAAACTCCGAAGGTAAAATACATGTTTAGCATTTATCGCCATTAACTGTAGGCCTTTTAATAGCATGCATAAAGCTATCTATCATTAGCAATAAAACACTACCACATTGCAGAAAAAATTGTAGTATTCCTCATCTAACATGTAACCTTCCACCTGCAGGTTGACATAATAAATCAGAACAAATTCTAAATCTATCTAGTTAAAGGAACATAATAGGAGTCGTGTGAGAAGATTCCAGCCAAGGACCGCAAAGAACTGCGATATCAAATAAATATAGGAAAATTAATTTTATTCCAACATGTGTTTGGATCTTCATGACCATTAGGCTACCACTGCCTAGGTTGGGGCCCAAATGGACCACCCCTGTCAAAATAACTTCACGGAATGCCACTGTTTATCTAACTGGCGAGGCCCTTCCCCCCTCAATACAAATTCATTCATTCTCTGAAAAACCCATACATATTAGAATTATGTGCCCTTTTAATTTGGTAATTTCATTTTTCTTGTATATTTTTTAAAGATATTACATAATTTAACACTTAACGACTGTGAAGAATGTGACAGCTTTCTGGTGAATTTATTGATTCAGAGGGACTTTGATTAGTCGGACATGCTTACGTATCTATCCAAGAGTGACAATTTAGTGAAGTTAGACAGATTTTGCAGATGGCGATGTGGCTCTGATCCTTTCCTGACTATGGGCATTTAAGCATAGCTGGTGTTTTTCTTTAATAAAGTCGGCGGGATCGACCCATCCTGTTGCTGAGACCAGTTAAAGATCTTAAGCTGGGTGTGTCTGTTCTGCCCCCAGTGGGCTTAAACGTATATCACACTGGCAGTTGGCTGTTTGCTTTCAAACCCCTCTCCTCCTCTCTCCCTGCCCTCAGCCGGACTTGCAACTGATCCCCTTATCGTTTCTACCTCCAGTCAGGAGGATGGCGTTAGGTTTATAAACAGCCCCACACTGGCCAATAATCTCTTTGATCCCTAAAGAGCGCCTATCCGATGGAGGTACCGATCACCCACCCTCTGCCAGGTCCATGGCAAACATGGGAAAATGTTATCTGTGATTTGATTTGAGCATCTAGTTCATTCAAGTTCTTTCATTGTGTTTGTTAATATCGGGCGACAGGTAGGTTCTCTTTTTAAAACAAAGAGCAGAGGAAAAGCATAGAAGATACCCTAACCTATTTATAAATACGTTATTAATTAGGTTTTAAACACTATTAGTCATTAATTAAATGTATATATATTTATAAACCACTTGTCACATAGTTCTCAGTAATCAGGATCGATGGAGGTGGACATAAACAGTTCTGAAGCTACTTTCACTTCCTCCTCAACGTCTTACTGACAACCGGATGTGTGACGTTTGAAAAATCTCAATGCTCATAAGAATTTGTATCACAACATTACGTGAATTTTTCACATGCGATACATTTTTGTCACTCAAGTGAATGAGGAGAATGATGTGAGTTGTTGCGTTGCTCGTCGCAAATTCACGTCTATTTGCAACAGTCTCATGGCTTTGTTGCTTATTTTGAAATCACATCATGTTCCGTTTGAATGCATCATAAGAGCACAATCATACCAGAGCTTGTTTTAATTGAACCAATCTTGCCAAGTGTGAACCCTTCTTAAATCTAGAACATTTTTAGCCAAAGACACAAATGCCCTCACAACTGGAAGTAGTCAAGGTGTGCTGATGTGGTTAGACCATAACCGCTATCAGAGGTGAATGAGTGCATTTTTGGCATGAAATCAAAATGCAGATATTTATTTCCACCATTTCCCTCGGTTATCAGTGATGACTGAAGTAAACATAGCTGTGTTTTTATACTATAATATATGTCTAAAGACTAAACGCCAACGTTTCAGGGTGTGTAATGAAGTAATTATTACATCTTTATTACATGATAAGAGCTTAAAAGTGTAGAGAATTTGTCCTAATACGACATTTTAAACAATTTCTGTGTTTATACAGCACAAGATATATCATTGCCGCTTTTAACAGTTATTAACCATTCATTAAATGGTATTAAACTGGTTTTAACTGACTTTAACTGTTCTGATGGGGTCTTGACTGGCGTGTGTGCAGCCAGGAGTCATAGTGCCAGAGGTCACACGGCGGGGGATAAGATGCAGAAATATGCAGCGATTGCGAGGAGGGCTAGTCAGGGTGTGAAGACTGTGAAGTATCCTGCTGACCCCAGTGACTCCTTTGATCACTGGACCTCGGTGACAGTCCACCATTCCGTGCCAAATTGCCACGTCGCTACGCAGCAGACCATCTATCAATCTTAGCTTCCCCCTCAAAGAAACAACATTTATCTGCTGCGGATTTGAGATACAGCAAGACAAAATACAGGCAACGCATTTGATCCATGATTTGATCCAATCAGACATTAAGTCCTCTAATAATCTGATTATTGAGAAATCTACACCAAACTTAACCCAAGAGCAAGTATTTGCTGCTGTCTTTTATAGTATTAATGGCTTATCTCTGGGTTTTCGATGTTAACGGGCAAATTTCTTACATTTCATGGACTAAACATTCAAAAAATTAAATTTTTTTTACAGATATTCTGGGGAAAAATATGTATATATCTAGATATAGTTATATATATATAGATATAGTTAGATATCTATCTATATCTATATATATGGATATATATAGTTTTATATGTATGTTATATACAACTGACAAATAAATGTGAAGAGTGGCATATCAATAAAAATGAGGGCGATGAAGTACATAGCAAGATATTTTATTAGACTATCACAAAATGCTAGTTTGTGTCTATTATATCGGCTGAATTCACACGCGTAGGGCATCCCGAAAATTTGTACTGGGGTTCAGACTTTGCAACAAAATGTGGTTGAGTTTAATTTACCACAGTAACAGACGGAGGCAATACATGGATAGTAAAAGCAGCAAAAACAACAAATCTATACTCTCTGGTAAAGATGTAGAGTGTAACATTAGGTGGCATCTATATGTGGAGTTCCAGATTGACGGTATTTTGTTGTTTTTCTCTTTAAAACTATAAGTTAAAGCTTATATGTACTTTCCTTTAATAGAAGTCAGTTTTGTAGCCGGTCAAAATATGCATGACCTAAATACTGGCCCCTCCTCTAAAATCAAATACGGGATTGTCTGCGTAGGGCTCCATGGCAGCCATGTTTGGTGTCTGGACATCTTTCATTCAGCGTGAGAAAAATGCTTCCGAAATCAAGCAGCCTGAAGAAGTGGAAAATGTCTGTGTGTGTTTATGTGATGGTCAAATTTAAACTCATACATATCTCATTGGTACAATTTTCCTGTTAATTTGCTGCTGTCTGTGTGAAGACAGATGTTCTACTTCATGGTCCAATAAATTTGCCCACACGATCCGCTTAAAAAGCATTCACAGTCGCGCTCTTCGCATTTTACAGTAGAAAATAAATTTGGTTCATACCACACTTAAGCAGATCAGTCATAACATTCTAAACACTGCCAGGTGAAGTCACACTACCTTTGACTTTCTCACTACCATGGTACCTGTCAGTGGGGGGGATATATTAGGCAGCAAGCTGATGAAGTTAATATCAAGAACTGAGTCACTTTGACAAGGAATGAATTGTGATGTCTAAATGACTAGGCTAGATTATCTTCGGAACAGCAAGTCTGGTCGGTAGTACCTTGTCTGCAGTGGTTGGTAAACACCAAAGTTCTTTAAGGAAGTACAATCAGTGAACCAATTTTGGGGTCCAGTACAGTATAGAAGATGTACTGTTCCACAAATTGTTAAAAAAAACAATATAATACTGGTTCCGATAAAAACGTGTGAGATAACAGTGACATCACAACTTGGCATCACGACTACACTAAACTGGTCAGAGAGTCCATGTTGACCCCTTTCAACTGCCAAAAGCGCCAAATCATCAGCTTCAGAACTGGACAACAGGGCAATTGCAGAAGGTCGCCCGGTCTGATAAATCATTTTCTCCCTTACATCATAAGGACATTGGTTTGGTCACTTACCCGGGGAGATGATTGCTCCAGGATGCATGATTGGAAGGAGGCGAGGAAGGCCGACCAGTGTGATGCTTTGGTTAATGTTCTGCTGGGAAACATTGGGTCCTACCATTTATTTGGATGTTACTTTGACACCTTTTATTGAAACATTGATGCAGATCTTCATGGAAATGGTATTCCCTTATGACAGTGCCCTCAAAGGAACACAGCAACATCTTTAAGAAGTTGACTTCGCTCCTTATTCTCTAGATCTCAATCCAATGCAGCGTCAGTGGGATGTGCTGGACAAACAACTTTGAATGGATGCTCACCTCTTGCTACTGGTGGCAGCTGGATAGCTCAGTGGGTTACACCAATGACTTTGGTGCAGGAGATTGGGATTTTAATCCAGTCAAAAGAAGCATTAGGAGAAAATTTAGTGTGAACCCTGAGGCAAGGTGCCAGCCCTCTAGTCCCAAGCACAGATAAATGGGAAGGTTGTGTCAGGAGGGCATCCGACTTAAAAAACCATTAATGTATAATACCTGGAACGAGACGCTCCGTTGTAGCGATCCCTGGAAAAGGGAATGACCCGAAAGAAGTTGCTTGCTTGTACCTTCAGAAATATGAAGTCTTGCTTCAACAATGATGAATTTTAATAGTAATGCTGGAGCGTTTGAGACACATTTTTGCTGTTTCCAATGACTTAAGTTGTGGACGGCACAAATACAACAACTCTATTCTGTCCCCTTTTGTGTTGCCCCTCTGGGATTACAACAAATGCAATTCCATTAAAATGCAGCTTGTCACGGATCAGTCAGAGTCGAACCGACCAGAGTCATCTTGCCCATTTTGCAGTCTTTTGTTGTCTTCTCTCAAACAAAGCTTGCCTCCTGATAATGGACCACCACCAACACACATGTCCATCTTGTGCACGTAGAGAGTGCGTTTTAAACAGTGAGGGAGAAGGTTGGTAGAAAGATGTCAGTCTGGTAGTAACTGCGCAGTACAGTGTTCAGTGAGTCAGTTAATAAATGCTCAACCTTTCAAGACATAGCAAAGTCTCATCTGTTGTTTCCCAACTGTAGGAAAAGTGAAGGGGGTTAGCACCACAGCCCCGGGAACAACCCCGCCTACATTTAAGAGGACTGTCTGCGGTGGAACCACAAAGATCTGGGGTTTACCGTCCTAATGTATGACAAGCTGAACTGGTGGAAACATGGCAGTGAGATCAGAGTGGTTCAGACAGGCAGAGGCGGTTACATCACAGCAGAACCGTGCTTCTTAGGGTGCGTTCAGACTTTTCTGGTTCTCGTGGTCCGCACCAAAGCAGATATTTCTGACAGAAATATATATTTGACAGAAATACATTTTCAGTCCCGGTTCATTCAGCGTTCAGATTGACTTTCTTTTAAAAATAAAGCAATTGATACAAAGTAGAAGACACGTGGATAAAGTTGCAACCTGGCTTTACAGCTTTTATGATGAATAATAATCTTAATTTATAGAGCACTTTTCAAAATGTTAGACGGCTTCACAAGGGCAGGAAATTTAAACACAACTAATACAATCTAAGTATAAATAAATTTTTAGGATATTAAATGCGACAATGTAAATGCACATATATTTTTAAATATACTATATACATATTTAATAGATATGAAATAGATCAAATTTCACCCTGATGATATGATTTGCTTCTTCTTTGACCCTGGAGACCCAGTGTGTTTCTCATCGGTAGTTTTATCTGTAATATTTGCCTGAATGTCATAGGAATAAAAACCTGACTCTTTGGGGAACAAAACATAAGTTTCCGTTCGCTATTTCACTCTGTTATTAACCATGACTGAAGTTAATGCAACTGCAACGTTGTATTTATTGAGTCACAAATACATCTGAAAATAAAAAAAGACCACATCTGAGTTCACGGCATTATCCAAAGGTATACACAGACACACAACACTGATAAGCTTCTGCATCACAAAAGTCTTGCAAACTTCGATTGAGGTGAATGACGCTAATAACCCAAAGTTGCATTATTTGCTTAAGATAATTTATATGGTTTAAAATTCTCCCCTTGTGTGAGGTTGGCGAATGACGCACCTTTTGTGTTGGCAGGATCAAATTCCTGACTACATGCATCTACTCGCAGCTCTGCAATGATATATTGTGTGTAAGAACGCAGCTCAAAATATTATTATGATTATAAAGTACTTGCGTCAATGCCACCTGAGATCATCCAATAAGCTTCCTCCACTTCCAGATCACTGGACATTCTAATGTGTTGCCTTTGGAGAATCTCCACAGCGACAGACTTAAGCATCACAGCAATACGTGAAATTGTATTAAGGCATTACTCGCATCACTTGCATCGCCTGGAGAAAGTACTTGTATCTTTTTATGGATTCAGCAATGTGTTGGTTTTTAACACCACACCTCTCGTAGCTGTTCCGGTGGTACATGCTGTAATTTTTGATCAGAATCAGAAATAGTTTATTGATCCCTGGGTGAAATTTTTTAGCTACAGATTCTCCATTTAAAAAAAAATGCTAGTGTGGAGAAGAGATTACAAAAGAAAATATGAAAACAATATTTACAACAATATGTGTGTAACAATAGAGGAATGTAAGAATGTATTATAATAATTTTAAATGACAGGCCTAACATTATACTATTACAATATTAGTGCAAACAGACGTGCATATGAAAAAAAAGAGTCCAATCTGCATTTTAAAGTGCAGCAGGAAATGAATTGATAATAGTGGATAAGAATTATAGCTATATATAATATATAAGAACTGTACTGGATTGGGCCCCGAGGTAAAAACTGCCTGGAATGCCAGATCAGTAGTACAGCTCTGTCAATAACCTATCAAAGCCCAAAGTTCTACTAGTTGAAAGTATTTCTCAGAGATCGAATGAATGCTGACAAATGAATTAATACAATAAAAGTGTTTCATTACGATGTTATTGTCCTGTTGCTCAATGTCATGTCTAGCATTACTAAAATTTAATTCGCCAGCTGTTTAAGATATCATGCAGAAACTCTTGGAACTAAGCATTTAATCCCCCATCCAGCGTTTTATTAACAATCTGACAAACAGAATATCAGAAAAAAGCTGAATTTCACACCCAATTATCACCCATCCAGACTCAAAGGCTCATTGAATATTTATATCCCATTTCTTAAGTCCCCATAGAAAGTTTATTACTCCCATTCTGCATGGGTGTAAAGACAAAATGCTCTGGCAAACTACCAAGTAATTCTGGGAATCTGCAGGGTGTATAAATCAAAGTTAATCAGTCACCTGAGCAGGTATGATCTCTGACTAGTATGTTTTTGTTTGACAAAAGAAAGATGAAGTAGCAGAACCAACATATTTTTAGTGTTTGACTGCAGGGCCCTTGGGAGGAATGTGTCTGCTACTAAAGCGTCACCTCTCACAGAAAGCGTATTACGTTACATACAAACATGTCATTTGCGGGACACTCGGGTGGAAATGTCTCCCCAGGGAGCAATCAGACTGACTCCAGCTTTTTAAAAAGGCTCCTCTCTCCACCACCCCTCATTTTTCAGACTCTTGGAAGGAGTGGAAATCCTAGCTGGTAGTATTTGCCCTCCCCACACAAATCGCTTACATTGATTAGAAAATCAGTTAACATTGTCTGTTGTGAACCTTGCTTTGTAATTCAACTCCAGCGAAGATAAATCAGATCACCCGGCTGCAAATAAAACCCAAACTTTTTAAAGTTTAATTAAAAAGTAATAAATTTGTTGAAGTTTTTATAACATAAATCTAGAAATTCAAGTCCTGCATCCATCCACACAAGGAAATGCTGAAATAGCACAACCTTTGAATTTAATGCAATTACTAGAAGTGAATTTGAAGTTGCACTTAATTTCTTTGACCATCCAAAACATTTCATGCATCATTTCATTAACCATTACCGTAAAAACATAAGAAAGAAACTTGAACTCTTCCATCTTTCATGTACTTCAGAATTACTAAACATCCACTAATTGCATTATTTAACAACTGCATTGGACTATTGGACCTGGTTGTAACCCATTCAAACATGTGGAGAACATGCAAACTCCACATTAAAAGAGCAGAAGTGAAGTGAAACCAGCTACCCCCTCCACCATCGTGCAGCACCTAAAAATATTGTGTAACATAATACTCATTGACTGTCCAAAAACAAAGTAGACATTCGTATTACTTGTTGATTTGTGTACTTAAATAATGCAAAATGCTTCCAACAGTGTAATTTTATTCAAGCGTTTCATTTCCTTTTGTGTTTGCACAACTTCCAGAGAGTGTCAGACAGGATAGAGAACAGATCTCACACGCAACTGAAGTAAAGTATCATTAATAGTATTTGGTTTACAATGAAGATGGCAATTCCCTTGATCCAACCCTATATCATTATTTGTTTTAATATTTTTATACACTGATCAGCCATCAGGACCGGAATTTACTTTTTCAGCAGCTTTTGCTGATTCCTCAGTAGTTCTTCTGAGGAATCAGAAAAGGCAGGCCAGCCTTGACTCCCAGTATTCATCCAAGAACCCCCCTGTCAGTTCACAAGCTGTTCTTTCTTGACCACTTTCGTAGGTTCTTGCTCTGATCCCGTCATCTCAGAAACTTACATCTGCTCATTTTTCCTGCCTCCAACTTATGGACAAAATGTTATCTTGCTTATAGTTATTCCTTACTTTATCTGTCAGTGGTTATAATGTCATGGTTATCGGCGTAAATATACAGTAGATTTTAAAATGTTGTCTTCAAATTAAATGAATACAAAATGACATGAAGACCTACTTCTTATAATATTTTGAATTGCAGACGCAACAAATAAGTTGGTCATTTATTTTTCTTCTACTTGAATGTTTTTCCTTTTCCATTAAGCATAAAATGCATTTAAAGATAAGTAGAAAAGACAAGATTCAGGCATAGGTGAAAGTGAAAGATTTAAAACTACTTCAACACCCTACTACTTCAACACCCTAAAACTACTTGTTGAAGTAGTTGTTGAACTATGTTGCTATGTTGTTGAGCTGGTCCACGCGTTCGTCACCTCCAGACTGGATTACTGTAACGCACTTCTCATTGGGATCCCTGATAAATGTCTTCAAAGACTACAGTATGTTCAAAACAGTGCTGCAAGGATCCTGATGAGAGTTCGTAAACACGAACACATTACCCCCGTTCTTCATAAGATCTCCCTCCTCACTCACCAGTGCATCCATGGCAATGAACCCCCCTACCTAAAAGAACTACTCACCCTACTGACCTCAACACGATCCCTCCGTTCTACCCACTCATACCGCCTCCTCCTTCGCTGGACTAAGCTCAGCACCATGGGTGATCGGGCCTTCTGTTCTGCTGCCCCTCTTCTGTGGAATGCCCTCCCTGACTATCTGAGGGCTCCACAGACAACTGACACATTTAAAAAAGGATTTAAAACTTTCCTTTTTAGCAGAACCTTTAACTTTAATTAAAATTGCTGCTTTTGTCATGTTTTTATATAGTTATTTTATTTTTTATTGATGCATTTATCTGCTTTTACTTCTTAGCACTTTGAGATTTTATCCAAATATAAAGCGCATTATAAATTATATGTATTATTATTATTATTATTATTGTTACTCTTGACTTTCCTCATCAGCATGATTCTGTTTCACCATAGAAAGATCGAAAACTAGCGGTTATAATGTTATGACTGACGGATGTATTTGCATCTGCATGTACCAAACCATTAAACGTCATACAGTATATAAATATAGCATCTGTCCGTCTGTTATCAGTTTTCGTCCAATGCCTACCTTGAAAACTGCTGAATATTTTCTTCATGAAACTGCAGACAAACTTACTTCTGGCCCACAAACATCGGGCCAAGGATGTAGTCATAATGCCTTTATTGATCTGGATCCTTATCAATTGAATTAATGTCATTAAATGTTGCTGCAGATACGGAGAAAGGGGCCAACCAAGCCATGACGGGGTCATACCTCGTGGTTAAGTGCTGGTCCCTAGCCCAGATAAAGGAGGTTTTGCGACGAGTAGGTCATCTGTTACAAAACCTATGCAAAATCAATATGCAAAACACCCAACTTATATCCAAACCGGTCCATGACCTGATTAACAATAACAATCACCTGATTGGTAACCAGCAGGCTGCTGGCAGAAACTATGGTACTGTTGGTTGAAGAAAAAAAGCAGAGAGATGAGGAACGGCAGGAATGTGGAGGTGAAAGTAGGAGAATTAAATGTTGGTACCATGACCGGTAAAAGGAGCGAGCTAGCTGATCTTTATGAGGAAGATGGAAACGGATGATCCTCTGTGGCGAACCCTCAGGGGAACAGCCGAAAGAAGAAGATAGAAAATGGATGAAGGGGCCAACTACTTTGCATGACAGGGTGGTGCAGCATGGGCATAGAAATACTGTAGGGCTTGTTGTTTGGACTTTTTGGAGTTAAATCGAAAGCCATTCTAGTTTACAATGGTATAATGAAATAGAATTTTTTTTCTGTAGCAAAATGCTAGATTTTTAATAAAAACATTGATAGAAGACTTAACTCGAGGTTGTAGTATTTATAATAATAATAATAATACATTTATTTATAATGCACTTTACATTTGGATCAAATCTCAAAGTGCATATATCTACCCCGTGGTGGTCATAGGTGGTATTTTGCAGCCAAAGTTCCTCTCTGAGGTCAAATTACCATTTTTTGGCACATTATGGGTGCATTTGCTATCGGACTAAAGGAGAGTCCTCCGGGTCCTATCCCCCTAAAACTGCGTATAATAATAAGTACTTTGTGGTATTTCTATCAAATTTAATGCAGTAGTTATCAAAGAGCTTAATCAATTCTTTTCTTTCAGTGTTACTGTTAAATAATGATATTATAGCATTTTTTTATTTAAAAAAAAAATCGGGCGAGTATAGAAATGTTGGTATTTTTGTGTTTAATCGTATTAATTGGCAGCTAGTTATGCAAATATTTCTGATGGGTTCTGGAGCTATTTGAAGTTTGTTTTGGGTTCGTGATTCGGGCGAAGCATTACTTGAAATAAACAATGAGCAGAACAGGTTTACTGTTGCGATCAGAGCAAATCATCTTCCTGGAGGAACTGTAAATATTTATTTCTTATAATAATGTTAATTATTTCAATTCCAAGAAAAGTTGACTTTTCGTCAATCGGTCTGGCTCTAATAACAAACATCAAAAATATGAAGTGGTATAAGTGGTAACTGCTGTAAAAACAAATAAAAGTTTGGATAGAACTCATTTCTTCAGTCATCTGTTCCCAACATGTTTAATATAAACGTACATGGAAGAAATCAAAGTCAATCTGTTAAATGCTGTACAATAAACTTCCCTTTGATTTCTCATCTCAGCAACATCATCCATGAACGGCGTTTTCTTTTAATGAGATTTATTTATAGTGTATTACCCTGACCAGAATAAAACAATAGACTTGCTTGAGTAGAGTTGGTTGCATAGACAGTGAAGGCACCATTTTTCTCCATTGGTTGGATGAGGTGTCAGACGTTATATGAAATCTATTAGCCGAAGACCTGAACCCGGTCCAGCCTTTGGTCTCCAGGACCTTAATGGCCATCTGCTCAGTAGGACCGAAGATGTCTACGTCTGAAACCTGAACATTTACAAACTTGGCACCGGCAACAAAGCAGCCATTCCTCTGGCAACCAGCGCCGGTCATTAAGCGTAATTTGTCTGGTATCCTTGTGTTGAAATTGCACAAAGGAGAGTGAGTAAAGCCAGCGTGAGGTTGTCTTCTGAGATGTTATGTGGAGGGTGGTGGGGGCCTCAAGCTGGGCGGTGGTGGTGGGGGAGTAGACAGCGACAGAGAGGCTAGCTGGAAGAGCTCCCACAGGACTGCTTGGGGACAGCAGCAACCCGAGAGGGTTTCCCCCCACCACCACCTCCTCCTCCTTTCCCCTCCAAATCCCAACTAGAACCAAACCACAACACCACCAGCCCCTCCCTGCAGCCATGTGTCTGACAGTTAAAACAACAGCCCCTGTCGACAGTCAGGCTCCATCTCCCATCACCCCTACTGGATTTACGCTCGTTTCTCAGCTTCCACCACCCTCAACTACACCCTATCCTCTGTTTTCTGCTCCATTCACTCCTGAGAAGGAGGCTTCCTGACTTCTTCTCCACTGCCTCTGTTGTAAACAGCTTTTACAGCCATAGGTTTCATTTAAATTTAAAAATCAGAGAGATGAAGTGCCTGCAGCTCAGAAATTCTGAGGCTACCATTTATATTGCCTGTGATGATGATTTTGTACCATCTGATCAAATCTTGGTATTAAGCACATTGACACAAAGACAATGAACTTGCAGAGGCATAAGGCTCATTTATAGTCCATCTAAATGACAGCAATGCCTCTACAAGACCACAGTGATGAGCAAAAGCCCACTGAGGGAAGGGTTTCTACTTTTTTCCCTTCAATTTTGTAGAACCAGTTATCAACGCCAAGAGTCAGCACAACAAGACAGCACAACTGCTGTTTACATAAAAAATAAATGAGCATTTCCTTAAACTAATTACAGCCCTGATGCTGACTTCTTACATATAATTCAATATTTCAAAATCGTTTGAGTTTCCTACAGAAACCTTCTTTAATCATTGTTAAAGCAATATTTCAGTGTGGTGGTGTCACCATCTGCGCTATATCAATGAAATCATAAAAATTGTCTGGCCCTGAAAAAAATATAAAAATGCATTAAAATTGATGTTATTGCTAATAATTAATGTATCTCACACTGTGTTGATGAAAAATAACCTATTTAGTATGTGGAGACTAACGTTTTGAATTAATTTATTGAGTATCCTGAAATTAAAATTGCTATTTAATATTTATGACCTGGATTGATGCTGGTTTGAAAAAATTAACACAATGAAAGTGGAAGATGATTTTATAATTTAGTTTATAGCAGCTTTAAGATGACATTTTTTTCATTAAAGAGGATCTGAGTAAAGTGTAATGAAGTGAAGCTCAAGGTTTAAAAAAGTGAAAAAAATGAAAACTTCCCGGTTACACTCCTTTTTCTGGATCCTCTCCAAAATTTTATGGGTTCTGCCTTGCTAGATATTCAATGTTTCCACTAAGATCCACCTCCTCAATGCCATTGACAAACAGTTCTGTAGATTAAGTTAAGTCCTGATCCAATTTTCAGCAAAACCTTTATGATTAACATTGATCCAATTTAATTGGTTCCATTTATAGCACAACTCTTCCACCAAATTTTATGAGAATGCTGAATGAACATTACAGTGGAGCGTCCATTTATCAGAATCCACTCCAAAATGTAATAAGTTCCCTCCTCATTACAAACCCAACAACCCTAAAAAGTTGAATATCAATCTGTGTGTGGTAGTTGATGCGTGATTGATATGAATGGTTGGAATAAAAAAACAAACATTATACTGCCAAGTTAAAATGAAGAAAAAAAAACCCAGATTCCTTCCCTTTATCCCTTTATCTGGATCCGATCTAAAATACGATTGGTTCTTTGTTGCTAGATTTCCAATGATTCCTCCAAATTGAAGGTAAATCTTTTGTGTTCTCCAGTTTGAATTCAAACAAACAAACCTTGCTGAAGGCATTACCTCATCAGTCCAGGATCCGGTTTAACTCACCAAGGAATCTTTAAATCCTTACCTCCTTCTTGTTTATACCCCGCCCACTCCGATTCAGATCCGTTTAGGTAATTCCAAAATATATGTTTTCTGCAGAACATGTGTATGTTAGTGTTAAATATTTGCCTGTTGAAAGTCTGACCTACAGCTTCACTTTGGTTCAAAACTGACTGAGTGGGAGTCTGTGTCTCCACTGTGTGTATTTGTGAGTTTCTGACGATGTTTGAGAAGCCTATGATCTAACCCGGCCGAGCTCCTGATGAATACCAGAACACAGATCCTTTACTGCTTTAGTGTCACGTTTTATGATGAAAGGGAAAAAAGAGGGAGAAAAAATGTTTCCCTCTGCCAAAAGTGGTCTGAGATCCTGTCTGTCTCCACGTCTGTTTGAATTCGCAGCAACAACACTGTCACATGTCAGGCTGGTGCGAGAGGTCGAGTCGGGTGTGAATTAGAGGAGGTGTGAGAATCTTACAGAGCCAATAAAGTGATTATAGGTTCCTTCCTATCAGGCCCACAGAGATGCTTGACTGTTCAATTCCACAGCAATTGATGGGTAAAGTAACACTTGGGTTCCATTTCACACTCGTTGACTTTGAATAGACGGTCTAATAATACTCCCTTCCTCATTAATTCAGTCACTCTGGTTAATTTTTCTGCTACTAATGATTGTTTTTTGTTATACGGTGCTGTGAAAAAGCTCTGGACCTCTGATTTCTTCTACTTTTGGGAGTGTTTCGAACTCGGTTGATTTTATTTAATGAGGCATAATTAGTTCCCTAATGCGTAAATCATCTCCCAGAACATAACATCCGGATGCTGTACTTTCAGTAGCAGGGTAGCAACAACTTAACAACTTCAATGCAGCAACAACTGCAACTAAACAATTCTGATGACAAGATCAGTCTCGGACATCACCATGGTGGAATTTTGGCCCACTACTCTTTGCAGAAGCTCTTTAATGCGGCCACCAATATTGGAGGGTTTGTCTTTTCATTGCAGCTCTGGGTTGAGGTCCAGACTTTGACTAGATCACTCCAGAACTTTAATTCCTTGTGAGCCATTCACAATTGATTATTTCAATTTTTTTTTGCTACTTTATACTTCTGCTGCACTACCTCTCAGAAGGAAATAATGTACTTTCTACTCCACTACATTTGTCTACATTCTGTCTGAGAGAAGCGTAGCAGCAAGAGTGAAGGGACAGATTGATAAGGTATGGTGGTGCAAGCAGCTCTGCTGGATCGTTTAGAGACGGTGGCACCGACCAAAAAACAAGAGGTAGAGCTGGAGGATGTAAAGATTTCCTTTGAGAGTGACGAGGAAGGATGGAATTAGAAATAAACACTTCAGTTTTTTTTGGGAAAAAGTAAGGGAGGCCAGGTTGAAATAGGTTGGTCACGTAGGATGCTGGAGTAGGAGCTGCCAAGCAGGAGAAAAGAAAGAGGACCAAAGGGATTTCTGGGTGTGGTGAAAGAGAACATGCAGTTGGTTGTTGAAACGCAGGGAAATGCATAGGACAGTGCAAGATGCAAGCAGCTGATCTTCTGTGGCGGTCGCCAGAGGGAACGGCCGAAAGAATACTCAAGTAAAAGATCTGAATACTTCATCCATCATGATACCTGAGGCAAACTTCCATTCCGAGTACATGCGAATGGACTCCTTGCTACATATTTGGTTTTTAAGAAGCTAGTTTTCCTGAAATTTTGTAAGATGTAATTCTTACTTGACGTAGAGCAGCGATTCAGCGTACGGTTTCATATGAAGTCATACTCGTTGATCAAACCCCAGCTGATAAAAGAGATGGTCTACCTGCCTGCTAGGTCGTCTGACACACTGAAGCCACGTGGGACGCGCTGACAGCATTACCCTGCTGTCGGCCTCACCCAGCTGACGGCCTCACAACCCCCCTCCCTTCCACTAGCTTGATCTTCTGCGGCTGCCGGAGCTATGGAGGTGAGCTGAGAAGCGCCTGGGTGGCAGGGCAACACACGGGGCCTCCCTGGCTGGCGCCTGTAATTTTACCTTCCCATTCATCAGCCAGAGATATTAATAATAACAGCACATCTGGATTCACTTTACTGTCTGGTGTTAACCCTTTCCACTGCAACACTGACTGCTACTGCAGTGACTAGCCAGACCCCAAACCCCCCAACACTCCGACCCAAAGCCTCATTCCTCTTGCTGTCAGTCTTCATTTCTCTGTCTCATCTACTAGAGCCAGCTCCCCTGAAGAACTCTGTGGACTCACACAGACCAGTCAGGAGAAATTAAAATATAAAGTACATTTAGGTTCATAAATTAAAACATCTTCCATAATCTTTATGGTTACATATATTATACGTTACTAGCTTTACACTAAATTTGCACATATATACGTCACAGACTTCTCTGGAATAACCTACAGCATACACATGTGAATATGCAGGGAAAGGCTCTTCAGCACATTTCTTGGCAACACTTTTGTTGCACATTGCTGAGATGTTGACTCTATTGCCTCTTTTCGGGGCTGCTGCTGGAATCAGTTTGGAATTGGTTTCATTGATTGAATATTTTTGGATTGCAACTGGCTGGAAAGAGACTAGAGATACATTACTACATCTTTATGTCACTGTGGCACTGCATCCATGTGATTGTGTCCCAGAAACACTAGGGGCTGTGTCATTACATCATCAGACATTGATTCATCTACGAGAAGGGTCAGAAGTACATCAGTCACAAAACTAGGGTAAAGGATGTTACAAATTGCCTTAAATAAAAAGCAGGAAAAGTGAAGCAAAAGGTGTACTGGGCGGTCATCTGCTGGGTCATTGAATACATCGGGATATTTGGAAAGAGGTTTTTTTTTATTTAATATTTCTCTTTTTTATATAAATTTATATCTTGATTGGAATATGACTGATTTGTGCTTGTAGTGCTCTGTTTCAACCAAAGTTTGCACAAATATGGAAAAAAAGAACGAAGTACGGCCCAATCTTTATCCAGATGTGCTTAATGTTAACCATAAATGAGATTCTGCCCCCATAGTGCTTTGTTGTAGTTCAGTTATTTTCATGAACACTTTGTTACACTTTGGTTTGTTACAATTATTCCACCACCAAACACCAACATAACGGTTCTTGTTTCTAAACTAGCAAGGTTTTGGTTCCACTCTGGCACCATTTTTCCTGGCTGAGATCCTGTTATTTGACCAGTGTCTACTTTGGACCTGGTTCCAAAGTAGAAACTGGCACCAAACCAGCCCTGGAACTGCCTTGGTGGAAAAAGTGTCTCCGACAAACATCCTTCCACCTTCTTTACTCTCATTTGCCTCCAAGTGCTTATTTGTAAGTATTAACTAACTTTGTCTATAATTGTCACTCACACCAAGACTACCAACATAATCGGGAAAGTGTCTTACAGTTGCATGACAAATAGTCCAACTTTGGGACTAGAATGCATTTGTAAGCTCTAGAACCATGCTCATCTTTGAAATAGAATGGAACTCAACAGAGCGACCAAGTCTCCATGGCAATTAATTTAAGACTTCAAATCAATCAAACTGCACTTCAGCACAAAAAAGAACCAGCCTCAAAACCCGTAGGGAAAATTTAATCAGTACATTTATCCGAGTCACGCAAAAGGACGCGAGTGAAATTATGACCTCCATGGTGGAGGTAAAAAACATTGCTGTAGCTATTATACAAGACTTTATTTGGTGAACACCAGCATATCTGAAACATCCCAGTTTCGTTAATACAGCAGAATTTAAGGATGCCGTCTTGATGCCTTGCAGCATTCTTTGAAGTTTCTACAATTATCCTTGGTTATTGTAGCGTTAAAGGACAAGTGGAAAACACATAGGCTGCAAATATTCTCTTACACCGTCATCTAAATCCACTTTGAAAATAAAATTACCTATACCTCATATCAAGGATAGAGTGCGGTTATGCAGCTGAAGTCGGACGGGTCGGGCTGGGCACGGACATACAAAAGAGAAGACCTGCCCGATTCGGGCTGTACTCACCTACTAGTGACTTTGACTTGGGTCGGGTTCAGATAGATATTTAGAAATTTTGTTAAGGTTCAAGTCGGGCTCATTCACATCAGGGAAAGCCACTGATGCCAATTTGACATTATGCTTTCAAGATATCTGAGTGGAAATTCAGTGTATGGACAAACAAAAAATGGTTCTACTGTCTGCGTCTCTGTGTTGGCTTGTAAGTTTTCAGATTTGGAGGCTGCTTTTTACGGCAAAGCTCAATGAGTACCCGTATGTAGTACAGGCTATTTGTTATAATTCATGCAATAAACCATTAACCATGGAGGACATCAAGCCAAACTTAACTTCGAAAAAGTTTAAAACTAACCAATGAAGAGAAATTGTTTGGAGACATTTCGATTTAGTTAGTAGCAGGCTGTTACTGGTAAGTAAAAACTGAATGTACAGTGTCGGACTAATGTCGGACGAAGAAACATACCACATTCAGGCCGGGCTCGGTCACTGGACAGAAAAATTCGGCCTGAGCCATGCTCTAATCAAAAGCAACCTCTATGAAATTTAGTAGAACTATGTTGAGAACTTTGAAATATCTAGAAAGCAAACTGACAAAAATTGTGATAAACCAGAACCTGGTTGATGGACGCAATGATAAATTAAATCTAGAGAATACTTCAAAGAGAGTGCGTGTTGTTGTAACTTTCCAAAAGCGTAAATCCAAAATTGCCGCTTAAACAGGAGTCTGAATTTGAGGCTGTGTACAGGATATATCTTTCTCCTTCAAGCTTGTTTACCATTGACAACAACGCATATCTACACTGGCATTTCCTGTGTGTTGAGCCCTGATTCCATTTAGGTTAATTTAGGTTAGATGCTGAGTGAGTTAAAAACATCATGGAATGATTTTGTGTGTGATATAAAAAGAGACTTAGAAGAGTGGAAACCTCTCCAGTGCAGCCCAGTTTCTCTATTATCACATGCTACAAAGACACAAAAGCTACACATAAAGGACATCAGAGTCACACGTCACAAAGACGTGAAATCTATAACTGTTACTCAGGAGGTACAGTGGTCGTGTACTTGTCGGATACCGAACCTCTGCAGTCTACGAGTTGAATTGTCCTTGAGCAAGATCCTGAACGACACTATGATTGGTGTGTGAACAGTTATAGAGATTCTATGCTTGTTCGTGTATTTAAGCTTGTTGAGTGGCGAAGCAGATTAGAAAAGACACTATATACAGTTTGTACAATTCCTTGACTATCGAGGTCACATGTTATTTTCCTCGGAACGCCATAATTTAAGTCATTTTTTGCAATGTTAGATAAATTGTGAAAAATATAATAGCTTGTTTTGTTTTACACAGCCCCAATTCGTTTGAACTGCAGGTAAGCAATGATACACATCTTTGATGAGTGACCAAAAATGTGTTTGATATCCGTTTTCATGGGTTACGACCACAAAGATACACAAGTTATGCAGAGTTATTGCAGATAATATATTGAAGAGATCAGGGAACCAGCAGGATGGTAGCCACAATAGCGTGCTTTTTACCTCACGTTCATGCATAATCATGATCCAGTTGTAAACACTTTTTCTTTTAGATGTATATTAAACCTTAACTGTCCACTTCTAAACTGTCCCCACCTAATTCAGTGAAGAAATAACCAATTAGCAGTCCTATCCATCTGCTTTTTGTCATTGTGCCAAACAATCCAAAATGAGCTTTCTTTCGCGTCAACATTAGACGCCGGGGTGTAAAAACTCAGACATTGGCCTGGCCGTGTGCCGCCGCTGCTAAAACAGTGTATACACGAGCGTCCTTAGACACTTCGGCATGGAGGGAGAGTAAATCACCCCGTTGAGCTGTCTATAGGTGGAGCCAGGTCCCTGCTACTGGCCGCCAGGCTTGGCACTGAGCCCGCCGCCCGAGCCTCCCGCTGGTGGCAGCAGGTGACAGAGGTGTGCTGTGTGTAGAGCTGACAGCCCCCTCGAAACGCATAGGAACACTTGTTTCATTAGGATCCCCCTCCTCCCTCCAGCTGTATAGAGAGAGACAGGGAGACAGACAGACAGACGTAGAGAGAAACTTTACTGCTGTGTCTGTGGCGCTAAACATGAGTTTGAGAGGAGGCTCAGTGTGCATCACTCATCTGCTCATGAGTCAACACTCATGATGTCACACGCTGCCCTGCCAGCCTAACACACAACTATACTGTATTACCAATTTTCGTATAAAAGGCCTTATTTATTAAAAAAAAAAGGGAGAGCCGGCTCTTTTTCCATGCAGTGGACTGAGCCGTACCTCCCAGAGAGCACTGACTGTTAAACCATCGTGCCACAAACAACCTGCTAAAAACACTTAGAGTATTTCTCCCATATAGAAGTAAACACTGGCCAATTAGTGTTCTTATTTTTGGAACTATTTTAGCTGCCAGATGGGTTGAAAATATAACGGACCAGACGTGGCCTGACATGGAAGGACTGCAGCCTTAGCCATCTTAGGACCTGCTACAGCTATCAAGTGTGTGCGTCAACCTCTGGGATGGTTTACGTCCCTGAAATTAATCCTTGCGCGGGAACAATAGCGCCACTATTATGCGGCACAGAGAAGAGATGAATTCACATGAGGACAGGCCATCTTGATTTATGAAGTGTGAATTAGGAGCTGAGAGTTTGAGACCAAGGTGGGGTCAGGGGATGGAGGGGGGGGGGGGGGGGGGCGGTTGCATGGCACAAACAGCCGTTTGTGTTGTAGGGCTGCAGACACCGCGACCTCCCATCATCCCCCCCACCACCACTACGCTCTGACTCCTGGCCTGTTCGCTCATTCATGGAAGCATGGCCTTGGCTTCTGATGATCCGCACAAATCCAGTCGGAACGCCGTGTAGGGATCAACGCCTCGTCCTCGGTGGGGTGTTGAAATGTGCCAAAGGCCTTGCTAGCCACTGCAGACGCCTGCTGTGTGTCTGTGCTGGTCGTCAGACTTAATTTATATCGCACAACGGCTTGATGGAGTGCTGAGTCATCCATCAAGAACACAAATATTTGTATTGATTTCCAGTGAAATAAAAGATGATGGAAAAATGTTGAGCTGGGGACTTCTTTTAAGCAAATTGGGACAGGGTGAACTTGTTTTCTTATTATCTCAACTCAGTTTATTTATAAACACATTTAAAAACAACAGAGTTTACTTAAATGCCATATGATTATGAAATTCTAATTCTGTCCCTCAGAGTGCATGAGGGTCCACTTCAAACCACCATATACACAAAAGACGGCCACAACTCTGCAGGTTAGGTGGGGGTTGATCTTTTTTGCGGTCTGGTGTACGAACTTAAACCAGATAATTTCACTGAACTGACTGAAGCAGCATTTTTGGAGAAGTGTAGAAGCAAAGAGCTAGCAACACCTGGCTAGTTGGTAGGTTCTCTGGGGTAGCCGGTTAGCCAAGTGCCACTGGATTATGCCTCCCTGTGTTTGGTTTTAAATTGATGTGGGTTAAGGTGTCTTATATTACAATACATGCTAAGATACTTAAGAACAAAGTCCATCCATCCCTTTTCTTAAGCTTATCCGGGGTCGGGTGATGGTGACAGTAGGCTAAGAAGGTATTCATCCCGCCAGTTAGCAACACACTCTTATCTCATCCTCGTGGATCCAGAGTTGTTCCTAGGCCAGATGACATATACTGTATATTCCCTGCAGGGGATTGTGGGTCTACCTCTGGGTCTCCTTCCATTGGATGTACCTGGAAAACATCTAATCAAGAGCTTTTTGATTATCCTGGAGGCCTCCTAAACAGAGGTCCGAAAACTGTCAATTGGCAACTTTTGATACCAGGGAGGTATCACGCGGAGCTCCCACCGGATGTCAGAGCCCTTGACCTTTTCTCCAAGGGTAGTTCAGCTCCCTCCTTTCAGCCACTTGTCTTTTTGTTCTCAATCTTTTGCATTTTCCGGATTTTGTGTTTTTATAATGGCAAGATGGTCATTCGAAGCTAAATTGGTACTCTGTTAGGAAGGAGTGACTTGGTTTAGATTAGCATAATTTGATTAATAAAGCTTAATCAAGTTAATCTACTCACGAAGTAGTCACAAATCAGTGTACTTCTAGTACCGGTCCCAAGCCTGGATAAATGGAAGGAAGGGCTTCCACCGTAAAAAGCTATACCATATCAACATGACGAACCTAATGTCCAAACCGGATCCATTGGAGCTCTGGTTAATAAATACCATCACAGGTACTTTTAGCCAGCAGGGTGCCGGTGGAAACGGAAGGAAACACATGATTCGCCGTGGTGACCGCGATAGGGAACAGCCAGAAGACAAAGAAGAAAAAGAAAAAGATAATTTCTACTTACACTGAGCATTAATGGGTTCCTCATGTGAAAATTACGTGACATTTTTTTATTTTTTTATTCAAACTGTGTGTAAGAGAAGTTGTGATTAGAAAAGTTTTACTAAAAATGGATCTACTGTCATTGAAGCTTCAGCTTTGAGAAACAGCTAAAAGATAATTCATGTGACTCGAATTGTTCAGCTTGGTTATGTCATTGACCCTCAGCTCACTAAGCTAGCTGTATGAAGACTGAGTTTTGGTAGAGGAACAAGAATCGTTGGTAATTTAAGATTCCTTTCTTCATACAAAGACGATACGAGTTGACCAAAATGAGATAAACGGGATGGCAGCAGGGGAAAACTAAAATTGTCCTACTTGGGTATTCCAGTGAAAGGTAAGGTAACGGGGAGATGATGCATAGAAACATATTGATTGACTTTATAAATCCCCAGAGCGGGAATTCGGTTGTTACCGCAGCTTCATATATATATATATATATAATATATATATATATATATATATATATTAAAGCGGCCAAGGTGGAGACACAAATGGTGGGTCTCGAGTGAGTGGATGAATGATTGGCCACAGAGTTCCTGGTTTAAGAAACAACAGAGTTTCAAAGTTATTTGTGGTATGACTGATGCATTCTGGTCAAAGAATCAGATGGCGTATAATTCTGAACAATTTAAAAGGTTTTTGCACAGGTTGTCATTTGATCTAGAGGTAAACCAAAACTACCAGGAACGGGAAAATTGTTCACTAGGATTAAATAATAAGAAAGAAAAGGTTTAAGTGAGATTGCATTTATTGTGAATAGACAGTACAATCTTGGACCCTGGCAAGAAGTCGCCAAAGGAAGACGTCAGACAAATTATGTGCTTCGAGGATGAAGGAGAATTCCCATCGGAATGTAGATTGATATTGAGATGAGTTTGCTTGATGTCTGATCTGAGGATCTGATTGGAGATGGTCATATGTTCCTAGATTGAGGCGATGGTTACAAATTTATTCTTGACTAAAAGGACAGGAGAAAAAATACAAAATGTGACATATGTATGGTTAGCTAAAGAAGGACATGAGACGACGTGATTGGATGAAAGGGGAAATTACCTGGCAAAGCCTAAAGGAAACTTAGAGATGACAGGAAACTGTTTACTATTGAGGGAATATGCACAAATATACAGTCTTAATCTTCACTAAGCCTCATCAAAAAAGCAAACTAAAACAAATTTTAGTTTTTTGTGCGTCTGTTATGTCACACTTAATTAATGTGGGTAATCAAAATTGGTATGTATGGGCCTTTATCTAAAAGTCTTATTTTTATTTTTTTAAATGTAATAACCGCCATCGGGATGGCTCTGATTTGGCCAGATGATGTTTCTGTGTGATCAGTACCACATAAAAGGTCTTTAATGGATTCTGACCTGTGTGGAAGGATTTGTTTTATTGTTAAAGTTAACAGTGGATCTGGATGAAGGGATTTATTTATCTAGTAGAATTATTTTCTACTTTTTGGCTTTTTTGACCATTTGTCCGTTTCACAGAAACATCATTGTTTACCGTATCCTCCCCTACTATAGCCATTTTATTCCATCCCAATGTTCTCTATAAACTCACTATCCCTTAGTATACAGATATCGCTCAACGGTATCGCGATTTAACCCTTCTCAGAGACATCTTTATTTTGTTTACACTGAACAAAACAAAAGTGGAACAATGCCTCCACTTTGTTATTTTTAAATACCAAGCTACCATTCCAATTGCAGAATAGGTGTGACATAAAGAACAACATCATCTGTGTCTAGTGTGACATCTTGCAGCGCTTGCTAAACAACACGGCGTTGATGAAAAGTCTTTAATCAAAATGTTTGAAAGATGTTTACGTGGGACTCGACTCCATAGCTGAGGAGTTTGTAAAAACACTTGTCACAGCGCCTTGAGTTGACTAATAGTATAGACTTGGATCTTTTGAAACATTTAACCACTCCAGAACTTTAGGCATTAAATAAGGAAACCCATTTTCCCTCCTGAAGCACCAACACATTTCCTGTACTGATTAAAATGTCACTTGTTTGCCTGAACACAAACTCACACTGAGGACTTTGTTCTGACTTTGGGTTTAACGACTTTGTTTGGATGCAGAGTTTCTGTCTGAAAGCTTTTATGGTGGAATGGAAGGAAAACACACTCACACCAGGCTCTGAGAATCAACCAGCGGCCTTTTGGAAAAGTGAGCTAAATGTCATAATTATGGTTCTTCTGAAATCCCAGATATATATTTACTCTTAGTAGTATTCTCTACAGCATGAAGTAGATTTGACATCATACACCAAAAAACACTTAAACAGCCCGGATCTGGATGAATGAAATATTCCAGGGGAAAATCTTTATTGATTACATAGTGTAATTTGTTAAGAACAAAATAATGTAATAATGATCAATTAAATCAAAATCCGTTGATGACTGGATTCAGAATCCGACTCAAAATCAAAGTGGAGAAATGAGATCCCATGCTGATCCAACTTTTGTGAAATTCCTCAAGACAACTCATAATGTGGCTCAGTATTGAGTTCGGCCTCCACCTACCTGTATGCACTCCCTACAACGTCTGGGCATGCTCCAGATGAGGGGGCGGATGGTCTCCATAGGGATCTCCCTCCAGACCTGGATCAGGGCATCAGTAAGCTCCTGGATAGTCCGTGATGCGACGTAGCGTCGGTGGATGCAACAATCCATTATGTCCCAGAGGTGCTCTATTGGATTCAGGTCTGGGGAACGGGCGGGACAGTCAATAGCATCAATGCCTTCGTCATCCAGAAACCGCTGACACACTCCAGCCACATGGGGCCGGACTCTTTCAATCAGTCTGTGGATCTCATCGTGGCACCTAACAGCAGTCAGGGTTCCCTTGGCCAGCACGTGGAGGTCGGTGCGGCCCTCCAAAGATAAGCCTCCCAAGATCATCACTGACCCACCAACGAACCGGTCGTGCAGAAGGATGTTGCAGGAAGCAGAACATTCTCCAAAGCGTTTCCAGGCTCACTCACGTTTGTCACATGTGCTCAGTGTGAACCTACTCTCATCTTTGAAGAGAACAGGGTGCGAATGGCAAATCTGCCAATTCTGGTGGCAAATGCCAATTGGGCTGCACGGTGCCAAGCTGTGAGCAGAGGCCCCAACTGTGACACTTCGGGCCTTCGTGACATCGTCATGGAGTCTGTTTCTGACAGTTTGGGCAGAAACATGCACACGAGTGACCTGCTGCAGGTCATTCTGTAGGGCTCCTCCTGTTCTCCTTGCACAAAGGAGCAGATAGTGGTCGTGCTGCTGGGTTGTTGCCCTCTTACCTGCAAAACCTTTCACTAATAGGGGTTGTCTTGCTAATTGCCTCTCGTTTCCACCTGTTATCTGTCCAATTTCAACAACAGCAGGTGAAATTGATTCACAACCATTATTGCTTCCTGACTGAACAGGTTGATATCCCGGAGGTGTGATTGACTTGGAGATATATGAGATAATGGGTTACATATTTTTTTGAAAAGTGTATATCAACAAATGAACTCTAACTTAATACATACAAAACCTCACAAAAATAATAAATATATAAATAATTTTATTAAATGTTTTGCTATTCTGATGTTATTATAATATTATTAGTAACTCTAACACCATATTCTATAAGTAACTACTGTTGTTATATCCCTATCACCACCGTATTAATATCTGTACAACTGTGTAACTATAGTATCATGTTATTCTAAGTTTAATTTAACCGTGCAACTCACCATTCCATTAATATTTACATTGTCATCAATACTGTCTTTGTAACTTCTCATCTTTATTTTATTAATACCACAACAATTTTATAACAACTACACTTCATAATAATTTCACTGCTCTCTATTAATAATTCCATAATGCTATTACAATGTTATTAAAACTGCACAAATAACTTTAAAATATTCAATTTTAATAATGTTACAATAATATGACAGTAGTCCTAATAAACCGAAAATAATATATGAATAATTGTACATTGTTCTTCTGGTAACTACACAATATTATTAGGCCAGTACTAATAACTTTTCAACTGTTTATTTTATTAAGAATTCTACAGTGCTACTACCACTACAATAATAATTCTGTAACTTCCCATTCCCGTATTAATAACAAGCTAATTTATTAATAGCTGTTTTCACTTTGTTATAACTTCATTAATAACTCTGCAATTCTATAATGATTTAATTTTCAATGTTCTCATATTATTACAACTGCACTAAATTCTGTAACTTTGTTCTATTAATAACTTCTCAATGTTATCACAACATTTGTAGTAACCCAGCGGTCTTCTATTCCATTAATTACTAAACATTTATACTATTACAACTGTACTAGTAACTCTTCAACTCACCATCATAACACTACTAGGAATTTATCAAACATTAAATGTAAATTCTATCCATTTCAGGTAAATACAAGGCTGATTTTCTTCTATTTCCTATTTTATGAGATCCAGTATTGAAGGATCGTCAGTCAAGGCGTGAAAAAGTGTGAAAATACAAGCATCTTTCCGACTGTTTGTCAAGTAATTAAGCACCCAGCAGGAGGGATTATTGTGATTGTGTGCTCTTTGGTTTGCAGAGGAGTGGGAAAAAAAAGTGCTAAACAAGCGAGCAAATCGCACACCTCCGGAGATTGCCAGAGCAAACAGAATAGCACCCACCTTGTGTCTGTGTGTATTCAGCTTGGCACTGTGGCCTCTATTAGCACCAGGTGTGAAACTGAGGTAGATAAAGCGTGTGGAAGGCACTTTGTGTTTTCTGTCAGTGATAACCTGTCCCTGCAGATATCAAGAACTAGGAGTTTACTGGGATCTTACAAGCAGAGGATTTTCTTAAGTATTTCCGGTCTTTGTGGTGACTCACAGCTTCCCTCTGTTGTTTCTACCTGAGTGTGCCTTTTTGTGGAGGGCGTCTGCCAAGTGAGCCGTCTGCTTTTCCTCACTGAATGAGAAACCAGCAGGGAAGCCTACAATGACCAAACACATTCTGAAGGCATATCCTTAAGCGCAGGGTTTAAAAGTCTTTGCGAGAACCAGACCTGGCTGAAAAAAAAGGTCATTATACGGGTGGGTTTATTAACCGAAGAAGGAAGCTGTGTTTGGGTTAAGGCGAGAATAAAGCTCCTCCATTAAGCAGGCGTCTGTCTCAAGATTTTCTAAGGAGGAATATTTCACTATCAAAAACGTTCCTGTGGTAAAACAGTAGGAATGGATTAGAAGAAACGGTAACAACTTGCCGTTAAATGAGGCTGGTGATCCTGATGACACTTAATAGGAACCATATTTGGGCAAGTAGCCGCGTTAGACGAGAAATATTGCCCTGTATAAAATATTATTTAACCTCGGTGCCTCATTACGGACATTTTTCTCTTTTCACTTTTGACTGTTTTAAACATTCAAGGATCAGGTCAAGAATAGAAGTGGCTGAAATGAGTTTCCTTTGTAGGGTGGCTGGGCTTAGCTTTAGAGATAAGGTGAGGAGCTCAGACATCTGGAGGCAACTCAGATTGAAGCCGCGATTCCTTCATGTAGAAAGGACCCAGTTGAGGTGGTTCGGGTCTGATCAGGATGCCTCCCTTAAGAGGTTTTCCAGGCAAGTCCAAATGGGAGGAGGCCCCAGGGAAGACTCAGAACTTGCTGGAGGCCCTATATATCAAAAATGGAAAAAATGGACCATAGGAATTTTATCAATTGAACTTCAGATCCTACAATAAATCCCAAAATAACTTTGTAAGCTAAATTTCTCTTAGCTTGTTGACCAAAGCTTGCACTGTACGATTTAAGAGTCGTGGCTGTTTGAAACATACAGTGTGAGTTGAAATACAATGTTTGTGGAAAGTCACGATTACTGTGCTCACACTGTACGGCCCGTCGGTCACCTGTAGCACGTTGTCGCTATTGAAAGTTGTCAATAAGGTTTTGTGTTAAAAGCTCCGAGGCAGAAAGATGTTTGCTTGCTAGCAACATTGCCAGCGCTCGTTGGATGCTAGGAGGATGTGGACAGTGTGGCTGTTTTTTTTTTTTTTTTTGCAGAAAGAATTGGAGCTAAGCGAGCTACGTTGACTGCATAGTTAACGGACAGCTTTGAATGTTTTTTTACGTCCTTGCTGTTCAGCTGCTACAGCCACCGGGTGTCTATTTTATGGCTACTAATTATTTATTATCCACATGATGCATCGTATTGCGAGGGAGATTCAAGATGCTCAGTAGTCACTTCACACAGGCACGGTGAGAAAAGAATGCGCTGACGTCGGCCGAATGTTCAGCGAATGCTTGAGTTGGCAGACCGAAATATCTGATGTCCGAAATCCATTTGACTGTGGTCTGGGAGCCGCTGATCGGCCCTCGCCGACCCCCGTACACCGCGCGCCAAATGACGCCGATCGAACCCCAACAGTCGGCCAGACAATCCTGAGACTCATGGTCAGGCTGGAATTGGGCTTGAATCGTACGGTCTATGCCAGGCCTTAGGGATGCAAATGTCCCGATCGAAACCCATTTAAAGTCTACATTTTTATCACATGGCATTCCATGGCAACTATACAAACATTTCTTTCACTCTTTTCAAACTTGACCAAAGTAATCACAACCACTGGTTTGTTTGTTGTGAGGTCACAGATGTGTCTGAAAACCAAACGGCGCTAGTCTGAGTCTCACAGCTCTATCTGGAGGCGCATATAGAGATAGAACAAGCCTTCTCTACTTCCCTATTGACGTCCTACTGAGGGACGTCCTACTGGACATGTTAGGATTGGAGATTCTCAGTGTTGGACTTTCATGTCACAATGTGACCAGACCTTCTTGTGTTGGCTTGAATGACAATAGTCATGCAAATGATATGACTACAGGAGCAAAGTAGATTTGCATCTCACGACTATAGTCGCAGTATGTAATCTGATGTCCGAAGAAAAGTTTGCATTGGCTTCGGTGTTCGCGAGGAATCAGGTCGTCTATTTGAAGCGAAGACGCCAGAAAGTTATTTTTTACATTTTTCAGTCTGAAAGTCTCATCCTCTATTGATTCTACAAATAACATGTTGTCCTAAATCCTAAAATAAAATCCTGAAAATAAGTCCATATTTAATAGTTATGAACTAGGGTATGAAAGTGTAAAATTATATTATACGGGATACAATATTTTATTAATTTTAGTTTTGATTAAATCTAATACAAAGAAAAATCTAAAAATGCATCTAAATCAAAGTTATTGCTAACGGTTGACGTGTCGCGCTCTGTCTTACTACCAAAAAATAATCAATTGAGCTCCCGTCTTTTGAAAATAACATTTTTGTTTATTGAGTTTTTTTCTCATTTAAAAATAACACTGGCATCACGTAAACAAAGTGCCGTTTAAAGGATTGTAATCCTGAAAATAAATGAACGATTGATATATTTTATCAGGATAGATGTTGTTTAAAACATAAAATTAGAATAATTGTAAAATCATATTGATATGTGGCACATTTCTTGTCCTCTACGGTTGTTGTTTTTTTTTACAAATCTAATTGTGAGCAAAATGTAAAAATGCATCAGTGTTGATGCTAATCGTTGACAAGTACCAACGTGTTTATGACCAATAATGATCCATCTAGCATTCAGTAAATGATAAATAACATTGATTGTGTATTTCTGAAATTTAGAAACAGGAATACTGTATAAGCAATGTAGTATTGAAGGGTTTAAAATCCCCAAAATAGTATGAAAAGATGATTTTAATGCATAATATCTCGTAGCAGGTTCAAGAAGAGGACATGGCTGTCCTCGAAGAGGATATGAGTCATATAAATTGTCCTAAAAGAAAATGTGCTGCGTCCTACGTGCTAAAGCTGCAGATTGATCTGTCGGGCTTGGGACAGCGATGGTTTATGATAGGTGCTGCTCAGATGAAAAATATAAGGGTGAGATTTTCCAGACTTTTCACCATCATTTGACCGTGAACTAAATGAGTCGTGCGCTCAAGTGCTTGTGTGAATTAGCTCATTCAAATTTAAACAGAGATGCATTTATCTCACGCTGATGGTTTATGGCTGATGTAGCAGCTGGCTAAGTTCTTCCATTAAATTATTTTTCAGAGAATGATCCTCTGAGCACGAGTTTAGACAGGTTTGCAAATTGTGATACTTTCCATGGCTGCTGCTGCTGCTTAGCCAGCGTTGTTTATTTGGGGGCTAATTTGGCCCGGCTTTATTGAGAGGCTCGCCGTAGGCAGCGTCACAGGCAGAAATATTGTCCCACTTTGAGCTGGACACGGGCAGTAAATAAATACACTGCATAAAAAAATCCGCTTAACAGGTCATTTCATCTCGTATTCAGGCTGTAAATTGTGCCTTTCTGCGAATACGTGGAGGTTTGCTGCTAATAGGGTGATACGGTTTCAGTCCCGAGTCTTGTTTTGGAGCGATTTTAATTCAGGCGGATCATTAGAAATAACACTTAAATCAAGAGATGTGGCAACAGACGGCGCTCTCAGTCTGCTTTTGGATTTCACAATGACCCCATTAATGCCATCAGACGCTATTGCGTGTTTCTCCCTGACAGCCAAACTTAAGAATGTCGCGGCCCAATTTGAAAATCTTCCGCCGCACATGTAACCCTTAAAGCCCAGGCGCGCCAGATGAAGACGAACTACTTCCTGTTTGATTTTTATGCCATAAAATGGACAATTAACTTGGCTGGCAGCAATATTTTCATTCTGATTCATCATAACGGATCAGCCACAGCATTAAAACCAAGTCCCGCCACCATTAAAGCTTCATATTCTACAGGTCCAATTTTGCAGCCAGCTTACAGCGCTGTGATGTAACTATGTTCTATTGAAACGAGCAGTAACTGTTTCAGCAATATGTGCTACAGTAGCTCTTCAACACCGGCTAGCCTTCACTCCCCCCATGCATCAATGGGCCATGGGCGTCCCTGACCTTAGTTATAATGTTATGGTTGGTTGATATATAGATATATATATATCTATATATCAATAAAGGTACTCATTAAACTTTATAAAAGTTTACTCCAGATTGCCTCTTATACCTCAATCCAGGAATCTATGGTGGCCTTCAAATGCATAAAAGACACTTTGTAGATATAGAGTGCTCATTCTATGATAATGTAAATGAAAGATTTTTTCGTTCAGGCAATTATACACAGATAAATCGTTTTGAATATTATTTTCATTTTTTTCCCATTACTGCAACATTAATCAAAATGTTCATCAGAAAAATGTACTTGAATTGTCAAAAGTCCTGTGCAGCAGAATGATCCCAGGTGACATTCAGAGGAGTAGAGCGGCTGGAGTAGAGTGGCGAGATAATTTGCATTGCTTGTAGTTTAAACACAGCATAAGATACTTTTCAGTATGATTTGATACAAATATCTAAACCGTTTGACTTTTGGACTAAATAATCCATTATGTTCATGTCCACATGTTTGTTTAAAAACTGAAGTACTTCCAGAGATAAAGAGTCGCAAAAAGCTTAAAACTCATTTAAACTTCACCTCATAGCAGAATAGTTGCAACCAGATGACATCATTGATGGGCGTAAATGATAGAATAAGTAATAAAATAGAACTTTCTGTTTCATCCAGCTTTTTTCATCCAGATAATGGAGGCAGTTGTGACAATTAAGAACAATAATTGTGGTTTACGGGAATAATTGGGATCAGATGGTTATGCAGTAGTTGTGACAGGCCAAGTAAGATCGTTCGGTGTTGGAGGAGTACTCTCTGCTGAGTGTCATTCCAGGAAACTGACTTTGTGAGTTAACTAAGATATTTATTGTATATTCCTACACAACAATGGTTTTTACATGTAATTAACATGTGGCTGCAATTTGACCCGTTTGTTCATTTGGCATCAGTGTTTTGGGAGCCAGAAAGCAAGAACCATAGAATAGGTTCCAGGGTATAATCTTTGGAAAACCCCACCAGTTTCATCGCCATGTAAACTGTTGTGACAACACGACCTCACTTTAGAGCATCAACTGCCATCTGACGAAATGTATTTTTGAATTAGTTAATTGGCTAGGGATGACTGTAAAACAGCTAAATCCCTCTGTGGTCGGGGGAAACATGAAAACCCATTACTCTCCAAAATATATTAATCTGTCTTTCACTGAGTCCAAAGTAGAAAACTTTTGAATGCAGGCTCCTGCTGGCACTCTCTGGTCTTAAACAGATTTTCATACTGTACCATTTTCAATCTAATTTGCATATCTGTGGGCAGGAGGGTCATTTTCATGTTGTTGTACGAACTTTTAGCTGTAGCTCATGAGGTACAGCAATCGTTCATTAAAGAAAAATCCTTTATTTATCACATAATCATACACAGCACAACATAGTGAAATTATTTCTCTGCATTTGAGCCATCCCTGAAGGAGCAGTGGGAGGGCCCTTTGTAGTGCCCAGGGAGCTAGGGTTTCAGGGTTTTGCTCAAGAACCGTACGGCAAGTAGGCCCTGGTCGAATTCGAACCGGCTACCTTCCGATTGGGAGACGGTAACTCTACCCACTGAGCTACAGCTGTTTCGATCCCCAGTCCTTGCGGCCTAAATGACAAGTGTCTTTGAGCAGGATACCCCAAGTTTCTCCCGCTTATTTATATATATATATATATATATATATATATATATATATATATATATATATATATATATATTTAATTAATTAATTAATTAATTGTGTGTGGGGATTGGGGTTCGATCCCAGCCCTTAATGCTACAAGACCTAGGTCCTTGAGCGAAACCATTAAATCCCAGCTTCCCAGGAGCTGCTCCTGAGGGACGGCTCAAATGTAGAAAATACATTTCACAAGGATTAACTGCACTCTCAAATGTATAAAACCATCATGTCAAATATCTCCTTAACTGCTCAGAACCAGGACCATCCTCATTCATAGATATTGTAGCTTTAGACTGTCTTGCTAGCGAAAGACAAAACTGGGGAACATTCTACTATCAAGCTATAATCGTGTAACTGTGTGTTATTTTTTTAGTTGAGTATCCGAGCTGAAATACTGCATCACCGCCACAAAACCATTTGGTTTCAACAGGTTAGCATGTTGGCATAGTTTGAGGGCAGTCTGGTCATGTTTCCCTTTCAGGCTGCAGAAGTTGTTCTATCAAAATAACAGAAACAAGTTCCAGAATTGAAAATTGAAAATTTATGAGCAGTTTATCTCGATTTACTGCAACATTTGATTAGAAAATTTGTATCGAAGAACATGGATACCATCACCAATGGAAATAACACAGTGATGATGTTGACAGATCATAATCCTTTTCCTAGGAGAATAATATGTGACCATAACTTTAGAAATAAGCAAATTAAAGAAAATAGTTATGAGATAAAAACCGTTTGGGTCCCTTAAAAAGTGTGTGTGATTTTTCATTGAATTCTCCCCAGTGATAATTTGCAAATGAGGATTGACTACAGCACTCTCACCAGAAAGTCTGAACCGTTCTGTTTCATTGTTTAGATTTGATCTGGTTATTTTCGGTTCCAGAACCTTTCCTGGCCCTTCTTTCTTCTTGTCGTCTACATCGGCTGAATCTCCCTAATTGATGATCGATTGCCTCTCATATGCTCTCTCTCTGATCCTCAAAGAAAATAAAATTTGTCTGTTTTTTTTCCACTTTTCATTTCTTTGAAGAATTAAACAACTATCACATCCCTCTTCCCATTTCCTCCGGTGAATTTCAGTGGACCGGAGGAAAAACACTTCTTTTTATCATATTTTACTACATTCCTCCCTCTCACTGCCAAAGCGAAAAGCTGGTCATGAGTGCGTGAGATGCACCTCATTTTTGTTCAGATTTATTTTAAAGTAAGTAATGACACTTTTATGGAATTGGTTTATTTTAGATTGCAATGAACAATAACTGTCATGTTAAGAACTGGATCAAATTAAATTGATATGGAATCGTTTATGCAATAAAATGTATTGTTGTTTTTGTATTGTTTTGTAGGCGAATCTTGATACAAATGTGTTTTATAAGGGAGAGAGGAACACCATTACTGCTGCGCTGTCGTGTGAGCTCTGTAAATAAAAAAAGGGCTATTATCGTTTTGGTATCATGTGTCCACAATGTGTCTCCAAAATGTTCTTTTTGGAGCGCTGTCTGTACCACTGCATAACAAAAAGACATCACTGAAGAAAGGTCAGACTTTGTGCTGTGATAGTGTCTCTACAACCCCATAGAGTCCACTTACCTCCAACCTTAACACCACACAGTTATTCACACGGTCAGACAATTTCATTCATATTTTTGATTCAGCAAGAATCTTCTTTCTACTGACTAGAAATGCACTTGCATGAAAGATTAGGACATTTTCTTCAAGATATCAGTCGTGCATCCAGTTCAGACATCAAAAAATCTACAAAATGGCATATGCATCAAGATATCAGATGACTGCAGATGGAACGCGGGAAGGGAAATGCTGCTCTAATAGATTTTAATATACAGCACATTTTAATATCTACTGTTGCAATCTGCAGCAGTTGATTAAATATGCGAGGTGTAAAGCGTCATAAAAAAAACTGGCCCTAAATTTTGGGTTCTGCAGCCGTTTGGCTGCAGGATACAGAAGGACTCTCCACATGAAAGTCCTCAACAATCATTCCCACTGTGAGGCTGGATTCAAGGACGTCTGGAAAACCGACAGGGGGCGTCTCCTCTCCCTGCGTGCCCCCGCCTCCGCCACCACCACACCCCCTCTCCGGTGGAAGAAGGAGGTATTGGGGATCTCCTCCTAGACAACAAACCCACATTCAAAGAGGGACAAGCGAATTACGTCACGCTCCGTGTGGAGGATATAACGGAGGTGCTGCGTTACGCACGGCGCGTTTCAGGTCGAGGAGCAACGGGAGCATCATGCCGAGTTTACGGTTCCCGAGGGGAGGTCTGTCACCGACAAAATATCTCCACTGATGCTGCAGAGGACCGATTTTATCGTTACTGATTTCCATCATGGGAAACTGAACTCTGACGCACGTTTGGCTCGCGCGTAATTACGCACAAGAAAGTGGCCTTTCCAGCAGCTCCGCGTGCGCTCTGATCTCCCCACGGACATGGATCAGTCCCAGCACTGTGTGGCCATGTATCTCCTGGTGCTCTCCCTCGGACTTCTCGTGGACAGGGGGACGTGTCAGCACTACTACCTTCTGCGCCCCATCCCGAGTGACAGCCTGCCGCTGGTGGAATTAAAAGAGGACCCGGATCCAGTATTCGACCCCAAGGAGCGGGACCTTAACGAGACGGAGCTCAAGAGTCTCTTGGGAGACTTTGACAGCCGTTTTTTGTCCATTTTATCCCCCGTGGAGGACAAATACACCGGGAACGACGAGCTCGACGACTTGGAGATCCAAAAACCCGGTGGAGTACTACCGAAGGAGATCCGGGCGGTGGATTTCGACGTCCAGTTTGGCAAGAAGCACAAGCCGAGTAAGAAACTGAAGCGGCGGCTGCAGCAGTGGTTGTGGGCGTACTCGTTCTGCCCCGTCGTGTACACGTGGACCGACTTGGGGAACAGGTTCTGGCCGCGATTCGTGCGGGTGGGCAGCTGCCTCAGCAAGAGGTCGTGCTCGGTCCCAGAAGGGATGGTGTGCAAACCGTCGACCTCGACCCACCTGACAGTGCTGAGGTGGAGATGCGTGCAGCGGAAAGGGGGACTAAAATGCGCGTGGATACCGGTGCAGTACCCGATCATCACAGACTGCAAATGCTCCTGCTCCAGTTAAAAAAGAGACTAAGAATAAATTATAAGCTCATTATTTTTTTGATTTCACGTGCACTACCGAGTGTAGGAATGTATTTTGTGTATATGCGGTGCCATGCAGTTCTATATAGCTCACTGTACAGAGTCAGTATTATTTGTAACCAGAGTCTACTTTATTTGTGGAGAATATTGGTTATATATTTTGTATTTATGGAGAAATGGCGCATAGAGCCACGTAAGGACTTCCATATTTGGATGAAGCAGATCGACCTCAGAGCTAAACGTGGATTACTTGTTTTATCCTGTAAATTAAGGGAAAATGTGCTATTTATTCTTTATATTCGTACAATAAAACGACACTGAAATTATTTTAAATGCTTTCTCTCTCCCTTCTTTTGCTCACCGTTGCGCAAGGATGCCTCCAAAGTCACCTGCGCGCAATGCATCAGCACCATTTTACGCATCACTCATGTGTTTGTGCAGAAGAGACATAGGCTATGTTTGCAATAGATAGTTTTCTGATTTATAGACAAGCGTGGGCACTGTTATAGTGAATCATCGCAGTCTTATCTCGTGCATGAAGCTGTCGGTCACACATTAGCACCATTAGGTGCTGATAAAAGAAGGAGATTGAAGGAGTCAGCAGCCGCTAACAGTTCTCACACTTTCAGCTGAGCAGCTCCTCCTCCCAATTTGCAGCCCAGCAGGAGATGAGGCTCTTCTTTTTTTTAATTATATCAAACAAGCCAGAGACTGAAATAATCACTTCAAGCAATGCACGTCAACAGATTGCAGCATAAGTGGTGACAAAATGATGAGAAAGGTGCAAAAATAGTTGATCTATAGATAAATAATTTAAAAATCAGCTTAAAAAAGGCCAAATTGGATGTATTCTTCTCATTTCTGTCCCAATTAATAGAGTTTCGGCCGAAATTTTAATTGAGAAAATTCTAATTCTGTGTAATTAAGAACTTAATTCATCAGATTCTCGCACAGAAATATTTAAATCACTAAAAAAGAATCAAGCCGCTGTGATGTTAAAAATCTACAGAAGCAAATAACGTTTGGGCATGCTTCTATTTTTCCAGAATCTCAGCTATGCGCTGGTGTATTTTTTGCAGTTCTCTAAGTTGATCCGTTCTAATGCATTCTGATAACATGAGGATATATTTCACTCAGATATATTCCCAGCAGGATCTCGATCCGTATCAAACTGCACATGGTTACAGTCCAGAACAGGATGATTGTTTTACAAGATATTTAACAAAAAGTCAAAAAGGCCTTATCTCGCAAGAGAAATGATTCCTGGATCCAAATCTTTTTCAGGATTTGTCCATGGAGGAGAACCAAAGTTTCCACAGAGTACTATAAAATTTGTTTAACAGCTTTTCAAAAAATTCTCCAGTGACAAACAAACAAATAAATAAAACACGGCTGAAAGCGTAACGTCGCTGGTGCAGATGGTGGACAGAGTATCCATCTACTTCACTCACACAAAGGGAAACAGCAATACAAATCATTTAAATGATATAACATAAATCTTCATAAAGTGCTGCCTTTTAGTTGCACTTAGGTATTATCTAAGAAAAGTGTATTTATATCACCAAAATATCTCAATTGAAACAGCGAGAAAAAGCAAGTCAAGGTCATACTAAGATACATGTGAAACTTGCTTATTTTAAAGATTTCATAATGCAACACATGTTTGTACAATGCAGCACATCATAAATGATCAAACTAGCTCTTTAAATCAGTCAAAATGTTCCTAAATCGTGCAAAAAGGACCTTTTATAATTGTACACGTTTCTACACACGGCTCCAATTTTTTTACATTTCTACGATTAGAAAGCCAATATCTGGACCTCGGTTTTTATATGTTGAGCAGGAGGACCTTCAACAGGCATGTAAGATATTCAAAAAATGTAGTTTTACTTACAAAATAAAATACAATGTTCTCTTTTCAATGCCAACTGCATTCACCCAGCTCTCTCATGCATCAAAACTACGATGCCTTCTATATCAATCCACAGTTATTAATCTAAAAGTAACAGAACGTCTATCAGTCTTGTACGTTTACTATGTTGCATAAATGTGTCGGAAGCAGTTTTAATATCGTAGCAGGACGAGCTGTGGCTCTCTGGTGCACATCATCTCCCTGCAGTGTCGTAAATCTGCAAGGTAACAGGTTATTATTAAAGCGAAAATATGCAGCATTCTTGCACTTCTATTTAATAGATGTCATGGAAAAGGACCAAAGGAAGAAATCAGATGACACGTGTCTCAAACTGTTTAAATCCTATGGAAAGCTCCTTATACTGTTTAACCCTTGATTTTTAACTCATGAAGTTTTCATTTTTAGTTTGTTTTTGGTCCCTGAAGGAAAGTTTCAATTCATTTAACAATTCTCTTTACCTTTAATTACATGTCCTTTATCATATTTAATATATGACCAGTTCTGACTACATGTTTTTTCACGTATTGATCTGAAACAAATTAGAAAAATGTTGTCAAATTTTCATTTAGTAAAGTACAAGCAAAGTTAGAATTTTGATACATGTCATAAGATAACGAATCAACGAAAAATTTGTGTTCATAAGAAAAATTAAAGTTAAAGGATCATACAGCAGAGCAGACCTCTGATGAAGGGCAGAATTATTTGGTTTCATGGGTTAAATTCATTCCTCATTATATTATTTCACTTCTCTCTCTCCACCACAATGAAAAAACTCATAGAACAAGTCTCCCCCTCATGTTTGTCTATTTTGCTATTGATACGTAATAGCAATCAACGCCGAAAAAGGAATTTAAAGCAAGTATAAAATGCTTTTAATCTGAGAAATTAGAGAGAAAAAAAGCAAAACCGGCATTTAAAAGGTAGGAAATGAAACATATCTAACTTTTAGTTGATCAGATATCCCAGCTTGATTGAAGCAGTGATGAAGTGCAACAACGGTTTAAAATGAATTCCAGCAGAGGAACAAGATTGTTTCAAAGAGTAAATCCCCTTTGGGCTACTGTTCTAGTGGGGCTGCTTTTGCAGTGTAATGCAGGATTTATAATTTCTCCTCCTCCGAGGTCATGTTTTTACAGTGGCGTCTGTTTTCACTTCATCTGTTTGCAGGATTACACAAACCAACTACTTGATGGATTTTCATGAAGCCTGATATGGGGTTGGATCTGATCCCATCTGGATCATGGTGCAGATTCAAGAATCCCTTTCTCTTGTTTTTATTAGTAAATTATATTTTTCATATGCCCGGATTTCTAGTTTTCTGTCTTATCTTTAGTTTACTTCTGCCATTCTTTGCAGTTTATTCCGCTTAAACTGCAAAGAAATACTCTCTAGAAATAAGCTAACGATTTTTGAATATAATGAAAATGTTCTTGTATTTAGCGAAAAACACAAAATACTTCCGATTTTGGTTGGCTAGAAATTCTAAGAACCTGGCAGAAAAGTGACTAGAAGACCAAAGTGGACCTAAAATAAAATTAGACATAAATACTAAAAATGAAACAAATAGTGTTTATGTCAAGCAGGAAAATCTCAGATACTTAAGATAGACCTACTTAAAAAGGTATTTTAGAAGGTTTTTAGTATTGTAGTCTCTTGATTGAGCTGTTGCTTGGATAATATTCCACGTACACCACACAAAAACCTATACTATACACAAAGCCATACATTCCTGAGTAAAATTAAATTTTTTGTATTGAGCAAAAAATAAATAAAAATCTGCCAATGTTACTCAGGTAAAATTTTTAAAACTAGGTGAAACGGTCAAATCAAACTGTTTATCCTAGTTTTGATTCGACCCAGACCTTAATGGACCTTTAAACAAGACAAAAATAACAATTTAAACAAGTTGTTGTTATTATAAGCAACAAAAACTCAGTTATATAAGAAAGAGATCTACTTAAAATAATATTCAGAGTATTTTAGTCTCTTGAATGAAATGTGGTTAGACTTCCATGAAAGGTTTTCAGATTTCTAGTAAAAAAAAAAAATCAGATTTTTTTTGTTTGTCATTACAGGGCAATTTGATACTATTTAAGAATACACAGATTAGCCATAAATTACCTGTCAGTAGGCGGGGCATGTTAAGCAGAATGTGAACATTTTGTCCTGAAGTGGTGAAGCGGTGTTTGACCAAGGAAAAACGGTCCAGCATAAGGACCTGAGTGACTTTGATAAGGACCAAATTGTGATGACTTGGTGTCTGGATGTAGAGCAGCACCAGAACGGCAAGTGTTGATGGATGTTCTTGACCTGCAGTGGTCTAAGGAAGGATAAACAATGAGCCCGCAATGGGGTCATGTGCGCCCGAGGCTCATTGATACCTGCAGCACAATTTGTTGAAAAGGTTAACGTTGGTTCTGATCGAAAGGTTTCACAACACAGTGACATCACAGGAAGAAAGGGAACCTACACCTTACTGGTCAGGCAGTTTTAATGATATGGTTGATTGCTGTATTTGGCTTTTTATTCTTCCAGGTTAAAACAGACTGTGGTTCTTTTAATAGTCTTAAATGTGAAATGAGGCAGCAGGATCTCATTGAGGGAATAAAAATCGATGCATTTATTTATATTGGTGTCCTTTCATAAGATTTGTCACGAATCGTCAGCCGGCGTCCTTCTGGGTCAATGTTGATGCGGTTTGGTTTAGATTGTTGTAAAAACTGCCTCCCAATCCTCTACTACAGCATTTCAGCCAATTTAGGCTTAATAGAGCTAATTTGCAGTAAATTCTGTCACCTAGCGTCTGAGTAGAATGAGCAGGAACTTGCCGCTATTTTATTAGTTATTATCAATTAAAGCATCATTATTTTTAAAAGAGTGAAGTATGGAATCATCCTTCGGTTTCATTTAAAAACAAGCAAACATGATTTCTACAGTAGAAGTGTTTGAAACGAGGCAGATTTGACCAGGAGGCAACAGTAAGGTGAAATTGAGAAGAAAATCAACATTTTTCTGTACTACGTTGGGAGATTATGGACATCAAGCCTGCACTTTATTACTGGTTAAATCTGACTAAATATTAGCTGTAGTATCTCAAAATGAGATTACTCTTCAAATAAAAGTAAAACATGCCAGACAAGTTTATTATTCATTCAAAAGTAAAACACAGTTCCCACTTCTTACTTCCTAGAAGCTCCTTCTTTGGATACCCAGGTCGTTATGATATGGATAGCTGCATTAGGTTAGGTTCATAATTGGAACTGGATTAGATTTTAATTTAATTAAAAAGGACTGCTGGGCCTTGGCTGAGGTTTACGCTCAACTGAGTGCCCTAATTTTGCAACTCTTAGTGAAATCAGAGCTTTTAACACACATCCTTTTTATAATAAACATCAGCGACTGCCTGCGGAGTGACATAATAGACATTTTTACTGACTCTGATTTGGACAATCAACTTCTTAAACTCCTGATTTCTTCCCTCCAGCCCGGTCTGCTCTGCGTCGGCTCAATCCAACACTTCATTAAAAGCACATGATGCCTAATTTTCTGCACAATCACATCAAAAGTAAATATCGCAGAGGTCTTTCCTGAGGTTTTTCCGCCAAATTCAAAGAGGAATCTGGAAACTTCCCCAGAATCTGAAGCTAGAATAATAATAACATGGCTCCTGCATGAGTTTAAGAAGCAAATATAAGAGATTTCTTATAAATTAGTTACTCTAATGGTCTGTGTAGCTGCTTCTCGCTCCTTCTCCCTCCTTCTCCCTCCCCCTCTTTCTTCTTGTCCTAGCAGAGCCTCAGTCGGGCAGACTGCGGGGCACCAAAGAGCCTGTGTTTTGTTTTACTCGTGCTCAGTCCGTAATGATGCTCCTTAGCCTCAGAGCCGGCTCTGCGTGTTCACAAGCAGCACCCAAATCCCAGCGCTTGTCACCGGATAGCGGCGTTAAGGGTGAAGATCTTAGACAAACACAATAAATAGCTTCTGCTGCCTGTGTGTGGGTTGGATCCTCAGTGTTCCTCTGTGATCCCAGTGTCTCTTCCATGATGATGACAAGCCATGTGGATGTGCAACTATTTCAGCTTCGGTGTGTCACAGCTCCCAGAGGGATTAAAGGCTGGACGCTTAACAGCTGCACATCAAAATAATCCACTTATATTAACATCATTTATGCTCAAATTTAACCAGCAGGTGGAATGTAGCTCATTTGAAAACTTCCAGTACCTGATTGACAGTTATGTTTTGCACAAATGCATGCATAAGAAAATAATTCATTGGATTTGTCAACAATATCCACCAAACTGAGTTGTGTTGGATATAATCTAATAAAATGAAAGAACTGATTTATGTGCAACCAACAGGGCTGTATCAACCCGTAAAAACCCTGACCCATTTCTGCTCAAATGAGAATTAGGCAGGATATAAAAAAGACGACATGAAACACATTTCTGAAATAACTATTGAAATTCGTTTGTTTGTTTGCATGACTGTTTGTTTGTTAGAGTGCAGGATTACAGACCAACTACAAGACGGATTTGCATGAAATTTGACCAAGAGGTGGATTTGAACACATCCTAGAGGTGATTGTATTTTGGTGATGTTACGTGTTTTGAAGCATTTAAAATGAAAGAAATTTAAAAAAAGAAAAGAGTTTTTCAGTAGGGACATGCAAATGTGGCTCTTGCTGCCTTTGATCATTCGATTCCTTTGACCTTCCTTTGGGGTGGAGCTTTGGTGTCAGTTCCAACACTTTGTGTGATTCCTTTGATGTTCCTTTGGAGGTGGAACTGTGGGCTCAGTGGGCTGATCGGAGACGCTGAAGTGGAAGGTGCACGTGATGAGCGGCTACAGTATTTGAGTATTTGAGAGATACTATGAGAGTTTGTTGGAGTTATCAGTAGATTTGGACGCTGGCAATAACTCAGATATGGATCTAGAAATGTGCAAAACTTTTCTTAATGTTCTGTTCTGATTGTAGGATTCGGTCTACAAATTGTGTCAAATCAAGTAGCTTCTGGGAATTGAACCTGCTGAGATGGACTCAGTTTGAATCGTTGAGTCAGATTTATTAGTTAGATTGGCTATAGGTGTGTTTATTTAATCCGAAGACTCAAAAGTTTGTTTATTCCACTGCTAGTTTTCATATTTCATCCTGCAGCCTTGCAGGCAGAGTGCTGACGCCGTGGGATGATTTGTGGGTGCAGTAATACGTGTTGACAGGGTGCTCGGTGCCTGCTAATACCAGCTGCAGACTGGAGGATGCCGGGCTGTTTAATGCCCGTCGTCACTCCTAAGCTGGCTCCCGGCTCTCGGCATCCTCAACTTCGGCCGTCCCCTGATCCCTGCAGTCTGAGATGACCAGCAGCGTAATACTTTTATCCAGTAAGTCATTAACTTAATGATATCTTCGGGCATTTTATTGCGTCTCTACTCCCCCTTCACCTAATCAACTTCTTTCTTTCTTTTTTTCTTTGGAGAAACCAAAATTTTGCTGCTGATTAGACTCCGCTACAGGCCTCAGATATTTTCCAGATCAAAGAAAACTTCTCTTTGTTAGTTTTGCCAACAATATCAAACACCAGTCGTTCATTTTTCATTACGGATGATAAAATTGGTTTTAATAACTCCAACTGGCCTCATTAAAGGGCCAAAGGTTAGCCCCAGTGGCACCTTCGTCAGGAATACAATAACAAGGCCGGATCAGTTTGTGAGACTGTTCGGCAAATTTCGATTTTATGCATCCATTAAGCGTCTGAGCAGGATGTTCTGTAATGACCTGGAATGAAAGCGTGTTCGTGCCGCATTGCTGTAATATAATGATGCGCAAAGTTTTCGGCACTGATAAGGGACTACAAACTGTTTTATCTCCTTAATGCTGTAAGGATATCTTAAACTCTCTCAATGTGTCATTCAAATTTACTAAATATATGAAACTAATTCAGCAATGCACTTTTATTTTCACAAACCTTAAAGGAGCACTCCTCACCAGAAATAATTTTCAGGCATTATTTACTCTCCAGGACATGTTTCTTAATAGACAAAGTTTTTCTGGAGCTTCATTTCAAACAACTGAAAAAAGGTGGAAACTTTTGAAAAAAAAACCAACAGAAGTTGACATTAAACAGCTCATCTGTCCTCAAAGATGCATTTAAGCTCCAAGATTTTGCTTTATAGCATTTCTTTTTAAGCTAAAAACCTTCACTGTTGTGTCTTAAGCACTGGTCACACGTCAACTGCATTGTGGGGGTTCTGGAAATACTAATATTTGAAAACCAGGTTTCAGCCTGTAATCTTTTTGTTGGTGTCAGCAGGCTAAGAAGGGTATTCCAAATCTCCCTCTCCCCAGCGATGTTCTCAAGCTCATCCCAAAGAATTTTGGAGCATCCCCAGCAAATTCTTCCAAGTCCACCCCGGAGTCTCCTACCAATTGGATGTACCTGGAAGACATCCGAGGGGAAGCGCCTCGGAGGAAACCTGATCAAAAACCCAAATCATTTCAGCTGGCTCCTTCAACGTGAATGAGGAACTCCTCTACTCTACAACTTGTCTCTAAGGCTAAGTCCAGCCACCCTGCAAAGAAAGCATATTTCAGCCGCTTGCATCCTTGAATTCATTTTTCCGGTCAGTAAGAGCTCATGAACATAGTTGAGGGTTCGTAGGGGGGGGGCAGGGCTCAGCCTTAAGTAAGAGCTTGGATTAGATCCTGTGCTCGGAGTGGAGCCGCTGCTCCTTTGGGTTGGAAGGAGCCAGTTGAGGTGGTTCTGGTATCTGATCAGGTTGCCTCCCCTTGGAGCTTTTCCAGGGATGTTCAACTGGGAGGAGACCCCAGGATAGACCCAGAACTCTCTAGAGGGACTATATATGGTATCTGGCCTAGGAACGCCTGGGGATCTCCTGGGCTGAGCTGGAGAATGTTTCTGAGGAGAGCCTGCTGGTACCGTGATCTGACCTTGGATAAATGGAATATATATGTTTTAACACATATTCAGCTGAACAGTACCTGTAGATAGATAGTAGATTTTTCTGTTCAACTGATTTTGATTCTTATTGGAAAGACTGCATCTTTTTTTTTTATTCATCCACACACTTCCTCTGTTTCCATCTCTTCATTTTATAAACACGTCTGACATGATTTATTATCACATAATGATTATTTAATTACACGTGGATCCGAAAAGCAGATCAGACACCATGTGCCAAGTTTAATTTGTGTTTTAAATCAGCAACAAACTCATCCAGACATGAAACAGTTTGATAAAATGACAGAGACATGAAAGGACTCAATTTATTTCATATTCATCACATGGTCTTCTTCAGCCAGAGTTTGCTCCATTTCCACGGTGACACCTCGCTTGTCATCATTTGACCTCATATGAAAGTGAGCTGTTGAAAGCACTGTTAGTAGCTGGGGAGAAGATCTGGAGTGAGCTCATTTGTAGTCCTCTGTATACAGAGATCACGTAACGGCACCGAAATGAAGACCGAAGACCCTCATCTAAGAAACCCGCTTAAACCCAACACAGTCTGTAGCACAAACAAACCACACAGTCCAACACAGGTTCTGTTTTTTGTTGATGTCTGTTTGTGGCAACTATACCGTAACCACCCACATTGAAATGAGGCTGTGACATCACCATTTTCATGAGTAGCTTTCTGCCGGTTTACATGGAAACGGAAACAGTGGTGTTTTCAAAAGGTTAGACTCTTGACACCATGAACATTCTGTAAGCTAGGCCAGACAAAAAAGAAGTTTGCCAAATGAAAACTGTGGTCTCCTAAACGACCTTTAAAGACTTTGTTCACACTGAACCAAAAAGCGATACCGCACAGGTGTGTCATTTTAAATAGCGAGCTTCAGTTCTGTGAGCAAATAATGCTTGACGTTTGGTGTGACGTCTTACAAATACGCCATGCAAAAAACTACCTTCACTTCACTGGTGGCTGCTCATGTCCTCCGCTCAGAAGGCTAGGAGCTCCTGGATGTCGCCTACATTCCAAGATATTTTCTTTTGACTTCCTTCTGTTTTTGAGCATCTCATTGTTTAAATGGAATTTGATGTTCATAACTATATATTTTTAAAGAAATATAGTAACTGAACATAATGTTTCTTTTTAACCTTAGCTTAGAATTAGCCGTTTATATCTTCAGGTGAGGTGGGTTCTCTTCCATGTTGCGCTACCAAGTTTGTATAGTAGCCCTAGAATGGACTGACTTAACCAAGGCTCTGGAGAGGGACTTCAAATTTTTAGGTTGAAGTGGCAGAAAAATGATGAAGAAACGTTGTTGTTGCCCGATAACTGGTTTTAACTGGTGGTCCTTGCAGTCCACCCAAGGGATTCAACTGAGCAGGCGATGGGTGACCGCATTGTGTAGAGTGTTCGCTCACATGGTGGTCACGTTTCCTCCACTGACTCTGGGTTGGCTTCGAAAGGGTCCGTGATCAATGTGTTTGACGTTTAAGGTGCAAAGCCCCCCTATTATGCCTCCATTGTGTTTATACCGTATTAATCGCTAACCCGGCCTGTCTTGAAACGGCTTTGTATATATATATATATATATATGTATGTATATATGTATGTATGTATATATATATATATAAATATATATATATATATATATATATATACATACATACATACATGGATACATACATGGATACATACATGGATACATACATGGATGGATATATATATATGTGTGTGTGTGTTTGAGAGTGAATATGAACGTCTAAGTATAGTTTATGTACATATATGTAGACTATTTTTTTTGTCATTTTAAGCCATAGAAATTTATTTGTTTCATTTAAATCTCTCAGAACGATTACAGAAATAGACAATATTAAATTTCCATCAGCAATTTTGCTGATTTATGAGTTTGTCTTAATGCTCTGAGGAAATTGTTTTTACTTCATGTCATTAAACTTTCCCACACAGAGCAAGAATTCGCTGAGGAAGCCAGTAGATTAAGATTTATTGTCTTGACAGTTCTTTGATTGATTTCTTTAGCCGGCCTATAAATCTGTGGACCAGTGCTCATCCAAAATATTATTATATTTGGCTTGAGTTTTACTAGTGTGTCCTTATTTGCTGCACGGATATCATTGAGAAATATGAATAAGATACACAAATACCGTAGTTGCACATTAGCCTCCCAATAATGAAACCTCGTGATTTAAATTGGGGAATTGTGGACTGTCTGACTAGATTTAGCCTAAATTTCATGAAGTATGCAGCTTGTCAGTGAAGACAAACCCTGCTTTAATGACGAGGGCAACGTGTCCGCTTACATCTGTCAATATGATTAAATATAAAGTGGTGACTTTCACTGGCTGTCCAGATGTCCAGCTGTGACTGCAGCCGAGGCCTGAATGGAGGCAGGTGTTCCCTCCCAGAGGAGCAGGGAACAGCTGTTTCTGTTGTTCCCACAGCTCACATGAGAACCTGATGCTGGTTTCAGGCCTCAATTCTTTCTGCATTTACTGTCACATAAAAAGTTTTTATGCTTGTATTATCTTTGGATGTTCATTTGCAACCATCACTGAGAGCTCTGTCATATTTTAACTGGATGTGATCGACCAGACGATAACATTTATCTTTAGTTTACAGCCCAAATCATTTTTGAAGAACTGTCTCTTGGCTTATTTTATTCTGCCCTTCATTGTAGCTATGTTTGTTGAGTGGTTGACTGGTGAATTCGGTGGTGAGTTGGTTGGTTAATTGGAGAGTTGGTTGGCTGTTGATTGGTTGGCTTGTTGGTTGGTTGGTTAACTGGTGAGTTGGATGGTTGCCTGAATGTTAAGTTGGCTTGTTTGTTGGTTGGTGGGTTAACTGGTGAGTTGGTTCGCTGTAGTTTGGTGGGTTAACTGGTTGGCTTGTTGGTTGGTCAATTGGTTGGTTGTTAGGTCTGTTGGCTTGCTGACTGGCTTGTTTGCTGATTGGGTGAGTGTTTGGCTGACTGGTTAGAAAACTTATTAAATTGATTGGCGCGGGCCTTTCATTTACCATGGCTCATTAGATTTTGTTATGGTTAGGATATAGGATTCTTAGGCTTAGGTAAAGGTATGGATTCTACAGAATACCATCCATCGGTTTTCTCAAGCCAATCTCCAGTTAAACACTTTTGGGCTCCTCTTGAGGGAAGAAGAGTAGTTCCCAGGCGAGATAAGAGCACTCAAGTAAGTTCTGGGGACTCATTCATTATCATGAAACCCCTCAAGTTGAACCAGAGGCTCCAACCACCTCAACTGATTACTTTGAAATTAAATGTATTATTATTATTATTATTAAGAAGCCACAGCTCTAGTCCGTGGTCCCTCCAAGCCCCTCCGGCTATCCCCGGGGCTGAGCCCGGCCACCCAACAGTGGACGCTCATTTCAGTTACTTGACTCTGCGACCTGCCGATTCCCATTCTAGTTCATTTAAGGTCACACTGGCACCTGAAGGTCCAAACTAGGGATTGGTTTTGTTACATTGTTTACATTTAATCCGTTTTGGTATCAAATTGCAATTTCGCATGCACACTAGAGAGCTTTTCATGACATATCAACATCCTGTCAACACTAACATGGGCTGAGTCTCCCTGTACTTGATGATTGATTGGCTTGTAGACCGGCGTCATTCCTCTCCTCCTCTGTTTCCTCTCTCTCTGATCCTCACAGGAAATAAATTAAAAGTTTCAGTGTTTTTATTTGTTTGCTTTGGATTTCTGCAGAGGATCATATCATGGTTAAATATCTCTATCTGTATTTCTCTTGGTGTAACCGCAGCTGATTTGAAAACTTCTTCATTCTTATTTTCTCTTTCCTCTTGTTGTCAAAAGTAGCATGTTATAATGTCCTGCAGTTTTTCTAAAAGCCCAAAGCATAAAAAAAACAGCTCTCTGTAAACCAACTAACTATAAACCAACTAACTAATCAATTTTGAACCAGAATGGACCCAAACCACCCCATTTTCTCTGAAATTCCATTTTGAGCAGCTCTGTTTTCAAACGACATGCCCTACCAACTTTGTTTCAAGCTCAGTCAAGTAGCAAGAAAAAGTACAATTTTGGGATGTGCAAAATAAAAGACTGATTTGTTCCTTGGCCTCCTGACAGAATCCCATTCATGTCTAGTTCAAGGTTTGTTTTACAAACTGCCCCAAATGACCTCCGGGGTAGCTTAGTGTGTTTGAGAGACAGGTTTTCATTTCAGTGCATTAAGACCAACCCAGTCGCCAGAATAAAACGTTGACATTTCATGCAAAACATGGAATTTAAACTTATTTAGATCGAAGACAAAGCTTTTAATCATTTTCATCATTTAAAATCCGTTGCTTTGCCTGAAACGTGACTGAAAAATGTCGTTTCTCATGGTTTTGTCCAAAAGTTGTCTCAAACTTGGCACCCATCTCACTAAGTTGTCCCTCCACCGCCATTCCTTGCTGATAAGGACCTTATCTCCACGTGATATGCAGAAATGTTAGTATGAAATGCACAGATTTAATCTATCCATGGTTTGTAGAAACCACCAACACACCATCTGTGAGTTTTTTGTGTTTTGTACTTTCATTTGGGACTTTCTTTATTCATGAAAACGTGACTATTGTTTGTTATAATACCTACCAGAAATTGGTGAGCGATCGGTCTGAGAAGCTCCGCTGCCCCACATGAGCATTTTGCTGGTGTGCAGTCCTGTGAAAGGCAGACACGTCCTGTCAAAAGTTTTTATTTATTTGGTAAAGGATGCCGCTTGGCTTGCGGCCGAGCTCATTGTGCTCTCCCACACATCAGATAATTGGAGGCTTTTGAAATATCCTCTCTGCTGCTGCTCCCCGTCCTGGTCACGATGTTCAAACTGGGATGCGTGGCGAGGTTGATGTTGATTTTTCCAGCATTTTTGTCCGCTGTAAATTTCATCGAGCTGGGTTTGATGACTTGTGGGTGGTGATCCTGCTGTTTGATGTCCTGAGCTCGTTAATCCAAACCTCATCTGGTATGCAAGGTCGAACCCTACTTTGATGAGCAGAGCCGACTCTGCCAAGTCTGGAGAGTGGAGAGGGCACTGTTCGTTTGTGGAAGATCAGGAATTGTAGCAACCCTGACACATATTGGCTTTTGTCCATTAACTACTGTGAGGATGAGGTCTGGTTTGTTAAAGGGGCCTCTTTTGCTCTTGTTGAGCTGAAAGCACACACATGAACATTTCCTGAGAGGCTGAATCTCATACAAATCTTTTTCCCAAACACACTGGGTAATGGGAGGAATGTGTGTAGCTTGTATCTGTTCCTCGGGGAGCCACCACAGCCAGTTTATGAGGCGAAAACTCCATGATAAACAAAATATTTGCATTTGTTAACCTTCTGCTTGTCAAAACGTTTTGTACTCCCGCCATCCATGGATCACAATGCTGACATATTTGTTCAATTTCGGGAAAGATCTCCTTGGAAATGGGCAGGAATGAGAAGAAACGACATGTTTGTTATGCAAAATAAAGCAACAACAGCCCCCACTTTGCCCGACGCACAGGAATTCATTGCAATTAACTCTTGAGGGTCGCATGTAAATATGAAGGTTTGGGGCTCCGCGGGCAGGCCAGCACTCACTCACACAGAGATCCCGGGCCTTTGTTCTCCCGGCTCTTTGGCTGGCCGCCACACTGCCTCAGTTGGCGGCACCCAGCTATAAATTTTTCACAATGGCTGGCGTGTGAGCCGTCCATCATTCCTCTCCCGCGTCTCCCTATTCCTCCCTAGCCCCCCCTCCCACTTACCTTCCGCTGGCAGGTTTACCAGTTCCTAAGTGCATGCCAAGTCTCTCCTATCATTCTGTCATCTTGCACAACTAAACAAGCTGCCTGAGGATATTTATTAATTCACCCTCTTCGCACTTGGCTGCACTTTGATCATATGTTAAGTATCTACAGATATCATTTCTGGAGATCTGTGAGTTGTACTGCAGCATCTCGGCAAATTGTTTCCAGGTTTCCGGATTCAGCCTCTCACCTACAATAACTTCACAAAGTGAAACCAAGGAGCCCCGCGCTGTTTTTCTTCCTCGATCCAAAAATACCTTTCACTCAATACCAATAACAACACAATATTGGAGAAAACTTGAGATGCAGGGCCATAAAAACCAGCACAGATGAAGATGTTTGAGATATAAATAATCATTGCTCTATGAGAATCACACTCAAGTCTGCGTACGGGCCTTTCTCCTCGGAGTTGTGCAATTTTGGAGCGTTGCAAACACGAGATGGTGTAGTGTGTCATTAATAGCTGTTCAATCACTCAGTGGTTATAAATTTTTATATCAAAATTTCTGTTATTTTTCTATGTTATTCCAAAAGCCAAGAGTTTTCAGATGTTGGTCATAGAAAATGTTTGTCTCGGATACCCTGGCTACTCGACAAACTCAAATACACTGATGTTGATCGTCTACTACCTCTAAGTTAAATTCAAATACAGTGAAGCATTATTAAGATACATAGTTTTCGGGTACCTTCAAAATATGTGTCAAAGTTCATTGAATTATATTGCGTTGCTTCATGAGATGGACCGTAAACCCTTTCAAACCTGTTATGTTTGTATGGTTGGATAAGGGTAACCCTCTGCACCACTTGTTAGCGGGGGCATAAAAGCAAAAGCATAATATTAGAATATTCCTAAATAAAACAAGAAGCATCCTAATTATCTGGATTACAGTGCAAGCTTTCCATCTTGCAGGATTTGTTTCGGATCGTTGAAAATTCACAGCACAAAGTACTCAAGTTTTTACGAATTTTTTGCCTTCCTGAATGTTGACCAGTCCTCTCTTGATGACATAGACCTTTTACTATCTTGCACGTCACGGTTTTTGCCTTAAAACTAATTTTCAATCGCCATTAAAGTCAGATATGCACGAAAACATCTGTATTTACTCCGGCTTAATACAACAGGTATTTTTAGCGAACATATGGATACGGATAAAACTAAAAAGTAATTCCTGGAAATCATTGGGATCAAGGTTACCCTAGTCCAAGCAAGAACTTTGAAAATTCTTAGGGCGGACCCTTCAAGTGTGCTTATTGAGTCCTAAAGTGTCAGCTTTAGGTAGATTCCACCCATTGCCACATGCCTCGTTTCTCTCATCTTACTCTCTCAGCAAAATTTCCAGTCCAATAAAAATGACACAGAGAATCTTTTAAAAAAGAGATAAGTATCAGGACGTAGTCAGAGGCTTCTGTCCGTACCTTACTTTCATTTTAGGCTTAACAATTCCAAAAAGTGGAGCATCATCACTGTAAATCGTTGGGTACATCGTGAACATAATTGAATCATAATTCAAACACACGAAAAAATTTCTTGTTTGAATCATGAAAAAGTGTCCGCATTTGATGCCTTGTAATTGCTGGCTACATCATCATCAACTTCCTCACCGTTTGCTAATTTTGTGACTTAAAAACTTTGACTTTTGTCTTAAGGCAGTGAAGAGTGGGTGGGTTGTTTGGTTCATGTGATGTTTTTGCATAAAAGTACTTTTTTCAGACAAATTGCAGGAATGAATAGCAGGCTACATTGGCAAATAAACAAAAGAAGAGGAAAAACTCAAAGTAAGAGGCTAAAACTGATCCGCAGGAGCACATGTGGCGAGGAAGGGTCAGGCTTTGTAACAGTGATATGGTCCAATGAAGAAATAAAAAATTAGAAAATAAAAATGCCAGAGACGGTACAAGAGGACGGGACAGTGATGTCACCTGGAGGCATAGACACGGCAGCAGCATTATATGAAGGTGTGCTATGCCATAAGAAATGATGCGTCTAAATGGGAAGTACAATCGTCCTTGTTTGATAACCTGGACAGCATTCTCAGCCAAGCTCAGCCATAAATGCATTGCACTCCTTGTTGGTGCTGCTGGTTGTAAAGCTGTAATGAAGCTTTAGTGAAAGTCCAGTCAGGAGGACTATCCCCTTGCATACTTTGACCTTAATCATTCCCCATACCAACTCCATCTCCCCATTTCCAAGCAGTCCATACAGATTCATCTTCTTCATTCATCAGTCATCATTCATGGCTAGGTCATCAACCACCACCACCACTTTACAGACTCCAAGGGGGATATACCTGCTGCTGCTCGGGCCAGATACCCTTCCATTACAATCTCCCCAGAGAGTCTGAGTACCAAAGACTTTTTTGACAGAATAATTATCCCCTATCATATGTTGCAATACACTTTCATCTCTACTTCATTCTCTATCTCTCCTGATTGAAATAATAATAGTATGAAGGCAGCGGAAAACTATTGAAATTGACAACCCGCTGATGTCAGATGTGCATTGGTCTACAAGCACATCAATCATCAAATGTAGGGAAACAACGCCCTCATAGAAAATGATGACAGGATGTAAGGGTATCATGAAAAGTCCTTTCGTAATAATTCAAAATTGCAATGTGAAACCAAAACTAAGCAGATTAAATGTGTGCAACATAACAAAAACCTAGGTTTGGACCGTGAGGTGTCAAAACACCACCAAAGGAGACTAATTGACTTTTGCTTTTCTTAACATGGATGTTGATCTTCGATCCCAGCCCGATGTTTTTACAGGAAGTATATTTTTTTATTTCTTCCCATGCAGTCAGTTTAGAATGACAAAGAGAACCTGCCTTGGCCAAGAGCGGGACGAGCAAAAGTTCATTAAACGTTTCAGGTTATCAGGATGAAAAGCCCTCCAGCACAAGAAACCTAGACAAAACCAACATCTCGTCTCCAACACGATGACAGAGGACCGTCTGATATAATTGGGTTCTGTTAAGGCTCTGCACAAACATGTCAAGTAAACACTGTATGTTTATGAACAGCGCTCGAGTCGTAATCCCTGATTTCAGCAGCAAGATTTAACTCTGTCTCAAAGGATAATTTCTTCATTGTGAACATCTTGCTTTAGAGGACAAAAATCTGACTGACTGACAAGTATCTCCCATTTGAACCTGGAGGGTTTAGTGCTCAAATTGTCTGTACTTATTTGTGCTTTAACACGTAATAGTTCCAGCATGTAACTCCTCCCGAAACTACAAATTGACGTTTTTTACTGTTCTGTTTGTGTAAGTGCTAAACAAGACACAACATGTTAATTAATGAGCTTTCGACGTTGGTAATCATTTATTTACTTTGGAGAGAGACAAGCTAACTAAAGCCCCTTTCTTACAGTCTTTATGTTAAGCTAAGCTAATCTAACCATGACTTGAGCGGCACCGATTTTGTCATTTTTGTTTAGCTTGGACAGTTTTCCTGGATGCAAAAGCCAGCAGAATTAATAAATGCTTCCTCTGCTTTCTCTCCAGCTACATTTCAAAAGTTGAGAAGACCTCACTTAATTGGCATAGCATACACCTTTTGTCTATATGCAATAATAATTAGTGATGCTCTGACACTTTCTGTCATCACAGTAATGTCGTATCGTTGCTGGAAAGAGGTATTGTTGCCATAAAGATGTATCATTGCGGTAAAGAAGTATCGTCCCAATAAAATGGTAGCATGGCTGTAAAGTGGTATCATGGCCATACAGAGATATCATTGCAATAAAGTGGCATTGTTCCTTAAAAGAAGTATTGTTAACATAAAAATTGTATCGCTGCCATGAAGAGGTATCGTTGCAGTAAAGTGGTATTGTTGTTGTAAAGAACTATTGTTGAGTTAAAGGTGTATCGCTTCCACAAAGAGGTATTGTTGCAGTAAAATGGTATTGTTGTTGTAAAGTGGTACTGTCGCTGTAAGGCGGTGTTGTTGGCTTTATGAGGTGACACCGTCATAAAGTGGTGTCATTTCTTATCCTTTTGTCCTACAACTTTCGTTGTTTAGTGTCTCTGATGTAGTTACAGTTAGGAATTCAATAATTGTCCAATTCTAAAATGCTGTGATGTTACATTTTCTACGACCGGTAACAGTTGATGATCAACAAAAAAACATTATTAGTGCTTATTGGCCGTTTTTCAGACCATGAGTTGTCACCAGACATTTTTTTCTGCTTTGACAGTGCTTGATGTATATCTATTATTAGATTACAATTTGTCTACCCTGTTGAAATTGCTCCTCCAATGCTACCTGCTCCATTAACAGATGTTAATGTTATGTTGCCATAAAGGAGCATTGTTGGTTTGAAGGAGCGTTGTTGCTGTAAATTGATATCTTTGCCATAAATTGATATCTTCATGTTAAGGAAACATGAGCTTACTTTTGGAATATTAAAACATTCCAAATGAAACTGTAACTTTAGTAGGAGATACATCGAACTAACTTTTGTGTCTTTGAACCCTTTCATGTGGTCAATAATTGACGCAGCTACATCAGAACACCGATGCAGGATTTTTTTTATTAATAACAGTAAATTGTCCTCTCCTGTTTATTTCCCCTCTAAACCTGACAGAAGAGTATATGTTCACAGTGGTTGTCAGAATCAATGTATCTCATGAAAACAGCAAGCTGTGCATTTCCACTCATGTCTGGAGTGAAAGGGATTAGCCAACAAGTTTTCCCACAATTTGTTCAACACTGTCTGTTGCCATAGCATCTAGTCTATGTGAAAAAGGCATGGTTATTAATTTGATGCTATGGAAAATTTTCATATGGTTTGTTGATGCTGTGAAGGCATTACGCTTTTTTCCTGAAAATCTCCGTTATACTAACATATCTTGCAGGATTTATACAGAGACGTCCTTAGTGGTGTGCTAGCTTCATGCTACTTAGAGCAAATTTCTCCCTGTATGTTACAACCCTGTCTAGGGATAGGGGAATCAATAAATAAGCATCATGGTAAAAGAAGTGCAGTAATATTCAAACACTGTAAGGTCTCTGCCTCTCCTTCTCTAATGGAATTTTGGGTTAGATGTGGGTGTGGCCCATCCCCGTTCTGAAGCTCATGGCCAACGCCATCCGCCTCCTTCTTTGTACGGCTGAGGGGTAGGAGACTGGTAGCGCTGTAGTGTAAAGTAGTGCTATACCTATTGCGATTTTCCTGGCCGATCACTGATTTAAAAAAATTTGACCGGCCAAAACGTTTTTTTGCTGATTCCAATTTTTCTTCTTCAATGTATTGAAATCATTATGAATAATGTATTTTGAGTGCTCTTAAGTTGAATGTTTACAGTAGAAGTCAGGCTGGTCGGCATTGTGTATATATTTTGACCTGTTGAAATTAATGTACCCTCCGTCCTCCCCTCAATGTGTGTATGTATCGCTGTGTTATGTCCACTGTGTCCTCCAACAAGGCAAATTTGTAAAATATCCTGTTAGGCTCAAATTTTATGTTAAGTCTCCCCCAAATTACTTACCCTAAATAAAATAAAATTAGTTCCACAACAATCAGGTGTATTTGCATAATATCCGTGTCTATGGCCAGGTAAGATATAAAATAATTTCTCAGTGTCAGTAAACTGAACATTTACCTAAAATTAACATTTTTTGTGTCTGAAACTGAGTTTGTTAACAATGAGTTGAGGGAAATTCTGGCTTTCCTTTTCCAGTAAGTTGAGTAAGTTAAACTCAGTTGCCATGGTAACTTATTCTGTGAACCTAACCTGCTCATTGGCAGGTTTTCTTCAACATATCCTGAGTTTGCTACTGACTCCTCCTCCTCCGTCTGAGCCTGAAGCGGAGTAGTGTGTCAGTCTTTTTCAAATTAATAGATTGCCGTTGGGGGAATCTGCGATTCCTCCCCCAACATGGAATGCTTTCATTCCATGATTTATTTGAATGCCATTCCAACGGTTCATCTCAACCAACACACAAGTTAGATGCACCATCGCACCCATGAAAAATCCTTGCGTTGCTCTCAAGATTTTTCGTTTTGTTTTCCGAAAAGTAGTATCCTCTACAAAGTCTGCACATATTTGGCATTGACTCTATTTGCCATCCAGTATCTGGGCACCATTAATGAAGGCTGTTGATGTCCTTGTGTACAGTTAACTCAGAACTTTGTGAAACACAAAGCAATACCTTATACTGCATAGCCCTGATAAGGAAACGTACGTGTTCTCACCGTTTTTCGGCATTCCTTCTGGCTTCCTCCAACATTCCAACAACATGTGATGGAGGTGAATTTGTGACTCCAAACTACATGTAGGTATGAATATGGATGGTTATTTGTCCCTGTGTCGGCCCTGTGATGAACTGGTGACTTGACCAGGGTGCACCCCACGCCATGCTCCATGTCGGTTGGGATCGGCTCCAGCGCCTCTTGAGACCCTGGAAAGGATAAGCAGTTACAGATAATGAATGAAGGACTGATATTTTGCGAAACAAAAATGAAGTACCCCTCACAGTCTATGCATACCGCCATATGTAGATCACAGAATCCTTGATCTGGACCATGAGATGCTATCACAAGTAGGACATTAGTATTTACAAATCTATTTTGCTTACCAATCAATAATCTTCACTAGAGCTGTTCTTCTCTTTCCTCCATTGTTCTGTACCTCCGTACTCAGATAGCCCCTGGTCTCCAGCGTTACACTGGTCTGTTTTATGAGCAAATCAACCCGCTGCCGTCCGAACACGGAGGAGGAAGCTTATAAAAGAGAGGAACAAGTGAAGCGAGGCGGCGGAGGATGGAGGAGTGCAGATTTATCACCCAGGCATGGAGTGGAAAGAAGTGCTGCTAGTTCTGAGAGCAGGTTTCCACTTCACTTTAATTCAGTGTGAAGTGTTAAAGACACACCAGTGTGGTTTGAGGAGATAAATGAGAACGGCAGGCTTTTTTCCGTCGAGACTGACACCTCTCTGTGTCCCGATCCATAATGAACTCCCCCGGGAGTATTTGCCAGTCAGTTGTTGACAGGCTTCACTGGTAATTTGCGGAATGTTGATTCAGTATTTGTCATGTCTCTAAATGTCCAAATTTATGTTTAACCTGTGTTTTTATTTTCCAACACGACGAGGGGCCATCAATTCAAAAATATCATTGAGGGAATATTAGCGACGGCTGTTTCTGATGCTATGTTAGAGAATACCTGCCATCTAGTGGTGCAGATCTGCGCAGATGTTCACCACAGAGGCACCTAAACTGTTCTTCTCAGCAGTTATTTAAAGTTAAGCCTCACCTTATTTACATACCCAAAATAAACTCAAAATAGCTCCACAACTATCAGGTGTATTGGCATAACCCTGCTGTCTGTGGCTGCTACAATGTGTGAGAAATCTGTGATTATCCAAAATAAATATCAACACTTCTATCCTCACCTTATTTTTTTTAGTTAAAAAAAGGTTATAACATCATATTACAGGAACATTATAAAACAAAACAATTAATCCAATTTCCTCAGAAACTTTGATAACTACTGCATCGAATTTGATATAAAAACCACAAAGTTCTAAAGTTCTAACAATTTTTGTGCGATAGAACCAGGAGGACTCTCCATTTGGCAGTTGGACAGATATTTTACTCGTAATGTGCCACAAATGGTAATTTGACCTCATAGAGGGATTTTGGTTGCAAAGACCACCTATGACCACCGGGGGGGAATTATATGCACATTCTGCAACCTTTGGCAGTGAATAAATCTTGTATTTTATTACAATCTGGCGTTGCGACTTTAAAAAAAAAAAGAAAAAGTGTTTTGCAGAAAATAGGTAGAAGCCTGATTATGGGTGTGTCCATATCAGGAGCGAGTTAATGCTCTGCTCGTCTCAGGGGTGATAGACGCGGCATGCAAACTGCCACACGGCTGCGATCTGTGATTAAAAAGCACAAGTGTTCAAGGGCTAAATTTAGCGCTGGACATTAGCTCAGCTTTTATCTGGTATATTTAGATCCGAGTCCGGCCCAGAGGAATCTATTTGAACAGAGCGTGGAAACATATTTGATCAATAAAGCTTCTGAATATTCTGTGTCGCTGGCACGTTTACGTCTTCTCTATTAGCATAGCATGTTAACCTGGAGCGCTGCTAGCTTCGGAGAAAACACTGCATAAAAATGATTACGCCACAATTATATCAACAACCGGTTTCGACCCCTCGCTGCCCAGATGTCTACAGCTGCTGCCAAGAAATAGACGAGCTTCTCCGCGCCTCTAATAAGACCGTTACACAAACAGCGTGAGCTCAAATAAATGAATGAAAGCAGCAGATAGCAGGACAGAAATAGATTAATATTTTCAGACGGTGGCGTGTGTCTTCATCCAGTCATAACTGGAAAACTGGCAGAAGCAAACGGGAAGATTGGCATTATCTCCTAGCAGCCAAAAGACCTGTCAAACCTTCTCACACAGGAAGGGCCAATGTCAAACAGAGGCTGTTTTGTAACCCTTGAGGGCAGAAGTACAACCCAGGCGGTAATAAAACTCAGGCAGACCATGTTGGTCCTGTAAACGTAATCTGCAAAGTGTTAATTACAACCTGGCGCCTCTGTGAAGCTGTGCGTGCTGGAAGTCAGCTGAGTAGTCAGCGGCGTCCTGATCTCCTTCCTAAACAACACGGCTTGAGCTGCGGCGGCAGCCTTGGAAACGAGATTTTCTCCCTGCTGATGATCCCGTCTGAATGGGCCGCTTTAAACAAATTAAGAGCCAGTCAGATGCTGTGTTTGTGTGACCCCTTTCTCCTCAGGGGTGGTGGGGCCAGAGATCCTGTGTTGTTTACTGTCATTCATGTGAAGGGCTGAGGGTTTGTGTGTGGTAAACACACACTGACCCTCACAGATGACACTCAATGAAAACACTCTTTGAGGCGAAGGGGGCCACCGCTGCAGAGCTGCAGTCATTAATCAATGCGTTATTTAGTGCAAATGAATCATTTTAATAATCACTTAAACACTAGAGTGAGGAATCTCAGGTTTCACCTCTGGTGATTACTTTTATTGTCAAATAATTTACTAGTTATCGTAACTATTTCTGTTTTAGCCAATGAAATAGTCAAAAATCTTGAAATAAGATCAACTATTAATTAACTACCATTAATGAAATGGAAAAGCAGGAAATACTGACATTTAAGAAGCTGAATACATAAAATAATAGATATTTCCCCCTGAAAATTAAAGAAAAAGGTGAGTCAATTGTTGAAATACTTAATAACAAACTTTCTTTTGATCGATGATCAACTTAATGTGGCAGCAGGAATGAAACAGTGAATGAAACAGTTGGACTCACTGAAACAGTGAGTCCAAGAAATAGTTGACGGCAAAAGTTCTTAATAGAGACAAATCAATTAGAATACTTATCAAGGCAGCTCCACGGAAACAGCCAACAGCCCAAAACCCTAAGAAAGTTTAATTTACTACCATAAATGACAAAGAAAAACAAACAATAAATCGATTAATAAACTCATCTTGTCGCAAAAGAAAATCTTCCACCACTGTCAAAAATGAGGGCCAAAAATGTAATCATTACATTTAAGAATATGGAACCAAAACATCTTTGAAATTGTTGCTTTCAAATAAAAGTGTGTTTAAAAAAAGTTGGCATCCATTTTCCTTTCTGGTTACTAAGTTATTAATCCTCATATTAACACTTTGGTTTGCACTTCTCCAGCTTGAGGACACAAATATTTCCTATAATAATAATAGTGAACATAGGTATCTCCAGCTATTCCCCTTAGGAATTATAATCTCCATACTTTTATTGACAACACTCTAAATGCTGCATAATTCTTTTTACATATTTGTTCCAACCTTGTTGATTAACGCTTTAATCAGCTAATCTGGAAAAATGCAGAAACAATTGTAAAATTTTTGCAACACAGTGAAGTTACTCTAAAAATAGTTGGCAAATAAGCAAAAACTCCTCACATTATTGAAAATGGAATCATTAAGTTTCACATTTTTCCTTGAATAGAAACCAAAGTAATGATCTGTTACTCTTACAGATGAGGAGAAAAAGCAAATCTTTGAGTATCTGTAACTGATTTGCCCTTTCTCTGATTTGTTCCAAAAATGTCTGAAGCGAGTTTTAAGATAGCGGTCAATAACTTACCGATGAATCAATTCGCCATAGAAGCTTTAGTTTCAGCTTTGCTGCTGTTCCTGGCCGTATCTTAAAATAATAATATAAAGAAAAGGCGTCGATGTTTTTTTTTTTCCATTTTTTAGGCTTCTACCTGGAAATTCTGTTTAATACACAACATTTTTAAGACTGTATAATTCTTTTAAAAATATTTTAAAGCCATTTTTAAGATTTTTCGCTTGTAAAAAACTTCTGTACTGGTTTTGTTTTTCCACCCGCTATCAGTTCTGTGTGATCAGGACCCCCCCCCCCCCCCGGGTTCAGCCAGTGCGGCCCTCTCTCAGATTTTGTTATTTTGTTATTGTGTAATGGCCTCCAAAGGATTGAATGATGGCTCCTCTGCAGGTCTCCCCGAGGAGCAAACCCTCTATCTAGACATTAATCTACTGCTGTGAGACAGACACGCTTGTTTAGCTAGCACAAAGCCCAGTAAGCTGTTGTCTCTGAGAAAAAGCTGGCCGTCTCCAGAGCCACTGGAGGCTGCGATGGCTGGAGCCAGAGTAATGACCTGTGAAATTCACCGATAGACTTGTCCTGTTGCACACAGGTCCGCCGGCAACGGGCCTTGTTCGCGGCCTGTCGCTGATTTATCAGCGCGCCTCTGCTGGTGCCATTGGCTCTATGGAATTTTATGTGGGCCGACCAAAAGGGGCCCAGCTTGTTTGACTATGACTTGTTTTGCAGAAGAACTTGACAGAAAAGTCCTTAAAAAATCATTTGGCTTATCTGTTGAAATGATTTGAGAAAATTGTGGATATTTGAGCCGTGTCTCCACCGGCGTATCATAGCAATGGTTTCAAATATTTACACTGCTTTGTCCTGTGAACTAGTCAATATTTTCTCCTTTCCTCAATCTGATTAGGATGTGAGGCTGAAAGTTAAGGAGAGCTCTCTTTGAAGGCGGGAAGGAGAGGAGCTGAGGCGGATTATACGGAGATCATAGGGCCAAACTTCCCGCTGGCACCTTTCTTTCTGCTCGATGCAGTTTGACTTTGTTACCTCATTTTCACAGCAGAGGTAGATTCCTCCTTATCCCTGACCCGTGGGTGTCAAAAGAAACGGTTTCCTGGAAGAGACATGGGTTTTCATTAGTGTTAATTTTTTCAGCTATTTCTTAAATCTAGTCTTGGACCTGTATCAAATATCCTAATTGGTTGGTATCATTTTCAATCAACAGTTTCCTCTATATTTCTTTTCTCCGACATCTGGTTATTATTAATATTTCAGTCACTCTGCTCGACTTTAAGCCAATACTCATAGTCCTGTTTCTTCTTACGCATTTGAAGTTTGAAATCCTTTCAGCCCCAAGACCTGTAATCACTGTCTTCACAAGATAAAACCATAAGACTCTGAGCTCCAGCTACCCCGAGGGAAACTTCAGAGGGAACCAGCTTCTACATTCTCGTTCCTGCTGGCTTTACCCCTGTACCCAGGTCAGACCACCGTTTAGACCATCACGATCACATAGACCTCCACCAGAGCTACTAGACGGATCCTGCAGTCTTTAACCCAATACACATTCTCATTTCTGCAGTGTCGGGTCCTAAAGTTCAATCTCCCCAATGGAGCGGTTGAAGCTTTCACACCTACTTTGTTTTGTTCCAGACTTTCCAATTTATAATTTGATCTGGATGAAAATTGCAGGTGAGCCGTATTCCTATGAGAAAAACCTCAGTTGTACTTACAATTATGTAATGTACTTCTCTCAGCTAGTCATTTGATTTATTTTATTTAACCAGGAAAATTAACCCATTGAGATCTTTTTCACAAGGTTGACACGGCCAAGAGGGGCGGCAGCACACGTCATAATTTACACATAAAAAAAACAAAAAAAACACAGTGTACAGATACAATAAATATCAACAATAAAAAATATATGCAATGGAATCACATTAAAAAAGGCAGGTAGTGATATTAAAATCACTTAATCAAACTCTCAAGTACAACATCACTGTCTGATGATCTCATGTTCGAGAACCTTTAGGATCACAGCAAAGACAGTATAGTAATTAGATTCGGCAACTTCATGTCTTTTGTAGAGTATTCCAAGCAGTGGGGGGCAGCAACTTTATAAACTCTTTTCCCCAATTCAGTACAACAATCGGGTGAAAACAGTTTGTGAGCACGGCTCACAATTGTTTTGGCTTTTAAGTAAATATAAACACGGCAGAAGGGACCAGTCCTAGAAGAGTTTTGTGGATGAAGGTCAGCCAGTCTGTATGTCGGCGTACTTATAAAGACGGCCAGTCAGCATACAAAGTGAAATGGTGCATAAGACGTTTACATCCAGTGACATTAATCAAGGCACAGAAAGACCTCAAACAGTGAGCAGAAGCATTAATGTATAACACAAAACTATAGTCCGGCAGAAGCAAGAAGGTTGACGATACAGGACATTTACTTACTCCGAAAGAAAAGCCGGATTTAGTCCCGGAGTAGAAGCCTAGCTTCAGCTTGAGCTTGGAGCCCAGATTTGCTATGAGGCTTAAGGACAAGTGGTGGTCAATGAGAAAACCTAAATACTTGTAATTTTGTGACTATTTGGGAGATTTAGTGGTAACTCACTTGGGAGCTGCATGAGTTTTGTTTTCTCTGTACTTAAAACCAGTTTTAGTTTCCTGCAAACGGGACTGAGCAACATTTAGTGCTTACAGAAATAATTTGTGAAGATCTGTGTCAAAGACGGCGAACAACAATAAATGATGGTGTTGTCAGCATGTGATTGGGAAGTAACGTTTAATAACTTCCTTTGACACTATCAAGGAAAGAGGTTGGAACCAGCCATCTGAACACACCTATACTTTTATGGAGGTTGACCTAGGGTGCTTTGGTACCTACCTTACTTGGTCCAGAATTTCAGACTTTTCAATAAGATCCAGACCAAAATTGCAGGTGAGGTCCTCTGGACCAAATAGCCCGACTTGGGTCTGACAAAAAGAGTTGGCCTCCCTCCACTTCAAACTGAACCATTTTTTTTGGGTTTGTTTAGTGTGTGCAAGCCCTTTTTTGGATGGTTTGGACTTTAATACCGCCACCAGTAAACAAAAAAAGAAGAAATGTTAGAAGGGTAAAAGTTAAAAATGTGCAGCAATAGACAACGGGTAAAAAAAAAAATTACTGTATAAAGACTCTGCATATTATATTTTAAAGGATAGGAGATGCCTGCGGTCTATAGGCCAAACAGTCATCAAGTTTAGCGAGATGCAGCTCATGTAGATAATGGTAACAGGAACTATATACGTCAAGAAAAATTTTATTGCGTGCTAAAACATGAAGGCAAAACAAACCATCTGAGATGTGTAAAATGTAACCAATACTTAAACTTCGCTTTGGTCTTTCAGGTGTGAAAGTGCCTTCAGAAACAGTCTATAATGTGTTACGTCCACTATTTAGTCAAAGAAAGTAAAGAGATTTTTATATTGATAGTACATTTTAGTCCTTTTTGGTCAACAATTTTAGGTTTTATTCAGTTTTTAATGGTGTCTGAGTCAAAAAACATGAAGTCATCAACAAAAATTTAACGTCAGTTTGCAGGAACAGAATTTTCATGAATAAAACTACTTTTGTAAAATAACACCCCAGACTCCAAGGTTTATAACCCTCTCCATCACTTTTCTGACTCCCTCCTGCTCCGTCTGGTATTCTCTCTCTAGTGCTTTACCATGTTCTATTACCACTTAATCACCATTATGGCGATTTATTGGAAAGGATCTGGCAACACGAGACATAATACGATGCAGAGGTCCTGATTGAACATACTTCGAACCGACCAGCAAGGCAGTTTATTGCACATTATATATACTGTATGTTTATTCAATCTAACAAACACGGGGTTAAGGTAGAGAAGGGTCTTTGTTACGGTGCTAATACATTATCACAATTTGATTACTTACAGACAGAGAAATGTGTGACACTGAGGTCGAACTTTTATCCTAGCAATAAAGGAAAACGAAATGTCGGACCCCTTACAGAGATTACCAAAACATGCATCTTGGAGCCATCCAAGTTATTGATATGAGTAATTCACATTCTTAATCGTTTTATTAGGGAAAAACTTATTTTCACACCTTTCCCACAGCTGTATGGATGTATTGTTAAACTGCATGAAATATAACACCGGATTCTGCCAGCAAATAGCCCTGTAATTATGAATTGAAGTATGAGTATCATCTGTGAGTCGTGATAATCATCATTTCTTGAATCTTCAGTAAGTGCCTGCTTTTTCTCTCTGTGCCACCAGAGGGCTCCAAAGAGCACTTCAGCTGTCTCACAACATATATTGTTACAATTAACAAAATTAATTATTCTGATTTATTTGACCATATTTTACTCTTGAACCACTGTTATCATTTTGTTTCGGGTGTGTTATTTCTTACGCCTAAACTGCGCTTATTAGTGTTAGCGATGGGTGGCGCACACATCGAATTCTGCTTAGACCTGATAAGGGCCCATAGCGCCGGAACTTTTTTGTCTGCTTCAACCTTCAAGATCTGGTCCAATTCTTCTCTGCATCCTGATTCCTAATGATGACTGCAACATTATTACTCAATAAATAGCTAACTACAAGCACATTCCTCCTCCAGGGCCGAACAATCCTCCAAATCTGTGTAGCTGTCTCACCCATTTAAATGTTTTTGCGGAAATTGATTCATGTTGTTAACACCAAATGTTATGTAATTTTTTACATCCCTCTTGGCGCCTTATTCTACTTACTTTATGTCAATGTGGGATCATTTGCGCTTACTCAAGCACCAGTGATGTCTTCAATAAAATATATTAGATTTCAAAGTCAAAGATAAGTCAGAAAACTAGATGCCATTGCATTTGGTTCAACAACATTAACCATTGGTGTGCACTTAAACTTCCTATAGACACACAACCAATGGAAAAAGGTGGGTCCGTTCGAAATGTAGTATCCGTGAGTGCCCACATGCATCCTATGCATCAATATTGATACGTCCACTAGATGGCAGTGAAGAGTCAAAAGCTCAGACAACAATAATGTCGACAGTAGGGATAGGGTGTGATAATGTTCATAAATCGCAAATATGGATGAACAGGTAATTTTTTTTTTTACTTTTTGAATTTTCTTTCTTTCTTCATTGTATCCACATGTGGTCCGCTACTCTTCGTCCACCTCATCCTTATTTATCATTCATTCATTATCAGCAACTGCTTATCCTATTCATGCCTGCGTGAGCTGGAGCCTATCCCAGCTGTCATTGAACCAGAGGAGGGGTACACCCAAGATATAGAGACAGAAAACCATTCAAAGTGCATAAATACATATAAAATGTAGGAATGACAGGCTCACCTTCATCCGTGAGGTTGAACATAAACTGGTCTCTGTATCTACAATTCTACATCTACAGAGAAAAATATTACGGAGGACTTATTTCTTTGCATTTTTTATTTGGGCGCATTAATTGATTTAATAAAATGACAAATCATTCAGTTAAGCATATTTTTAAACAATAAAAAACATCTGCCTTAAAAAATGTTGTCTTTCATGGAAAATAGTCATAGCTCAAGCTTTTACTGAAGCATAATTTTAGAAACTATTTAACCATTATTAGACATTTTAGGTTGTATTAAGTTACATAATTCTGTCCTCACAAGCTTTAATATGTAAAAAAGAATGCTACTAATCAAATAGGACATTCTCTATAGCCATAGTTAATGCCTCTTCTGTGGTCTAATTGACATGTGGTGTCCCCCAGGTCTCCATACTCGGCCCATTACTCTTCAGCATATACATGCTGCCACTGGGTCACATCATAAACAACTTCAGTCAGTCACATTTTTCAGTAAGAAATAGAGACTCAAAATGAGCGCAACCAAACACTTAATTATAACATTAAAGGGTTCAAATGCTTTGCGTAATTTGCAGAAATTACTAACAAACCCAATAAATCAGTTTCCACTTTCACTCATTCTTCATTCATCAATTTAAGTAAGCGGCACGCAAAAAGCGGCAAATGCAGAGGTAATGGTGTTCTTGTTGTTGGTCTGTGGTGTCACATATCTCAAATTCGTTTTATCCTTTGATTAGAGACAAAATGCCCCATATTTATTCAGGTTGTTGAGCATAATTTGGCATTCATATCCACAATTAACTTCCACAAGTGTCATCTTGCAAATTTTTTGCCTAACCTGAACATTTTCCACTCACTTTCTTGATAATTTCTGACACAAGTACCACAAAATTATCTGTAATCACATCATTCTGCTTTGCTTTGAAAGTAATCGCACTGTGGAAAAAAATCCAAGTTTTCTTTAGCGTGTTCTCGCCATTGTAATAATTGAAATGTTGAATGATGGTCCCAGCCCCATTCTTTCATCAAGAAATTCCTGCATAATTTTTTGCACAGTTCCTACTAAAGAGAAACCAACCGAAAAGGAACAGACTTACACTTCAAAGAATAATATAATGCCTTGGTTTATATCTGTGTGTCATTCACCTCTACTCGCAGCTTTGCTTTGACTTTGTATGAAATTGAGTTCAGTGTGAATGCAGCTTCAGTGGTTTTTGTATAATAATGGAAAATGTTAAAGAATGGGAAATCATGCAAATCTATATGCAGTTTTTGTGTTATCCTGCTGAAAACAAACAAACTGAAAAACACACGGACGCGGCTGAATATAAACTCTTTGACGGCGGTCATTCTAATAATTATTGAACACAATGCATACAAACCCAACAAATCAACATTTTATATCTCATATTTAATTGTTTACGCACTGAAATTTATTTGTACAAATCGCTGCTACAAATTAAATCTTGTTGAACAGTACGGCCGCGGTTATTCTCTCAGGTTTCACAGGTAGCTGAGCATCAATCTCAAAAGTGTTTATGGGGCCAGGATGAACTCAGACAGCATGACAAATCAATAGGTTTTCTCTCTGCCTGCTTGCCCTTCAGGTGTCCACAAACTCGGAGGCGGGGCTCATCTGGTGTAATAAAAGTAAGCTTGGAGGAAAATGTGACAGATGTTGGAGGCCTGTGCCAGAGAGAAAAGTGAGAGTGGGACTGTCAGACATGTCGACTCCGGCGTAGTGATGGATGGAGAGTGAGGTAAGACAGATGACATCGTCTGTCTGAGGCCATGTTGTCATAGTGGAGGATTGCCGCTTGTCTTAACCTCTCAATATCAGAGAGCAAACTGAAGTTTGTTTACACTGCTCCAGTGGAGTGATTTAGAATGAGGGGCGAGGGAGACGTGGGTGTAGAAGGTATGCTCACTGGAGGGTCGGATCAGGTTTCTAAACATTCCCTTTGAAATCGAATAGCAGCCATCCCAGTCGTTTTAAACTCAACCGGCCCCGCTTGGTTACAATCCTCAAGGTAATGAGGAGAGCAAACACAAATACCAACAGAGATAATTAAATATCAGTATCAACGTTGGCCTTTAGACGCCCATCCAGCCTGGATGGGCCTCTTATTTTGACAATACCCCTCAATGATGCAGCTTTTTGAAATGTGTCATTCAGGGGCAGCGTTGTAGATATTGTGGACAAAAATAACTCTCCATGACTCCCGTAAGAGATGCGTTGACACATGTTACTCAAATTGCATTGGCTTGACGGTGATTGGTCATACAGCTCCTCATGGAAAAACTCCAACAATGTGAAACTGTTATTGTCACACAAAGCCAATAAGAGGATCAGGAGCAGAGTAGGGCGGGTCTTCGTGAGTAGGATTCGATGTAAGTGGGTGATTTTGTGGAATCCTTATCACCACCGTCCCAGATCCTTCACAATAATCAAGAACTATTTAATGGATCGTTTTTAAAATTGTATACCCAAATGGACCTTAGTGTGAAAAGACCTGGATTGATTATGGGAATCAGTCAGTAAGGGGGGCTTTATCTCCAAAGATGTATGGCCATAATTTCTCAACCGTTGGTCCGACATAGTCCAAATTTTTTTAATATGAATCATTTGAAGGGGAGTTATTATTATATTAGTTGTATATGTCATGTCTTACTCTGGTAGTTCATATTTGACTTACAGGGAGGGGCTTTTTAGGAAAAGCACTGTTTTTCGTACCTAACTTCTTAACCGTTGGTCTGATTTAGTCCAAATTTGGTGAATCTGGATCGACTTGAGGAGATCTATCTATGAGTATATTACTCCCATTAGATCATATTTTACGCACTACGGGATGCTCTTTTTAACTAAAAAACGCTGTTTTGGAGACCTAACTTTACATTTAATGTGAGTTCAGTTAGGGGAATATTTTGTACAATGCAGGGAAGAGGGCACTTTTGGGGGATAACCTTGCTGCCCAAATAAAGTCACCTGTTCTCCTGCCCAGTGCCGACCTACCCTTTATTGAAATCCGTTCAAAACTTTTTGAGTAATTCTGCTCACAGCACAGCTCACGTAAACCCCACCCACTTTTGTTTTGAAGGTAAGTCATGTTTTTTCCTGTTTCTATTTACCAAGTTTCAGCAGAATCCAGTGGTTTGTTATGCAATATACTGTAGGTGGAAAAGGTAAAAAGAAGAAAATCTAGCTTGCAATCTTAAAGCAAATGAAAAATGACTCCGCCCCCTCATACAGGAACACCCTCCCAGCAAGTTTTATGAAAATGTGTAAAAAACTTTTTTGTAATTCTGCAAACAGTCAGACAAACAAACATACACAGGGGGGAGAAAACATAACCTCCTTGGGGGAGGTCTGTTATGAGAATCTCTAATGCTTTGCCGTTTTCTATATTTTGTTGTATTCATTGAAAGATTGTTGTCTTCCTGCAAAGGTAAGTAAAAGCTGCAAATTAAAATCGAGGTAAAAGAAATCACCGAGCGTTGCATTCTTTGCATCGGTCGCTTGCTTTCAACAATGCCTCATGAAATGAGGTTCACGTCTGCTGTTGAAACAAAGGCCAGCAAAGAGCCGATTGATTTATGGCATCTTGTGTTGCTAAAACAATAAAATGTCCCGAGGAAGAAAAAACAAAAAACATCCCCGGAGATGAACTTGCTGAATGCTCGTCCAAACAACACGGTTTGGGGTGTGTGTTATTGCGATGGAAGATGGATTGGAGTCTGGCTTATTTTGCCAGGAGTCAGGTGTGGGGCTGGAAGGGGGTGGGGGGGGTTCGTGCATCGGGGGTGAGGAGGTGGGGGTTCAGGCTCATTTCCAACCCCAGCCTGAAGTCAGTGCTGGGCTGGGTTGTTAGGTATGTGTGTGAGTGTGTGTAAGGCTGGGGGGAGTGGGGTTGGGATTACACTGTCACACTGTTCATACTGTTTATGCATACCAGGCCACTGTGAGTGCCTCTTTGTCGCGTAAGTGTTTACTTGAATTTATTTTGGGAGAATTCCACATGACTGGGACGGGGATCTCTATAAATTATGGAATCGAGCGCTTTGTGTAATGATAACTTCTGTCCGTTAGTCAGGCTGTGTGACAGTGTTTTTAAGAGTGTGTAAATACAGGGGTGGTGAAAGAGGGAGAGGGGTGTCTGTGTGTTGAAAGGTGCTGCAGACGTTCTTGCTCATTTAGTCTCCTCAGTAGAACAATAACAATGCTTTCAAAAAAGCCTCCTACACCACTTTCCTCACTTTGCAAAGAGTGGAAAGTACAGAGTACTCATATTTACTATACTATGTAGAAACCACTAGACCTTTATACCCACCAGCATTACACGGGTCTGTTTGTTGATTTATTTGTTAGCAGGATTCCAAAGCTACAAGGCGGATCGGGTTTCGACAGGAAAAGGAATCAATCCTATTTTTTGGGTTGGGGTCTAGATGGATGGACAAATCTTAGACATTTAATTAAAAACTACTTCACTGATTTCTATTAAACTTCCTGTTAAAACTGGGGCACAGGCCTAGCAAATAAAAGAGGTATGTGCTGGATTGCTCAGGCCAGGGGTCACCAACTCGCGGCCACAGGCCAAATCTGGACCACAACATTTTTCACCCGGATTGTGGAGACTTTTAGATGTGTAACTCTCATTGTTCAATTCCATTTTTTTCCCTCATATTAGATTTGGTTATCTTCATAGTTCACATTCACAGTGACCTTCTTCTTGCCTCTAAACTACCCATTGGTGTGAGTGTGAGTGTGAATGGTTGTTTTACTCTAGATGTCTGTCCAGTAATGACCTGTTGTGGTCCTGCTGTGCAGCTGAAATCAAGGATCCTGCAGATCCTAATTTTTTGGTGAAGATCCAGACAATAACCAAATTCACCGATACCAACACTTTGAAGTTTGTGATTGTCACCATTTACATATTATTTCCTGAAAAAAATAGAGATGCTTTTTTCAATCCAGCAAAAATATTAAAAAAATCCTACTTCTCGATTCAGATAAGAATTTAATGGACTTAAACTGAGCAGAAGGGTTGGAAGCGCTGTGAAAAAATAACAGCTGAATGATATATAAACAGTACGGCAGTATTACTTTATACAGTTGTCATCCAGAGTAAGTTTATTGAATAGACGACAGTTATCATATAGAGTTATTTTGCACAGCTGATTACGATATTGCACAAAAAAGGCAAAAGAGAGCACAACTAGATTGAGACTCACGGTGGTTCTGAGGTTAAAAGGCTAAATAAGCACAAGAGAGCAATGTAGAGTAAAACTCGACTCAAAGAAATTTACAACAGCAGCCAGAAGTCGGACACATTCACACAGTGGTGGCAGAAGCTGCGACCATGCAAGGTGCCACCTACTCATCTGGAGCAGTAACTATCCACAAAATCAGTCAAAGAACAGCCATCCAGGGCAAAAGGGAGTTTGGTGTCTTGCTCAGGTGCGCTTCTAGATGTAGACTGACGGAACCGGCCTTGGGTCCAACCAAAAACCTTCCATTTTGTTGAATCATGCTCTATCTTCCCAGTCGCCTGCATACAGTACACGCAAAGACAACACAAAATCTGATTTGACCGGTCTTGTTTGTGTAACATGACCATGAGTCTGGTATGCATTCAATATAAGACCACAAATGAAAGTCCCTAAAATACAATCTGTAAAAAATGGATGCTTGCATTCACACTGGTCTGAAAATGTTTGGGATTTATGTCACATTAAGGCAGAAATATTGGAGGTCACTTCAAACATAATAGGAGAAAGGACTATTATTAACTTGAATTATTAAAGGGCACAAGAGCAGGGTCTGCACATGTTGAAGGCATAATTTAAAAAATAATTTAATATAATGATGATGATAGAAAAAAACATTTTTTTTATTTTCCATAATCATCATTATTTCATATTATTATAGGGGGTTATGGTTAGGAGTCTCAGAGCGCAGGTTAGGACCTCAGCAGAGGAAGGAGAGGCAACTTACTGGACTGAGCAGTTTTAGCCGAATACCTCTGATTTAGACCGTAGCAGAGGTGTGTGCTCTGCTGAACGCCATTCCAAGGTAACATTTAACCTCGCTTCACCATAGCCTTCTTTTCACACAAAGATTGCGTAACAGTGCCGCAACAAAGGTCATCTTTGTTTATTTACACTGAACAAACCCACCTCGGTGCAACACAGCCTCAGTGTGTGATTTGTAGACGGCTTACCTTCATTCAGCGAGCAGAAGAGGTGTGACGTATAAAGGTCCGTTTATGCTCAGCGTTATAAATGCATACCATGGGTCTAGTTCAGCTCAGTTCGTAGAGCAGGTTCCCTCTAGGCGCGGAGGCAGAGAACTACAGTGGTGACCAAAGCTTTGACTCCACCTGAGGCTCTTTGCGCCGTATCCTCTCCCTTCTTGTTTCGACAAATTTACCGTCATCCCTCAACTGTCCAATCAATAATGACCTTTTTCTAAAAAAAGAAACATAAAGATGTATATGAATAAGGACAGAGTCATTTGTCCATATTCTGGATTCATTTTGCCTGGATTTCTTTTCCTGAAATCTTACAGATACGGACGAAAACGGGGAGGTCCCACCAGAAGTCCCTGGGGGGCAGTGTAGCCGTGATCCATGCCAGACATGAAAAAAGTTTATGAACAAGATTAATAAAGGAAAAGTAAAAAAATGAATTAAAGCAGATATCTCAATTAATGTCCAAGTTATTGCCAGTCTCCAGATCAACCGAAAACTCCCAACAAAATCTCTCAAAAACTCGCCTTCCACTTCGGCATCTCTGTTCAGCCCACAGAGCCCCCAACTCCACCCCTTAAGGAACAAAGACATGCATAGCCAAATTGTGACATCATTACTCCAAGTGACTTCATATTTTATTTTATTTTAAATGCTGCGAAACAAGCAACGTCAAAATATAATCATCGCTGCGATATGCAAAAACACTATGTCTGGGTAATATTTCATGCAATTCTGTCCTGTAGTTTTTCTGTAATCCTGCTCAATAACAAACAAAAAAACAGGCTGACAAAAGAAACAGGGTAAAGATTAAACCCGTTTGGCTACGGGATACACTCCGGTTTCCTCAGGGGAGGTTGTCTTGTAATAAATGGGCAAAACACCAGTTGATCCTGAGGCATACAACTGATGATGTATCCGGAAATTTAGAATATTTAAGCCTCTTAATCCAAATTGGATTGGGTGACATGAAAAAATAAGGATGTAAAACTAGAGAGGGACAAAAGCAAACCTAACCATATCAAACCTAGATAAGGCTCAGGAAGACAATGAGTACATTTCCTTTGGCTTTCCACTTTCAAATGACCAGTCATCAGACGTTGAAGGCCTAGCCTATAAAACATAAATGAAAAGTGTGCCCACCTGCTGACCCTAAAGACGTACAACTCTCCATTCCACACCTCCAATCCGACTGCCAACATCAAGAGTGTCTCTTTTCCACAGGGTTTGAAACATCAAGTAATATTAGCATTACTAATGGAATTGTATTTTGTAAGGAGGATGACTCTCTTTTTTTTTAAGCCAGTTCTCCCTTTTGTCTTACAAGATCAAAAAGAGCAAATTATTTTGGGGAGATTTTTTTTTGTGGTTTCATTTATTTTTATGTGTTTACATAAGACGTGATGTTTTGATTCTCTTTTAATGCAAATTGGATCGTGTAATCCAGCAGATTCCTAATTGCAAAACCGGCATGCATACTACTCAGGAGCCACCAGCGGTTATTACAGCTAGGAATCTAAAAAGGGCCTGTGCTGGAGTCTGTCTGAAGCCCAGGCATAATGGGAAAGTGAGAGTGTCAGACAGGCTGGCTGTATTTGGGTCTGTCTCGTCAGACGGCCACTTTGCTCTCAGTGAGACATTATTTGATTTGAAGTCTAAGTGCCAAATCAAAAGCTGGGTTATTCCGCGATTGCCTCTGCTCCTGAATTCCACTGTTCTTCTGCAGACTCCAAGTTTGTGGCTTTTAGAAGCACCATAAAGCCAAACCATACAGCCGGCCAATGGTTCTGTATAAACACACCCCGGCAGATGGAATGAGAGAGTGAGTGACTGGATGTACGGTGAAAGTGTTGGCATGTCAGAGGCATTTAGGAGGTTATCAAGATGATCAGATGCAGTGGAAACAGAGGACATCTACGTTTCTCCTGGCTCGCACTGGAAATTATAAAACTGAGGTCATAGATAACTCAGAGCTGGAGCCGGAGCTGAGGGGAAAAACAGGTACGAGCGTCTAATAGAAGTGCATATACTGTTATTATAGAGAATATTTTTGTTTTTTCTCTACGGGCAGCCTCAACTGTCATAGAGTAGATGTATGCTGCATTTTATGAGACTCTTTGTTCATTTTCCAGTGAGCAAACAATAATAATTGGGTTAATTAAGAGATGAAGCTCGAGAGGAACTTTACCTCCAAGTACAACAGCACCATCTAGTGGCTGAAGACGGACATGACTCTGAGATTAATTAACTGGAGTTCCCTCTTCTTTTCTCCTAAATGCTTTTGATTTATTCAGCGGAGACTAAAACTAAACTCATTGAGAAAGAATTAAAAGGCAGGTGAAGTTTTTTTTTTTTTTTTTAAATTAAGGCCTTCCTGTCTGCTGCAGGTCGCTCAGTGTGTCTTTTGGTTTTATGATTTTTGTTTCAGAGACGGATATAAAAAATAATGTGTATATATATATATATATCATAATATACTAATATATACATGTGCATATACATGTATTTGTTTATTTGTAGGTATATGTGTATATATATATTTCTTTTTTTACTTGATTCATATATATATACACATATATACACACATACATACTTGCATATATGTGTATATATATGTATGTATACATACACATGTATATGTGTGTATGTGTATACATATACGTGTATATAAGTGTGTATATATACACATACATACATGTATATGTATTTATAACAAGTGTATATATGTGTCTGTATATGTGTATACATATACGTGTATATAAGTGTGTGTATATATACACATACATACATGTATATACGTGTTTATATATGTCTGTATATGTGTATACATAAACGTGTATATTTATGTATACCTATACATGTATATATGTGTGTGTGTGTCTATATTGTGCATGTATTTACCCTTAAAAAATGAATTGATTTTTATCTTCTATTTTGAATAACAGAAATAGGTTGTTGTATCATTTATTACTCAATTCGACAAAAGGCACAATACAAAGATTGATGACACTGTCCTACCCTGAAAGGCTCTTGATTTTCAATAAATAGATTGTAAAGACTCGTTGAGATGGTTAGTACTTCTAGGAAATGAAGAATAGACAACTGGAAAGTTCTGGAAAAATCTTTCCAGAAGTTACAAAATCAGATACTTCTTTAAAAAAACAACACATTTTCATATTAAGAAAAAACCTCGCATTAAAGCTTTACCCACAGCCTGGGTGGCTTTGTGAGACACATTTGCTGGAGTTTCAAGACCTGGAACATGTGTGATGCACTTTTATGTTCAATGTAGACTACATCTCTAACCTAAAGCTCTCGTTATTCCAGTAAGGCATCAAATATTCAGGCAGTGTTTTCCTCTTTCAACACAATACAGACAGGAAAAATGGTCTAGCCTCCACGCTACGCTCCCGGGGGTACTCCTTTATTGAACGACCTGAAGTTCTAGGCATCTTTGGGGTAATGCCTTTTGTGATTTTGTCTTTGAGAGAGAGAAAGGCACCGTCTGCAGAGCAGGATTAGACAGAAGAGTTCAGTCTGAAGTGCTTGGTTGCTCAACTCCTCTCGAGGGAGCAGAAAGCAGCGCGTGTTGTTGTGGTTTCTTTTCCGTTACTTCAGATAAAGATCTCTTTCTTTTTTTTCCTCTCTAGCAGGCTGGGCCCGTAGCTCCAGAGCCAATGCAGGTGTGAGAAACGAGACGTCTGCAGCTGGGCGTTTTAATAAAAGCAAATCTGTTTCAGTGTTCAACATTAGAAACACCAGCAGCAACTAATGGGAATGTTTTTCCCTTTTCTAGTCGGGTTCAAGGTCTGAAGGCTCATTCTGGGGCTGCTGAAAAACAGGTTTCACATACAACTATTTTTTTCTACTTTTTGTTTGTATGAAAACATCTTTGTTAGCTCCTGAAATCACAAATTTTTGAAAACGGGTCCCTTGCATGTAATCTGAAAAACGTAATTTACATTTCCTGGTCATTGTTCTTCTGTGGTGTTGAAATATAAAGGCTTCCCATTCAGCCCCTGGCCTGACACAAACTACAGCGTTTTCACTTCCTCTACGTACAAAAAATAGATGCGTCTGTTTCAATTAGTGTATCCGTCAACGTTCACGGACTTCCATGTTTCCTTTGAGTTTACATCAATCCATCCAAAAGATGGCAGTTAGGTTTAAAAAAAAAGAAAGAATCAAAGCTAAAGGCGGTTATTGATGATAGCATTGTTCAAGACTCATCAGAACTTGATCAAATAAAAGCTCAGACTCCTGATTACCTCGTCCCGATGTAATAACCGCAGCATTGACTTATTTTATCATTCTATTGAGCTCCATGTCAACTCTTAAAGGAACACACAGAAGTATTATGGATTTCTGTATTCTCCAAAAGTACCTCGTGGAGACAACTGCTTCGTCAAAGGCTTATATTCATCCCTAATGGTGTTTTAAGACAAATGATTATATTCAAAGAATATAATTTTATGTATAATTACTAAAATAAGTCTATCATAATTTAAATTGAAAAAATTGAGAAAATAGTCCAACAGACCATTTTTTTATATTCAGTATTCCTTCTTTAAATACAATTGCTAACTGCAACAATAAGTTCATCCTCTAAGAAATCAAGACAGCTATAGCACAGTGCTGTATAGTACGTTGGACGTCTTCTGTATGGGTAGCTTACTGAAAAAATAAAAATAAAATATTAATTCAAAAGGGAACATTAACGAAGATGTTTTCTCCCGAGACTGTTAGGTACAAAACTATAACAATGAAATATAGTTACTCTGATGACGTGGGAGGGTCCCTTTTCCTAACCCAATAATTCTGTTGAGATGTAAGACTGCAGGATATTAAGATCCAGAGTTATTGAAACAAACATGGATGTCTATTGATCCAGGCAGCAATCAGGTTATCAATACTGTTTTATGAGTTGATCATATGACAGCAGGTTTTTCCAGATGTTCCGATTAAAATTACCGAATCAGAGTGAATATAAAGTGGAACCCAGTCATGAAGGGTGTCACAATCCGTGTACTTTTAGAGAGGGCCCTGAGCCTGGATAAAAGGGGACAAGTATGTCAGGAAAGGCCTCCGGTGTGAAACCAATGCAAAATCAATACGGGGGACCCAAAACTGATTTCCAAACTGGGAACATTGGGCCTGGGTTTAAAAAAATACCGTCACTGCTGGTTTTAGCAACCAAGGTACGGGCAGTAACTACGGGTGAAACGAAAGATCTGCTTTGGCGGCCCTGAAAGGGAACAGCCGAATGACAAAGAGGACGTAAATATGAAGCCGAGGAACGGCAGTGGCCTCTGTGAGGCCATTAAACACACACTGTGACGGGCTCCATTTAACTCCATTAAGCACAGTCAGTGATGCAGATGCCCCAAATACAGAGGCTGGGCCTCATAGAGCAGCATCTACAGCTTCAATGACACCTGTTTCCCTTTGCTCAGTCTCAACTCCCCGTTTCCTGTCACTCTTTAGTGATTCTATGGTCCCAAAAAATAAAAGGTCTCACAGTACGGGCTCGTTTTCTTCGTTTTACTGTTGCACTTCATTTTTTTTTTGTTTGTCTTCGTGGTCTCTGCAGACCCTTTTCTAGCTGGGCCTAAATTGTGGCTACACTGCCCTGCTCCGTTTCATCTGTAAACCTATGGAAAGACATGAAAATGCCCCGCCCCCATCTTAAACATTGGGCATTAAAAAGCCTCAAATGTCTGATCATCCTGCCCTGCAAACACTTTTTCTTTTTTTATCCACATTAACACAAAGTCAGAGGATTTAAGTTGCTGGTGAAATTGTTGAAGGACACGACCGGTGCAGAGGGAGAGAATTAAATCTCAGCTGGTAGTTTATCTGAGCACCGGCTAGTTGCACAGATACTGTATCTGACTCCCCACATGCTTCAGCACACATGGAAAACCGCACTGATAAACCAGCTGCACTGCGGTACGAAACTTGGAGGAGATAATGGTGCACAGAGTTCAACACAGCAAGGAAGACACCACTCTCATGACGTCTTTCCATTTAAGCTTAAGCGTCCGTGAGTCCAATACACACAGAAAAAATATAAGGACACAAACATAATAAATCGTGATGGTAAAGGTTGATCCATCCCGTGAGAAATCACTATACATAGGTGGAAAACGTTAGAAAATGGAGGTAGCTAATTTATTAAACATTAAAAAAATAAACAATGCTATACTAAAGGTACTTCAGCTATTGATTGATATGATTCACAACACTGACAAGTAATGAGCTAAATGTCTCCTACTCAAAAGAAGCTTCCCCTTCGGCTCAGTATTACCCTTTCATGACCTCTTCATTAAAACATTCATCGTTGATCTAATCTGGAGTTGCAAATCATGCTGCACTCACACCAAACGCAAGGAACATTTTCGCACTGTTTTACTTTTGTGAGTGTCACCTGATATCATTCCAGTCACTGAGGCGAGTAACGTGAATATACAGCAACGAGATGTGTGCTTCTTCTGACTATAACAGAATTATATATACACATATGTATATATTTATACACGACTGAAAACCAAATATCACAAAAACAGTTTGAGCGAATGAGGCAGATGACACGAGTAACTCCAGTTAGCCTCACTAGCCACCAATTCAGGTCCATTTCCATCGACTCCTGACTTTGTATTTGCACCATGTGAAAATATGACTAGTGTTTGGTGTGGTGGCAGCATAACGATCCTTTTGATAACAGATTTATCTTATAGTCCATGAAATACCACAATTTCTCAGAGCCCGAAGCGACGTCTTCAAATTGCTTGTATTATCAAATGAACAGTGTAAACCCAAAGGACTAATCATTTATTATCATAAATGACGAGGAGTAGCAAATGTTTGATATTCCTGCTTGAAAAAGTTATCAAAAGAACCCTGTTTTCTATCCAGCGACCAATCGTTGCAGCTCTCATCAGATGAAATGAGAGGAACTCGGACAATAGCATTATGAATGCGTAGGATTTTCATTATTTCAGCTTAGATTTGTGGTTTTCATCATATTTGAAAGAACAGATTCTTTCTCTAGGAGCCTGAACAACACAATTTAACTCATGCACATCTTTGGGTATTGCCCTTCCTGCACAATATGTAGACAAATAAATAATCTTTTTTTTGTTTTTTGAAACTAAAAGTTGGTCTTTTCCAAAAAGATGAAGCGCAAATGGACCCCCTTTCCCAAGGAATTGTTCTGCAAAATTTTCCTTCATACCCAGACGCACACCTGTTTGCATTCAGGCACACTCAGTAATTCCGAATGCTGAAGAAGCCCACGCTGGTCGGAGACTCCTTGACTGTAACCGTCACTAGATTAGCAGTGACGTCTGTAACGAACACGTGCTCTATCAGACTCCGTGTGGGCTTCCAGCCCTGGCTCTGGACCGTTACAGAGTGGTTCTGTCCAGCGTAGTCCTGGTCCGAGTCCGAGGTGCTCTCATCTTCCCCAGTGCTCATTTCGCCTTTCTTGCCGTCTTTGGAGGCCGATCTGTCCTGCTGGTTCTGGACCTCAGTGGAGGATTTCTGCACACCGCTGTTCTCCAGCTTGCCTTGGACTTTGGGGATCTGGAGTTCCTCTGCAATCTTTTCTGTTCCGGGATGGTTCTTTCTGGCTGGGGGTCGCCCCGGAGTCGCTGGATCCTTAGAAGAATTATACTCCTGATTTTGCGAGACTGCTGCTTTCCTTGTTTGGTTCGTAGCAGTACTGCCAGGAGCACCACCACCACCTTGTGACAGTTTGTTCTGAAGGTTGAGAGGATGGAGACCAGAGCCCTGATTGGACGAGGCATTCTTAGATGGGAAGGAAGCCACTGATTTGGTATTGGCTATCCGCTGCAGTGTTGAAGCAGGGGACTGTGGCTTCTTTTGTCCATTGGGGGAACTAAGTGTATGCTGAATGGTTCCCTGAATTGGATGTTTGGACGTATTTGAATTCAGAGCTGCAACTCCCTTTGTTTTACTCGCAGCTGCTTTCAAATCCAGATTTGTGCTGCTGTTCATACTGGAGACGGATAGTTTACCCTCAGAGACACTTCTGCTCTGGCTGGATTTGTTCATGGTCAGGGATGCAGGTTGGATTGACCTGCCTGACCCCATGGAGCTCATCAAGTTTTTGACAGCCCCACCTTGGGTCAGAGAGCTCCTGTTGGCAACACCCACTGGATCCCTCGGTGAGCCGCGATGAAAACCCATGAAGGTGAAGCTTGCTGGATGAACCGGCTTCTTGATTGCACCTGGAAGATCCGCGTCTTTGAACGTCTTCAGTATCTTGCGAGGGCCTTTGTTTTGTGGGAACTCTTTTTTGTCTGGAGTCACGGGTTTCTTACTCCGTTTCTTTGGGGGCTCCTGTTTGGCCATGACGATCTGTGCTTTCTTCTGAGGGACGGGGTGGAGGTCTCGTGTTCTAACACTCGGGTTTGCCTGGCTATCGTTGTCGTCATCGTCGTCTGATGAGGAAGAAGAGGAGGAGCAGGAGGATGAGGAATCCGAGGATGACGATGACGAGCCAGATGAAGAGCTGCTTGACTTTGGGACTTCCGGAACATTTTCCTAATTTTAAAAGAGAAAATATTAGATGCCATGTACTCAGCTGTCGAAGAATAAAGTTCCACAAGGAATTTTACGTACTAGGATTTTCCTAGGTCGGCCCCTTGGTCTTTTCCCTTTTTTACGTATCAGGAGTTCCTTTTCTTGCTCTCTATAAGAGAAAAACAAAGCAGGTTTCGAAATCTTTCTATATATTTCAGATTTTACTATACTTTCAGAAGTAAATAAAAATCAAGATCTTGAGAAAACTTACTTCTTGTTGAATGCAGCTAACAGTCTTGGGTCAAGGATGTTCTCTTGCGGTTCCCAGCTGTTGTGTCTGAAATGAATCGACACACGTCTCAGTCGAAACAACGAAGCAAGGTGGCCCGGCAAGGTTAAGTGTATCCTCCAGCCATAACAAATGACGTTTATTACCATTGAACTAGAAATTACTCAGCGAAGCAAAGCACCATCTTAGTACCTAAGATGTAAATTCTCATGCAAATCCATCCATTCATTTATGAGTTCCTCCAAACGTCTACCAATGGCCATGGAAACATCACTACGACATCACGTCACCATAATTCAATCAACTCTAGCCAAAGCCTACCTTTGGGTAAAACTTTGCAAGTCAGTCCGTCATTGTTTCTGTAAACTGGCTAACAAACAGATAGATAACCGACTCGCTCAGCCCCACGAACAGAAAACCAAATTCTATCAGAGCAATAATAAAAAAAAAAAATCGGACTAAAAACAGACGTTTTAAGCATTATATGTATACATTTAGGAAGAATAAAAAGTGCCATAATCCAGTAAACTCTTAAATAAAGCCACATCCAAAAATATTTTAGACTTCTTACATGATACCCCAATTAATATTAGGGTTCTTTAGGCATTAAATTGAGGTTCTCACATTTCTAACACCTCAGACCTTGCAACTTCATTTAAAATAATACCAGGTCATTTTTGGTTCCTGCTCAACTAATGGCGATAAAGTCAAACTTGATTTATTTATTTTTTTACATTCTGAAGTAGCTGTTTATCACAGCGACCCCTTCTATATCTTTTACTACAACTATGCGTGTGCCCCTTGATCGTGCCAAACGCCTAAGGAGAGGTTTTTCTGGACTCGAGTAACAATTCAAATCAGGTAACTGAAGCTGCACTGCCAACTCTGCCGTCTCAACTCTCAAATGAAACATCAACATAGCCAAACCTGAGCAAATCAATCTTGACTTAAACAATGTCACTTGATCTAAATTAAATATAAAAAAATTATATTAAAAAAAATACTCAATGGAAATAACTAGGAGAAAACATCTCACATTAACTATATAATTGATATACAGTGTGAATTATTTGATCAACTGAAAGTACAAGTTCGTTCATATGAGAATAAAGTTTGGGGGTTCCATAAATTCGACCAAATTGATATATTTAATAGGACATTTCTTAAACATTTACACCATGTGAACTGGCAGGTCAGGCATATGATAGAAATATATGATTTGACGACTTTGTGTCTGAGTGCATGAATTTATTTTTTAAGCATTGAACTTGGTTTCGATGATTTTGCCTGTACACTAGTAGTTGCTGTTTATTTTGAGTATTTCTCGGTACCTTAAACCCCTAAGGAAAAAAAAGATTCTATGAATCATAACTGCTGAAACAAAGTGAAACCAGCCCACTCTCGAGTTTCATGCATATGCAATGACCTTCCTCCTCATCACTAGTTGTTGAATAGCCCAGTCTGATCAGCAGTCACTGAAATAATCAACCCCCACCCCTTTTCCCACACGCGCGCGCACACACACACACACAAAGGATGTGGTTCTAACGGAGAATCGTGAAGCTGGCAGGCAGCAGAGCAACAGAAAGGAGGGCAGATGGAGAATGAAAGCAACTTCAAACTAGAGATATGTCAACCGACATACATTATTAATGATCATTTTCAATGAAATAATAATCTTTGTACTTAAGGCTACTATGACGGAAAAAAAAATATTTAAAGTCAGGATTAGAATTGAAGTTAGTATTATGTGAAAGGAAGCTAACACAGGCTAAAAAGCGCTAACTTAAGCTAACAAACAAACTGTAGTGAATGTAAGAAAGCTAAATAAAAAGGAGAAAATGAAATAATTGTGAATATATACGTTAAATGTGACAGTTTAGGCGGTTAGAACTGGTTCTACTCTGCCTGGAAGCAACAAGCGACTCTGCTGTTGTTGTTTTCATTGTTTGGGACTTACTTGGATGACCATCCCCTCCACTTCACCAGAAACTCCAACTTTCCCTGAAAGAAAAAGCGAGAAAGGAAATAGTTTTGAGCCACATCCGGTAAAAAAGGAGGTAGATAAAGGTTTTTAGGGACATATTCTACGACTCGGACCTTCCTCAGGCGTTTGTTTAAGATGCATTCGGCATCGAAAACCTGCTCTCCTACGGCGCTCAGCTCCTCCATGTCTGCCTTTCACTCGAGCTGGAACCCTTTATTCGGAGACAAGAGGCGCGTACAGCCAATCACAGAGCGCGTGTGCGGGGAGCGGAAGTAGTTAGCCTTAGCTTCAAAATAAAGATCTCATTATTCCTCCAAAGAATTATGAAAATACGTTTTAATACCAAAGATAATTTATGTTCCGTTGTTAAAAATGATATCGAGTCTACAGACTTTTTATTCTTCCCATGTGGTGTTGTACAATCGTTTTGGACTAGGCATTAGTAACAGGATAAAAATTCAGATTCCATCTTTTCCAATGTGGATCTTATTTTACAAAACAAAAAATGTTTCATTCTGTAGCAACATTGTTCTTGCAGAATTCATTCAAACATTCGTCATGCCAAATTCTTCATAGTCAAAAGATACATGACTAAATCCCCACAAATTGTTGTTTATTTGAATTAATTTAAATTGTTCTTCAAGTCACTAAATCTAATAGATGACGTAAAAGCACACAAAATGTTCTGATTCATTGAAACTGTCAAACAGAATCGGAAAAATAATTTAAGCTTATTTTTGTTTTTCTCCTTGCAGACTTGGATATTTGTGTTTTTTCTCTGTCTGATTTTATTGATTTAATATTTTATGTTATGATTAATTATTATTATATTATTTAATGTTTTTGTAATTTTATTTTACATTATTTAATGCTGATATTAACTGATAATTTTAAATTGTCAGAATACATTTTATTCCTTGTAGGTACCAGCCAGAAAATGTGTCATCTGTTTCAAAAAAAATTCTTTTCTACAAAAGAGTTACGAATGCGACCTCATTTGTTTGTTTTTGTGAATTTTGGCAGTTTACACTTTATTCAATTAAAAAAAAAAAAAAAATAAATAAAGGTCTCATCATCAAGGGTTACTAAAAAAAGTACAAGGGACTAGTACTTTTTTCTAATACTGGAGGTGGTACATGTGTATTTTTATTAAGAACATCTGTATGCTGGAGCTGAATTTCCCCTTCTGGGGATTAATAAAGTTTTTCTATTCTATTCTAATGGTACACACATCTTTCTATAGTAGAATCTTGGTGAATAAATATTGAAAACTTTTATTCAAAACCACTGATTGCACACAAAAACGAAACGATTAGAAGTGGAAGTTTTGGCAGAAATACATTTTCATAGCTCGTTCCTCCGTTCTGACTTATAAACAGGCTTCCACCTGTTTTTTTTCTGTCTTTCCTGATGCCAGATTTGAATGAAAACATGGATTTATGTAACCGCCAAATGTTGTAGTAAATGTATGTAGCTCTGTCGAGTGGACATAGATGGTATTTTTCCAGCCAGAATCTTACTCGGGGATCAAAAAATAGCACATTTTGGGAACATTGTCCATCCAACTCTGCCAAATGGAAAGTCCTCCTGGTCCTTTCCCACCAAAAAAAGTGTAAAAGTCAAAGTTCAAATTTGGGGTAAAAAGCACCCTTTCTGCCAACACATGGTAGTGTTTAGTAATGTTGCCTCACAGCAAGAAGGTTCTGAGTTCAAAACCCTCCTCTGTGGCCTTTCTGTGGGGAGCCCCCTCCAGTTTGTGTTGTTTCCTTCCTGGTACTCTTACTTCCTCTCACAGTCCAAAAAAATCTACCAAATTGGTGACCCTTGATTGCCTGTAGGTTTGATTGTGAGTGTGAATGGTTTAACAAACCGATGAGTTGGATGGGATTTCCCCCCCCACCATGATAAGTGTTACAGAAAACGGATAATAATAATGATAATCTTTTTATTTATCACGTTACACAGTACATACATACAGTATAACATTGTGAAATTTATCTCTGCATTCAACCCACATCCCTGAGGGATGTGGGTTGAATGCAGTGGGCGTCCACTGTGAAGCCCCCGGGGAGCTGAGGTGTCAGGGTCTTGCGCAAGGACCCATGTTTTGTTGCGTCAGGGGCTGAGCTCAAATCCTGCTCTCCCGGCTGAGGGACAACTGCTTTACCCACTGAGCTGAAAATTTCTTTACAAAAATTATGGATTGTAAATGAAGCAGATTCTACCATAAATTCATCAAGTTCACTGTTTCAACTCGTTAATCAAAAATATTTACACCAATGTGAGTTGTTTTGTAGTGTAAATGAAATAAGTAACTAAATAAAAAGTATCATTGATTTTAAAAATGTAAGATGTAAAATGTAGTCTAAGGTAAATAGAGAGTATGGTTACAATAATGGCAAATTCACGATAGGAGGATTTTGAAGATTTTATTGCAAATTTAGGTCATAAGATGAAGATTTATATCCACTGGTTAAAGCGTACCTGCTGTAAAACATAATAATCAGCATCATATTCTCGGTGAAAAATATAATTCATTCACATTTTGTGGCAAAGCATGCATTTTTAGACAAACATTGTAATTATTGTATTTGTTGGGATTCCAAAATTTCTGTAAATTTAATTAAAAAAAACAAAATTAAAAAATCGGAGCTGACTTTTATTTTGGAAATCTTAATCGGACTTATTTCGCCAGCAAACTTGACGTTTTGAAGCTAAAGAGAAGCGGGCTAGCAAAAACGTGGTTGCCTAAGTTTGTCCCTTGGCGGCCACCGTCCTCTTATAACCGGTGATTAGGTGAAGCTGATCATGAATGTCATGAAATCAAACAATTGCATTGAATTACATATAGATATATAATGTACTTAAAATATTACAAATTAATCAAAAAAAAAAAAAATGCAATGTAAATTATGCATATTATAAAACGTATCCAAGAAAGCAACCCAAAGAAATTTCATAATATTAAGGTTATTTTTTTCCATTCCAACACTGACAGTGGAAGCCGGAATAACATTGGTTATTTAAGTACCGTGGCTACCTGTCATTGGGTGGTTTGAGCGGCTTAGACAAGAGCCATTTTGTGATGGTTTGAAGATTAGGTCAGATCATCTCCAGAACTGCACGTCTTGTTGGGCTTTATTGGTCTCCGGTGGTTGGTATGTACCAAAGTTGACCGATGCTACAGAAGAGCTACTGTAGCGAAAATTACTGAAGACAATGCTGGCTCTCATAGTAAGGTGTCAGAGCACACGGTGACATCACAGCCTCAGACCTGTCGGTGTTACCATGCTGACCACTGTTGGCTGCCTGACGTTCCAACGATGAGCACATCAGCAGCAGAATTGGACCATGGAGCAATGGAAGAGAATTAATCTTTTATATTATTTGGGAAGTTGTTTTAGTGTGAGTCACTTAAGTGGGGAAGAAATGCCGCCAGGATGCACTATGGGCAGAGTGAGATGCTTTTGGCAAAGTCTAATGTGGTAGCTTGGTTCCTTCCATTCATGTGGATGTTACTTTGACAGCCTTGCCAGATGTAGGATTATTAACCTATTTGTATGATAATTTTGCTATTTTATGACACATTTATGGCTAAGCTATCTCAAAATGAATTGATTTGCTGATCAAGGATCATGGATGATCAAGATATGGACCATCCATTTCTGTTTACACACATACTCATTTGATGGTCCAGGAATTCAAACTTGCCGCTCCATGGATGCCTCACAACTTTCAGCATTACAGAATCTGCTGCTAAAATGTTGCTGTCACGTACCACAGCACACCTTCAGAGTTCTGGCGGAATCCATGGCTCTACGAGTCCGATCAGTTTTGGCGGAAAACAGGAGGAACTACGGAATGTCAGGCAGGCGTTTATAATGTACTGGCTGATCAGTGAATAATCTTTATTCATTCAAACATTTAATCCCAGTCAAATTATAATGAAATAGAGTAAGTTGTTTTATTTTATATTTTATAAAAACCCATTCTTTCTTTTTTTTCAAATCTTCTTCAAAATCTGAATCCCTCGTTACTTTTTGTGACTGCAAACAATCCTTTGTGTTCCCTCCACCGTTAACAGAGTGTGTCTCCTAACACGGAAGTAAAACCAGAGTCCGTCTGAGGGGAGTTCCACAGGCTGCAGGGCGACGTTTTTTTGTCGAATAACCTTTAAAGTGAACTATCATTCACGTCTTTTTTTTCTGGAAGAGTTTGTGTCGCCCCATCTGAAGCACAGACATAGAAACAGAGAGAAAACACGTTTGTTCACTAGATCGGTTACTGATGTGCACACATTTCTTTTTTTTATATTTTGATGTAATGATTGCAGCTGAATCACTTAAAATGTTATGATTTTGAATTAAAATGTCAACAATGTGACATAATCCTTAAATACCAGGGATTACCGTTTACCTTTCTTTCGCCTTATCTTTATGAATTTGTAGGACGTCGTCAATATAAACACTAAAGCCAGGAATCCAGCGCCAGCTGCTAGTCCAATGGCGACGGAATTCAGATTATCCACACTTTCACCTTCGAGGACAGAGAGAGAACACACACGTGAACGCAGCTGATTTTGTAGGCATTGAGCTGGTATTTTCTCTACAGCTGTAGCTGCGGGACACTCGGTCTCCACACCAGGCCTTGAGTAGGTCCACGGAGAAATCAGTTGCAATCACAAGTCGACACGCTGAACTCAATTTGTCAGTTCAGGAAAGAACAACATCTGTCTCCAAGTTATCAGATAAAGTTTCCGCGTTCAAACCAAACTTGAACTTTGGCGAGCGGCGAGTTGACAGGAGCGTGTTTGTCATGTTGCAAACATGAGCTGGGATTTAGATTGATGATTTCGTTACCATGGCGCCTGCAGGGGGCTCGGTTCATTTTTATACAGGAAGTGAGCATTTTGTCCTACAGTAGAATGAAAGAGCAAACGCAAGGATTAGAATGACTTTGACAAGGGGGCAGACTATGAGTGTGGGGTTATTCGGTGACAGGGTCCGATCCCACAGAGGAGGTACCGGAGCACAAGTTACTGAAAAATTGAATCCTGGTTCTAATACCAAGCTGTCACCAGGTATTGCGTAGCTGACACAGCAGAAAAGGTGGCCCCCACAATAATATGCTGGTGGTTAAAATGTTATGGCTGATCAGTATGTAATCCTTTTATAAAGACGTTTGAGACCCCTGCTCTACAAGACTACCTCGTATAAAAAACATTTCTGCCTCTGATCGGACGTTTGATTACGGATAATTTCCACATGATGGCGCAACTTTTACATTCTATACTATCTTTTCTTAACCAACTCGAAAAAGAGACACTCTCAGGTTTTACATGTCAGAGACAAAAATGTGGGGATTTCTATTTGGGCACTAGAGAATTCAAATTGGGGGTTTCAGGCATCCGTTCTTTACTTGACTTACTAATTTTTAAGGCCTCCACGTTTATACCTTTCAATTTAGCAGATTAATAAGAAGATTATTTCAACTTTTCCCAACATCAAGACGGAATTCAACGTAAATCCAAGGGACACATAAAAAAAGAGACATCATGTGAGGTGATGTAAATTAGCATATTAGCAGAATTCTAAATTTCTTGATACACATTTAAGTTTCACATTTACCTATAGATGTCAAATGTATGTGTTTTCAGCTGCTACTATCACTGCCACGCTTTAACCAGGAATTTCTGTTTATTTGTTTTACCTGCTAACGTTGAACCTGATTGTTGATTTCAGTTAACAGCAGTTATCAAATACATTTAAAATAGGAACACTGAATTTGAACCTTAGTTTATATGACCTATATTTACATTTTCTATTTAAGTTATTTTACTTAAGATTTTTTGGGAATTGAACATGACTGATATTTTCAAAATAACCTTTTCAGAAATCATGCAGAATATTAATGACGATAAGACGCTGTCTGTTTTAGTTACTCAGATTAAAATACAGTTGATTTCACGGTAATGAAGGAAACTGCCCACCAGATCACCAGTGTGACCGAATGATGTCTTTCTAAAGGAGCTCCTAATGGTAACACACGCACGCACACACACACACACACACACTCACTCACTCACAGGCAAATAAAAATTACTTTTTGTATGTATTTTATTTCTACATATACAATAAAAATGATGAATTGCAAGGTCAAGCAAAAGTCAGACTCAAAGGTTATTCCATTATAAGATTTTGTATTTTAGGGAAAATAGTCAGTTATAATAAGATAAGCCCAACCTTTTGGTAAACCATGTTTCTACAAAACTATTTGACCCTTAACACTTTTTTTGGTCATATCAAGTTACATAATTCTGCTTAATAAGAGGCATGCTTTAAAGTGCCAAAAAACAGTTTTTTTAGCTTTCTCATTAGCCATGGTTAATGCCTCCTCCTTTGTGGCCCCTTTGACCTGTGGAGACCCTCAGGCCTCCATCCTTGGCCCCTCACTCTTTCGCACATTCATGCTGTCACTGCTTATTGTCCTGCTATAAACAGGTTCAGTCACATTTCATAATAAGAAATAGAGACTCAAAATGTGTTCAGCCAAACAGTTAAGCAGAACATTAAAGGGTTAAAAGCAATTGTTGTGTGTGATAAATTGTGAACAATAAAGACAACCATTCTCACTGTTAGCATTAAATGACAGATGAAAATCAACAAAAATTCCTGGTTGCAATGCAGCTTAAAACAAAAATCGACAAAATTACATTTTCACGGTTTTGTTGCAGCCAAATGCTTTTTTAAATTCTTCTTGCATGATGACAGAAAACTGATTTGTGATTAATATGGCGAAGGATTACTAATATTTAAATGATACATCCGAGTGTGTTTAGCACAGTGTTATATGTCTCTATAAAGGGCATTTTACCACCAAAGATGTTTTGTGCCGATTAGGTATTTGGTTGATATTAGGCAACATAGAGGGGTTGCTACAGAATCATGAGAGACTCATTGGAATAGGGTCTGAGGACCAGCATTAAGAGAATCACACAGAGATTAAACCCCCTACAAACGCAACAAATTTCCTTTAATTTGTGCAATGCGTGTGTCAATCTCTTATGACATATGTCATAATCTCTTTATGGAAGCGCTAGCCCTTATAAAAAGTATTAAAAATAGTGATTTTTATCTATTCACTAGGCTCTGGGCTGGAACTTAATAAAAAGAATAGTCCAAACCTACAATATTAGCAGCATTGCTTGGAACTATTTCCCTTCAACCTCAGATCTTTTGACCTCCTCTCTTAACGTCTTCACGAGTAAAACCGGATCTACTTTAACATCCAGTCTGATTTGGACCCATGCAAAGTTGGAGATGATGGATGATTGGCCCAGTGATGCAGGAGCAGGTGCTGGAGCGACACGTTCTCCAGGCCGGGGGGAAAAACTCATTAGCGTGACGCTAACTCACCCTGAATCCTCTTGCTGGTAACCAGCATTGGTTTGGTGGCGTCCAAGTGGCCGTCGTTGATCTCCGGCTGGATGCCCAGGATGTGACACATCAGGGCGTAGATGTTCACCGTCTCGAAGGGACCCACCTCCAGGTTCTTGTGAAAGGCCGGACCCACAGCCCTGAAGAAAGGCTTCATATCCATGTCCTCGTTGTCAAAGCCGTGCTCACCCTTGTTGAACTGAAATGGAGCGTACTGCAGAAGAGGACACGCAGAGAATAAGAGCATCACTTGTTGGCCTAGTTTGTTCCATTCAGTAACACAGAAGGGATTTTAATCCTCACAGATCTCCACCTTCTGGTGTTTAGTCAGCAGAGGGAGGTATTGGCCAGGAGAAAGGGTCAAACCCAGGCACCAGAATCTCTATGTGACAACTAATAAAAGAAGCTGAATCCACTTCTGAAATCTCCTATAACACATGACTGCTTTTCAAAAACTTTGCCTACTTATCTTATAGAAATGAACTGTCTCATCGTTCTCTTCTTCCTCCCAGATCAAACTAAAAGGAGTTTGGGTGGCGATAAAGGCGCAAACAACCGGTTGGATAATACAACAGACGTTATATAAAACGTTTTATCAGTGGATGCACGTGACTGATTATTTTTCTCATACTCAGCATTCAAATTTTTTTTTGTTTTTACGATTTAATTAGTCTCGTGTCCAAATGAATTTATGATGTGATGGTACTGACTGGCTCATTCTGCAACACTCGCAATCGTTTTTGAATTTTTTTTTAGGCATGAATGGTTTCAGCGAGCATTTGGAGAGCTCTGCATGTCATCAGTCAGGCCTGGATTATCCCGAGGAAGCGTAAATGTGCTTGATTCAAATTGTAATGTGCCGATATTCAGATTTAACTCCGTGGTCGTCCGGGAAAAGAAACCTTTTTCGCCACTTCGTGCCATTCGTAAGATTGTAAACATCTATCTTACTGGGCCATAATCGCAAAATCACTGACTGTAGTTAATTAGTTACCAGAACTATTTCGATGAAGTAATGTTTTCATCTTCTGCTGCACTTGGCAGATCGGGGCACAATTGGCATTCTGGGGCGACTGTTTACTTTTAAGGGTAAATCAATAGGACAAACATTGGGCAGAAAAAAATGCAGCTTTACATCTCTATCTTTTTAAACTTTACAGAATGTTTCATTCCAAACAAAGGCCAAGTCAATACATTCTTGCCTTACAGGAAGGGCTGAGTTTCTTTTACTATGATGCTTTTACACCTTTGGTCAAGACTTTCCGGAGAGAGTACATTGTCTTATAAGAATCACCTATATATTAAAAAAAAAGGTATCACGGAGTTGGTCTTAGTTTGGATAAAACTTAATCCTGGCTTTTGTTCGTTCAGAATGTGAAAGAATTTTCTTTTTTTGGATGGCTAAGACCTTCTGACTTATTACAGGAAGTCAAAGCAGGCTACCTTCATCTCTTCTCAAAAGCTGAGGAAAAATGTTACAAGTGAAAATGTGCAAATGTGCAAATTCAGCTGTTAAACATAGAAATACTGATCAATAATCATCGGTAAGAATGAGAGGATACGAGGAAAAGAGGGAACAATTCCACCAGAAGGTGCGCAAGGCCATCAGAAATTCAGTGAATGAATGAGAGCGATAGAACAATGGCAACAATATGAATCTCATTTCCTTCTTCTCAATTCAAAGGCAGAAGTCGATACGGCAATTCTACGATCCGATTGTTCATCTGGAACAGGAAGACGGAGCATCTGTAGTCAATGACGAAAGGAAGTCGGCATGTCATGAAAAATTTTAGTGCATTTGCAAAATGGCAATGTGACACTGAGACACATTAATCCTCAGTTCAGTCTTGCAGGCGTGAACGTGTCCTTATGATACTGACACCAATAAAGTACTTCAATTATCAAAGTTGTGCAGAGTTGACCTGCTGTGGTTGACTTCACTGTTCTTCAGACTCAATAGTTGCTAGATGCTGTATTAGATGACCAATCAGATAATTGGAAAAGTGCCTATGGTTACTGTAACAAATTCAGCAAAGTATAAATAACTTTTTTTCTGGATGTTTGCAGGTATCATGTGGCAGGAGGAGTTCTGATGCTTGGTACTGGGTTATTTCTCTTGTCTTACGTAAAGATACCAAACCCTACTTAAAAGGTCTCTTAGACTTGATTCTTGAGCAATTAAGACCTAAACCTAAGCCCTTATCTAGGTTTTATTTAGACGATTTGATTACTACTCAGTATTGGGTTGCTTTGTTGGATGTCTTAACCTTTTAATGAATTGCACAACTGTTTGGTTGAGCCCATTTTTGTTTGAAAGATGTGTGCCACTTGACTGAACCTGTTTACAATTTGACCAAGTTGCGACGTTTATATGCTAAAAAGTAACGGGCCAAGGGTGGAGCCCTGGGGAACACCACATTTCAAAGGGGTCGCTGAGGAGGATGCAATAAACATGGCTATTGAAAAAGTCCTATTTGATAATCATGAACTTTTTTGTCATACAGTATTAAAACATGTGTGAACTTACAAAACAGAACTATGACACTTGATGAAACCCTAAAAAGTCTATTAAGGGTCAAATAATTTTCTAAGAGCACGCTTGACCAAAATGTCGAGCTAATCTAATCAAAATGAGATGATTTAAGTCATTTTTTGTTATTATTTGCTTGACCACATAACTTTTTTTTCTTCTTTTATGTTTAAATTTTGAGTCTCTAAAACATAAAATTTATAAATCTAAGTAATATACATGCTAAAAAAATCCATAGTTTGCTTTCTTGGTGGGATTATATGGTTAAAAGCCTTGAGTATTGATACCTCACCATAGCTAGAGGGCTCTTTGAACACAGACATCACAGAGTACTAGAGATATAAAAGATATATGGCTCTTTAACATACCCCATTGATGAGATATCCAGGGTCGGCATATAAAATTATTGGAAGGATTCGATCACTTTTGGAGAAGTGAAAACGCTCGGGCAGGTCCTCCTTCTTGTACACATGGAGGTGTGGGTGCGCCCCCTTCAAGACGTTGTAAACCTTCTCCAGCTTGCCCGGTTTAGGCAGCAGCATCCCAGAAGGACCATAATCCACCAGGTGGAAAGCCAAGTCTCTGAATGAGAAACCCGGAATCTTGTTCAGGATGATCTCTTCCACCAGATTGTTGCGGTACACCGTGGTCATGCCGTGGTCCGCCGTGATGATGATGTTCAGGTGTTCGGTCAGTCCATGTCCTTCAGCTGAGTCTCGTATGTGGCCCACCGTTCGGTCCACTTGCTTGACCATCTCCTTAAGCTGTGGGGAATCAGGGCCATATCGGTGGCCTGTGCCATCCGGCTCGCCAAAGTACAAGGATATGAAGTCCAGATCTTCATCCCTGAACCAGCCCATCACCTTGTCCGTGTTCTCTCGCCAAGCGGTCTCGTTCTCGTAGTTGTAAAATGGTGGCTCCCACTCCCGTATCACAGGAACCTCTCCCTGATAAGTGGCAGGTGTGCCAGGAAAGTGAAGAGAGCCAGCTTTTAAGCCCTGGAAGGAAAAAAAAGGGACATCAAACAACAAATGTCTGCCAGGATGCCTCAGCTTTGCATGTTCACACAGTGAACTTTTCAGAAAACTTTACAGCCACCTCAATTTGCATGCAGTTAACATCGACATCAACACAATAATTTGCACCATAACTGCAGCGATCCACCTGAAATTATTCAGCCGGCTTTCAGAGATGTTTTTCAAGAGAAAATGGTTTCTGGCGCTGTCAACAGAAAAACGGTCTCTCACAGTGATAAGATGGAAATAATGCTGCACAGACCTGTCTCTGAGCTGTGATCCAGATCGGGAGAGAGCCATTGTTCCACCACTCATTCACAAACAAGGTTGCGTAGTAAGGCTTCTTCTGGCCGGTGCTGGTGTTGAACCACATGTTGTGGATCACGCCGTGGTTCTCAATGTAGCGGCCTAGAGAAGAGAATCCCTGTCAGTCCCCCCGCACTCATTATTCATAGCGTGACACACTTGCATTAAAAATTCTATCAATTTAGCGGCTTGAGTGGCATGACGCTTTCGGACAAGGTCTTATGACCAACGTCGGAGATTAGAGGAATTTAATTTCAAGGAAGTTAAATTTCTTTTAGCTGGCGCTGATGATTTGAGAGTCAAAATAAGAAAGGGAGAACAGAATTCTTCCCTCATTCATCCAAGCATAATTATCTTGAAAGCTGTTGGACCCTGGGACATTCAATCACAACTAATTCCCTTTCCCCCTATTTTTCCATCCTTCTCAACTAAACCCTGTCATGTTATGCAGATCCCCCGGCAAACTGGAAGCACTCTTGTAGAAAATGAAACACTTTACCTGTCAAGAGGGTGAAGTGTGAAGGGCTGGTGATGGTGAGGTAAGGAGGTGTGACATAGAGAGCTTTGACACCGTCCTGGGCCATCTTGTCCAGGTTCGGCGTGTCTACATCGCGGTCGTAATCCCATCGGAAGCCGTCGAAGGAGACCAGCAGCAGCTTCTGCCTCTCTTTGCCTGTCGGAGCTCCGAGGACGGGCCAGGCCCAGAGGAGAAGGCAGAGACTTGCGGTCCACAGCATGTTGTGTTCAGACACTTCACAGCTTGTAACTGACTCCTCCAGCTGAATACACAAGAAGACCAATGTGTTGGCGCCTCACCTGCCTCAACAGCATCAGAGCAAAGTTTCCCCAACTTATCTTATCTCATAGATTGGGCCGACTTTATCTTGGCACATTCTGCTTGCGGCACGATGTTTATGAGCCATTTCTTTTACGGCTGGGAGTTATGTTCACGGTGAATTTTGCTCTTGAGCATCGGCAGTAAAGCAGATTAATCTCTCTGGGCATCATGGCTGTTTGTTTGCGTCCAACTCGCTTATTGATGCTGTCTTTCTGTTTGTCTGCCTGTGCAGGAGAATCAATGACAATGGGGGAATGACATTTTGATAGGTTTCACCTTGAGTCTGGATGGCGCATGATTGATCTGACACCAGGAAAACGAAGAGGGAAATGAGCGTATATATCTCTTCATCACCTGGCGGTGGTCTCATGGGAAGAAAAGACCCTAATAGACATATTCATTTTAATAACCATAATGTGCAAGATAGCCCTGAGATATTGTTAAAAAAAAATTTCAGCAATTGCCTCGACAAACTATAAGAACATGAGCAGCGCTTGCATCATAATTTGAATCCAGATAATGTATATCACTGATTTGTGATGTAACCTTATCAACGTCCGGACCAGATTACTCTTCAAATGTGCTCTTTATTGTGAGTGTCCTTGGCAGCGGTTCAAGGGAATCATCCAATCTTTATGGAGATAAGGGATAACAGTCATCAGCTTTCATTTACCTCATTCATATTCATTCGCTTTCCCGTATTAACTCTATACGTTGGCCATACACCGTCAGCAAGATTTCCCGGATTGTTTTTGGACTGCTGGTAAGATAGGGCCCGCCTCAAATCTTTGCTAGGAGAACTTTATCAAACACGCTCTGAACTTGAGGGTTAAGCGAACTTTATGTGACCCACTCGGTCCTGCAAAGAATTTCCACAGGAAGATTCTCACATTTTCTTGAAAAAGAAAACTGTATTTTTGCCTATGGCACTCTAGATGAGTCCATACACTACCACTGTATGGATG